>BPLT01000004.1:7698461-8340000 GCA_019656295.1 Rhododendron mucronatum var. ripense | reverse complement strand
GTAATATTTTTGCCGTTTCAAAAAATAAAAAGCTAAGATTTGGTGAATCAACAATAAGTTACTACTTATTTAGTTTTCGAAAATTTTTACAAATTATGTTAGGGGTGTTCTATGCTAAAACTTCGTAGAATGTGAATGGATAAAACTGCAGTACATTGGAAATAACTAGTCAACCCTAAAATAATGAAAACCTCAAAACAGTTGGATAGAGACTATAGAGTAGATGATCACGAACTATAAAATACTAATTCTTACGTCAAATTTGCCCATTAAAACGTTGATTAGCTGTTCCATGGAAATCACATTGTTTGAAAAAATCTATTTCAAGTCTTTCCTTGACATAAACTTTCTCCACTTAGCATCTATAAGTTTTTTTTTTTTTTCCTTTTTTTGTGTCGACGGTTAGTCTCCGGGTTAGAATTGCTGTATTTATAATCAAACAACACCGTATCTGTTAACGAGGTATTTGCAAATTTTACTATATTTAGTTGTTAGTACTATAAATGTAATCAAACAACACCTACCATCTCTCTTAAAACGGTTATTTGCATGCAAATTTGACTATATTTAGTTACTAAGTTCATGCATACCTCCATATATAAAGAGCCTCACCGGCCTGATTCTAAATTTCATCCTTCTAACCCCGGCATCATAAAAATAATGCCGGCCCCTTCTTGGTCCAACTATATTCCGGTGGAGACAAGTACTGGTGGCCAAACATCATTACCGCCATCGCGACTCCCACCTCGACGTCGCAATTCCAATAAAGAAGATGTCCAAGGGATTTGTGCAAAGTTGTTCATTGTGTTTATGATGCTTACTCTCATGGTCTGCTTGGTGCGTCTCTCGATTGACAGCATAAAAATAGCAGAAACAGAACCCGTGACGAACCCAAACGTCCAGCTTAAGTCAGCTACTTTTTCGCTGTTTAATCTCTCCTCCTCGTCGTCTCGAGTAATCAAAGGAGAGATTACTTTTAACGTGACCAAACCTCTCAATTTTACCGTTGTCTTCTATGACCACATTATGGTTTCCCTTTTCCACGCTGAAAAGCCTCTTTCCATAGCAATCACGGAATCATTTTTCCAAAACGAATCTAACCATACGATGGTGAAGGCAATATTCCCTCCGACGAATGCCCCCCACCGCGATCCAAAAGGAATGCCCAATTCGAGTTTGTCGTCGTCGTCGTTCGAGTACTTGTCATTCGATGTTAACGCAAAAGGGAGACTGTGGCCGAATATCAAGAGGAGAGAAGATTTCATTGAATACAGCCGGCAGATGTATGTTTGGTGCCCCAATTTGAAGGTTAGGATTTTGATGAAAACAGGGGTGGGGATGATGGAAGGTGAGCCAGCAGAATGCAAGGTTGAGAATTTTTATAGATGAAGAAATTAATTGCTGAAATCCAACCAAATCTAAGCTATGTTTTATAATATTGAAATCTATGTTTTACCTAGAGAAAATGATGCAAAAGGGATGTGTATACCATGCCATGGATTCAAAGTTCGATTAATGTCGCCAAATGAAAAAACACGAATCTGGTCTTAACTTTTCTTGGAAACAATAACCTAATTGTGATCCTATCCGTATATAGTTGTTACATCATGATCTGTAATGAATTTCTTGTTGTACAGTGCTTACAGATTAATTTAACAAAGCTAATACTTACCAACAAAAACATCATCTACACAAATAGGGGGGGTTGTTTTCTTGGTGGTACGGAAGCGGCTGTTCGGTGCTCGTTTTGTTTGTGGCTGATTCAAGTTGGTCAGTGGTGGCCTAGAGAGTTACGACCTTAGAGAGGATGATCATCCTCAATGCAGATGACCTAAGAAAGATGGTCACGCTAGAAGAGATTGAGACTTTCCGACGAGCAAGTCAAATAAAATTATTTTTTTTATGTGTGTTTGTTTTTTTTTATCGGCAAAAGAAATTTTATTAGAAAACTCGATAATGGTACATTGAAAAGGAGGAGGCAAGCATCATAAGGCAATCATGTGCAAGCCAATATCCATGCGGGAGGAGAACCAACTAAGAGTTGGAAGAAATAAAAGAAAAAAAATACAGGATCAAGTTAAAACACTACAACAATTTCAGCATCCGTAGAGATGATTATCATGCCAAACCAATCAAATCCTGTGTCTTCGAACTCCATCCAAATGGCTCCTGAAGTCTTCAACCGAATAGGAGACCAAACTGCATTTACCTTTTACCCAGAGAGCAACCCTTAGCTTAATCAAATCAACAATATCTCCAACAATAGGTTGCTCATCCTTGAAAACAAGATCATTTCTAGCATACCAGATTGACCAAAGAACTGCATACATGGTGGTATTCCAGCATATTTCCTCCAAATTGTGAAAGGAATTAGAGAACCAAAACACCACCAATCCAGAAAGAGTTGGGGGACATACCCAAGATACATTCCACCAAGAAAGAATTGCAGACCAGAGATTTGCAATAAAAGAGCACTGAAGGAGGAGATGAAGAGGTGTCCCCAATGTTAGTGCACAACTATGTTATCAAACGGCATTGTTTCTGGAGTATGAAAATTCCAACTGATTGTTCTTGGACATTTCGTCAACTCCTGCGCCTTAGGAAAGTTGCTTTTCCTTTCATTACAAAAATCATTGGCAATGGTGAGTCCACCTATCTTTGGTTGGATAATTGGCATCCCTTGGGATCTCTTTTTTCTAAGTTTGGAAATGGAGTAGTCTTCAATCTAGGTAGGTCCTTGAATGCGAAGGTAAGTTCGATTATTGCAGATGGCTGTTGGAGATGGCCTCGAGCTCGGGATGCCATTGTACAGGAGATTATAAGGCATACTCCAGATAGCTTACTCCCTCATCCTGATCGAGAGGATAAGGTGGTATGGAACCTTACTGTTTCTGGGGAGTATACATCGAAATCTGCTTGGGAGGCGTTGAGAGTTCCTGGTGAAGAAGTTAGGTGGCATTATCTGGTGTGGTTCAAGCATTACATCCCTCGTTGGGCTATGATTCAGTGGATTGCTTTTCATGGGAAATTATTGACTCGAGATAGATTGTTTTCTTGGGGGATTATCGTTGATAAAAGCTGTGTCCTTTGCGGTGGGTCGGAGGAGTCCCATGACCATATCTTTTTTGTTTGCCCTTTCTCAGCTGCTGTGTGGAATCTTTGCCTGCTAAAGTGCAGCATTTCTAGACCTTCTTTACCTCTTAGGGATGAAATTTCTTGGGGCCTTGCTAATGGTAGTAGTAAGTCAGTGCATGATTTGATTTTCAAGTTGATCTTTGCAGCTTCCATCTATTTTCTCTGGGGTGAGAGGAATAATAGAATTTTCAAAGCTAAAGGGATGCCCTGGCAGGTTGTCTTTGACCTGATTGTAGAGAATGTTCGTGCTTGCCTTTGTGGTTGGCGGAATGTCGAGCGAACTAGGGAGAATATCAGGATTTTGGAAGGTTGGCGTGTCCCCTCTGTTGTTTTCATGTAAACACCAATAGATATGTTTGTCATTTCTGTTATTCTTTGATTGTTTTGAGTTCAAGGGTATGCCCTTGCTCTGTTTTTTTTTTCCTCTTTTGGTGGTTATAACAGCTTAACTTTCCAAAAAAAAAAAAAAAATGTTAGTGCACAGAATGGGCAAGAGCCAACATTAACTGGGATAATGTTTCTCCTTACAAGAATTGATCTGGTAGCAATTCTTTCTTGCACAGCTTGCCAAACGAAAGCATCAATTTTGGCAGGACCAAGGTTTTTCCATATTGAGTTGAGACAGTTGTTAACCTGAAATGTTTGTTGTTCCCAAGTTGCGTAGGCTAAATTCACTGAGTATATACCATTGGAGTTCCACTTCCAGCGAGGGCAGTCTTCTCTATGTGGTTGTAGGTGAAAATTTTTCAGTTTAATCTGCAGGGAAGCAATCTGAATTGCCTCCCAAGGGCGTAAACTTCTTCTGAAATGAATGTTCCAGTCATCAAAGACAGAGTTTGGGATGAATTCCGAAACCAAAGCTTCCTGTTGAAGTGAGGCCAGATAGAGTCTAGGAAGAAGGGATTTAAGAGAGTTTTTCCTCTATCCAAATGTCTTCCCAAAACCTTGTAGCATTGCCAGCATGAACAGAAATTTGAAATCCCTCATGGAAAAGTTTGCCAATGCTGGCGTTTTCATTTCAAATGGAACAGATATCCATCCAAATCTCGGAAACTCTAGAAGAATTAGGCAAAGATGGCCACCAATGTGATATCTCCAAGTTGTAATTTTAGAGATCAATTTTACCCATAAAGATTGCTTTTCCGAGCTAAACCTCCACCACCATTTTGCTAAAAGTGCAAGGTTGTGCACTGCAATTCTTCTGATGCCTAACCCTCAAAATTTTTTACTTCTTGTGATAGAATCCCAATTCACCCGATGAAGTTTCCTTTTATCCAAAGAGTCTCCCCAAGGGATTGTCTTTGGATTCTCTCAATTATTTTTGCAACTGAATATGGCATCTTGAACAGTGATAAGTAGTAGGTTGGGAGAGTTGAGAGAGAGGAATTGATGAGAGAAATTCTGCCACCAAAAGCAATATGCCTTCTCTTCCAAACAGATAATCGTTTCCTCATCTTGTCAATAATTGGATGCCAAGTTTGAGCTTTTCTTGGATTTGCCCCCAGGGGTATACCAAGATATTTCATGGGAAGCGAGCTTGTTTTGCTGCCAAGAATTTGAGCAAAAGATTCCACATCCTGAGCAACAACCTTGATGCCACATAACATGCTTTTGGATTAATTTATTTTCAAGCCAGATAACAATTGAAAATACCTTATAATCCTTTTTATGTTGAGAATTTCATTTCTGTCATTGTTGCAGAAAAGGATGGTGTCATCAGCGAATTGAAAGTGGGATAAGAATAGTCCATTTCTACCCACTTGCACTCCATTGATCAGACCACAATCTCTTGCTCTTTCCAATAAAATGTTGAGAGCTTCAACCACTGTTAAATAAGAAGGGGGAGAGAGGGTCCCCTTGTCTGAGACCCCTAAATGGTTTGAATTCTGGTGAAGGTGATCCATTTATAAGCACAGAAGATGAGGAAGATGAAATGCATTCAAAGATCCAGTCACACCATTTCTGGCCACGACCTTGATTCTTCAGCATTGAGATTAGGAATTCCCAGTTTACACAATCAAAAGCTTTCTCAAAATCCAATTTTAATATAAGTCCTCCTCTCTGTTGTTTCTTCCAGTGATCAATGATTTCATTTGTTGTAAGTACTCCATCCAAAATTTGTTTGCCACCAATGAAAGCAGACTGAGATTCACCAGTAATAGTGGGTAAGACAGATTTTATTCTGTTTTGAGAGAACTTTGGATAGAATTTTGTACATTGAACCAACAAGACTAATGGGTCTGAAATCATTAAAGGAGTTTGCACCATCCACTTTAGGCACTAGAGCAACGAAGGAAGAGTTGATACCTTTTAACAAGCTTAGCATTAGCATGAAATTTCTTAAAAAATTGAACCAGATCGTCCTTCATAAAACTCCAAGCTTTTTTGATGAAACTGAAGTTAAAACCATCGGGCCCTGGAGCCTTCGAGCTATGACAATCTTTGATTGCGGCAAGTATTTCTTCAGGGGCAAATTCTCGTTCCAGAAGGCTAGCTGATGTAGGAGAAAGTATTCTGGGAAATGAGCCTTCAATAAAAGATTCAGCTTGAATTCCTTGTGTGTGTGTTTGTTAAAAGAACCTATTTTATTCCGTTCTCCACAAGATTTAAATGGGTCGGTCGTGCTTTCAATCCAAGATTGAATGGGTGTGTCAAATGTAGCACATTTATCTGAATCACTTGATTCTAGTTGGAAAATCTGTTATACGATGTACTATATACAAAAGTCAAGAAGGAATCAAATCCCATATAACTTGATTCTAGTTTTTAGTGAGAAAGTGAGAATGTAACTAGAAACAAAAGTCATGAAGGAATCAAAGCCCATATACTTCTAGGTACAGACATTCAGACTATTACTATATCATAACCACATAATGGGCCACCCCATTTGCACTCATACACACAAAATAAAAACTCACACTAATCAAAACATACACTTGAGGCATTGGGTATGGTATCCTCAATAATCACATCCACATATTGATGGCAAGCTAGTCCAACTTATTTGATTTGTCATCGGACCACCGCCATCTTGCTTTGTCAAAGGATAATCACCATTATCATGGTTGGAGATGAAGGAGAAGCCGAGAGAAAGGAACAAGATTAGGAGAAAATACAATGAAATTATTAGATCTGAGATCGAGAGAGAAGACCCTCATTGGAAAGGAGGCGTTATTGAAAGCAAAAATAATGACCGTCACTTGTTGGAACATTTCCAAAATACTTAATGAATATTAAATGTAATTATTGGTGAACGATTTTAATCCAAGAAGCATGTCTTTTTAGGTTAAATGAATAGAAGTAAATATTGGATTTAAGCACTAAAGATTCATCTATTCAGGATAAATAAATAGACGTGATCAAACCAAAAGGTATCACTAATACGGTCAAATGAATAGACATGGAGTGCCCCCATGGATTTGGTTACACAATACCATTCCTTGCGACCGTTCTAAAAACAGTCTTATGGGTGTGATGTTGAATGCCACAAAAGACTTAATTGAAGCCTTCCCTAACACTAATTGGTTTTAGAAGTGATGGTGGAAAACGGTCCGACACTACCAATTCAAATTAGATAGTTAGAACAATTTCTCTAGAATTATCTTCTACATTTATTCTTGGTGGGCTCGCAAAATCTAAAGTTATTCGGGTCTCTCTTTTCGTTAGTCCATGAAGTTAGACAAAAGTCTAAAGACCAGGCTTCATTTTATCTTGGAGACGGCTTCGGTGTAATCCGATGCACACCAGATTCTCTCAAGCTGGTGGGGGCGAATATCGTCTTAAGGACAACGACAATGTAACGCGACTTGCAGCATCCCTTTACCCAATGCCATATTTATCCTCTTTCATTGGGTTCAATGAATTTAATAGTAATACACCCATCTAATCGTAAAACCCTTACCTCCTGCCACCACATTTGGGTGGTAAAAACCCCAAGGGGAGAAATGAGAAGAAAGACAAAAGGAGGTTAGGGTTTTTTCCCCGGAAAGAGTAAGAGTTTTGGCTGGAGTTTGGACAATTAATATTGTGGGTGCTATATGGACGGTTAGAGATTGATTGTGTGTTGTATTTTACACAGCCCTTATTTGCAGCACTTTTGATATTCTCTTACTTTTTTTATTGTTCCCAAAGCTCATGTTTGTTTTCCAAAGAAAGTGGGGTTGAGAATCGATGGTGAAAAATTGTACTATAATCCTCACAAGTGTTATATCTCATATCAATCAATCATATCATAAATGCTACAAAGTATAACAAATAGTATTTTCTTTGAGACCATACCATACAATTCGTTTATGAAATTAACATTCATGCGCGAGTACATCTTATGCATAAAACCAAAGAACAATGGTTTTGTTTGGTTGACAGTTTAGTTTAGTTTAGTTTTGGTAGTGAGTGGAGAGAGAAATAAGATAATGATTGGAGAGTAGGTAATGATTGGAGAGAAATAGAGAGAGATTAGAAAGTAATAATTGAAAAAATAGGGTAATGATTGAAAAATAAAACTAAATTGGCAACCGAACACTACCATTATCATTTCATGGATATACATACATATGATTTTCTAAAAGAAATCAAAATGATAACCTATGCTGGGCCTTGACTTCGCATTTCATCGGCTCCCCTGCCATTGTCCCCAGTCCTGTTTTTGCAACAATCTCAAACCTTCACATTGGGGCACCAAATATTTATCCACCGGGCGTCGTCCGAATCCTCCGTTCCCATCCATTCGTTAGGCCAGAGTCTCCCCTTTGCTTTCATGTCAATTGAAAACTCAAAAGAAGAATTCCGAACAAAATATAAGGGAGTTTATAAATGCAACTGCCAATTTACTACATGTAACCTTTTACTAACTTGAACCACAAATCTTATAAAAATTTATTACCATACAACCTCAAAATAGCTGTGAACTTCCAAAATTATCCTTCCCCACTCCAACCAAGTACTTCGGCCAAAATCTTTTGAAAACCCTCCATTCCCTCTCGGCCTCTCTCTGTTTTCTGAAACCCACCTGAAAACCCTCTGCTCCAATTCTGAAACCCACCAAAAACACCACCACCATTCCCTTCCCCCTTCTCCCCGTTCTTCTCCCTCATTACCTCCGTTGTCTCCATTGTCGAACCACCACCGCCACATAATAGCAAGCACCACCACGGTGGCATCACTACCATCGTCCGACCCAACACCTCGAAAAGGTAATTTTTGAATCCCTAACTGATACAATCAGATATTAGAACTTGATTTTAGGTTTTCTGTTTAATTATTAGAGTCCGAAAATCTGGTGCCATATTCAGACATAGAAACTTGAAATTTTCAATTTATTTTAGATGTTTGAAATTGATTTTTGTGACATATTTTGAACTTAAGAATCTGATTTTTTACACTTATTTGAGATGTTTGAATCTGAAACAGATTGAAAACTATAGTGGTTCCTCTATGTTCGTTTCATATGTTTCTAATCAACTGTAAATAACTTTGCACACCATGTGTTCGTTGAAATTCCTAAGAGAAAAACCAATGTAGAAAAGAGGACTAGCTGATCCGATTATTTTTTATCAAAGAGTTTCACTAAAGGACAAAAATGGAGTGCATTTATCAAAGAAAGGATTGGAAATGACTACCCTTGTTTGTTTTTCTTAATAACTCTGTTGAATAGGCTTTGGTGTTATAGCAATTGTAATTCAACAGCTCATTGTTCTGAACTTTAGGAGTTAGTTTCACATTAATGGATAATCTAGCTACGATTAAAAATGTAGTAATGATGACCGGTACTTTAGTTGTATAATCATCCGTAGTTATATGTGAAACCTTTAGGCGGGAAAAAACCCAATTCTCATGTTAATTTTTAGTCCACTGCTCTCTAGTTCAAACATTCAATCTCTAAAAGAGGTACATGGAGCAAATCTGGAATGTAAATGTTCTCTCACACTAAGACACATTGTGGAAGTTTACATTTCTTACGTTGGGTCATTTGACTCATTTGTGTTTGGCCCTAGAAGTACTTATTTGACAACTTCATTGCTATTTGAGCAATACCTAAATCTTATGGAATGTTGTTAAGTTAGGCAATTATTGTCTTTCCTTTTTTCAAATTTTTGTTAGCATGTTGAAGAGCCTAGTTACTATGGTGCTTGGGATAGTGATAAAATGAATAACCATTTTGGTAATTGTTGCTTGTGACTCATGCATGGAAATTATGATAGAGAGCACAAAAATAAACATGTTGCAATCTAGTAATCCACATCATTCAGTTCCTAAGATGGATTAGATGGAAAGAATTACAGCTACGAAGTGGATAGATAAAACACTATGGAAACAGGTTACGTGACCGTCCAACTTTTCATGGGTTTCAGCCTAGAACACATCCTAGGTTGGGAAAACACAAAGAAGGCAAACGAATCCACCAACATCATGCAATCTATAGATGCATTCTGCGTAAGATAAATTCACAGACGATATCCACATTCATAAATTCAAAGAATAATGAAAGTAAACAATAGAGCAGTAAGATACGAAGTCTAATGGTATGAAGGCAATAGTATTGCTTGTGAGTTTCATATTATTTATTTTTCCCTTTTCATGGTATAACACTTATATGCGCAAATTATTTTTTTGGGCAATAAATAAAGGTCTTTTCTACTTGGGTACTGATTTTTCTGTGTTTCTTTCTTATGATATTTTTCCAAGAATGAGTCTTATTTGCTTGTACTATGTGAGATGTTCTATCATTTTAGATGTTTGAAATCGATTTTTTTGACAAAAAAAATGAAGAGGAATCCATGTGTTAAAGGTTGATTGCTTTGAATTGGTGAATACAGGAAAATGAAGAGGACTCGTCCTACTGTTTCAGCAAGAAAGAGGAAAGCTGACCAAACTTTAACTTCAGAAGTTGGAGAAGTTGGAGGGAGAGGACGACGACAGAGGCAGAAGAAGGTTGTCAGAGAGGTTAGGGAGGAGGAGAACAGGCCTGAGGTAGAGCAATAAGTGGAGGAGGATGCTATAGAGGCGGAGGAGGAGGCTAGGCCCGATGTACAGGCGGAGGAGGTCCAGGAGGAGGCCAGGTCCGATGCACAGGTGGAGGAGGATGAGGCCAGGCCTGATGGACAAGCGGAGGAGGAGGCTAGGACCAATGCACACACTGAGGCGGTAGAGCCAGGGGCCGAGCGACATGAGGACGATGCACACAATGAGGCTTCGGTTGTACGTAGAGGGCGAGGGCGACAACAAAGGCAAAGGCATGATGATGTTCCAGTTGGTCCAGAAGATCCGAGCTTGTTAAAGGATTTCAGGAATCATGTTGTAGCTGATATTTGGAATGGTAGGGAGCGACAGTTCTCGAAAATATATAACCACTCGCGTTATTTGAAAATTTGGGAGCTACTGACAACCAATCGTAGGTTCATGGATAGGGTTACAGCGTCAGGGTTGTTTCCCCTCGCTCAAATTACTTAGAGGTATTGCAACAATGTGTTAGTGTCTGCGTTTGTGAAGAGGTGGCACCCAGAGACAAACAGCTTCCACTTTGGGTTTGGGGAGATAACCATTACACTTGAAGACATGCTCTATCTTGTTGGGCTCCCAGTCGAGGGGTTAGCTGTGCATGCAGAGGTTCATAGTAAGGAGGATTGTGTTGCTCTTGTGCATAGATGTCTTGGTGTGACAGTGGCTGAAACGAGTGACGCTGTTTCTTTTGGTGGTGTTAAATTGCACTGGTTGAAAAATACTTTCATGAATGTGGGAGATGATGCCACGGATGAGAGGGTGGATTATTGTGCACGGGCTTTCTTGTTGTACCTTCTTAGGACCACACTATTTGTGGACAAGACTGGAATTAGGGTGAATGTTTCCTACCTCGCTTTTTTGTTTGACTTGGGACAGGTTAGGAGGTATGCTTAGGGTGTAGGAGCATTGGGGTTCTTGTATAGGCAGCTTGGACAAGCAAGCAGGAGTCATGTTATATAGATGGGTGGCTACATGACCTTGTTGGAGGTAGTTAGTTATTTTCAAAAATATTGCTACATAAACTACGATTTAGATATCTCTTGCACATTAAATGCATGTACTTATTCATCAAAGACGTGAAAAAATTAGATATCTCTCGCACATTATACACGGACAACTTACTTAAAAAATTGAAATGAGAGACAAAGAGTTATAGAGAACATAGAGAGACATGTTCAAACTTAAAGAGATTTGCTAGAGAGAGAGAGAGAGGATACAGATACATACACGTTGATGGACTTTGTTCTTTTTATAATTGGGACATGAATTTTATAGATTTAGGACATTAATTTGGACACGAATACGGACACGTTAAACTTGCAATGTACACATGGATTCTGAATTACTAAATATATGAATTATGTGTACTAAAATGTAGGCATGGATCCAAGAGCATTTTCCTATGTTCCAACACGCCATGAATGCAAACTACACGGAGGACCTATCATGGGCAACACACGGGCAAAGTCGTAAGGAAGCTAAGTCGGCCACCACAGTCCGCTACAGTGAGATATTGGACGATGTCCAAGCTAGCTAGGTAACTAGAACACATACTTGTAAGTTTTATTGAACTAATCAATTGACTTACGCAAAATTTGTTGGGCAGGTGGTTTTTGACTTGTACAGAGAACGTAGGCAAGTTGTGGCAGATATAGCCACCGCCAGCCGCTCCTTGGCTAGACACCGTGCAGGATGATTCTCAGGTACTATGTTGTCGCAAACTAGGCGACATGCTGCGTGATTAATAGGATCGTGATTGGTGCCACGTTGCCGAACCATAAGCTCGATGAGTACCATGTTGTACGCTGTATCACGGCGCCCTAGGGCAAGACAAGATTGGTGCCAAGTGGCCAGATCCTACTCTCATCGATCAGTATGCTGTCATAAGTTGCACGACCACACCACATGGTGGGACCATCAAGTGCCACGTGGCCAAACTAAATCATCTCGTACCAGCACAATCTTGCCTCAGCCAGAAAGCCACCTGTCGAATGACATGTGATTGGACCACAAGGCCGGACCATGATGAGAATTGTTGCGAAGGAAAAAAAGAGAGCAGAACATAAAGACTTCCCAAAATTTAGCAACAAATACTAAAAAATTCAATTAAAAGCTAAGATTTGGCGAATCAACAACAAGCTACTACTTATTTAGTTTTCAAAAAGTTTTACAAAATTGTGTTAGGTTGTTCTATCCTAAAACTTCTTAGAAGGGGAATAGATAAGACCAAAGTAAATTGGAAATAGCTAGTCAACCCTAAATTAATGAAAAACTCAAAACAGTTAGATAGGATAGACGATCCAAAAGTGAGAGGATCCATGACTTTCTTACGTCATATTTACCCATTCAAATATTGATTAGCTACCTGTTCCAATGAGATTACAATATTGTTTGAAAAATCTATTTGAAGTCTGTCCTTGACATAACCTTTCTCAATTTAGCATCGATCTAAAAGATTTTTTTTTTCTTTTTTTGGTTCGACGGTTACTCTCCGGATCAGCATTGCTATATTTGTAAGCAAACAACACCATCTCTCTTAACGGGTATTTGCAAATTTTACTTTATTTAGTTGTTACTATAAATGTAATCAAACATCACCATCACTCTTTAACGGTCTTTTGCAAATCATGTGACTATACTTGGTTGTTAACAACTAAATTCATGCATACATAGCTTGATATATAAATAGCCTCGCCTCACCTGCTTTAATTTCTAAATTTCATCCATCCAACCAAACCGATCGACAATGCATCCAAAACCAAAGCCTGTGTCCTCGTTTCCCGCTTATATTGCGTTGGAGACTACCGGAGGCCAAACATCATTACCGCCGTCGCCACTTCCTGCCGGCGCAATTCCATTAATGAAGAAAATAATAATGTCCAAGGGGTTGTAATTGGGTTGTTGGTGGTCTTTGTGTTGCTTACCACCGTTGTCTGCTTGGTGCGTGTCTCGATTGACCTCATAGAAATAGCAGAAATCGAACCCGCGGCTAACCCACAATTCAAGGTTAATTCGGTTTTATTCTCGTTGACTCTCTCCAATAATATTAATCTCTCCCCTTCTCGAGTAATCAAAGGAGAGATTACTTTTAACGTGACCAAACCTCTCAATTTTACCGTTGTCTTCTATGACCACATTATGGTTTCCCTTTTCCACGCTGAAAAGCCTCTTTCCATAGCAATCACGGAATCATTTTTCCAAAACGAATCTAACCATACGATGGTGAAGGCAATATTCCCTCCGACGAATGCCCCCCACCGCGATCCAAAAGGAATGCCCAATTCGAGTTTGTCGTCGTCGTCGTTCGAGTACTTGTCATTCGATGTTAACGCAAAAGGGAGACTGTGGCCGAATATCAAGAGGAGAGAAGATTTCATTGAATACAGCCGGCAGATGTATGTTTGGTGCCCCAATTTGAAGGTTAGGATTTTGATGAAAACAGGGGTGGGGATGATGGAAGGTGAGCCAGCAGAATGCAAGGTTGAGAATTTTTATAGATGAAGAAATTAATTGCTGAAATCCAACCAAATCTAAGCTATGTTTTATAATATTGAAATCTATGTTTTACCTAGAGAAAATGATGCAAAAGGGATGTGTATACCATGCCATGGATTCAAAGTTCGATTAATGTCGCCAAATGAAAAAACACGAATCTGGTCTTAACTTTTCTTGGAAACAATAACCTAATTGTGATCCTATCCGTATATAGTTGTTACATCATGATCTGTAATGAATTTCTTGTTGTACAGTGCTTACAGATTAATTTAACCAAAGCTAATACTTTTATTTTGAAATGGAAGGACCGACAAAAACATCATCTACACAAATAACTCACCACAAATAGGGGGCTTGCTTTTTTTTTTTTTGTGTGTGTGGTGCGGAGGCGGCTGTTCGGTGCTCGTTTTGGTTGTAGCTGATTCATGGTGGTTAGCGGCGGTGGTGAGGCAGGGTTAGAAATTTTTTTGAAGGGTTAGGGTTTTGTTTTGGGTTTTTTGGGCTGGCCTAGCTCACCTTGGTGGATTGGATTTATTTTTTTTCTTTTTTTGAGTGTGTGTTTGTTAATATCAGATTAATTTGGGTTTTTAGGTCCACGGGCGTTTAGGACTTTGTACCTTAGGAGTGTTTGGACTTTGTCTCAATTAGTTGTACAAAGATTGGAATTCTGTTCCCCCTTTTTCATTTAATAAAATGTTACTTTTGTTGAATAAAAAAAAATTGCGCAGGGTTGTTAAGTGGAATAACTTAGAGAAGAAGACACAGATACAATGTGTTTTTAGAAGAGGAGGTGAGATACCTGATATCCTTTTTCCCTTAGCCTTTTATAGAGGATGGAATACTAGAAATAATATAGTTTTCAAAGACAAACAACCTAATGTCCACGGAGCTGTGGACTTAATCAAGGGCTTATTTGTACGGATGATCCCCAAAGTATTTGCGAAATGTCAATTTGGTCCCCAATATATAAATTGGATCAATTGCATCCTCAACATTTATAATATAAGTTTAAATGGTCCCTGCAGCTACTCCATCCAAATTGGCCGTTAAATGCAAGGGTATTTGTGGAAAAAAGAGAAAGAAATGGAACTGTACCAGAATCTTCCAACCTTGCAACCAAACCCCACTCTCTCTCTCTCTCTCTCTCTCTCTCTCTCTCTCTCTCTCTCCTGATAGGCTGATTCCGATCTCGGGTTCTCTTCAAGGGAGAGGGGCTGCGCCTCCTCCTCTCTCCCCTCCCCCTCCACTTGTCGTCCTTACCTATCATCTCCACCTACTCTTCTTTTCTCCTTCCCTCAACATCTGCTGTGAAACGATCTCACCGTCTCGGTTTTAGCCGGCACCCGGCACACAAATCTCTCTCTCTCTCTCTCTCTCTATATATATATATATCGTCTGTTTTCTGTTGCATAAGCTTTAAATTCCACATCAATTTTGAGATCTACGTGATTGAGGACTATTTGTGGGGCTTAATTTAGGTGTATTTGTGGTTTGATTTGGGTGTATTGGGGGTGTTATTTGTGTTCGTTTCAAGTCTTCTGGCTGTTTTTTGGGGGTGCTCATAGGGGTGAGCTACCAATCTCAGGGGCTTGTGGTGGTGGGTTTTAGATTTTGTGAGGCTAATTTTTCAGCACTGTAACATTGAAGGTGAGTCTAGATTTAGGTTGTTTATTTATTTATTTATGGTCTGATGGAATTGATTTACACTATGACAGTGGTAGATTTGGGTGCATTTAGGGGTGCCTACATTGTAATCATCGCCATCATCATCTGCGATCACTCGAGCGGCAGCGGGGTGATGGTTTTGGCGATGGTTGAGTTTTTGGCAGGGTTAGGGTAAAGGTTTGGAGGTTGAAGATGAGATAACTTGTAGCTAAGTTCCATAAATACCCCTGTAATTAACGGTCAATTTGGATGGAGTTAGCTCCGGGGACCATTTAAACTTCCATTATAAACGTTGGGATGCAATAAATGCGATTTGTATATTGAGGACTAAATTGACATTTCAAAAATACTTTGGGGACCATCCGTAAAAATAAGCCCTTAATCAAGTTCATGGTGGCTTCTTGGGTTAAAGGAAAATGCAACCTGAATTCTTATTCGATTGAAAACTTTAGGAGCCACTTGGATGGAATTAAAAGACATAAGATTTGACTGTCAGAATTTAATATTGGAGTGAATATAGTTTTATTTTGGTCAATCTCTTTTTCTTTTCTTTACTCTTACACCAACTCTTGGTTGGTCTTCTTGATCTTTTTCCCCCAGGATTATTGTGGGCTTGCACACGATTGTTCTGTGATGCTCGCCCTCTCCTTCTCGATGAACCATTTATCGAGTTTTTAATAAAATTTTATTTTGCCGATTCAAAAAAAAAAAAAAAACTAGTTTCAATACTGGCATTGAGTAGGATGACATGCGAGGTGAGGAATGACATCGTTGGGACTTGGTTGTCCTATAGAGTTACGACCTTTGAGAGGATGATCATCCTCGATGTAGATGACCTAAGAAAGATAGTCACGCTACAAGAGATAGAAAGCAAGTCGAATAAAATTTCTTTTTTTTTTTTTTTTGCGTGTGTTTGTTAAAAGAACCTATTTTATTCCGTTCTCTACAAGATTTAAATGGGTCGGTCGCGCTTTCAATCGAAGATTGAATGGATGTGTCAAATATAGCACATTTATCCGAATCACTTGATTCTAGTTGGAAAATCTCTTATACGATGTACTACAAAAGTCATGAAGGAGTCAAAGCCCATATATATACTTGATTCTAGTTTTCGGTGAGGCAGTGAGAATGTAACTAGAAACTAATGCGAATGAAGAAAAGTCACACAATGGATAGCTTTTCCATGTATAGACATTCAGACTATTACTATATCATAGCCACGTAATGTACCACCCCATTGGCACTCATTCACACAAAATACAAACTCACACTGATCAAAACATACACTTGAGGCATTGGGTATGGTATCCTCAATAATCACGTCCACATATTGATGGCAAGCCAGTCCAAATTATTTGATTTGTCATCGGACCACCGCCGTCTTGCTTTGTCAAAGGACAATCACCATTATCATGGTTGGAGATGAAGGAGAAGCCGGGAGAAAGAAAAATGATCAGGAGAAAATACAATGAAATTATTAGATCTGAGATCGAGAGAGACGACCCTCATTGGAAAGAAGGCGTTAATTGAAAGCAAAAAAAATGACCGTCACTTGTTGGAACATTTCCAAAATACTTAATGAATATTAAATGTAATTATTGGTGAACGATTTTAATCCAAGAGACGTGTCTGTTCAGGTTAAATGACCGAATAGATGTAAATATTGGATTTAAGCACTAAAGATTCTTTTATTCAGGATAAAAAAATAGACGTGATCAAACCAAAAGGTATCACTACTATTAAGGTCCAATGAATAGACATGGAGCACCCTATGTATTTGGTTATACAATGCCACTCCTTGCGACCGCTCTAAAAACAGACTTGCGGGTGCGATATTGAATGTCATAAAAGACTTAATTGAAACTTTTCCTAACACCAATTGGTTTTGGGAGAGATGGTGGAAAACGGTCAGATACTACCAATTCAGATTAGATAGTTAGGGGGCGATCCGCTTTCTTTTTAAACCTTCTTTTTCAAAAAGAAGGTAATTTCAAATTCAAATATAATGAAAATGAAAAATTATTTTTTAATTATTTTTTTGCATCGTTTAAAAGATCACAATGAAATTTATCAAACAAGATTCATATTGGTAGAAAAATTATTTACGTAAACACATAATTTTTGAATTTTAAATTACCTTACTTTTCTAAAAGTTTCCTTTTTATGAAACCAAAACGACACCTTAGAACAATTTCTCGAGAATTATCTTCTACATTTATTCTTAGCGGGCTCGCAAAATCTAAAGGTATTCGGGTCTCTCTTTTCGTTAGTCCATGACGTTAGACAAAAGTCTAAACACCGCGCTTCATTTTATCTTGGAGACGGCTTCGGTGTAATCCGATGCACACCAGATTCTCTCAAACTGGTGGGAGCAAATATCGTCTTAAGGACAACAACAATGTAACGCGACTTGAAGCATCTCTTCACCCAATGCCGTATTTATCCTTTTTCATTGGGTTCGATGAATTTAATAGTAAAACACCCATCTAATAGTAAAATCCTTCCCTCCCGCCATCGCATTTGGGTGGTAAAAACCCCAAGGGGAGAAATGAGAAGAAAGACAGAAGGAGGTTAAGGTTTTTTCCCCAGAAAGAGGAGCTCTTATTCAAAGAGTAAGAGCTTTGGCTGGACAATTAATATTGTGGGTGCTATATGGACAGTTAGAGATTGGTTATGTGTTGTATTTTACACAATCCTTATTTGTAGCACTTTTGTTATTCTCTTACTTTTTTTATTGCTCCCGAAGCTCATGTTTGTTTTCCAAAGAAAGTGGGGTTGAGAATCGATGGTGAAAAATTGTACTATAATTCTCACAAGTGTTATATCTCATATCAATCAATCATATCATAAATGCCACGAAGTATAACAAATAGTATTTTCTTTGAGACCACACCGTACAATTCGTTTATGAAATTAACATTCATGCGCGAGTAAAACATCTGATGCGTAAAACCAAAGAACAATATATCATTTTATGGATATACACGTACATATGATTTCCTAAAGGAAATCAAAATGATAACCTATGCTGGGCCTTGACTTTGCATTTCATCGGCTCCCCTGCCATTGTCCCCAGCCCTGTTTTTGCAACAATCTCAACCTTTACATTGGGGCACCAAATATTTATCCACCGGGCGTCATCCGAATCCTCCGGTCCCATCCATTCGTTCGGCCAGAGCCTCCCCTTTGCTTTCACGTCAAATGAAAACTCAAAAGAAGAATTCCGAACAAAATATAAAGCCATTCTTTTCGAAACCCGGGTATCGATTGGGGAAACTATCGACGGGAACATTGCTTTCACCATTGTACGGTTCTTTTCCTTTTGGGTAAAGGGTTCCATTACCGTCATGGAAAGAGGTTTTTCCTTGTAGAAAATGGAGACCACAATATCGTCGTATATGGAAACTGAGCAATCATGCGGTTTCGTTATGTCAAATGTGATTTCACCTCTCGTAGTTATTTTAGACAAGGAGATATTTTGGAGAGAGAATGAAACTGATCGGACGTGGATTTCTGGGCCGTCGGGATCGAATCCATATGTCGTCATGTAGGTTAGAGCGCCCAGAGCCTTATATATGATGACAGAAGCTCCAACCAATAGCAACAGACCAACAATTACGGACAAAAGGTCTGGCTCTTGCTCGGGGATGGGTTGAGGTTGTGGCGGTGGGGGCAATGGTGGTAGGGTTGGAAAGGAAGTTGGAGGAGGTTCAAGGTGTGGGGTTTCTACGGTAATGGTGGTGGCGGTGTTGGTGGGGAGCTCCACAGTGTATTGGTTGGCGGTAGAATCGATGTCGGTAGTTTCCACCGGGGTGTACCCTAGAGGAGAGGGGGAGGGCAAAATTTCACGGCACATTTTTTGTTTTTGGCGAAGGGATGATACTCAGAAGCAAACACGAGCTAGGGTATATATAGATGTACATATACGTTTTTAGTAAAAACTAAATTTGTACCTTTGGAAATGCCAATTGAGAGAGATGACTTATGGACGCTAAATTGAAGGTGTATGAAATAGGATAGATTTTAATTAGCTTTGTCAGATAGACAATCTGTGTTGGCATTGCAAATGGTGGTTGATTCAATGTACAAATGAGTGTTCTGATTGCTATTGTTAACTAACGTCCTAACTAGTTATTGTTGTTTTTTTTTTTTTTTTTCTTTTTTCGTTTATCTAATCGAACTTTTCTAAGTACGTAATTGAGTTGTATTTTACCACCTTCCAGGAATGTCTATACTACCGTACATTGAAAATGGATTATGTTTTGAACATTATTAAAAAAAAAATATGACAATAAAAATATTTTTTCCTTAATTTATAACATTAATCTTTTTAAAAAAAATTGTGGCAAAGATTGATGTTATTACCAACAAATAAGAACAATCATAGACATGAATATGCTCTGTGTAATTAGAGCAGCACCACAACAGAAGCAAAAAACTAAATCAATCTGCTAATATATAGAGAGACCAAAAGCTATCTCTTTAGGATCCTCTCCAAATACTCATGCAGCACTAATAAGATGGTGTCTATTAATATTTTTTGTTTATATTTCTACAAATTCTAGTTTCAGGTTAAAACTTTGAAGAGTGATAGATCGAAACAGATAATTAAGAAGATGGTTTGAATTGGTTCCTGCGAATTTGGTTGTAATACAAGTATAATCATGGCAATTAGGTTGTGCTAATGCTTATGGCCAAGAATTTGTTTGTAATTTTCATACTCCCTCCGTCCCAATTTGTTTGTCCCATTTTTTACTTTTTGAGAGCATTTGACCTTTAAAAAAATTGTCCATAATTTTTAATTTGTAATATTTTTAATATGCAATATGGATCTTGTTTGGTAGATTTCAATTAGTTTTATTATACACAATCTTCAAAATCTTAAAAAACATTATAAAATATAAGATATAAGTATTTTTTTGAAAGACACGAATTTCGACAATTGAACAAATAAATTGGGACTGAGGGATTAATACATTTCATTTTGTACACGATCTAGGCTTGTAGCCCAAGATATGAGCGCTTGCATGGCCTACGTCCATTTTTAATAGCAACAATAATAGTTGGGTGCATTGAATGAGAACCATGCTTGTGTTTTCTTTCAAATGGGGGATCCTGCTGATCCTCAACGGTCAGCATGGGTGTTATACTCTATTCAGACTGTCTAAAAATATTTTGAGTGGTCAGGATTTAAAAAAAAAAAAAAATTCTAGGGAAAAGTCTTAACTTTTTCCTGGAAGAGTTTTCTTAAATTTTTTACCATCAATTGTCAAGATGGACAGTCCGAATGACGGAGGTCAAAAGGATCCCCAAATTCGTTTTCTTTTTGGTCGTGGCTCAAAATTTTATTTGATGCGGCCAAAATATTTTGAAGCCCAACCTGAAATCCCCCGGAATCATCGACTAGTTCAAACTATCCCAAACTGATTTCGCCCCCAAATATTTTGGCCGGTATCAATGTGCATTAATTCTATGCCAAACCATCGCTTTGGTATGCCATATCTAAAATCCACGACTGATCCCAACCGATTTCACCCTCTAAAAGAAAGAGCACTTTTCATCTTCTTCCTCACTCTATTCCTACATTGTATCATCATTTTGTGAGATAATGAGAGCTTATTGTTATTATTCACTCTTAGAGAGTATTTTGTTTTAGAATATCTTAGTCACTTGTTGTGGAATATGTACAATCCTCTGTAAGTTTTTGCTACTATTAATTTGTAAACTAGGTTTGTTTTTGTAGGGACCAGCGTTCGCTCTAGTCTAGATCTTTCCCCTTCAGATCTCTTAGAACTTGAATGGGTTGAACTAAACCTCTTCAACCAGCTGGCTCTGCAAAAGGAACAATGCACCAATTAATGTCTAGCCCGCCGAAGGTGGCAAAAAGCCACTCTAATGACTAGTCTAAGCTTGAGAGAAAGAAAGCACAAAGCTTAGTTTAGGAGAAGAAGCATTAACTTGATAGGATTTGTCACTGTTGTATTCATCAAGTGTGCGCCTTACCTTGGAAGTCAAGATTATGCATGCTGGCCGATTATCATGGTGATGATGCCACCGCCAGCCGCTCCTTGGCTAGACACCGTGCAGGATAATTCTCAGGTACTATGTTGTCGCGAAGTAGGCAACATGCCACGTGATTGATGCCACGTGATTAATAAGACCGTGATTGGTGCCATGTGGCCAGACCATAAGCTCGATGAGTACCATGTTGTTGTACGTTGTATCACGATGCCCTATGGCAAGACAAGATTGATGCCAAGTGGCCGGATCCTACTCTCGTCGATCAGTATGCTGTCATAAGTTGTACGACCACATCACATGGCGGGACCATCAGTGCCACGTGGCAAAACTAAATCATCTCGTACCAGCACATTCTTGCCTCAGCCAGAAAGCCACCTGTCGAATGACATGTGATTGGACCACGAGGCTGGACCATGATGAGAATTGTTGCGAAGGAAAAAAAGAGAGCAGAACATAGAGACTTCCCAAAATTTAGCAACAAATATTAAAAAAATTCAAAAAGCTAAGATTTGGCGAATCAACAAGAAGCTACTACTTATTTAGTTTTCAAAAAGTTTTACAAAATTGTGTTAGGGTGTTCTATCCTAAAACTTCCTAGAAGGGGAATGGACAAGAGTCATTGTAGAGACCCGTATTTTATGAAAATGGTTTAAAGGTTTTATAAATGATCAAGTAGTGCATAAATGAGAAATTTTGAGAGTTTATTTGGTTTGGGGTTTGATCGATAGAATTGAAATTGGAGGGAGTGCAAGTGTGATTTGTGTATGAGGTAGTATAAATATGTGTGTGTGTGTGTGTATGTGTATGTGTAAGGGATTATAATCCTAAATCCTCTCTCTCTCTCTACCTCCCGGCTCTCCTTCCCTCCCTCCCTCTCTCATCCGACTCTCTTATCTCTCTCTCACCTTCTCTCTTGAAACTCCTCCTCAAAACCCATGGCAATCAACCTCCGTTCCACCCTCTAGACGTGATTTCAAGCTTGTGGTTCGTTGGATAGAGCTCGGAGAGGAGTATTTTGGGCATATTTCAAAGTTCGAGTTCGAGAGTTCACGTGGCCAGATCTCTTTGCGTGCTTGCTCTCCAACTTCGAGGTAGGGATTCTTGCTCTTGTTATGTGTTTATGAGTTGATTTCATGTAGAAATCGTACCTTGGATCGTCGGTTGTTTTGTTGTATTTGCTTTTGAGTTTTCTGCACAAAATCGCCGTTCGTAATGTCCCCGTATCGATACGATTTATCACGTATCGATACGCTGAAAGGATCTGCATTCCAGTAGCTTCAGAAATCTGTCGTAGTGTTCCCGTATCGATACGGTTATTTTGGTATCGATACTCCGGGGCTATCACAACCCTATCCCAAAAGTTGTTAAAATGATAAGATTATTGTGACCGGCCAGTGGATTTAACCTCCACCCAAGGCCTCATTACTCAGTCCAAGAGATGCAAAGACCATAAAAAATTTAAAGTGCGGAAGCTTAATTGATATAAAAATACCGTCAGAGCCTTAAAGATTTAAAAACTTTACAATATAAAACGACCTTACGCCAAACAGGGAGTAGTCAATTCCCAACTTTGAAGTTTTCAAAACATTGACTAAACACCTTCTTTACATGTCCCCCAGGCAGCATCGTTTCTCTTTTCTACTTGGCAATACCTATAGGAAAATAATTAATTTTCATAAGCCGACAACTCGTGTGAGATACAGTACTAGAGTTATACGTTTTACCATGGAAATAACATTCATAATTCTTTGACATAACTTTCTCATAACTTCATAAGAGGAGGATTCATTTCATCATCATCACATAAACTTGCGATGCACATCCAACAACTTAACATGCACAGGGGAGCAACCCCACATGGTGTGATCAAGTCACTGGCAGCTGGTGCCACATAACAATCCTTCCTTATAACCCCCTCATTGGTCACGGTATCTTTAAAATCCGTCCCCTTGACCCAGGACACCGCTGTCTGGATGCATCAAACTTTGAGTTCATAGAATCATAACGTCACTACACCGTCACCTTTAGATGGCAAGGCCGGTGTTCACCGTCTCCTTTGGATGGCAAGGTCGGTGTTCATAGAATCATTCATTCTTAATCATAATCATTCTCATAAAATTGTTGTCTTTGAAATAAAAGCTCATAGCATAGTTCCATGGCATAAATGAGAGGAATAAATCATTTCATCAAATCATGTTTTCTTGATAACTTGTATACTTATCATAACTTTGGGCATATGAAACATATAACATAAGTTGCTTGAAAAAGCAATATAACTAAGGTAGAGTATCTCACCTTTGAATTGTCAAGGGCTAAGATGAAAACTTGATCGTACTCTTGCATAAGTCTCAGATTGACCTATTTGCCAATTAATTCGAGTCAATACCCATTTAACAATGCGATTAGAAAATCTTTAGGCCTTCTCGATTGTGAGTTGGCCTATTCGGCTTTGAAAACGGCTCGGGGTCAATTTATGAATCTCGTCACTAATTAATTCAATAAGGAACTTCACGTTATTTAAAGAGACTTTAGTCTATGACAGGGTTAACCAAAATGGTGGTTAATTATGACCAACTTCATACAACACTTCCAGTAGTTTAATTCCTTAAGAATAATTAGTTCTACTAAATACTTAGAATCTCAGGCCATATTCTTATATACAGAGGCGTATTTACTTGTGGTTTACTGGTGTATAACACGCACACACCTAGGTCATTCACGCACCCACGCAGTTGAAACACACACATAATGAACGCCCATCCACACAATAGTGTCGCTGCGATTCTCGTTATTGTCGGTCACAGCCGCCATCACGTGCGGCAGGTGCTAAGAGAGAGAGAGAGAGAAGAGTTACCTACTGAAGTTTTCCGGCGGCAATCGAAGGAAGTCGAAAGTCGATTTCAATTGAAGGGGTGCACAAATTGCTTCTCACCGTTTCCCCTTCTCTTCTAGTTCGTTCTCTTCTTTTTCTTTTTACCCTTTTATTTACTCCTACCAGTGTATATATCTATTAGATATTTTCTTTTTAGAGGTGAAACACCCTGTGTCATTCTAAACAAGTGAGAGATGAGGACACTTGTGCCAACCTAACTTCCTAGCTTTGATACGTGTGGTGCTAGGATAAATGGACCACAAAAATTCAATTATGCCATCTACTAAAAATTGTTCTGATTCAATAATTCATGTCCGGGTCCCGGGTTTGAATCTCCAAAAAAATTACAACATAGACTAATTAAAATGTGTAGGTCATTATAGTGCCGTTCGCTTTCTAAAGAAAAATATATTGAACCCCTAAAATTATATCATGCAATTCTTGTGTCCTAAAACGTAGATTGAAAATATCCACTTAACCTTAATCCCATTTCTTTTTAACCTACAAATGGTATTTAGTTACCTAATTAGAGTCGTATAAGTGCATTTTAAAATCCGGGCTTTACAGGGGCTTTCTGGGCAGTTTTGCCCAAGTTGCTCCGATTTGATTATTTTGAACCCCGGACACTTCTAGTACCTTTTTAACACCTCCTAACCTTTCTCAAGCGTGTTCAATTGACTTCCCTTGATTAATCGATGTTATCCTCTTTCCATTGGTTTTCCGTTGTTAGAGAAAGAGTAGTGTCTTACTAGAATAAGACTTAATCGAAATGTATTCATGGAATTGATGGCACTTGAGAGTCATTGTGGTATGAGGTGATGTACGCTATAGGTATGTTAGGTGCTATGACTGGACGTGGTGAACGATAGGATGAAAGAGTGTATCATAGAAAGGTTGTCGAGTATAGTAGGATGTAAATTATGGCATAGGGCGCGTGGTCGGTCAATAGGGGTTTGCCTAGTGGTTCGGAAAAGAAGAAGGTAACTCGTATCTTCATGCTTCGTCTCGATTGATCATCCTAGGTTTCTTTGGCACTCGTTCTATAGGTTCTCATTTAGAACCTAGTCGGTGGTGTGTCGTGGAGTTGTTATGGGTTCGGTACGTGACGTAGGGCGTTGTGATAGACTTTGAGAAACAATGTGAACTTAGGGTACTTATTAATGTACAATAGGACATGGGTATAAGTTTGTAATACATCGAATGGTGATGAATGAAAGATTGTGACTTTGGGAATTGTTGTCATCTTGTGTTTGGATTGACAATGCATATGTGTTGTGTGAGTTATGAATGTTGAACTAAGGGTCCTGCAACGCAAGGTGTGGTAATGCAGAGGCTCTAGAGGGCTCGCAACGCAAGTGATGAGCACCCAATATTGCAGATATTTGGTGCGCCTAGTCCCGTTTAATATTGTTTTAAGTTGCTTTTATTTAGCTTTCATAGCGATATTGCACGTAAGGTGTGCTTTTAGTAGTTTCAGGTAAAACGTGCAAATAAGGCACGTTTGGAGGCCAAGGAATGCTCCGGAAGCTTCCAAGTACCCGAAGACCCTGTCGGCCCCCTAAAATCTGTCTAAGTATGGAAAAATGACTTTCTGAAAAATTTTCGATTTTCGAGATAAAAAATGGCGGTAATTGATCCTTGAATTTTTCTAAGAGTAACTACAAAGTTACAAGGTTTAATTTGAAGAGTAAGGTCATGTTTTGAGCCATTTTCTCTTGAAGAAAATATGCAGTTTTCCATTTTGTACTAAAAGTGGGGGGTTGACATTTTGATTTAAATGGAATCTTGAAATTCTGGTAATGCCATTGTTTCCAAATGGGGGGTACTTTCTTATTTTCATTAAATAAATTAAAGTAAAGGAAAGGTAAAAGAAATGTTTAAAATGTAGCCTTTACTTAACTTTAGAGAATGAAAATAAGTGCTGAGAAGCTGAATAGTTGCTGGAAGCTGTTTGCTGAAGCTGAAGCTGAAGCCTGAGCCTGAAACCTGCAGTTTTGAAGAATGTTATCGATAACATCTTCAATGGTATCGATAACATTGGTCCTATTTTGGTCCAGAAGTTGTCCAGACCTGAGGGTATCGATAACATTTTGTTAGAGTTATCGATAACAATCTTCTCCGGGGAATCTCAGTTTGATGTTATCGATACCTTTCTTGATAGGTATCGATAACATTGGTCTCCTGCAGATATTTTTACTGCTTTTTGGACTTTCCATTTATGGAATACTTGCCACTTTTGGCAAGTTCAGAGAAAAGGCTGAGTTGTATAAATACTCCCCTCTCTCTCTCTCTCTTAGCATATCTACTTTATGTCCTAGTTTAAGTTCTCTCTCTAGGAGAGAACTCCATTAATGTCTTTTCAAGTTTCATGTCATTTCCTTCAAGAACCTTGGTAAGTCTTAGTTGTATGTTAATTTCTCGTTTATTAATATTGTAGCTACGCTTTAGATTCTCCTTAATATCAAGTTTATTTCCATTTCTATCGGTTAATCATGTTTTCTTCCTTAAGCAAGCTTTCTAGTCTTTTCATTATGTTTGAGTAGTCGTTTAGGCTCGGCCATGAGGTAAATAACACCTTGTGACTTATGTTAATCTTGCCTTTCTCAGCATAAGACTTGAGGTATGGTTTGGAAATGTGCGTGGTTCGCCTTTTATGTAACAAAACTTGTCGATGTTAACCTCCGGTGATCATATGCTCGCTCATATGGTTCCGTGAGCTATGTCTCGTCTCGTGTTTGCCAAAAGAACCAAAGAACTTGCTCGCTTTCCAAACTATACTTCTAGTTCTTGACCTTGATATTTGGTTTGAATTCAAGTCTTGGCGTTGTTAATCTCCGGTGATCATGTGCTTGCTCACATGGTTTCGAGAGCGATGTCACGCCCTGTGTTTAGCTTGTTATTCAAACTCTATATCAAGTCTAACCATTTTCACCGCTAAATCTTCCGGTTGATAGCCTAAGCCGTGCAATTCAACCGTGTTTTCATTGAGAAAGGTTGGATGGCCTAAGTTATGGGTGTTAGGAGCTTCTAGGCCTTGCCGCTTGTTTAATTTAGTTCAAACTCATTTTCTAGTCTTTTTCATAAGAGTATTTCTCACATTGCAAAGGAAAATCAAAGTTGGCCGTCTTAACGCCACAAACCCTTACTTCTACAATCCAAACAAGCTATATTCGAGCTCCCTGTGGATCGACTCGGACTTTCTCGCTATACTATGCAAATCTTTAGTTGTAGTCCGGTTAATAAATAATTGAATTTGACGGTCGTTTGGTAAACTTCAACGACTACCGAATGGGACGCAATCAGCAAGGTGTGGTAATGCGGAAACCCAGATGGAGAGAATTCAATATGACGCAAGGGGTGGTAATAGTTGAATGTCTTGCTTGATGAAGAGAATTATGGTTGACTTTAGAAGTTTATGTTGACGTTTGGATTGTTTGCTGACTAAGATTGTGGCTGTTGAAAAAGAGAAGGAAAGGTTGATTCTACTGAGGTTTTATTAAAGAAAGAAATTTGTTTGAAAAGAGGATTTTTATCGAAAATCCTCCGGTATTCTTGAGTGAATCAACGGATCCGGTATTTGGGCACAAATCAATGGACTCCGGCATTCAAGCTC
Source organism: Rhododendron mucronatum var. ripense (assembly GCA_019656295.1). Classification (NCBI taxonomy): domain Eukaryota; kingdom Viridiplantae; phylum Streptophyta; class Magnoliopsida; order Ericales; family Ericaceae; genus Rhododendron; species Rhododendron mucronatum. Next base: position 8,312,200 of record BPLT01000004.1, on the reverse strand, counting down.
GAATTAACGGAGTTTGACCCGTAAAGGTCAAGAGTTTTCTCAAAACTACTATGGCAAAAAAAAGAAGAAGAAAGAATGTTTTCTTTTATGAAAAGAGGTTCAATGGTAATTGGTAAGAAATGAGGAAGTTAATAGTGACATTCATTTGATGAATCTTATAATGGTTTGAGAAACCGTCGTGGGTTATTTTGATATATGTGTATTTAACGCTACCTCTAGTTTGATGTATGGATGGTTAGGAATGTTCTTTAAGAAGTATTGAATTTTGTAGTCGTAATCCATCGATTCATTGTTGTGTCCCTTTGTATCTTTTGTCTGCTTCATAGAAATCAATTACTCTAGTTGCATGTTTCATCGCATTTACATATAGCTTGAGTATAGATTTCTTACTGGGCTAGTGTAGCTCAACAAAATCCTTCTTTTCAGGTTTTAATGTCAGGCAGTGGCTTACATTGCATCGTATGCTCAGTGTGGAAGACAACTTTGGAAGCTAATAAAGACTAATCATTTAATCATCTTTGTAAATCACATACTTTTGTTATAAATGATTTTGTAACTAATCCATCTTGATTTCTTTTGGCTAAACCGTTTGTAATTTAATAGCTTGTTGTAACTGTATTTAAGTTAATTTGGGTCGTGGTGCCAAGGTTGTATTTCACTAAACTTGGGGACTTCGTTTGTAAATTAATCAGGCGGGAACTCTTTTGGATAATATGTATGATATGCGAGGCTCTTTTATTAAAATGTATTACTTAATTATGTTAAAAATCGAAGGCGTGACAGTCATAAGACCAAAGTAAATTGGAAATAGCTAGTCAACCGGTACCCTAAAATAATGAAAACCTCAAAACAGTTAGATAGGATAGACGATCCAAAAGTGAGAGGATCCACGACTTTCTTACATCATATTTACCCATTCAAATGTTGATTAGCTACCTGTTCCAATGAGATTACAAAATATTGTTTGAAAAATCTATTTGAAATCTGTCCTTGACATAATCTTTCTCAACTTAGCATCTAAAAGATTTGTTTTTTTCTTTTTTTGATTCGACGATTAGATTAGTCTCCGAATCTGCATTGCTATATTTGTAAGCAAATAACACCATCTCTTTTAATGGGTATTTGCAAATTTTACTTTATTTAGTTGTTACTCCCTCCGTTCCTTTTTAAGTGTCATGCTTCGTAATTCCAACTTATTAAAAAGACATCATCATTATACCTTTCACATCAACTTTTTCCTCCACTTTTCCTACTTACCCATCATCATTACATTTTTACTCACTCACTTTTCAAAATGGAATCTACTTTTAGGGACAAAATAGACAATTCACCAACTTTTACCCACTCACTTTACAAAATGGACACTTATTAAGGAATAACCCAAAATGGAATACCGGACTATAAATAAGGGACGGAGGGAGTACTATATATAAATGTAATCAAACAACACCATCACTCTTTAACGGTCTTTTGCAAATCATGTGACTATACTTAGTTGTTAACTAAATTCATGCATACATATCTCGATATATAAATAGCCTCACCTCGCCTGCTTAATTTCAAAATTTCATCCATCCAACCAAACCGATCGACAATGCATCCAAAACCAAAGTCTGCCTCCTCTTTTTCGGTTTATATTGCGTTGAAGACTACTGGAGGCCAAACATCATTACCGCCATCGCCACTTGCAGCCCGGCATAATTCCATTAATGAAGAAAATAATAATGTCCAAGGGGTTGTAATTGGGTTGTTGGTGGTCTTTGTGTTGCTTACCACCGTTGTCTGCTTGGTGCGTGTCTCGATTGACCTCATAGAAACAGCAGAAATCGAACCCGCGGCTAACCCACAATTCAAGGTTAATTCGGCTTCGTTCTGTCTGACTCTCTCCAATAATATTAATCTCTCCTCTTCTCGAGTTTGTCGTCGTCGTCGTCGTTCGAGTACTTGTCATTCGATGTTAACGCAAAGGGGAGGGTGTGGCCGAATCTCAAGACGACAGAAGATTTTATCGAATATGGGCGGCAGATGTATGTTTGGTGCCCCGATGTGAAGGTTAGGATTTTGATAAAAACAGGGGTGGGGATGATGGAAGAAGGTGAGCCAGCAAAATGCAAGGTTGAGAATTTTTATCGATGAAGAGATCGATTTGCTGTAAGATGATCAGTTTCCCTATATATATATATATATATATATATATATATATATATATATATATATATATATATATATATATATATATATATAGTGTGTGTGTGTGTGTGTGTGTGTTTTATATTACTCCAATTGAAACCTTTTTTTCTTCTTTCTTTTTTACCTAGATAGAGATCGAAATGCTCCAAAAGGGATGTGTATGGGAGGCATGGAGAAGAAGATGTAGATACAATTAATGTTTTAATTAATTTCTAGATAGAAGAGGAGGAGGTGATCGAGATACCTGATATATATCCTTAATTATTTTATTTTCCCTTAATTAGCTAGCCTGGCCTTTTATATATTGAGGATCTTTTCGGCATGCATGTGATTCTGGCCCAACTACCATACAGGCATTGATCGAGTAGGATGACATACACACACATATTTATGCGAAGTGAGGAATGACAACATCGATCGTTCAGACTTGGGACTCGTACTCCTAGCTAGTTAGAGAGTTACGACGTCCTTAATTAGAGATTAGAATGATCAATATTCATCCTCTCGATGCAGATGACCTAATTAAGAAAGATGGTCTCTGTCGCTAGAAGAGCTAGAGATCGATTGAGAGAGCTACGTATGTACAATGCACGTTTTACGAATTACAACATTGTGATTTCCCTTTTACACGCTGAAAATCCTCAAATTCCATAGCATACGCGGAGTACTCTTTTCTAATCTTTGTGTTATATTCATGAAACCTATATATTACCTAGCTAGAAAAATGCTGCAAAAGGGAGGTGCATGTTGATTCTCTTTTTTGTACAGTTGTTACAAGTTGACCAGAAGCTAGCAAATACTTCGATTTGAAATTAATGGAAGGACCACTAAAGAAAAGACAATTAACATCATGTTTTCTTACGAAAAGTGCAAAAATCAAATCGGCTTGTAATCGTGGGCGTGCCAGGGGAGGATTGCTGCCCAAATTTGTATCAAGGCCTGGAAGCCTCTATCTGACTTCTAACTGGACGAAAGAGCACAGCCTAAGGGTGGAAACCGTGAGGTAGTTCGTGGGTTGCCTTAACGAAAAGAACTTAAAATTTCCTAACCGTTGTTAGAAAATGGAAAGTAAAGTAGAGTAAGGCCTAAAACAGAAATAAAATGACTTTATTAACGGTTTAATAAAGTCTGTTTACAAAGAAATGAAATAAAATCTAGGATTGGCTAGTTTGAACGGGGAAGTAAAGATAATTGAAAGATAAATTGGATAAGTCGTGGACTTGATGGTCATGGACATTTGCCAAGGCCTTCAACTCTGGTATTTATAGGCAGATGTTTCAAGCCTTGAGCTGCTTCCACAGGTCTTCATGCATGGCTGCCAAGTATCCTCCAGGTAAAAGCTTAGGCTTAAGCTGATTCTACTTCCTCCAATGAGTGTTTGCCACTTGTCCAAGCCTTGCTTCTCTCACTCCAAGAAATCAGCTGAGGTCTTAAAGGCATGAAAAAAACTCCCCTTTCTTACATAAAAAACTTGTAAAAGGGCAAAAGGAATTTTAGCTATGCAAAATCACGAAGGCCTTTTGAGCTACTTGAATTAATGCCTGGATAGAAGATTTTGGGCCCACCAAGGTTAAAGGCAAAAATTTTACTAGGCCTTTCAGCCATTTTATTGGCGCTTAAGCCCCTTTTGAGGGCCCACTTGTTATTTTTAGGTATTTCTATATATATATGCATATATATAAATATCGAAAATGATACAAGTACTGACCGGGGGGAGGTAAATCGTACCGCCGGCCGGCCGTCTCCGGCCACCGGACGACCGATCCGAGCCGTCCAAAAATTCTAAAAAAAAACGATGGGGCCCTATGTGAGAATCAACGACATCCGAGATGTGTAGGGTGCTTGATCCGAGCATCCCTTTTTCGTGTATATATATAGGGCCCCATCGTTTTTTTTAAAGAATTTTTGGACTGTTTGGATCGGCTATTCGGTGGCCGGAGACGGCCGGCCGGCAGCCTTCGGTACGATTTCCCCCCCCCCCCCCGCTAGTCGGTACATATAGCATTACTCTATAAATATACTTTTATATATGGAATAGAGAGATTTCGTGGGACTTGTGTCCTACCACTTGCTTTCTTTAAGCTTTCACACAACATGCCTTGTTGAGTTGCTTGTGGGCTGTTGGAGAGAAACTTCTAGGCCTTTGAGCTACTTGTGACTTGCTTGGGCAGGCCTAAGCTGCTTGGGATGTCTCCATGCATGGCTGCTATGTGTCCCAATCCTTGCTTCATGCTGAAGGATAGTAGAGACTCAGGCCTTGAGCTGCTTACCTAGACCTGCTAAGTAAGAACATTCTAGGCCTTTGAGCTGCTCACAGGCCTTTTTCTGCTAATTTAAGGCCATGTGCGACGTTTTAAGAAGCAAGCCCATCCGTCACTTAGGCCTGAACTTGAGGTGAATCATAGGCCTCCATCCTTTGTAAGCCTTGTGAGCCCAAGCCTGGAGAAAAACTCATGCTTTAACTGATTTGGACCTACTAAAATGCCTCATTGTTTCTAAGAACTGGCGTAGGCTTAGATAAAACGCTCAAACCTAGTGGGTCGAACCAAGACTTTGGCTAGTCCTAAACCCGAATTTGTGAAAGTGATATTTTGGGTGTTAGTTTGTCCCAAGTCTTTGCAAACTCAATTGCCCATTTTGCTTTCAAACTGGCCTAATTCTGTAGGTGACCGATTTATAAGGCTTCTAAAGGGTCAAAACTACCTCCAATGCCATTCTTCTATTCTTTTTCTAATTTTAGCCAAAAATGGGTGTAAACACATCATGATCCATCTACACATGAATTCACAATAGAAAGTCTTTTCAGGTTTCATAACTATTGACACACACACACACACACCAAACTTCTAATAAGGGCGCCCTGACCGTATTACGGTGAGGACGTCCCTTTTTAGACCAATTTGCGATGATCCGAGCTGCTCAATGTGTTTAGAACGTGATTTTAAGGGTTCTCACGAGAAATTAGCCAAAAAAAAGACTGAAAAGAGCTTGATCCGAGCAGGTTTTGTTTGTATTTTATCGAACGGCTCAAATAAAAACTGCTCAAATCAAGCTCTTTCCAGTGCTGATTTCACGTGGGTTCCCTTAAAATCACGTTCTGAACACATTGAGCGGCTCGGATCATTAAAATTTGGTCGGAAAAGAAGAGAAAAAGGGAAGCCCTTACCGTAATACGGTAAGGGCACATTTATTAGAAGCTTACTGTATATATATACAGTTCGAGTCAAGTCCACACCCCTTCCCATCCGTACGTCCCCTTTCCCGATCGAATTTCAATGATCTGAGCCGCTCAATGTGATCAAAACGCGATTTCAAGGGTATCCGCAAGAAATCGGGAAAAAAAATTATCGGAAAAAGCTTCATCCGAACAGTTTTGTTTGTATTTTATTGAACAGTTCAACAAAAAATTGCTCAAATCAAGCCCTTTCTGGTGTTTTTTTTTTCCAATTTCCCGCGAGTACCATAAAAATCACGTTATGATCATATTGAGCGGCTCAGATCATCAAAATTTGATCGGAAAAGGAGAGGTGCCGACTGGAAGGAATGTGGACTTGATTTGGACTGATATATCCGAACTTGATCCGGACTGTATAACAGTCCAGATCAAGTTCACACCCCTTCCTGTCCGCACCCATCCGTCTTTGCTCCAACAACCTGCGAAACAGGGTTAAAAGGGCTAGAGGGCACTGGTGGGTCATTGCTTGCTGGCCAGGGACCCTCTGACCAGCAAGTCGAATAAAATAGTTTTTTTGTTTTTGGTTCAAAGAGCCTTTTTTATACTGTAACGGCGTAACCCCAACCCAATCAACCACACTGGGTATTAAACCTCTCCCTAAGATTTGAATTGGTTAGATGTGCTCTCAATCTTGGCAGTCACGAATTTTAATTATTTAGTAGATTTTTTAAAAAATGTTTTCACACTCGCGCTCCCACATCTAGCATCCGTCCGCACATTATGGGACTTAGCTCGTACCCTCTAGGCGCCTCACCCTTGGTCATTTAAAAGGGGGATCCGATATTTGTTTGTTAAGTTATGATCACTGTTTGGAGTACTGAACAAATTTATTAAAGTATTCTAAAGTACAAGTAGGATATTTATGTTACGGAGTAATTTGCAAGCAAATGCTCATAACTAAATTAACGTAATTTTGGTAGATACGGGTTGTAGTTTAGGGCCTGTTTGGATGGGGCTACCGAAGGGTATTAGTAATATTCCCTCTTAAGATCATGGGCTCATGGTTAAGTCATGGTTTGAGAATACATTTTGCTGGGTATTAGCTAAGCATCGGATTCTTTTATAACCCCTAATACCCCCGGCGGGAGATTATTTATGGGGAGATTCTGGGGTATTATTACATAATATCCCCGCTCTCTTCCATTTCAACTATAAAACAATTTTATCCCCCTATTTTATCTCTCATCCAAATCTACTATTTAATCTCTCCGTCACATTAATGTGGGCCCACTATTCTTACATAATACTCCATACTACCTTATCCCCCTTTATAACTAATACTCTCAATTCTTATCCCGCATCCAAACGGGTCTTTAGAGGCTTATCTCTGTCAATGTATGCATTATCCATCATTGCACTTGTGGTTCCTAAGGGTAGGTGCTCCATTTTTTTTTTATAATCGGATGATTGTGCCTGTTTGTGCGCATCTTAACTAATTATAGAATCCTAAAATTAGCTAGCAACCGGACAAACACTCCGGTTGCCCCAAAAAATTTGAAATATTTAACCTTTGTAAAATTCGAGCATACGATTTTATAGAAAATAAAAATTTATTTATTTATCATGCTTACTTGATCAAACCTTAGGGTTGGTTTTGGCGCTCCGTTATCCAGAGAACAAGCTCAAAAGGACTTAAACGTCATGGATCCACCCAAGTGGGGAACAAAGTGCGCGCGCTCTCTCTCTCTCTCTCTCTCTCTCTCGTGTTGTGACACAAGATTCCACCGCCATCTAACCTATTAAAGGAGGCCAGGCTACTTTTCTCTTTTATCTAAAATAGATTATTTTGGACTCTAATTAACCAAGTGCAATATCCACTTCATATTTCAATGATCACATCGGCCAGTGTAGTATCAATAAGTTATACTATATACATATAGCTAGCATGTACTAAAAAACATAGAATAAGGAGATACGATATTATTCTCGATCTCTTTCATCACATTAGCCAATTTAGTGGCACAATTCACAATCAGCTCTATGATCAACATTATGGTTAAGAATCCTTACCATTAAATTAATTAAGTACTAAAAGGTCATAGAAGAAAGATTAAGTAAGAAAGTAAAATTTGATTGTTTGCTAAAGTTGACAAAAAGAAAAGATGTACAAGAATCACGATAATTAGAAGAGCATATCAAGCCCAATTGGCTTTGAGTGAACAACAAAAGCATGTCTGTTGATGTGAGAAAGCATTAATTCTTGGAATGAAAAAATAGCTAGTGGAGCATCAAAATGGACATGCAATTTCTTCTTCTTTTTTTTTGGGCAATTACATAACATACTAGCTAGTATTGATTGATTGATTGATTGATTGAAAGAGAGAGAGAGAGAAAGAGAGAGAGAGAGAGAGAGGTACTTGGAACATTACATGGAAATAGAACACAGAAGAAAGACAAATATAACTGTGGAAATTGTTTTTGGAACTCCCCTGCATACCATTTCTTTTTATTTATGTGAATTTGCTCCATTATCTCTTTATTTGTCCAAAAAAAATATCACTAAAAAGATGATAGAATTCACATGAATAAAAACAAATCAGAGTGTGTAGATAGTAAAAAAAAAAAAACTGTGCAAGTATCACTACTCTTTAACAATATTCCCACATCGATCTATTCTGTCTGTATGACAGAAATATAACTATAGAAATTGATTAATTTTACTTGGGATAAAGAGCAAAGGAGACAACCAAACATGAAAATATGGTGATTGATGTGATTACAACAGCATAAAGCTCTTCTATCAGCAATAAAGGTACGTATCACAGGTAAATTTAATTTACAAAGTTTTTAAGAAGAGGCATCCATCCATCTTTTAGCAAATGCTAGAGAAGGGCGGACCCAGGATTTAATTGCAGTATGATCAAACATCTACAATACATATAATTCGACTATGCTTGTTTTTGTCTTTGCAAGAGCCTATGTTTGCTTTTGAAGAGAGAGAGAGAGAGAGAGAGAGAGAGAGAAGAACAAACTATAGAGTATAGAGTCTATATATAGACTCGTAGACTTTGTACGGAAGAGAGAAAAAACGTCGAGATCTTTGCATAGCGTCACAATTAAAGAGGACAAGAATTGTAAATTCCGTGAAATTTTCAAAGCAGTATTATTATCCTTTGGGACAAAATTACAAAATACTCCTTTAAACTAGGGCTGTTACGAACCCGACCGGACCGAAAAAGACCGAAAAAACCGACCGATCGGTTCGGTCTTCGGTCGGTCCAAGGGAGTTTTTTTTCGGTTCGGGGTGGACCGAACCGAACCGAACCTAGGTCGGTTCGGTCTCGGTTTTCTGGAAATCTATACCGACCGAACCGAACCGAACCGAATGCGGACCGAACCGACCGAACCGACCGAGGACCGAACCGACCGAACCGACCGAACTATATATTTTATATATTTATATAAATTGTTTTAATTTTCTGGCTCTTATTGTTTTAAATTGTTAACTTCCAACAAAATTTTGAATGGTTAACTTTTGGCTCTTACTTTTTTTTTTGGAATTTCATTGCTTGATTTATTTACTTTGTTTCTCTCATTGGTTAGATCAAGTATAGTTTTTAGGACTTTACTTGAAAGAGGGGGCCTAGGGGTGATATTACTTACCAATCCAATTTCTTCTGCCCGGATTGGAAATGTTGTTCCGCACATTGGCTCAATTCTACACCTTAAATAACCGTGGCTTTTTCTTTTCCTTTTGAATAAAGCGGAGTTGGGCGAAGATGGGGACGTTTTTGCAAAATTTTCCAATCGATTGCTCTCCCTGTTCTAAATTACTTTAACTCCTCCAAGTTATATACAATAGTGTAGAAGATATTTCCAATCGATTGAAAAAAAAAAAGAGGTGGAAGAGTACTTGTGAAAGTTGTAATTGTTTGAGCATACTTGTTGTATGTTGATTTTTTTTTCAATTGGTGTTTGAAAAAAAAGAAAGAAGGTGCAATGGCCCAAATATGGGTGAAAAAATGGCCCAAACATGGGTGATTGACTTAAGGTTGAAAAATGCCCAAATATGGGTGAGAAACATGTGAAAATGGCCCAAATATGGGTAAAAAATGGCCCAAACATAGCCCGTAGTCTATTGTTAGTTTTTAAAATGGCTCATTTCAGGCGGACCGAACGCCCCGAAAAACCCGACCGAACCGAACCCACCCCGAACCGAACCGAACCGAAATTAATACCGGTCGGGATCGGTCCCCGGACTATGTACCCCGAACCCGATCGGGGTGCGGCAAATCCACCCCGAACCGAACCGAACCGACCGAATAACACCCCTACTTTAAACTATACTTGCTCTAAAGGTATTTTGGAACTCAATGGGGTCAAGTGACCCCACTTGTCCTAGTGTGGGTCCGTCCATGAGAAGGAGGGGCCAGCCGAAGTTGGGTATAGGAAAGGCACGATGTGTGGTGGTAAAGGAGAGAGAAAATTATTAGGTGAGGAGATAAAGAGGGAGGTGATAGTGTATTATAATCTTAGCCACTAAATTGAATGACTTATTGAGATCTTATGTCAAAAATTGTGTTAAAAATTGTATGGGTAGAACCGGCCCCATACAACGTATATTGGTGCTACTTTTCCTTTATTATACCACTACTCCTTATGAAACTCATAAAATTGCCCAAGCACCCATCAAATTTTAAGGAAAATTATTCTGACAATAAAAGTTGTGTAGAGTTGGTATGAATGATAAGGCTACTCTGCATTATATGTGTCTCTTGGAAAAGATATATTTAGGACTAATCTGGCTAAGGCTACTCTGCATTTAATTGTGTTCAAATATGAAAGTCATTAGTCCTTTTTTAAATCACATTATGTCACAAATATAAATTGAATTGCTAAATTCATAGTATGTCACAAATATAGGTTTTCCATTTTCTTTTCTGAGAATTTGAATATCAAATAGAATACCATATTCTGATCAACAGTGAGCAAATTGCAAAAAAAATAAAATAAAGGAGAACAAGGTTGGATATGGGAGGTCACAAGTTTGGCCGATTATCCAAATATAAATTAGATTTGGCTCAATTCTTTACTCAGTTTGTATTCAATTCACAATAACGTAACTAATTAAGATTTCAATATTTAACAGTGTTGCTTCTATAGTAAGATTTATATATTTTTTGTTCCTCCGAAATCTCTAAATTCAAATTGTGTTGTCGATTCTATCGATAGAGAGAAGGAAACATGATTATTGTTATAATTGTAAACATTTGATAAAGTACAGCACATATAGTCCATATTTTAATTAAACACTTTGGAATTTTGGAATAGAGAGTTTCAAATAGTAAGTTGTAGCTATTTTTTGCATTAGATATCGATCTTATGTTGGCCAGTGTAGAAAATTGTTCCAGTACCTGATTAAAAGTTGAGAATACAGTGATATACAAAATGTGCTTATGAAAGACAACTAATAAGACAAAAATTAAAAATTTATTCTGTAAAACAAAAATAAAAAATTTATACTGTACATCTCTAAGAAAAAAAATTAAGAAGAAGAAATCCAGTGAGGGCCTGGGACCCAGTAGTGGGTAATAGGCATAGCCTAGTTGACTGGTTTGGCCGAACCAATGGACTGGACCAAGTTATACTTTGGAAGCATGACTCAGGCCATGGGACTCAGCCGTTACGCAGGCAGAAAGGCCAGATCCGAACGAATATATTGATCTGAACCGAATGACCCTTGGGATGTGTCGCAATGGATGAAGACCGTCACGACCTATCTGAACCTGTGATGCCAGCGCACCCTGTGGTGGAGCCAGGATTTAACCAGAGTTTTTGCTTTCAAATACATTATATTTGTACATTGAAATGATTCTAGTCTAATGCTGTTAAAATATATGAATCATTTTTCCTTAGACTACTACAACAGTCACGTGCTTATTTATTTATTTTTTTTATGAAGAATTTGAATAATGAGAATGTTAATAAATAACATATTTTTCAATCAAATTAAACCAAAATTATGAAGATTATTAGTAGCTATACATAAATAATAGCAATAATATTCAAAATTATGTAGGTTATAACATAAAATATTTTAAAGCTCGGCACCTAACCTGCCAAGCCTCAACATAGCTCCACCCGTGAGCTCACCCCATATGCACCTAACCACCTTGCTTTATACATCAAATGTGAATGGGTTACCGTACGCGGATACATGCACTTGGGCAATAACTGCCTTATCCGATACGGCAGTCGGAAGGGTTACCGAGCGTGATAATCATGTGCTTACTTGGAGAGCAAGTCTTGGAGCTTTATAAGGGAATGAATCAACCTGAAGGCACTGAGAGAGCCAGGAATTTAATTTATCATGGGCAAATCCAAATTTAATAAACCAATTAATAAATATATATATATACACACACACACACATATACACACACTGAAACAGCCCTGATTTTTCAGTCAGTAAAAATTTCGTTAAATATTGAAATTTTATTTTAATACTTGGGTTGCTTTAATTTTATTTTATTTTCTTGTAATTTGTCATAATTACACTTTAGCCCTTCAAAAGTTCATTTCTTGACTTCAAGCCCTACTTGGTGTGATAATTCATTTCTAACCGGCTAGTTGGAGGAACCAAACTAGGAAATCACCTAGTTACTTTTCCCTAACCATAGATGGACCTTTTTGCCCATCTTTGAACCTTGTGAATCTTTTCAAACCTAGACTTGAAATTATTTATTTATTTTCTTTTAATATTTTAGTTTTCTTCTTTGTCCATTGGACGATAAAAGTTAGGGGAACTATTATTCATTGGATAATAGAAACCCAATTCCTTATATTAAAGGGATTCAATGAAAGATTTGAATACTAATATTTATAAAAAATAGACTTTTATAATTGCTTAAAAGGACGTTTTGGGTTATTTTAATATAAAAGTTCCCTAGTTACTATTGTCCATTGGACAATAAAAGTTAGGAGATTTACTATCCATTGGGTAAAAGGGTTAGTCTTTCAACTTAGTACATAGGTTTAATAAACAAGTCATTTTCTAAATTGCCCATGTGATGAAGTACCAATATTTTATTATGGGACTTAAAAACCTAAGATTCTCCGAGGTACTTTGTTATTATTTTAAGTTGGGGTTTTGTACCCAATTGGATTAGTTTAATGGGGAGTTGAACTACCTAGAGTACATATTACCTTTGTTATATATTAGTATATGTACTTGGTTAATAAAAAATTGTTTAAGTACACATGTGCTTATGAATTAGTTTAATGGGAAAATCCTAGCTCTTTGACACAAGTACAAAAGTACCTATTATTTTATTTGTGTTCTTGCACTTAGTATATATATGTGTGTGTGTATAACTAGTACAAGAGAGAGGGAGAGAGAGAGAGAGAGGAAAGAGGAAGGAAGGAGATTGGGTTGTACCACAACACATGATCTTCTTACATCTTTCAAATCCTTGGGTGTATCTTTTCCTAGCCAAAATCTTGTCCTTTCTTTATTAGTTTAACACCAAATCTTGTACAAACTATTCTTTCCATCCACCAAATCTTTACCCATTGGATAATAATTGTTAGGGAAAATTTTATCCCTTGGGTAATAGCCAAGACTTTTGCTATAAATAGCACCCTTGTCCAAGCATTCAACACACATCTTCTCATTGCTCCAATTCTCTCTGGAAATCCTTTGTTCTTTCTTTGTTCTTCTTGTTCTTGAGTGCTTCTTGTGTTCTTCAAGAAACTCATCGAAGGCCACCACTAAGCCGCCACTCGACCACCCTTCGATCCATAAAGTAAAGTAGTTTTAGTCAAGAATTAGTTTTAAGAGAAACATTTCTCTTTCGAAGCTACCGGAAAACCACAAGTTACTCCGTTCGACCACCGATTGCCGTCTGTAAGCCGTTACTACGGCCAAGGAGTAAGGTAGGATCTCCTTATCTTCCATTTCAAGTAGAAAGTAGGTTATCTTTATATACTTTCCATCTCAAGTATTTGTATTTTGATCTTTAAGAAGAATTGCTTGTATTACTTGCGGCGTGATAAAGCATAAGTGATTTTTCAATCCAAGGGCGTCCGTACATGTGGCATTATGCTTTAAGTTGTGATTTGAGCATGCTAAATAATATAGAGTTGGATGATCTTGTTAGTTTAGTTTCAAGATTATAATGAATGTTGTACTCCCTCCGTCCCATAATATTTGTCCGGTCTGCAAAACGGAGGCGTAAAAATAATTCTATTTTTGTAAGAAAAGTTGGGAAGAAATTCAACAACTTACTACATCTCGACGTGTTCTTTTAACTTGTGAAAAAAATTTGAATTTTTTCTTGAAAGAAATACATTATTTTGTAGTCTCCGTTTTGCGGACCGGACAAATATTATGGGACGGAGGGAGTATGATTGTTTATGTGGAAAGTCCTACCGCGGAAGTCTATGCATGGAAACGAGACACCAAGATCGAAAGTTAGAAACATGGCATCTATGGTGTGGTTGACAAGGAAAAATATGTTTTCCCGGGAGTGGAAATATTTTTGAAACTACATAATGACTAGTTTGGTGGCATTATGTGAAATGTGTGTGTGTGTGTTCCAATGGAAATCCGGAATAGCTGAACCATTATGATGTTGTGTGCGTTTCCATGGGAACCCGGAGCAGCGGAACCATGGTGAGGTATGGCTTGGTTATCCGCGGTACGGAGCCAATGCAGATGTGTGCCAATGGGAACCCGTCACGGCGGAACCATTGTGAGGATACTTGGGAGACCGGCGCGATGGAATCGAGGTTGGGTGTGTAGCTTGGTTATCCGCGGTACGGGAGCCAATGCAAATGAGTGAGTTAAACAAATGATTTTGAGAGGTTGACTAGTATGTGAAAATGGTGACACGGTCTACGACTCGCGTAGGAGAAACTCTGAAATCTTGTACACCAACGATAGATGATTAACGAATGTGGATGTGTGATTGTTAGTATTATTGTAAATAATTTACTATTGTAAGGTTGGTGGGTAAGGATTTCCTATTGAGCGTTGTAGCTCACAGTGTTACCTTTTGGTGACCCTGACATATTATATTGGTGGTGACGCCGGTATAATGTGTCAGACCTCATAGACGAACAAAGTGAGATGTACACCTTGGAGGCCTTCAGAGCTGAGGAGCTTGCCAGAATGGAAGAGCAAGTGGAGTAGTAAATAGGGACCCTAGTTTCCGTTCCCGTATGTAATAAAAATACTCTTGTGAGAGTCATGTTGTAATAAAGAGCTAGACTCTATTTTTTTGAAGTTTCAATAAAATTGTCTATTTAACGTTCTCAAAATTCAGAGCGTTACATACACACACACACATACATACATACATATATACATACAATATGAACCAAAAATAGATGGAGAGTGATTTTCGCACTCCTCTTTTGGAGTGTGGTTAACACTAAGACTTGATTTTTGCACTCTCCTTTTGGAGTGCGGTTAACAATTTGGGGAGTGCGCATATCAATTCTCAAAGAGTTCTATAATTAATGTCTAGCAAATTTGTACAAAAATATGTAAATTTTCAAAAATAAATAGAAAAAAGTACAAACAAATGTATACTATTAAAGTTATACCCTACTGGAGTTGTGCCCTGTGTCATTCTAGAGAGTAGAAATCATTTCAAATCTGAGTAGATATCTTCAATAAGTTTTCTTTCAATGAAGATAATCATATAGAATACGTTGGCCTACAAAAAGAAAATGAGATGAGTTAAAATTTATTGGGCAAATTTTCGTAGTAGTCCCTGTAGTTTTATGGTTGTCTCACTTTCGTCCCTCTAGTTTCAAAGTGCTAGAATTTCGTCCCTGTAGTTTGTTTTATGTTCCAAATTGGTAAAATCGTTAACACCGTTAACGAAACTAACGGAACAAAACAATAAGTGTTCCAATTTTCAACCCGTTTGAACCGGTGCGAAGATCTTATTTTTTTGATCATTTTATCCTAAATGGTCGTAATGAATTTTTGGCTATAAGACCTTTCAATGAGCACCCGAAGACTTCTTATTTAGTTTCATGGCTCTCTTAGGGTGCTCATTGAAAGACCTTAGAGGCAAAAATTCATTACGACCATTTAGGATAAAATGATCAAAAAAATAAGATCTTCACACCGGTTCAAACGGATTGAAAATTGGAACACTTTTTTTTTTCCGTTAGTTTCGTTAACGGTGTTAATGATTTTACCAATTTGGAACGTAAAACAAACTACAGGGACGAAATTCGAGCACTTTGAAACTAGAGGGACGAAAGTGAGACAACCATAAAACTACAGGGACTACTACGAAAATTTGCCCAAATTTATTTGGCTAAAATTTTATATATAATTTTTTTTTTTAAAAATTTTACCTGGGCTATAGACCACCCCCAAGTCCATTTACTTCCGGCCTTACCTAAAGGGATATCCCCGTTCTTGGCTTCTTGCTAACCGTAAACGCTTTAATACTTTCCTCTTCTTCGATCTGCACTTGCTTACTTAATCATCGCGTTGAGTGCCTTATCTGTCGCCTTCGACCAGTTTAGCACTAGCGGTGAGTGTCACCTATGCAAGTTAGAATGACAGGCCTAGACTAATTGGATCTCCCAAGTCCCAACCAAAGGCTCCCGCGAGAGCTCATATTGAAATTACAACCCCACTGGTCCCACCCTCCCTCCACCACAGATTATAGATTTGGATTTTTATTATTATTTGTATTCTCTTTTTTGTTCTTCATTTAGTGTGGCCTCTTTTTTTTTGGGTACTTTATTTAGTGTTGCTTTTCACCAAAACAAAAAGGCAAAAACGCCTCTCTCTCTCTCTCTCTCTCTCTCTCCTCTTATAAATGCAGCCCAACACACCACTCCCTTTCCATTCCAAGCCAAGAAAAACATCTACTTCCAAAACCCTCCTTTTAATTACTCCTCTTGCCTTTCCCTTCACCTGAAAAACCTCATAAACAGAAAAGTGAAGAGAGAAAGTGAAACACAATAGACAAAAATGAGAACTGTCAGCTCTTTAAACACCGCTTCAACAACAACAATCAAGCCAATATTCCCACCGCCGGCGACGGCACAACGGTCGCCGTGGCACTCTCCCATGCCGTACCTCTTCGGCGGCCTGGCGGCGATGCTGTGCCTGATCGCGTTCGCCCTCTTGATCCTCGCCTGCTCCTTCCGAAGGCTCTCCCGCCGGTCTGAAAACGGCGAGAGAGATCTCGAGGCCGGCGACGACCAGAAACCTGCCGATTCCGCCAAGGCCTTCCCCGAATTCGAAGAGAAGTATTTGGTGATAATGGCAGGTGATGTGAACCCGACATTTTTGGCCACTCCCGTGTGCAGCAAGGCTTGTTCGTTTGGGCAGGATTCGAAAGTGAAGAGAGAGGAAATGGAGAGAGAGAAAGCTGATTTATTAGATAACGAGAAGCCAAAACAAGATATGGGTCATGATGATCGGATAGCCACAACAACAGAAGAAGAGGGCACAGAGAATGAATCCGAAGATCGGACCCAAGAAAACCCAGATAATAGCATGGAGCAAAGCCACTGAACGGCGGTTTTCCAATCAATTTTGAGAGAGAGAGAGAAGTTTTTTTTCTCTCTCTCTCTGTTTTTTGTTCCTTGATTGTTAGTAGTAATCTTTTGTTGGGTTGCTTCTTATGATCCGGGAAATGTGATCAATTTTCTGAGATGAGATATGAGAAGAACAATTTTGCCTTGATTTACCAACGAAAGCCATCATCTGATACATTCATACATCTCTTCTTCTTCCTCTTTCGCTTTTTTTTTTTTCCCCTTAAGGAAAAACTAAGAATCTGTTTGGAACTTCGGGAAAGAAAGAAAAAACAAGGGAATATAATTAAGAAAGACTGTTTGGAACTTCGGAAAAGAGAGAAAAAAATATGAAAATATAATTAAGAAAGAAATGAAAGAAAAAACTGAAGAGAATATTGAGAGAAAAGTTAAGTTGGAATTTGAAATTTTCCTTTCTCTTTTTTTAAGAATCAAACAAGAAAAAAGAAAATTTCAAAATTTTCTTTTCCTTTTCACAGCTTTCTACAAGTTTCAAATAGAGCCTAAAGTATTAACATACGAGTTTGGCTCTTTTCTCGCAATTACGGTTTTTAAGAAATTTCTATTAGAGTAATCATTAATGAACCTGAAATTTGTGGAAAAATCACAACTATAGAAAAGGTAACTTCATGGGATGCACTAAATGAAAGAAAAATATAATTAGACATAAAAAGATAAAAATGCAGATATAGAAAATGCAATAGATCATGAACTGCATGCACATATTGGATTGTAATCAATAAACAACATAATCAATTTGGGAAAAAAAAACATGTTGAAAAGTGATTAACCGTGGCGGCCCTCAATATAAATCATAATAAAAATATTATTAAAAAATTTAAAATATATTAATCAATAAAGATGGATTTCGAAAATAACCGCCAATAAAGAAAATTGATTACTCCGATGAGAGAGTAATGGTTAAACGAGTGACTCGAAAAATTACGCAAGTGGAGTAGTGGGCATCATGTAGTCTTGTGCATTTGACAAAGGTTCAAGTATCACTAATTATATTTAAATTTATGCCGAGGAAAAAAAGACTTAAAAAATTAAAATGGTGGAGAAAAGATGCATGAGTGAGATAAGAGAAATAGAGCGTGTGTAATTGTGCGCACTTTTAAATGATTTTTTCAATTTTTTAAAGAAGATATTATTTCAAGTGACCTACACCTTTTTAGTGGGGTAGTATGGTAAAGATATCTTGGTGCTTATGAGGTGCTAAGCAACATTTCTTTTGTGCTTTGTTTTAACTGGCACGATAAAAAGCCAATAAATTTACAACATTATTATCAGATACATGATCGCATAAAGTATGTGAGCATTATAGACGATAATGCTCATATAAAAAGAAAAAAGAAAAACAAGCATCATGATCCACTACTCCTTAGAAGAGAATAATGTGGGAAAATAAAATAAAATGATTGCATATATGCCGTCTGTTGTCGATGTGACAGCTCTAGACGGTGGTGGTTTTCTGTAGCTAAAACTTTTGGAGAAGTTTCTGGATGACCAGCGGATAGCACACGTGTGGTATCCCGTCGGCGATCACAGCGGTCCGAATTTTTAAAAGAAAAAAAGAAGAAAAAGAGTGATGAGATGAGAAGAAAGAGAGGAAATAGCCATCTAAAACATGTTTGGATACTTGGAAAATTTTTGCATAAAAAGTGGTACTAGCAAAAAGTATACTGCCTAAAGTAATAGCTTTATGTTGAGCTCGAGCAATAACGATTTGTGTAACTTATTTTGAAGTCTCACCCAAATAATCCAAATTGTTCATTATATTGAAAATAATATTTTGAGTAGCCTTATTAAAAAATTCAGCTCAATAATAGAAATGTAGATTTTTCATCCAATCTTCTAACTTAGCAGATTAGATAAAAAAAAAAAAAAAAAAACATGCAGTCATCTGATTAAGCTGATTCCTTTTGGTTAATTTTCAAAGAAAATTTATGAATTTAATTAACGTTTTGGATCATATGTGTCGGACTTCAAAATGAATTCCAAAATCGTCTACGAACAATCTGTATGCATAGAATATGTGCGCATTGTATTTTTATTTCTCTAAAAATAATGGAAAATAGAGAGAGATGCTTGGGGAACAAGTTGGAAAGCAAAGTGGGAACCCGTGCTATGCGGCGTCAGGCAGCCGCGTAAATCTTACTGTTCCTCAATAAAAGTAGTGGAGGTGACGACGTGGAAATGAGCAGACTTTTAGGATTCTTCGGCATTTAAGTTTGAGAAGATGTTCACCTCCCATTCCACTTAATTTTTAGTACTTTTAATATTTTTTTCCTTTTTAAATTTTTTTTTTCGTTTATTAATTTTATGCCAAAATTTTATGAATTATTTATTCGTTTCAATACATGAATTGAAAAAGTATGAATTATTTATTTTATCCAAATATTTTGAGATATAATCACTTTTAGCACACAAAAAAAAAAGGAGCCAAATAAGTTGATTTTTTTTACTGAAAAGTGGTTGTTTTCCAAATTATTTAGGTAAAAGTAATTTTTTTTTTACTTTTCTGATTCCTCTCATCGAGATGAATTAATAATTTATAAAATTTTGGCGCAAATTAAACAAACAAATGAAAAAAAAAATTCAAATAAGGACAAAATAAACTTATTTTGTTAAAAGTTAAGTGGAACTAGGCCTGAGTGAGAGAGTGTTCCACTTTCTCTAAAAAAGAACTTTTTGAAAAGAATGCAATTTCATGCTTAAAAATTATGTGTTTACGCAAATAATTTTTCTACCAATATGGATCTTATTTGATAGATCTCATTAAGATCTTTTAAATGGTGCAACAAAAATTGAAAAAATATTTTTTTTTTCTCGTTATATTTGAGTTTGAAATTACCTTCGTTTGAAAAAAAAAGTACTTTTGGAGAAAGTAGAACACCACCTGACTCTGGGACAAGGTTGATCAGGAATCTGGTTCACACATTGTTGCAGTGGTCATAGATTGAGCACGAATCTTGATCACACATTGCTGTTAGAGGTGTGACCCCGCAGTAATGACGATCCAGATTTGTGCTCAACCAACGATCCAGATTTGTGCTCAACCAACCTTGCCCTAGTAACATTAAATAGTTTCTATTTTTGTTTGCATTTATCATCAATGGAAAAGTGATCGGGTGTAGCCGAAAGTGAACTAAATTTGGCCGTGTTTTCACTACCGAAAAAACTTAATTGGGGAGTTTTTTTGCAAGTGGTTCACACTGATCAACAAATTGTTAGCAGCAACTTTTTTCTTAATAATTGTTTTTGCTCACATACCCATCAACAACTTATTCATTATTGAAAATAACTTGACACTTCTCACCAACTTATACACTAAAATTAAACTACATTGTTTTACACCCACCCATATGCTTGTCACCAAAAAGGCCTAAAATCTTAGAAAAATGCTAAAAAAAGCCCAGTGTATGCAAGTTAAGATTGATAAAGTGTATTGAAATGCATAAAATAATACATAGAAGTGTATTGAAAAGTATAAAAAGTATATTAGAGCATGTGTCAGATCAAAAAAGTATTGGAGTATGTGTTTTTTTTTTTGTCTTTTTCTTAGCTTATTAACAGCTGTCAAAAGCAGGACCCTAATTACTAAAAATAAATATTTTATTCAAAGATTAAGTTACTACTTAACAAAGAAATTAAATAAACTTGAAAAATAAAATTAGGTCAATCCAGAAGCACTTTTCTTTTTTATTAGTTATTAAAAAGAGAGGAGATCGAATTCCATTGATTGAATTCGGTACAATAGATTTTGACTTTATGTATACTGCAAACAAATCAAGATAATAGAAAATATTGAACAGATCCTTAAATTTATTTGGGACGCATTGCATGAGTTGAAAATGTAGAGATCCGTATTTTCTTAAATTATTGAAAAGTTTATTAATTAACTAATTGGGAGAATATGGTTTCATTGGTGATTATTTGATTTGAGGATCTAAGTGAAAGAATAGAAGATTGAGGGAGTGGAGGAGTAGTTTAAAGATATAAGGGTATAAATAGTGGTGAGTGTGTGTAGAGGATCATTTTCTCTCCCTTGTATCTCTCTCTCCAATCGTGTATCCCTCTCTCTCGACTCACACTCTCTCTCCTCTTCTCTCACTTAAAACTCTTACAAAACCTCAAGGATCCACTCTCATTTCACCTCCTCTACGCGATTTTGGGCTCGTATCTTGTTGGTTGAAGCCGGAAGAGAAGTTCTTGGTTGATTTCGAAGTTGGAAAGTCTAGGGCTTGTGCTTGATCTCTCGTTTGAAGCTCTCATCTCAAGGTAGGGATTTCTTTACCTCTTTTATGTATTTATACGTTGATTAAGTATAGAATTCGTACCTTGAATCATTGGGTGTTTTGTTGTATTTGCTTTTGAGTTTTCTGCACAAAATTTATCATCGTTCGTAATGTTCTCGTATCGATACGATCTCTTGCGTATCAATACGCTGAAAGGATCTGCATTCCAGTAGCTTCAGAAATCTGTTGTAGTGTTCCCGTATCGGTACGATTATTTGCTTATCGATACTCCAAACTCCTCCGTATCGATACGGTTATTTGCGTATCGATACTCCTTGCCTTTCTGGGCAGTTTTGCCCATGTTGCTCCGATATACCGTTTTGACTCCCGATTACTTCTGAACCTTTTTGGACACCTTCAAATCTATTCCAAGCATGTCTAATTGGCTTCCTTTGATTCATTGAAGTTATCCTTGGTTCGTTGGCATACCATTAGTAAGAAATGAATAGGAACTCATTTGATTAAAACCGTGTTAAAATGTAACTTGTTTATTGATTGGTTACTTGGTAGTATTAATGGCATATTGTATGATGATCATTGCATGAATGTGGTTATAAGAAAGTCCTAGTTTGCATATCGAGCAAGAAAGTAGTTGTTTGGGTCAAAAGTTGGATTAGGGAGTCTCGTAACGCCAGGAGTGGTAATACGAAGACTCAAGTGGGTCTCGTAACGCAAGGGGTGGTAATACGGTGATCCAAGTTGTTAGGGCTTTCCGTAATGCAAGGGGTGGCAATACGGTAACCCTCGTGGTATCATACTGTAACGCAAGGGGTGGAAATACAGATGGTGGAGATTGATGATAGCGAGTCGTGTCGAGATAGCTAGAGTTGTCAATGTCTTGTGAATTAGTTGGCATATCATGATAATGGCATGTCTTAGAATGATCTCATTGAATGTCGGCACACTTATAAATTGATTATTATCCATTGATTGAGCTAAATTTCTTGTCTTCATTCTTTTGCACTTATCATTATATTTGCACATAGAATTGGTAAAAGATTTTCCTACTGGGCTAGTGTAACTCAACAAAATCCTTCTTTTCAGGTGTGAATGTCGGACAATAGACTGCATGCAATGGTGTGCTCAGACATGCATGAAGACTTTTTGGAATCTAATTTTATTTAGTTACTTATTCATCTTTGTAATAGGCTTACATTTGGCCAAAGATGGCTTTGTAACTGATTTGCTCTTGAATTATCTTTTGACCAAGGTTTGTAACATTCTAAACATGTCGTATTTGTATTTAAGTTAATTTGGGCCGTGGTGCCAAGGTTGTATTTCTTTAAACATGGGGACTTGTTTGTAAATTAAACAGGTGGAAAACTCTTTTGGATAATACATATGATACGCGAGATTCTTGTAATGAAATATATTATTTATTTATGTTGAAAATCGAGGTCGTGACAAATTGGTATTGGAGCGTTTAGGTTTGAATACTTTGAGACCATGGGGAGACTTCTAGTCTCATGGGTTCAAAACGTCACGCCCTTTTTGCATAACATATGGGTGTTTGTGTGCATTGACATTACTTGGCTTACATGGCATTGCATTTCAATATGGTACTGTGGCATGGAGTTGTTTGACCCATGTTGGGATATTTGGAGGTTTCGACCTCATGAGATAATGTTGATATTGATGAAACCTTTTTCTTTCTTATAACTTGTAGCAAGATGCCGCCGAAAACACGTGCCAGAGCAGGTGGAGACGAAAGCTGGGGTGGTCGTGGCCGTGGCCGAGAAACGCCGGTTGAGGATAAGGTTAGCCAACTTGGGGAGAATCCGAGTGGGAATCCGGGGGATGGGGCCGGACATGGTTAGGGAGAGGAAGTACCAGTAGTTCAGAATCCGTTTGCTAGGGATTTCGTTGCGGCTCTTGCGACTGCAAATCTTTTGAATCCAGCTCCTAGGGAAGGTACAGAGAGTCGTGCTATGTTAGCGATGACCCTCTTGTGGCCGACCATTGGCTAGCCCAAATTTGAAAACTTTTTAGAGCTCTTCAGATTACAGAGGACGACTTGCGAGTCAATATCGTAGTCGTTCAGCTTACCGGGGAAGCGAATGAGTGGTGGGAGTCGGTATTGGAATCGAGGAAAGACGCAAGGAGAGCGATAAGGACCGCGGCTCAAACGAATGACCCAGACGTCGAGAATATAACTTGGCCCGAATTTGAGATGCTCTTCGAGGAGCAGTATTTTCCGAAAACGAGTCGTGACCAATTAAGAGAGGAGTTTGAGAAGCTAGAGCAAAGGAATATGACCATATCGGAGTACGCCTTAAAGTTTCAATCCTTGTCCCGTTTCGCACCAGAATTAGTGGCTATTGAAGAAAGGAAGTGTAGGCGATTCGAAAGGGGCTTGCATGGCGACAGAGGTATACATCCATGATCGAGCACAAAAATGCAAAACCCCTACTCAAACTTCCCACTTTGCTTCCAAATTAATTAGCCAACAAATTAGTAAGTTAAACAAAAAAATTAAAACAACCTTCCCCCCCCCCCCCCCCCCAAAAAAAAAAAAAAAAACCTTATTAATTGTTGAGGAAGGACATAAAACCCAACAAATAGATGTGCCTGATCAAGAACATCGATCATTACAGGAAAATACAGAGAAATAAAACTGCTGCAATCACAAGCTAGGTATTTGATGTACACCCAACATTGATAGGAAGTACATAGAACAACAAAAATTGAAGAGAGAGCGGTGGAAATCACAAAGAGGGGTTGCAACGGTGGGTGCACCGTGCCAAACCGCTAGCTCCATGGCAACGTGGTCGACAAAGTAGAAGAGAGCTAGTGGTGGTTGGTGAATGTGCAAGTGGACAATGGAGTAGGAGCACGGTACTGGTGGGGTGGAGTCGTCGGGAGATGGTGATTTTCGGCTGATTAAACCACACACATTTTTTATACAAATTAACTAATTAAACTGCACTTTAAAAAACTTTAGAACCAAAATTCAAGTAAATCGCATTCTCTCATCGCGTTTTTATAAGAATATGTTTAGGACGCACACCCTTTATGAAACAAAAAAGGAGAGAGAGAGAGAGAGAGAGAGAGAGAGAGAGAGAGAGAGAGAGAGAGAGAACTTCCATGCATAATTTTTTGACCTTCTTTTGCGCCAATATAAAGACCCCGATTAGTTCTTTAAAATGGTGCAAAAACATTATAAAGTCATATACGAAAGTGGTTTATTTTTCTGTATGCAAGATAAAACAATTCCTAAAAAAGACCAAACAATAATGCCCAATATGGCATGTAAAATTTTCAACCAATCACAAGTTGCCATATATTGCAGGACCTAATAAATAGGGCATGGTAAATCACCAATCAAATGGTATCAAATGTCTTTAGGTCAAAAGTCAAGATGATGCGTATAAGCCAATCAAATGGCGCCACGCGTCAAAGTGAGGCAGTTACTATTTTTATTAAGTCCGGCCAATCAAATTAAGCCACTTGGTAAAATAATAATTGTATTTCTCTTTATAATTGTCTTTCTTAAAATAACAGAAAGAAGGTTAACTATCAAGTTATATAATTATTTCTTTTATGTTAAATAAAGAAATAATTAGGAAGATAAATATGAAGGAGGTAGAGTTGGTTATGACTCTCCATCCTACATCTCTATAAATAGAGGTGCTCTCCTTTCATATTTTCCGTCAACATTCAAGCATCCGACTCCAGAGCTTTGAAGATCAAAGCCTCAAAACCTTTCAGAATTCCTCAAGTCTCAAGTCCAAATCCGACAAGAAGGTTCTTTCATATCAAAGTTTCAAAGCTCCGAAGAACATTCAACGTAGATCATCATCTTCTTCACAAACATCGGAGAAGATTCCGCCGTTCAATCCGAGAATAAGCGCCAAGCCCTTGTTTCAACAACAACCGAAAAGAAGAATCAGAGGATTATTTTCTCTTAGAAATTCATCAGAGATTGTAATCCTAGTTTTGATACATCAATAAAATTGACTCTCGTTCAGCATTTTTCCCGTCTTTTCATAGACTCGAAATTTGTGTTCAACAGATTTTGGCACGCCCAGTGGGACTTTCTCTACCTCTCATCTCTTCTTTTCAACAAATCAACAAACTCTCAATGGCTCCTAAGACTGCCCATTCAAAAGCTTTTCAAGCCCCGGTTGCACGCTCCAAGTCTTCAACCGCTGTAAAAACTAGCTTTGGATTTCATGCCAAAGCTGTTGGTGCAACACTTTGAAGCAAGGTGAAGGTTGCCGCTACCAAATCTGGCTCTGGATCTCACACTAAAAGTGCTGGTCCAACAACTCGAAGCAAGGTGAAAGTTGCCGCTGCAGATACTGCCCAAGCCTTGGTTTTGTTTAAATCAAATCCCACGTACGAGGCTGATCTATCGAAGGCACCGCCAAGCTCACCAAAATTAAATCTTGAGTCTGAGGCTTATCTACCGAAGGCACCGCCAAGGTCACCAGAAGGAAGGGTGTTGTGTCTACCATAAAAGCAATGAAGGGTGTGGCAACTGACATTGAAGATCCCTCCATGCCTCAGGAGTTTGCTTCAGAAATTCATAAGAACCTAGAAGATGGCTATTTGAGCAGTTGCAGTTCTGACTCCGCCTCTTCTGAAGGCACTCCTCAGTCAAAACTCAATGTTTTCGCCAAGCCTACCACTTCTTCAGTCATGGATGTTATGACAACCAATGTAGTCAGTCTGGAAGAACAAGTCGCTAACTTGGCTAAAATAGTTGAGGGAATGTCAAAGACCCTAGAAGAACGTGACGTTGAAATCGCCTTCCTCAAAAGCAGAATTGAAAGTAAAGGGGATTCAAGTCAAGTTGAATCCTCAAACAAACTAAAGGCAGTATCAAAAGAGTTCACGCTTTCTAGGGGAGGGGTTCGATTCCCATAGACCAACTGAAGGATTTCATTCTAGGCACCATCAAGCAGAAGTACAAGGATGCGCCAAAATCTTCTTCTACTTATGCTAAGCCTTATACTAGAATGATCAACCTTTTGAAGATGCTTACTGGTTATCAACCACCGAAGTTTCAGCAATTTGATGACAAAGGCAATCCAAAACAGCACATTGCCCATTTTGTTGAAACGTGCAGCAATGCTGGAACTGATGGTGATCTTCACGTCAAACAGTTTGTTCGAATGCTCAAAGGCAATGCTTTTGACTGGTATTGAGACCTTGTGCCTGGCACGATTGAAAGTTGGGAGTAGCTGGAACAAGAATTTCTTAACCGTTTTTTTCAGCACTCGTCGTATTGTCAGTATGTTCGAGCTTACGAATGCTCGCCAATGGAAGAATGAACCTGTCATTGATTATATCAATAGATGGCGACACGTGAGTCTAAACTATAAGGATAGACTGTCTGAAACTTCCGGAATCGAGATGTGCATCAAAGGCATGCAATGGGATCTACAATACATTCTTTAAGGAATCCTACCTAAAACCTTTGAAGAGTTGGCTTCTCGAGCTCATGACATGGAACTCACCATTGCAGCAAATGGAAGGCAAGGCCTACCAGTACAAGACTCTCCCAAAACACAAGATTCTTGCACCTAGGAAATAAGTCAGACGTTCACAAAGCGAGCAAACTCATAGTCAAAGGAGAAAAGAAGGATTCCATGATAGTGAATTTTGCACCCTTCAAAATTTCTACTAGACCTAAGACAAAGCAAGTAGAAAAGTTTACTCCTCCACAGGTGAAGGAGAAAAGGAGGCTCACGTTAAAGGAAATGCAAGAAAAGGTGTATCCGTTTCCAGATTCAGAGGTCCCTTCAATGTTTGATCAATTGCTGGATCTAAAACTCATTGAGCTCCCGGAGATGAAACGACCTGAGGAGGCTAACAAGGTGAATGATCCAAATTACTGCAAGTACCACCGCTTGGTTAGCCACCCCACTCAACGGTGCTTCATCTTTAAAGAAAGGATAGTTGAGCTCGCTAGCCAAGGGAAGATTGTCTTGGAGGAAGAAAACAAAACTGTAGCTACAAATCAGACCGTAGTTACTCTACAACATGACACTCTTCAGCCTAAAACGTCACCAAGGGTGAAGATTCAATTTGGGTGATTTGATCCAATTGAAGTAGTACGATGCCCTTCTGGGGGCAACATCTCTACCAGCACAAAAGTTGAGGACGCGGAGTTGGTAGAGATGTTGCCCCCAGACTGTTGAATAGAAGGGCATCGTACTACTTCAATTGGATCAAAATCACCCAAATTGAATCTTCACCCTTGGTGACGCTTTAGGCTGAAGAGTGTCATGTTGTAGAATAACTACGGTCTGATTTGTACCTACAGTTGTGTTTTCTTCCTCCAAGACAAGCTTCGGTGATTTGATCCAATTGAAGTAGTATGATGCCTAACAGTCTGGGGGCAACATCTTTACCAGCACAAAAGTTGAGGACGCGGATGATGAAGGATGGACCCTTGTCACTCGTAAAAAGAAGAAGCACGCGTCAAGTGTGAAGCATCCCCATGCTGCAATACCAAAGCCTAGTCCCAAAAGGATGCGTGCGAGAAGGCAACAAAGAAGGAAGCAGTCGAAGAGAATATCCTCAAATCAGCAAGAAGACAGGCTTGTCCGAAATTGCATGCTCTTTTTACCGTATGGGATTTCCTTCCTGAGAGAATTCGCAACTCTGGTCTTTTTGAGGCTTCATGCAGCACTATGAGTGTCAAAGAAACTGAGGATCTAAAGCTTGAGTCACCTAAACATACTCCAATCAAGGCTAACTCTACAAGTTGTGTCAGTGATTGTCTTGCTTGCATTGGAAGCATTACACTCTCTAACGAGGATTTGCTGCTTGGTGACATAGCACATAAGCGCCCACTCTTTGTCACCGGATACATATGCGAAAATAGGGTCAATAGAGTGCTCTTGGATGGTGGATCTGCAGTTAACATCTTGCCACTTCGTACCATGAAAGAACTTGGCATCCCTATAGACGAACTAGCACCTAGTCGTCTCATGATCCAAGGATTCAATCAAGGGGGGCAAAGAGCTATTGGCGTGATTCGTTTGGACTTGCTCATCGATGATATGACTTTGAGTGCATCACTTCATGTCATTGATGCCAAAACTTCTTACAATGTGCTTTTAGGGCGGCCGTGGCTCCACGAATGGTCTTGTCCCATCAACCCTCCATCAATGCTTCAAGTACTACAAAGATGGTGTGATAAAGAAAGTGGTAGCTGATGATAAACCCTTTAGCGAAGCCGACTCCCATTTTGCTGATGCTAAATTCTACTTAGCAAATGTGGTGTTGACGGAGTTAGAGCATGTTGCCTCTTCATCAAGCTACAAGCAGTCCAAAGCCAATGACTTGCAACTTAGTAAGACCAATATTCTAACTAAGGATTTGTTCGAGCCAGGCATAGCCCCGTAGTGGAAAATGACTACTTGCCTTCACAACAGACAAACGACTTTGATCCCAATGCCTACAAGCTTCTCGCAAAGGCTGGACAAAATCCTAAAGATTCGACTGCTTTAGGGAAACTCTTGCCTGAGGTGACCGGCGAAAAGGTACATGGCTTGAACTCAACTCAGAAGATGCTCAGGCAAAAGGGATACACCGTCAAGGAATCCCAAGCAGGTCTTGGATATATCGCACCTACTCCTGCTCGCATCTTCATAAAGAAATCCACCAACAATTACATCACAGCGGAAGAAGGAACCTCATCAGTTTCGTCTAAGACATCTGTCTTTGACCGCTTGAGTGCTCCGAAATCTCAAGTGTCAATCTTTGACAGATTGGCGCCCCAAAGTGAAGTAGTTTCATCGTCTCGCACGAGAAAATCCATTCAAAGCTGAGTAGGGCCGTCAAGTGCAAGTCTTATGCCCTCTAGCTTGTGCAGGTCTATCCATAGTAGATTGAGTCTACCGAAGGAGGCGTCCTCATCAAATGCTCCTCAAAAATTTGTGCATTGCCGATTGGGTGTCTCAAATCTGTTGAACACAAATTTCCAGTCTACGAAAAAGACGGAAAAAATGCTAAACGAGAGTCAATTTTATTGATGTATCAAAACTAGGGTTACAATCTTTGATGAATTTCTAAGAGAAAATAATCCTCTGATTCTTCTCTTCGCTTGTTGTTGATGTTAGGACAAAATTCCGTAATCTTAATTGTATTGGCAATTCCATACGACAAAACACATATTTTATATCGAATTGTAATTTTATTATTTTTAATGGGCTAGTGAGTCTGTATAGGATTAGAGTGGAAGGAATCTATTTATTTGTAAGCAAGAGTGAATGTTTTAGAGGTTGACTATTGCGAGATGGAGATTTTGGCGAAGACCGATGGATGGAGGGATCAATCTGAATATCAGTCCATACATTCTGTTCTTAAATGAAAAGCAACAAAAGAAAAAAAGGGGTTCTATATATGGACTTCTTTCTTCCTAGGTTTGGGAGGAAGCATTATAAAAAGAATAATCTCGGCAAAGAAAAAATTAGTCCACATATTATACAGTGAAAAGAAAGTGTGCGGCGGCAGTGGATGGAAATATCGAAGGAATTGGTTTTTGGCAGTGCTATTTCCAAAGGGAATTTTTCGTAGGTTTTGGAGGGCTTGTGGACTCCAGGCCGTTGGCAATCAAGATCACTGGGTGCGGTGTACGTGTGACTCGGCAGGTGATACTTAGAACTTTGTGAGGATTTGCATCGTTTGGATAGGTATATCTGTAACTGCACAATGATTATAGTGATTTGATTTCTTCCCGTGGTTTTTACCCGTTTTGGGGTTTTCCACGTATATCTCTGCGTTGTGGGTTTGATTGATTACGTAGTTTTTAATTGATAGTATTAATTAGTGATTCACTTTCATACTATTAGGGTTTTTACAGATTATTAGGGAACCCTGATTTTTCAGTTGAAACGAGGGCTTGACGCTTATTCTCGGATCGAACGGCAGAATCTTCTCCGATGTTTGCGAAGAAGATGATGATCTTGGTTGAATGTTCCTCGGAGCTTTGAAGCTTTAATTTGAAAGAACCTTCTTGTCGGATTTGGACTTGAGACTTGAGGAATTCTGAAGGGCTTTGAAGCTTTGATCTTCAGAGCTTTGGAGTCGGATGCTTGAATGTTGATGGAAAATATGAGAGGAGAGCACCTCTATTTATAGAGATGTAGGATGGAGAGTCATGACCAACTCTACCTCCTTCATATTTATCTTCCTAATTATTTCTTTATTTAACATAAAAGAAATAATTATACAACTTGATAATTATCCTTCTTTCTTATATTTTAAGAAAGACAATTATAAAGAGAAATACAATAATTATTTTCCCAAGTGGCTTAATTTGATTGGCTGGACTTAATAAAAATAGTAACTGCGTCACTTTGACGCGTGACACCATTTGATTGGCTTATACGCATCACCTTGACTTTTGACCTAAAGACATTTGACACCATTTGATTGGTCATTTACCATGCCCTATTTATTAGGTCCTGCAACACATGGATACTTGCGATTGGATGAAAATTTTACATGCCTACAGATGCCCCCTCGAGACTTGCTCATGCATGAAACTGAGTAGGTCTTGAAAATGTTGACTTGACTTGATGCCAAAATTTGTATATCCAGCAATTTTCCGTGACATTTGGTGTCAATTCGAATTTGAATTCATGACCCGAGTTAAAATCCATAGTCTTGCATGACTTGAATTTATCTTCAGAGGCAATAATATGTGAGAGTCCAATTTATTTGCGGACTAAAGTTTGATAGCCCGATAACATAACCCATGGAATAATGAGCCCACTCGGAAATTCTCGTACCAACTAATTCCAATAGGAATTACACCAACGCCTAATACCATAGCAGACTTGGGCAATTCTTGAAGGTTGATTTTTTAACACATCAGAATTAGTGGGCTCACTCGGCTTGTGTTTCCTTTGCACCGCTTATTCTCTTGACGAGAAGCCACCGCTTAAACGCAACTGTGTTTGATTTAGGATAAGAGTTCAAACTCCTTTTCCCATTAGAAGTTTACTCTTACGCTCTTTATATTCAGAATAGGGCACCATAACAAATCGTCACAATTTTCGGAGCCGGCAACAACCCACAGAATTGGTATACCACCAGAGGTGACTTTCCACCTCTCTTTTGTTCAGTTTGCTTTTCCTTTGTCCTCTTTATTTCTTAGCTTCTTATTTTTTTGTCTCTTTCATGCTTCAATACTATACCAAGTACAAGTCATGTAATAATATTATGTCCTACTTGAGAAAATAGCATAACAAAGCAACATGGCTCCTCCTTTTTTTCCTTCTGTTTATGGCTTTACGCACCAGTGCTGCCCATCCGGCTTACTTCTTCTGTCTTTGCACAATTTTTTTCTTTATCACGCCTTTGCACAATTTTTCTTGCAAAACAGTAATTTTGCTTCTTCTGAATTAAGGCTTTGTGGGTCAGAACGCGCGAACCGAGATTTTAAGGGCACTATACTAGATCAGAATTTTCCGAAACCAAGTAAACCCCTCTCTTTTTTGGGTACCAAGGGCATGTAAAGAAAAATCTTGCACTCTTCGACTCGTTGCGGTACAACTGCGTATATGGACAAACAATTGAATGCTTTTCCTTAACATGGCGCGTGCTTTCTGTTTGGACAGAATTTTGGTAAATACATGGCCAAACTTTGTGACTTATAATAAATGGTCAAAACCAATTTTGCCTCCGACTTGGTAAGAAACAAAATATCAAAGCCTCCGCACCCGAAATAAAATTAGTGATAGGTCGAATAATTTTCCTTCGGGTGAATTGAATCAATGAAGTTTTGCTTTTCTTCCTGATCAACATCAAGTTTTGTAGGCGCATGGCAACATAATCCAATTGAGATCGAGCAGCTAGGCCAACTTGTTTAGGGATTTTTTTTAGAGGAGTATCAATGGGCTTGAATTGGCGTGACATAATCCCATAGAACACCAACTATTTTTTTATTGCAAAAATAAATTAATTTGTTGGCGTATAGTATCATGACAACCCAAGAGACAGATTTGTTTGGCATTAGTTTCTTTTGTAATTTTCCTTGCTTTTTCTCTTTGCAACTGCCGAACAAAAGCCTTTGAATTTCAGCATTGATCGTTGGAGAGAGTTTGGTTCATTTTTTAACCATGCCTCTAACCTTTTCTTTTCATATGAGTACACTGAACTTTTTAATATTGCTCTGTCTTTATTTTCCTTTACAGATTTGAAGCCTTGCAACTTGCCTTCCAAACCATCCGTTGTTCAAAGATGGCAATCTTCGCAGACACGGTCCTACATGGCCAAGCACTACTTTCCAATGCTGAGGGTCAAAACACATGTGACAAAGCACTACTTCTTCCGGTCCTTGATCCAGTCATTGTCTCACCTTCTACATGCCAACCTGTAGGTGCTGACCTTGCCCATCCGAGACAATGGTTCATTGACACTATGACTGTCTTGCACGATCTCACCAGCTCTGCCACCATTCCTTTCTCCAGGGTGCTCTTGTTGCGGTCATCACTCCATTCCCAAGATGATGCCACAGAACACTTTACCTTGCTGGGTGATCAAATCAATGACGGAAAAGCCACTTGGATAGCTCATCTTGCCAGCTTTGGCCAATTTTCATTCATCAATCAATATTGGGAGTGGGCAGAAGATGAACTTGGGCTATCTTCAAAAATACTTCTCGAGGTGAGGATCTATGGTGCTGTCTATGCTTTTCTTTTCACATATGACATTGATGCAAACCTCATTCAATCATTTTGAGAGCATTGGTGTCCTTCCACAAACACACTTCATACTCCAGCAGGAGAGCTATCAATCTCCCTTTGGGATCTCAGTTATATTGGTGGTCTGCCGATCTATGGAAAATTTTACTACAAAGTCATCCAGCCAGCATGTGATCTGACAGGCGACGACGAAAACATATACCTCCTTCCACCTAGTTGTAGGCACCTCTTTGCGGCGTACCACATATTTTTTCGTGCTTCAGAAACTCACCATATCACCGCACGTAACTAGATCCATCTTTGGTGCAGGCTCAAAAGCAAATATTCAAATATTTCTCCTAACGATAAGAGCGAGGGAGCAAGCAGACCAACTAGGCACACTAGCATGCCACCAGAGCACACAAAGGATGAAGAAGGAGCATTCAACGAGCTAGGCATCAAAGCACGTTTAAGGGAAGAAGTCTATGTATCAGCCTTCCTGTTGTGCTGGTTGTCCGTATTTGTCCTACCCAATGGAAAGGCAAACTAAATTCATCCTACCGTCTTCAAAGTTGCAAGCATGATGGCACGCGGATCTACATTTTCTTTGGCGGTGCCCGTTCTGGCGAACATATACCACGGCTTGAGGCAAATTTCATCATCTCCTAGTCCAAGTCAGTGCCATGCGATCCTTCCCATGCATTATATCTATGGATGGCTTGGCAACTACTTCGACGCATATGATCTATCCTCAAACTCTCAACTGGGCGTTAGAATGGTCCTACTAGCCGGCGAGAAGAATGCCAAACATTTCACAGCAATTGCGGCCTGCCAACTTTTTAACAGCATTGATCCTTCGTGATTATCGTCATTGGCCATGTCTGACAAGGACGAGCGATTAGTGGTAGATGACTGAAAGCAATCCCACTTCTGGACAGCCTACACTGTTAGTCTTGGTTCAAGCTACCTGACTCTTCGCTGCGATATACAGTATATCGTTGAGTCTTACAGCCCTCATCGATTCTCACGACAATTCAACTTTTACGAAGATGTGCCCGAAAAATTGGTGGAAGAAGCATGTCCCCTCAACCTACCCGATGTCGTAGGACTTTGGCAATCTTGCACGAAGCTTAGCACCAAGGCAAAGCTGAGAATTCCTGTCTCCTCGCACAAAGGCCTTACCAAAAAGCGATATCAAGAGTGGTGGAAAAGGCATGCAAGTGACTTTGTTAAAGGAGACATTGAGCCTGTCGAGAAGCAAGAGAAACCCAAGACTCCAGTCAGAACTCGCCTAACCAATGGCAAAGGAGCAGTTACACCTATCGTCAATGCCCATGAAATTGAAGGCACTAACGCAATAGCAAGCAAAGCCAAAGCAAACAAAGCTAAACCAAGCAAGGCTAAACCATCAGTTCTACCTACTGATAGTAACGAGGAAGTTGACGGCACTAATGCAACATTAGGCAAAGCCAAAGCAAGCAAAGCTAGACCAAGCAGGGCCAAACCGAAAATTTCACCTGTTGTTAGCACCCATGAAGTTGACGGCACCAATGCAATCGCAAGCAAGGCCAAAGCAAGCAAAGCTAGACCAAGCAAGGCTAGACCAACAATTTCACCAACTATTAGCACCCACGAAGTTGATGGCGCCAATGCAACAGCAAGCAAAGCCAAAGCAAGCAAGGCCAAACCAAACCAAGGAAATGATCTACCCGAAGATGCATCCAAAGAAATGGAGAAATCAACTCTCAAGCCTAAACCTCTCTTGAAGATTTCTGCTCCAAAAATTCCATCCATGATTGTCAAAAATCCTGGCACCGAAAATGGAGACAAGAAAAGAGGCCTTATGATTTGTGATGGGGACAGCAACTCTAGCCAAGGTGATCGTCATTGGAATCGCCCTAAGAAGCAGAAAACCATAGTCCAAGTCATACCCTTGGAGGATATCCACATTGACACAGACAGTATTTTCCAAGACGTGCCTGAGAGCAGCACACCTTTGGAGGATTTTGAAGCACATGTAAGAAAATAGGTCCTAGAATGCTTTTCACATTTTTAACTTTCTATATTTCACTAAACTGCTTAAGTTTTTCCCCGTATATTTGCAGTTGGGAGTCAACAACTTGAATTTTAGTGATGAACTATACTCTCAAAGTAGTGGAGGTTCTATAGATGGTCCAGATTCCTTTGGATTACTTTCTGGTAAGGGAAGATCTGTCAAAGAAGTATCACGTCAAATTTCTCATGAGAAGGCTCTTGTTGACATGCCCAAAGTGCCACTAACAGAACCAAGACAATTTCGAGTGGACCTTCTGGTCCCCCGTTATCCGACGTTAGTGTCTTTCAAGGGATTGATGTGATTGCTAAAAGTCGGCGTAAGTATGTCTCAGGGTTGTGGTCCCAACTTTCACATAAGATCGAGAAAACCAGCTTGGATCATGTTGACGATATTGAAGATGAGGCTGAGAAGGTCCTCGAAGAGATGAGAAACATGAAAATAATGGACATTTCCCCATTACAGTGCAACCTTAAAAGCTTCTTTGATAATATTCAAGCATACAAAAACCATTCAACTTCTATCAAATCATGTGCAAGTCAGCTGGCAGATATTTCTCAAACTCTTTCTCATGCGAAAATCAGAGAAAAATGAGGTAATTAAATAATCTGAACTTCGTTAACAAGAATTTGAAGCCCTTGAAGTTGACAAGGCTAAGTTGAAAAGAGCATTGGAAGACATAGACACCAAGCTGAAGGCCAAGGAAGCAGCGGTTGTTGCAAATGAATGAAAATTATCTGAGGTGCAACTTAAGATCTCTAACCTTGAAGATAAGGTCTCTGCTATCAAGAATGCCGCAATACAGACTGATGAAGATATTGCAAAATCGGAGGAGATGAGAAGGTTGCTTGAAGCAAATCAAAAAGAGTTGGCGAACTTCAAGCTGTTTCCTTACCTCTAGTGTTTTTTTATTTTTTTTGCCATTACGAAAGATTGTTTCCCTTTCTTCATTGTTAATAATATTTGGTCTACTTACTCGTTTGAGGAATATAGCAAACACAATTTGTCAATATTGACCAGAGGAAAGACTGTTTTTTTATGATTAATAACACTTGATCTATTTATTCATTTGAGGAATATAGCAAATGCAATTTGTTATTATTATTATTTTTTTTTTTGGGATGACTGAGCTCGAAATTCAAGCTGCCTACATACCCAAACTGGGATCAAGCCAAACATAGTTCATATTTTGTGTTTTTTTTTTTTTTTTGGTTTGCCATGCACAGTTTTAGCTCATGCGGGCCAGGAGCAATATGCAATTTAAGCTCGTGCGTCATGGAGTGACGCTTGTTTTTCAAGAGTACTAGTGCTTCAAGAATTTCCGTTTATGGGGCCAACTCTCAAGCCATTTTCAGCAACCAATTTGTAGGCGCTACTTGAGTAAACTTCTTGCACCACATATGGTCCATCCCACTTGGAAATGAATTTGCCACCGATTTTATGGGTGGTATTAATGGGCCTTCTTACAGCAAGAACCAATTCTCCTTTCTGAAAAGAACGAAGACGAACCTTCTTATTGAATGACTTTGACATGCGGGCTTGATAGCATTCAAGGTGTTGTTGTGCCTCAAGCCTCTTTTCATCAATTGCCTCTGGTTCTTCAAGGCGCAAACGAGCATTCTCTTCATGAGTGAGGCCTTCTTGAATGGCAACCCTTAAAGATGGAATTTGACGTTCGAGCGGCAAAACAGCTTCCACGCTGTACACTAGTGAATATGGAGTGGCTTGTGTAAGTGTTTGATACATGGTTTGATACGCCCAAAAAGCTTCTTCCATTATCTCATGCCAATCTCTTCTTGCTTTGGCAACCACTTTCTTCAATAAGCTCCCAAGAATCTTGTTGAATGCTTCAGCAAGACCATTTGCAGGTGGATTGTACATAGTAGACGCATGTTGTTTGAAGCCAAACTTCTGACAAAGTCTAGTTACGACAGTATTGTTGAAGGACTTTCCATTATCTGTGATGATGTAGCGCGGTACACCATATCTAAAAATAAGATGAGTACGGATGAAGTAGACAACATTTTCCTTCTTCACTTCCTTCAATGGAATGGCCTCCGTCCATTTAGAGAAGTAGTCAATCGCAGCCAAAATGTTTAAATGGCCACCAGAAGACTTTGGCAAAGGCCCCATGACATCTAGCCCCCATGCTTCAAAAGGCCACGAAGCGACAGTTGGATGGAGCAATTCTAGCAGTTGATGTATGAAGTTGGTGTGGGTTTGGCAAGCATGACATCTTTTGGCGTACTCCATGCAATCCTTAACCATGGTCAGCCAGTAGTAGCCCATCCTTTTGATTTGAACTAAAGTTTAAGGCCAGATTGATGAGCGCCGCATATTCCAGAATGAGCTTCTTCTAGAGTTTGCTTTCCCTCATTTTCTCCAAGGCAACGGAGGAATAACCCTTTAAAAGATCGACGGTATAGCGTGTCCTTGTAGTAGATGAATCGAAGGGCACGACGCTTAACATCCATTCTTCTATGTGGATCATCAGGCAATTTTCCATGTTGTAGATAATCAATGAATGGTTGGCGCCAATCCTCAATTTCAAGTTCCAAAATTGAGACGACGTTCACTTCCCTTTCCCCATTGTCTTCATCGTCAAAGACTGGCGGTATGACCCAACTTCGGCATATCGGAACATGTGTCTCTTGGTCAGGTAAAGCAAGCATAGAAGCAAGCTTTGCAAGTGCGTCTGCTTGCCTATTCTCTCCTCGCGGCATATGCTCTAGGGTGACATCACCAAGCCATGCAATCATGTGACGTGCGTAGTTATTGAAAGGCACAAGTTCAAGCTTCCTCACTTCATAGATGTCGAGAAGCTGGTTGATGATCAACATTGAATCTCCATATACCTTGAGCTGTAAGTGCTTTGCTTCAATCGCCATCTCTAGCCCAAGAATGAGAGCTTGGTACTCAACCTCATTATTTGAACAATTTTGTGTGAGAGTGAAAGCATATGGCAAGACATCTCCTTCTGGAGAAATAAATACCACACCAACGCTAGCTCCACTTCGATGAGATACGCCATCATAGTACATTGTCCATGGGGGACGAACTTCGACTACCATGACATCCTCATCTGGCAATTCTTCGGACAACTCCCACTCGATTGGTATAGGATGGTCTGCCAAGAAGTCGACTAGAGCTTGCCCTTTAACGGCTTTTTGAGGCACATAGATGATCTCGTATTGTTGAAAAATGAGTGACCACCTTGCTAATCGATCAGAGAGAACTGGCTTTGACATGACGTATTTGATTGGATTAGCCTTGGAGATGAGATGCACTGTGTGGGCTTGAAAATAGTGTTGCATCTTTTGGATTGCAAAGACAAGAGCGAGGCACATCTTCTCAATCACAGAATAGTTCAACTCATGTGGCAGCATCATTCTGCTCAAGCAATATACAGCATTTTCTTTCCCTTCATCATTCTTTTGAGCGAGAAGTGTTCCAACTGAACGCTTTTAAGCAGCAATGTACAAGATTAGTGATCGTCTAGGTATAGGGGCAATGAGAATGAGGGGGCTCGTTAGATAGGATTTGATGCTCTTGAAAGCATTGTTGCACGCTTCACCCCACTCAAACGGAGTCCCTTTCTTCATGAGGTGGTTGAATGGTTGACATCGACCAGTCAAATTCGATATAAAACGATGGAGGTAAGCCAATCATCCTTGAAAACTCTTCAGCTCATGAATATTCTGAGGTTCAGGCATTTTTTCAATAGCGTCAATTTTAGCTTGTTCAATTTCTATGCTGCGGTGGCACACAATAAACCCAAGAAACTTTCCAAACGTAACCCCAAAAGCCCACTTCAAGGGATTCTTCATAAGTTGGTACCTTCGTAACCGTTCAAAACACTAATCTTAGATCATGAAGATGGTCAGCTCGTCTCTTTGTCTTCACGACTAAGTCATCAACGTAACACTCCACATATTTGTGAAGCACATCGTCGAAGATCTTTTGCATCGCTCTTTGGTATGTGGCACCCGCATTCTTCAAGCCGAAAGACATAACTTTGTAACAGTAGATGCCTTTAAGTGTGCGAAAAGCTGTGAACTCTTCATCTCGCGGAGCCATGCGGATTTGATTGTAGCCAGACAAACCATCCATGAATGACAAAACCTCATGTCCAATAGTAGCATCGACCATGAGCTCAGGTATAGGAAGTGGAAAGTTATCCTTCGAACAAGCATTGTTCAAATCACGAAAGTCAACACAAACTCGGATTTGCCCATTTTTCATCTTTACTGGGACTATGCGTGAAATCCAGGTGAGGTACTTGACTTCTCGAATGAAACCTGCTTCAATGAGTTTATTGACCTCAGCTTCAATTTTGGGAACCAAGTCAGGTCGAAAGCGTCTTTGAGATTACTTAACAGGTCGGACACCGTGCTTTACTGCGAGATGGTGAACAACAACTCTTCTATCTAACCCTGGCATTTCCGTGTAATTGCAAGCGAAGACGTCTTTATACTCTAGTAGGAGTTCAATGTAAACAATTTCTTCTTCTAGAGTGAGCGAGGCACTTATGTAGGTTGGTCGTGGGTCATCTTCAGTCCCTAGGTTGATCTCTTTTAAATCATCAACGGTGGACTTCACGCCTTCTTCCAACTCTTGTGGAGCATCTTCAGCATCCTCCTCTGCTTGGACTTCATTACAAGAAGTTGTGATATGGAATGATGAAGTGAAACATCCTTCATTATGGCTATCTTTCAAGCCCCTAGAAGGCACCTTGGTTAACCCCACAGTTTGTCGCTTTACTTTCAGCGATTCATTGTCAACTACCACGATAAGAGTAGTACGGTGCTCCATGCAAGAGGGTATTTTGCTCTTCAACTTCTTATCATCTTCTGACAAGAGAGCAGCCCTCCTTTTTAAAGCCTTCTTGATTGTAGTATTTGAGATACCCAATCGGTAATGCACAGATTTTCGAGGCGCGTTTGATGAGGATGCCTCCTTCGGTAGACTCAATCTGCTATGGATAAACCCGCACAAGCTAGAGGGCGTAAGGCTTTCACTTGGCGGCCCTAATTGGCTTTGAATGGGTTTTCTCGTGCGAGACGATGAAACTACTTCACTTTGGGGCGCCAATCTATCAAAGATTGACACTTGAGATTTTGAAGCACTCATGCGGTTAAAGACAGATGTCTTAGATGAAACTGATGAGGTTCCTTCTTCCGCTGGGATGTAATTGTTGGTGGATTTCTTTATAAAGATGCGAGCAGGAGTAGGTGCGGTATATCCAAGGCCTGCTTGGGATTTCTTGACGGTGTATCCCTTTTGCCTGAGCATCTTCTGAGTTGAGTTCAAGCCATGTACCTTTTCACTGGTCACGTCAGGCAAGAATTTCCCTAGAGTAGTCGAATCTTTAGGATTATGTCCAGCCTTTGCAAGAAGCTTGTAGGCGTTGGGATCAAAGTCGTTTGTTCGTTGTGAAGGCAAGTAGTCATTTTCCACTACGGGGCTATGCATGGCTCGAACAAATCCTTTTAGGGGTGGAGCAACCTTCGCTTCATTGAGGTTAGTGACTGGGACCATCAATCCATCTAAGGCCGACTCTTCTCTTTTCTTCACTTTTGGCACATAACGAAGTACGGGTGTCTCTTTCTTTAATGCTTCCTTTACATGATGACCGACACTTTGATCAGTTTTCTCCTTCTCCTTAGTTAGAATATTGGTCTTACTAAGTTTCAAGTCATTGGCTTTAGACTGCTTGTAGTTTGATGAAGAGGCAACAGGCTCTAACTCCGTCAACACCACATTTGCTAAGTAGAATTCAGCATCAGCAAAATGGGATTCGGCTTCGCTAAAGGGTTTATCATCAGCTACAACCTTCTTTATCACGCCATCTTTGCAGTACTTGAAGCATTGATGGAGGGTTGATGGGACAACACCATTCTCATGGAGCCACGGCCGCCCTAAAAGCACGTTGTAAGAAGTTTTGGCATCAATGACATGAAGTGATGCACTCGAAGTCAAATCATCGATGAGCAAGTCCAAACAAATCACGCCAATAGCACTTTGCCCCCTTGATTGAATCCTTGGATCATGAGACGACTAGGTGCTAGTTCGTCTATAGGGATGCCAAGCTCCTTCATGGTACGAAGTGGCAAGATGTTAACTGCAGATCCACCATCCAAGAGCACTCTATTGACCCTCTTTTCGCATATGTATTCGGTGACAAAGAGTGGGCGATTATGTGCTGTGTCATCAAGCTGTAAATCCTCGTCAGAGAGTGTAATGCTTCCAATGCAAGCAAGACAATCACTGACACAACTTGTCGAGTTAGCCTTGATTGGAGTATGTTTAGGTGACTCAAGCTCTGGATCCTCAGTTTCTTCGACACTCACAGTGCTGCATGAAGCCTCAAAAAGACTAGAGTTGTGAATTCTCTCAGGAAGGAAATCCCA
This sequence comes from Rhododendron mucronatum var. ripense, assembly GCA_019656295.1. Classification (NCBI taxonomy): domain Eukaryota; kingdom Viridiplantae; phylum Streptophyta; class Magnoliopsida; order Ericales; family Ericaceae; genus Rhododendron; species Rhododendron mucronatum. The sequence goes on along the minus strand of BPLT01000004.1, from coordinate 8,270,849 downwards.
TAGGGTAAAAGGAGCACGCAATTTTCGGACAAGTAGATAACCAGTAGGCATCTTCAAAAGGTCGATCCTTCTAGTATAAGGCTTAGCATAAGTTGAAGTAGATTTTGGCACCTCCTCATACTTCTGCTTGATGGTACCTAGAATAAAATCCTTCAGTTGGTTTATGGGAATCGAAACCCCCCCCCCCCCCCCCCCCCCCCCCCCCCAAGAAAGCGTGAACTCTTTTGATAATGCCTTTAGTTTGTTTGAGGTTTCAACTTGACTTGAATCTCCTTTACTTTCTATTCTGCTTTTGAACACAAATTTCGAGACTACAAAAAAAATGGGAAAAATTCTGAATGAGAGTCAATTTTATTGATATATCAAAACTAGGGTTACAATCTATGATGAATTTCTAAGAGAACATAATCCTCTGATTTTTCTCTTTGGTTATCGTTCAAATGAGGGCTTGACGCTTATTCTTGGATCGAACGGTGGAATCTTCTCCGATGTTTGCGAAGAAGATGATGATCTAGGTTGAATGTTCTTCGGAGCTCTGAAGCTTTGATCTGGAAGAACCTTCTTGTCGGATTTGGACTTGAGACTTGAGGAATTCTGAAGGGCTTTGAAGCTTTGATCTTTAGAGCTATGGAGTCGGATGCTTGAATGTTGATGGAAAATATGAGAGGAGAGCACCTCTATTTATAGAGATGTAGGATGGAGAGTCATGACCAACTCTACCTCCTTTATATTTATCTTCCTAATTATTTCTTTATTTAACATAAAAGAAATAATTATATAACTTGGTAATTATCCTTCTTTCTTTTATTTTAAGAAAGAAAATTATAAAGAGAAATACAATTATTATTTTACCAAGTGGCTTAATTTGATTGGTCAGACTTAATAAAAATAGTAACTGCGTCACTTTGACGCGTGGCACCATTTGATTGGCTTATACCATCATCTTGACTTTTGACACCATTTGATTGGTCATTTACCATGCCCTATTTATTAGGTCCTGAAAAACATGGCAACTTGTGATTGGCTAGAAATTTTACATGCCTACAGATGCCCCCTCGAGACTTGGTCATGCATGAAAGTGAGTAGGACTCGAAAATGTTGACTTGACTAGATGCCGATAATTTTCCTGTGACATTTGGTGTCAATTCGAATTTGAATTCATGACCCAAGTTAAAATCCACAGTCTTGCATGACTTGAATTTATCTTCAGAGGCAACAATATGTGAGAGTCCAATTTATTTGCGGACTAAAGTTTGATAGCCCGATAACATAACCCATGGAATAATGAGCCCACTTGGAAATTCTCGTACAAACTAATTCCAATAGGAATTACACCAACGCCTAATACCATAGCAGACTTGGGCAATTCTTGAAGGTTGATTTTTTAACACATCAGAATTAATGGGCTCACTCGGCTTGTGTTTCCTTTTGCACCGCTTACTCTCTTGACAAGAAGCCACTGCTTAAACACAATTGTGTTTGATTTAGGATAGGACTTCAAACTCCTTTTCCCATTTAGGATAGAACTTCGAACTCCTTTTCCCATTAGGTTTACTCTTACGCTCTATATATTCATAATAGGGCATCGTAACAAATCGTCACAGTTTTCGAAGCCAGCAACAACCCACAGAATTGGTATACCACCAGAGTTGACTTTCCACCTCTCTGTTCAGTTTACTTTCCTTTGTCCTCTTATTTCTTAGATTCTTGTTTTTTTCTATCTCTTTCATCCTTCAATACTGTACCAAGTACAAGTCATGTAATAGTATTATTTCCTACTTGAGAAAATAGCATAACAAAGCAACATGGCTCCTCCTTTTTTTCCCTTCTGTTTACGGCTTTACGCTCCAGCGCAACCCATCCGGCTTACTTCTTGTCTTTGTATAATTTTTTCTTTATCACGCCTTTGCACAATTTTTCTTGCAAAACAGTAATTTTGCTTCTTCTGAATTAAGGCTTTGTGGGTCCGAATGCGCAAACCGAGATTTTAAGGGCACTATATTAGATCAGAATTTTTCGAAACCAAGTAAACCCCTCTCTTTTTGGTTACCGAGAGCATGTAAAGAAAAATCTTGCACTCTTCGACTCGTTGCGGTACAATTGCGTATATGGACAAATAATTGAACGTTTTTCCTTAACATGGCGCATACTCTCTGTTTGGACAAAATTTTGGTAAATACATGGCCCAACTTCGTGACTTGTAGTTAATAACCAAAACCAATTTTGCCTCCGACTTGGTAAACTAAATATCAAAGCATCCGCACCCGAAATAAAATTAGTGATAGGTCGAATAATTTTCCTTCGGATGAATTGAATCAATGAAGTTTTGCTTTTCTTCCTGATCAACATCAAGTTTTGTAGGCGCATGGCAACATAATCCAATTGAGATCGAGCAGCTAGGCCAACTTGTTTAGGGATTTTTTTTAGAGGAGTATCAATGGGCTTGAATTGGCGTGACATAATCCCATAGAACACCAACTTTTTTTTATTACAAAAACAAATTAATTTGTTGGCGTACAGTATCATGACAACCCAAGAGACAGATTTGTTTGGCATTAGTTTCTTTTGTAATTTTCCTTCTTTTTCTCTTTGCAGCTGCCGAACAAAAGCCTTTGAATTTCAGCATTGATCGTTGGAGAGAGTTTGGTTTATTTTTTAACCATGCCTCTAACCTTTTCTTTTCATATCAGTACTCTGAACTTTTTACTATTGCTCTGTCTTTATTTTCCTTTACAAATTTGAAGCCTTGCAACTTGCCCTCCAAACCTTCCGTTGTTCAAAGATGGCAATATTCGCAGACATGGTCCTACATGGCCAAACACTACTTTCCATTGCTGAGGGTCAAAATGCATGTGACGAAGCACAACTTCTTCCGGTCCTTGATCCTGTCATTGGCTCACGTTCTACATGCCAACCTGCAGTTGCTGACCTTGCCCATCCGAGACAATGGTTCATTGACACTACGACGGTCTTACACGATCTCACCAGCTCTGCCACCATTCCTTCCTCCAGGGCGCTCTTGTTGTGGTCATCACTCCATTCCAACGATGATGCCACAGAACACTTTACCTTGTAGGGTGATCAAATCAATGACGAAAAAATCACTTGGACAGCTCCTCTTGCCAGCTATGCCCAATTTTCATTCATCAATCAATATTGGGAGTGGGCAGAAGATGTACTTGGGCGATCTTCAAGATTAGTCTTGAGGCAAGGATCTATGGTGCCATCTATGCTTCTCTTTTCACATATGACCGTGATGCAAACCTCATTCAATCATTCTACGAGAATTGGCGTCCTTCCACAAACACACTTCATACTCCAGCAGGAGAGCTATCAATCTGCCTTTGGGATCTATGTTATATTGGTGGTCTGTCGATCTATGGAAAATTTTACGACGAAGTTGTCCCGCCAACACGTGATCTGACAAGCGTCGACAAAAACAACATGTACCTCCTTCCACCTAGTTGTAAGCACCTCTTTGCGGCATACCACAAACTTTTTCGTGCTTCAGAAACTCACCATATCACCGCCCGTGACTGGATCCATCTCTGGTGCAAGCTCAAAAACAAATATTCAAATATTTCTCCTAACGATCAGAGCGAGGAAGCAAGCAGGCCAACTGGACACATTAGCATGCCACCAGAGCGCACAAAGGTTGAAGAATGAGCATTCAACGAGCTAGGCATCAAAGCACGTTTAAGGGAAGAAATCTATTTAGCAGCCTTCCTGTCGTGCTGGTTGTCTATATTTGTCCTACCCAATGGAATGGCACGCGGATCTACATTTTCCTTGGCGGTGCCCATTCTGACGAACATATACTACGGCTTGAGGCAAATTTCATAATCTCCTACTCCAAGTCAATGGCATGCGATCCTTCCCATGCATTATATCTATGGATGGCTTGGCAACTACTTCGACGCATATGATCCATCCACACACTCTCAACCAGGCGTTAGAATGGTCCGACTAGTCGGCAAGAAGAATGCAAAACATTTCACAGCACTTGCGGCCCGCCAACTCCTCAAGAGCATTGATCCTTCGCGATTATCGGCATTGGCCATGTCTGACAAGGACGAGCGATTAGTGGTAGATGACGGAAAGCAATCCCACTTCTGGACAACCTACACCATCAATCTTCGTTCAAGCTACCTGACTCTTCGCTGCGATATGCAGTATATCGTTGAGTCTTACAACCCTCATCGATTCTCCCGACAATTCAACTTTTACCAAGATGTGCCCGGAAAATTGGTGGAAGAAGCATGTCCCCTCAACCTACCCGATGTTGTAGGACTTTGGCAATCCTGCATGAAGCTTGGCACCAAGGCAAAATTGAGAATTCCTGTCTCCTCGCACAAAGGCCTTATCATAAAGCGATATTAAGAGTGGTGGAAAAGGCATGTAAGCGACTTTGTTAAAGGAGACATTGAGCCTGTCGAGAAGCAAGAGAAACCCAAGACTCCAGTCAGAACTCTCCTAACCAATGGCAAAGGAGCAGTTACACCTATCGTCAATGCCCATGAAATTGAAGGCACTAACGCAATAGCAAGCAAAGCCAAAGCAAGCAAAGCTACACCAAGCAAGGCTTAACCATCAGTTCTACCTACTGATAGTAACGAGGAAGTTGACGGCACTAATGCAACATCAGGCAAAGCCAAAGCAAGCAAAGCTAGACCAAGCAGGGCCAAACCAAAAGTTCCACCTGTTGTTAGCACCCATGAAGTTGACAGCACCAATGCAATTACAAGCAAGGCCAAAGCAAGCAAAGCTAGACCAAGCAAGGCTAATCCAACAATTCCACCTACTATTAGCACCCACGAAGTTGATGGCGCCAAAGCAACAGCAAACAAAGCCAAAGCAAGCAAGGCTAGACCAAGCAAGGCCAAACCAAACCAAGGAAAGGATCTACCCAAAGATGCATGCAAAGAAATGGAGAAATCAACTCTCAAGCCTAAACCTCTCTTAAAGATTTCTGGTCCAAAAATTCCATCCATGATTGTCAAAAATCCAGCCACCGAAAATGGAGACAAGAAAAGAGGCCTTATGATTTGTGATGGGGACAGCAACTCTAGCCATGGTGATCGTCACTGGAATCGCCCTAAGAAGCAGAAAACCATAGTCCAAGTCACACCCTTGGAGGATATCCACATTGACACAAACGGTTTTTTCCAAGACGTGCCTGATAGCAGCACACATTTGGAGGATTTAGAAGCACATGTAAGAAAACACATACTTCCTAGAATGCTTTTCACATTTTTTACTTTTTCTATTTCACTAAACTGCTTAAGTTTTTCCCCATATATGTGCAGTTGGGAGTCAAAAACTTGAATTTTGGTGATGAACTATACTCTCAAAGTAGTGGAGGTTCTATAGATGGTCTAGATTCCTTTGGATTACTTTCTGGTAAGGGAAGATCTGTCAAAGAAGCATCACGTCAAATTTCTCATGAGAAGGCTCCTGTTGACATGCCCAAAGTGCCACTAACAGAACCAAGACAATTTCGAGCGGAACCTTCTGGTCCCCCGTTATCCGACGTTAGTGTCTTTCAAGGGATTGATGTGATTGCTAAAAGTCGGTGTAAGTATGTCTCAGGGTTGTGGTCCCAACTTTCACATAAGATCGAGAAAACCAGCTTGGATCATGTTGATGATATTGAAGATGAGGCTGAGAAGGTCCTCGAAGAGATGAGAAACATGAAAATAATGGACATTTCCCCATTACAGTGCAACCTTAAAAGCTTCTTTGATAATATTCAGGCATACAAAAACCACTCCACTTTTATCAAATCATGTGCAAGTCAGCTAGCAGATATTTCTCAAACTCTTTCTCATGCGAAAATCAGAGAAAATGAGGTAATTAAATAATCTGAACTTCGTCAACAAGAATTTGAAGCCCTTGAAGTTGACAAGGCTAAGTTGAAAAGAGCATTGGAAGGCATAGACACCAAGCTGAAGGCCAAAGAAGCAGCGGTTGTTGCAAATGAATGAGAATTATCTGAGGTGCAACTTGAGATCTCTAACCTTGAAGATAAGGTCTCTGCTATCAAGAATGCCGCAATACAGACTGATGAAGATATTGCAAAATCGGAGAAGATGAGAAAGTTGCTTGAAGCAAATCAAAACGACTTGGCGAACTTCAAGCTGTTTTCCTTAGTTTTAGCATTTTTTTTTGTTTTGCCATTACGAAAAATTGTTTCCCTTTCTTCACTGTTAATAACATTTGGTCTACTTACTCGTTTGAGGAATATAATAAACACAATTTGTCATTATTGATCAGAGGAAAGACTATTTTTTTTTCATGATTAATAACACTTCATCTGCTTATTCATTTGAGGAATATAGCAAATGCAATTTTTTGTTATTATTATTATTTTTTTTTTTGGGATGATTGAGCTCGAAATTCAAGCTGCCTACGTACCCAAAATGGGATTAAGCCAAACGTAGTTCATATTTTGTGTTTTTTTTTTGGGTGTGCCATGCACAGTTTTAGCTCATGCGGGCCAGGGGCAACATGTAGTTTAAGCTCGTGCGTCATGGAGTGACGCTTGTTTTTCAAGGGTAGTAGCGCTTCAAGAATTTCCCGTTTATGGGGCCAACTCTCAAACCATCTTCAGCAACCAATTTGTAGGCGCCACTTGAGTAAATTTCTTGCACCACATATGGTCCATCCCATTTGGAAATGAATTTGCCACCGATTTTACGGGTGGTATTAATGGGCCTTCTTACAGCAAGAACCAAGTCTCCTTTTTGAAAAGAACGAAGACGAACCTTCTTGTTGAATGACTTTGACATGCGGGCTTGATAGCATTCAAGGCGTTGTTGTGCCTCAAGCCTCTTTTCGCCAAGTGCCTCTAGTTCTTCAAAGCGCAAGTGAGCATTCTCTTCATGAGTGAGGCCTTCTTGAATGGCAACCCTTAACAATGGAATTTGACGTTCGAGCGGCAAAATAGCTTCCGCGCCGTACACTAGTGAATATGGAGTGGCTTGTGTAGGTGTTCGATACGTGGTTCAATACTCAAAAAAGAGCTTCTTCCATTCTCTCAAGCCAATCTCTTCTTGCTTTGGCAACCACTTTCTTCAATAAGCTCCCAAGAGTCTTGTTGAATGCTTCAGTAAGACCATTTTCAGGTGGATTGTACATAGTAGACGCATGTTGTTTAAAGCCAAATTTCTGACAAAGTCTAGTTACGACACTATTGTAGAAGGACTTTCCATTATCTGTGACGACGTAGCGCGGTACACCATATCTAAAAATAGGATGAGTACAGATGAAGTTGACGACATTTTCCTTCTTCACTTCCTTCAATGGAATGGCCTCCGCCCATTTGGAGAAGTAGTCAGTCGCAGCCAAAATGTATAAGTGGCCATCGGAAGATTTTGCCAAAGGCCCCACGACATCCAGCCCCCATGCATCAAAAGGCCACGAAGCGACAGTTGGATGGAGCAATTCTAGCGATTAATGTATAAAGTTGGCGTGGATTTGGCAAGCATGACATCTTTTGGCGTATTCCATGCAATCCTTGACCATGGTCAGCCAGTAGTAGCCCATCCTTTTGATTCAAAAATGAAGTTTGGGACTAGATTGATGAGCGCCGCATATTCCAGAATGAGCTTCTTCTAGAGCTTGCTTTCCTTCATTTTCTCCAAGGCAACGGAGGAATAACCATTCAAAAGATCGACGGTAAAGCGTGTCCTTGTAGTAGATGAATCGAGGGGCACAACGCTTCACATCCGTTCTTCTATGTGGATCATCAGACAATTATCCATGTTGTAGATAATCAATGAATGGTTGGCTCCAATCCTCAGTTTCAATTTTCAAAACTGAGACGACATTCACTTCCCTTTCACCATTGTCTTCATTGTCAAAGATTGGCGGTATGACTCAACTTCGGCATATCGGAACATGTGTCTCTTGGTCAGGTAAAGCAAGCACAGAAGCAAGCTTTGCAAGTGCATCTGCTTGCCTATTCTCTCCTCGCGGCACATGCTCTAGGGTGACATCACCAAGGCATGCAATCATGCAACGCGTGTAGTTTTTAAAAGGCACAAGTTCAAGATTCCTCACTTCATAGATGTCGAGAAGCTGGTTGATGATCAACATTGAATCTCCATATACCTTGAGTTGTACTCCCTCCGTCCCATAATATTTGTCCAGTCCGCAAAACGGAGACGTAAAAATAATACTATTTTTGTAAGAAAAATTTTGAAAAATTTCAACAACTTACTAGATCTCGATGAATTCTTTTAACTTGTGAAAAAAATTTAAATTTTTTCTTGAAAGAAATGCATGATTTTGTAGTCTCCGTTTCGCGGACCGGACAAATATTATGGGACGGAGGGAGTATGTGCTTTGCTTCAACCGCCATCTCCAACCCAAGAATGAGAGCTTGGTACTCAACCTCGTTATTTGAACAATTTTGTGTGAGAGTGAAAGCATATGGCAAGACATCTCCTTCTGGGGAAATAAATACCACACCAACGCCTGCTCCACTTCGATGAGATGCGCCATCAAAGTACATTGTCCATGGGGGACGAACTTCGACTACTATGACATCCTCATCTGGCAATTCTTCGGACAACTCCCACTCGGCTGGTATAGGATGGTCTGCCAAGAAGTCGGCTAGAGCTTGCCCTTTAACGGCTTTTTGAGGCACATAGATGATCTCATATTGTTGAAAAATGAGTTACCACCTTGCCAATCGATCAGAGAGGACAGGCTTTGACATGACGTATTTGATTGGATAAGCCTTGGAGATGAGATGCACTGTGTGAGCTTGAAAATAGTGCTACATCTTTTGTATTGCAAAGACAAGGGCGAGGCACATCTTCTCAATCACAGAATAGTTCAACTCATGTGGCAACATCATTCTGCTCAAGTAATATATACCATTTTCTTTCCCTTCATCATTCTTTTGAGCGAGAAGTGCTCCAATCGAACCCTCTTGAGCAGCAATGTACAAGATTAGTGGTCGTCCAGGTATAGGGGCAGTGAGAACGGGGGGGCTCGTTAGATAGGATTTGATGCTCTTGAAAGCATTGTTGCATGCTTCATCCCACTCAAACGGAGTCCCTTTCTTCATGAGGTGGTTGAATGGTTGACATTGACAAGCCAAATTCGATATAAAACGACGGAGGTAAGCCAATCGTCCTTGAAGACTCTTCAGATCATATGAATATTCCGAGTTTCAGGCATTTTCTCGATAGCGTCAATTTTAGCTTGTTCAATTTCTATGCTGCGATGGCACATAATGAACCCAAGAAACTTTCTAGATGTAACCCCAAAAGCGCACTTCAAGGGATTCATCCTAAGTTGGTACCTTCGTAACCGTTCAAACACTTGTCTTAGATCATGAAGATGGTCAGCTCGTCTCTTTGTCTTCACGACTAAGTCATCAACGTAACACTCAACATATTTGAGAAGCACATCGTCGAAGATCTTTTGCATCACTCTTTGGTATGTGGCACTCGCATTGTTCAAGTCGAAAGGCATAACTTTGTAACAGTAGATGCCTTTAGGTGTGCGAAAAGCTATGAACTCTTCATCTCGCGAAGCCATGCGGATTTGATTGTAGCCAAACGCACCATCCATGAATGACAAAACCTCATGTCCAGTATTAGCATCGACCATGAGCTCAGGTATAGGAAGTGGAAAGTCATCCTTCGGACAAGCATTGTTCAAATCACGAAAGTCAACACAAACTTGGATTTGCCCATTTTTCTTCTTTACTAGGACTATGCTTGAAATCCAGGTGAGGTACTTGACTTCTCGAATGAAACCAGCTTCAATGATTTTACTGACCTCCGCTTCAATTTTGGGAACCAAGTCAGGTCGAAAGCATCTTTGAGATTGCTTGATAGGTCCGACATCGTGCTTTACTGCGAGATGGTGAACATTGACTCTTGGGTCTAACCCTGGCATTCCCGTGTAATTCCAAGCAAAGACATCTTTATAGTCTTGTAGGAGTTCAATGTAAGCAATTTCTTCTTCAAGAGTGAGCGAGGCACTTATGTAGGTTGGTCGTGGGTCATCTTCAGTCCCTAGATTGATCTATTTTAAATCGTCAACGATGGACTTCACGCCTTCTTCCAACTCTTGTGGAGCATCTTCAGCATCCTCCTCTGCTTGGACTTCATTACAAGAAGCTGTGATATGGAATGATGAAGTGAAGCATCCTTTATTAAGGCTATCTTTCAAGCCCCTAGAAGGCACCTTGGTTAACACCACAGTTTGTCGCTTTACTTTCAGCGATTCATCGTCAACTGCCACGATAAGAGTAGTACAGCGCTCCATGAGAGAGGGTATGTTGCTCTTCAACTTCTTATCGTCTTCTGACAAAAGAGCAATCCTCCATTTTGAAGCCTTCTTGATGGTAGTATTTGAGACACCCTATCGGCAGTGCACAGATTGTTGAGGAGCGTTTGATGAGGACGCCTCCTTCGATAGACTATCTGCTATGGATAAACCCGCACAAGCTAGAGGGCGTAAGGCTTTCACTTGGCAGCCCTAATTGGCTTTGAATGGATTTTCTCATGCGAGACGATGAAACTACTTCACTTTGGGGCGCCAATCTATCAAAGATTGACACTTGAGATTTTGGCGCACTCAAGTGGTCAAAGACAGATGTCTTAGATGAAACTGATGAGGTTCCTTCTTCCGCTATGATGTAATTCTTGGTGGATTTCTTTATGAAGATGCAAGCAGGAGTAGGTGCGGTATATCCAAGGCCTACTTGGGATTCCTTGACGGTGTATCCCTTTTGCCTGAGCATCTTCTGAGTTGAGTTCAAGCCATGTACCTTTTCGCCAGTCACCTCAGGCAAGAGTTTCCCGAGAGCAGTCGAATCTTTAGGATTATATCTAACCTTTGCGAGAAGCTTGTAGGCATTGGGATCAAAGCCGTTTGTCCGTTGTGAAGGCAAGTAGTCATTTTCCACTACGGGGTTATGCGTGGCTCGAACAAATCCTTTTAGGGGTGGAGCAACCTTTGCTTCATTGAGGTTAGTGACTGGGACCGTTAATCCATCTAAGGCCGACTCTTCTCTTTTCTTCACTTTTGGCACATAACGAAGTACGGGTGTCTCTTTCTTCTTTAATGCTTCCTTTACATGATGACTGACACTTTGATCAGTTTTCTCATTCTCCTTAGTTAGAATATTGGTCTTACTAAGTTGCTAGTCATTGGCTTTTGACTGCTTATAATTTGATGAAGAGGCAACAGGCTCTAACTCCGTCAACACCACATTTGCTAAGTAGAAATTAGCATCAGCAAAATGGGACTCGGCTTCGCTAAAGGGTTTATCATCAGCTACCACTTTCTTTATTACGCCATCTTTGAAGTACTTGAAGCATTGATGGAGGGTTGATGGGACAACACCGTTCTCGTGGAGCCACGGCCGCCCTAAAAGCACGTTGTAAGAAGTTTTGGCATCAATGACATGAAGTGATCCACTCGAAGTCATATCATCGATGAGCAAGTCCAAACAAATCACGCCAATAGCTCTTTGCCCCCCTTGATTGAATCCTTGGATCATGAGACGACTAGGTGCTAGTTTGTCTATAGGGATGCCAAGTTCTTCATGATACGAATCGGCAAGATGTTAACTGCAGATCCACCATCCTAGTGCACTCTATTGACCCTCTTTTCGCGTACGTCAAGTGCACTCTATTGACCCTCTTTTCGCGTATGTATCCGGTGACAAAGAGTGGGCAATTATGTGCTATGTCACCAAGCAGTAAATCCTCGTCAGAGAGTGTAATGCTTCCAATGCAAGCAAGACAATCACTGACACAACTTGTAGAGTTAGCCTTGATTGGAGCATGTTTAGGTGACTCAAGCTCTGGATCCTCAGTTTCTTCGACACTCCCAGTGCTGCATGAGGCCATAAAAAGACCGAAGCTGCGAATTCTCTCAGGAAGGAAATCCCATAGAATAAAAGGAGCACGCAATTTTCTGACAAGTGTGTCTTCTTGCTGATTTGAGGATATTCTCTTCAACTGCTTCCTTCTTTGTTGCCTTCTCGCACGCATCCTTTTTGGACTAAGCTTTGGTATTACAGCATGGGAATGCTTCACACTTAATGCGTGCTTCTTCTTTTTACAAGTGACAAGGGTCCATCCTTCATCATCCGCGTCCTCAACTTTTGTGCTAGTAAAGATGTTGCCCTCAGACTGTTGAATAGAATGGCATCGTACTACTTCAATTGGATCAAATCACCCAAATTGAATCCTCACCCTTTGTGACGCTTTAGGCTAAAAAGTGTCATTTTGTAGAGTAACTACGGTCTGATTTGTAGCTACACTTTCATTTTCTTCCTCCAAGACAATCTTCCCTTGGCTAGCGAGCTCTACTATCCTTTCTTTAAAGATGAAACACCGTTGAGTGGGGTGGCTAACCAAACGGTGGTACTTGCAGTAATTTGGATCATTCACCTTGTTGGCCTCCTCAGGTCATTTCATCTCCGGGAGCTCAATGAGTTTTAGATCCAGCAATTGATCAAACATTGAAGGGACCTCTGATTTTGGAAACGGATACACCTTTTCTTGCATTTCCTTTAATGTGAGCTTCCTTTTCTCCTTCACCTGTGGAGGAGTAAACGTCTCTACTTGCTTTGTCTTAGGTCTAGTAGAAATTTTGAAAGGTGCAACATTCACTGTCATGGAATCCTTCGTTTCTCCTTTGACTATGAGTTTGCCTCCTTTGTGAACGTCTGGCTTATTTCCTACGGTGCGAGAATCTTGCGTTTTGCCAGAGTCTTGTACTAGTAGGCCTTGCCTTCCATTTGCTGCAATGGTGAGTTCCATGTCATGAGCTCGAGAAGTCAACTCTTCAAAGGTTTTAGGTAGGATTCTTTGAAGAATGTATTGTAGATCCCATTGCATGCCTTTGATGCACATCTCGATTTCGGAAGTTTCAGACAGTCTATCCTTACAGTTTAGACTCACATGTTGCCATCTATTGATATAATCAATGACAGGTTCATCCTTCCATTGGCGAGCATTCTTAAGCTTGAACATACTGACAATACGGCGAGTGCTGTAAAAACGGTTAAGAAATTCTTGTTCTAACTGCTCCTAACTTTCAATCGTGCCAGGCTCAAGGTCGCAATACCAGTCAAAAGCATTGCCTTTGAGCGTTCGAACAAACTGTTTGACGAGATCACCATCAGTTCTAGCATTGCTGCACGTTTTAACAAAATGGGCAATGTGCTGTTTTGGATTGCCTTTGCCATCAAATTGCTGAAACTTCGGTGGTTGATGACCAGTAGGCATCTTCAAAAGGTCGATCCTTCTAGTATAAGGCTTAGCATAAGTAGAAGAAGATTTTGGCGCCTCCTCGTACTTCTGCTTGATGGTGCCTAGAATGAAATCCTTCAGTTGGTCTATGGCAATCAAACCACCCCCCCCCCCCCCCCCCCCCCCCCCCCCCAGAAAGCGTGAACTCTTTTGATACTGCCTTTAGTTTGTTTGAGGATTCAACTTGACTTGAATCCCTTTTACTTTCGATTTTGCTTTTGAGGAAGGCGATTTTAACGTCACGTTCTTCTAAGGTCTTTGACATTCCCTCAACTATTTTGGCCAAGTTAGCAACTTGTTCTTCTAGACTGACCTCATTGGTTGTCATAACATCCATGACTGAAGAAGTGGTAGGCTTGGCGAAAACATTGAGTTTTGACTGAGGAGTGCCTTTAGAAGAGGCGGAGTCAGAACTGCAACTACTCAAATAGCCATCTTCTAGGTTCTTCTGAATTTCTGAAGCAAACTGCTGAGGCATGGAGGGATCTTCAATGTCAGTTACCACACCCTTCATTGCTTTTATGGTAGACACGACATCCCTTCCTTCTGGTGAGCTTCGCGGTGCCTTCAGTAGATCAGCCTCAGACTCAGGATTTAATTTTGGTGAGCTAGGCAGTGCCTTCAGTAGATCAGCCTCGTACGTGGGATTTGATTTAAACAAAACCAAGGCCTGGGCAGTATCTGCAACGAGAACTTTCACCTTGCTTCGAGTTGTTGGACTAGCACTTTTAGTGTGAGATCTAGAGCCAAATTTGGTAGCGGCAACCTTCACCTTGCTTCGAAGTGTTGCACCAACACTTTTAGCATGAAATCCAGAGCCAATTTTTGCAGCGATTGAAGACTTGGAGCGTGCAACCGGAGCTTGAGGAGCTTTTAAATGGGCAGTCTTATGAGCCATTGAGAGTTTGTTGATTTGTTGAAAAGAAGAGATGAGATGTAGAGAAAGTCCCACCGTTGACGATTTAAAAAGAGATCAACCTAGGGACTGAAGATGACCCACGACCAAGCTACATAAGTGCCTCGCTCACTCCTGAAGAAGAAATTGCTCACATTGAACTCCTACGACAGTATAAAGAAGTCTTCGCTTGGAATTACACGGAAATGCCAGGGTTAGACCCAAGAGTCGTTGTTCACCATCTTGCAGTAAAGCACGGTGTCCAACCTGTCAAGCAATCTCAAAGACGCTTTCAACCTGACTTGGTTCCCAAAATTGAAGATGAGGTCAATAAACTCATTGAAGTTGCTTTCATTCAAGAAGTCAAGTACCTCACCTGGATTTCAAGCATAGTCCCAGTAAAGAAGAAAAATGGACAAATCCAAGTTTGTGTTGACTTTCGTGACTTGAACAATGCTTGTCCGAAGGATGACTTTCCACTTCCTATACCTGAGCTCATGGTCGATGCTACTACTGGACATGAGGTTTTGTCATTCATGGATGGTTCGTCTGGCTACAATCAAATCCGCATGGCTCCCGAGATGAAGAGTTCACAGCTTTTCGCACACCTAAGGGCATCTACTGTTACAAAGTTATGTCTTTCGGCTTGAAGAATGCGGGTGCCACGTACCAAAGAGCGATGCAAAAGATCTTCGACGATGTGCTTCACAAATATGTGGAGTGTTACGTTGATGACTTAGTCATGAAGACAAAGAGACGAGCTGAGCATCATCATGATCTAAGACAAGTGTTTGAACAGTTATGAAGATACCAACTTAGGATGAATCCCTTTAAGTGCGCTTTTGGGGTTATGTCTGGAAAGTTTCTTGGGTTCATTGTGCGCCACCGAGGCATAGAAATTGAACTAGCTAAAATTGACGCTATCGAGAAAATGCCTGAACCTCGGAATATTCATGAGCTGAAGAGTCTTCAAGGACGATTGGCTTACCTTCGTCATTTTATATCGAATTTGGCTGATCGATGTCAACCATTCAACCACCTCATGAAGAAAGGGACTTCGATTGAGTGGGATGAAGCATGCAACAATGCTTTCAAGAGCATCAAATCCTATCTAACGAGCCCCCCGTTCTCATTGCCCCTATACCTGGACGACCACTAATCTTGTACATTGCTACTCAAGAGTGTTCAGTTGGAGCACTTCTCGGTCAAAAGAATGATGAAGGGAAAGAAAATGCCTTATATTACTTGAGTAGAATGATGCTGCCACATGAGTTGAACTATTCTGTGATTGAGAAGATGTGCCTCGCCCTTGTCTTTGCAATCCAAAAGATGCAGCACTATTTTCAAGCTCACACAGTGCATCTTATCTCCTAGGCTAATCCAATCAAATACGTCATGTCAAAGCCTGTCCTCTCTGATCGATTGGCAAGGTGGTAACTCATTTTTCAACAATATGAGATCATCTATGTGCCTCAAAAAGCCGTTAAAGGGCAAGCTCTAGCCAACTTCTTGGCAGACCATCCTATACCAGCCGAGTGGGAGTTGTCCGAAGAATTGCCAGATGAGGATGTCATAGTAGTCGAAGTTCGTCCCCCATGGACAACGTACTTTGATGGCGCATCTCATCGAAGTGGAGCAGGCGCAGGTGTGGTATTTATTTCCCCAGAAGGAGATGTCTTGCCATATGCTTTCACTCTCACACAAAATTGTTCAAATAACGAGGTTGAGTACCAAGCTTTCATTCTTGGGTTGGAGATGGCGGTTGAAGCAAAGCACATACAACTCAAGGTATATGGAGATTCAATGTTGATCATCAACCAGCTTCTCGACATCTATGAAGTGAGGAATCTTGAACTTGTGCCTTTCAAAAACTACACGCGTCGCATGATTGCATGGCTTGGTGATGTCACCCTAGAGCATGTGCCGCGAGGAGAGAATAGGCAAGTAGACGCACTTGCAAAGCTTGCTTCTATGCTTGCTTTACCTGACCAAGAGACACATGTTCCCATATGCCGAAGTTGGGTCATACCGCCAATCTTTGATGATGAAAACAATAGGGAAAGGGAAGTGAACGTCGTCTCAATTTTGGAAATTGAAACTGAGGATTGGCACCAACCATTCATTGATTATCTACAACATGGAAAATTGCCTGATGATACATAAAGAAGAACGGATGTGAAGCGTCGTGCCCCTCGATTCATCTACTACAAGGACACGATTTACCGTCGATCTTTTGAAGGGTTATTCCTTTATTGCCTTGGAGAAAATGAGGGAAAGCAAGCTTTAGAAGAAGCTCATTCTGGAATATGCGGCGCTCATCAATCTGGCCCCAAACTTCATTTTTGAATCTAAAGGATGGGCTACTACTAGCTGACCATGGTCAAGGATTGCATGGAGTACGCCAAAAGATGTCATGCTTGCCAAATCCACGCCAACTTTATACATCAACCGCCAGAATTGCTCCATCCAACTGTCGCTTCGTGGCCTTTTGATGCATGGGGGCTGGATGTCGTGGGGCCTTTGCCAAAATCTTCTGGTGGCCACTTATACATTTTGGCTGCGACTGACTACTTCTCCAAATGGGCGAAGGCCATTCCATTGAAGGAAGTGAAGAAGGAAAATGTCGTCAACTTCATCCGTACTCATCTTATTTTTAGATATGGTGTACCGCGCTTTGTCATCTCTGATAATGTAAAGTCCTTCTACAATAGTGTCGTAACTAGACTTTGTCAGAAGTTTGGCTTCAAACAACATGCTTCTACTATATACAATCCACCTGCAAATGGTCGTGCTGAAGCGTTCAACAAGACTCTTGGAAGCTTATTGAAGAAAGGGGTTGCCAAAGCAAGAAGAGATTGGCCTGAGAGAATGAAAGAAGCTCTTTGGGCGTATCGAACCCCGTATCGAACACCTACATAAGCCACTCCATATTCACTAGTGTACGGCATGGAAGCTGCTTTGCCGCTCAAACGTCAAATTCCATCTTTAAGGGTTGTCATTCAAGAAGGCCTCACTCATGAAGAAAATGCTCGCTTGCGCCTTGAAGAACTAGAGGCACTTGATGAAAAGAGGCTTGAGGCACAACAACGCCTTGAATGCTATCAAGCCCGCATGTCAAAGTTATTCAACAAGAAGGTTCCTCTTCGTTCTTTTCAGAAAGGAGACTTGGTTCTTGCTATAAGAAGGCCCATCAATACCACCCATAAAATTGGTGGCAAATTCATTTCCAAGTGGGATGGACCATATGTGGTGCAAGAAGTTTACTCAAGTGGCGCCTACAAATTGGTTGCTGAAGATGCCTTGAGAGTTGGCCCCATAAACGGGAAATTCTTGAAGCACTACTACCCTTGAAAAACAAGCGTCACTCCATGATGCACGAACTTGAACAGCATGTTGCTCCTGGCCCCCATGAGCTAAAATTGTGCACGGCAGACCAAAAAAAAAAACACAAAATATGAACTACGTTTGGTTTGATCCTATTTTGGGTATGTAGGCAGCTTGAATTTCAAGCTCAATCATCCAAATAAATAAATAAATAATAATAATAATAATAATAATAACAACAAATTGCATTTGCTATATTCCTCAAATGAATAAGTAGATCAAGTGTTATTAATCATGAAAAAAAAAATAGTCTTTGTAACGCCCCGAATTTTGGGTACGTTAAATAAGACAATTTTATTGAAATTTCAAAATAGAGTCTAGCTCTTTATTACAACATAACCCCCACAGGAGTACTTTTATTACAAAAGGAAGGGAAACTAAGGTTCCTATCTACAGCTCCGCCTGCTCCTCCATCCTGGCCAGCTCCTCAGCTCCGTACGCCTCCAAGGTGAAGATCTCGCCCTACTCTTCTACGAAGTCTGACACATTATACAGGCGTCACTACCAATATAATATGTCAGGGTCACCAAAAGGTAACACCGTGAGCTATGAAAGCTCAATAGAGTAAACCTTACCCACTAACCCTTAACTTATAACAATAGATCATAAATAAACATCGATTTCCACATGATACGTACATAAGCAGTAATCAAAAGACAATAACTCTAATACTTTCACCATTGCTGGGTAACTATCGTTGGTGTCCCAGTTTTTCTTACTTTCTCCTACGCGACTTGTCGTAGACCGTGTCATCATTTTCCACTCACAAATCAACCTTTCAAAAAAAAACATTTGCATTGGCCCCGTACCGCGGATAACCAAGCCACACACACCCAACCTCGGTTCCGCCGCGCCGGGTTCCCGAGTATCCTCACAATGGTTCCGCCGCGCTGGGTTCCCATTGGCACACAAAATTTGCATTGGCTCCTCTCCACGGATAACCAAGCCACATTACCAATAAGGCTACCACGTCCGGCCCTATTGGCAATCTTCACAAAGGGCTACCAAGTCCTGCCACATTGTGGTTTTCACAACCCACGTAATGGGCTACCAAGTCCGGCCACATTACGGTTTCAAACACATCTCAACATTATCCACACCCTAGGTGTCATGTTTCTACCTCCTCGTTTCTCGTTTCTCGTGTCTCGTTACATGCAAGACTCCGCGGAAGGACTTTCACACAAACAATCATTCAACAAAACTTTGAAACAAAATCATCCAATTTTTACATTATCTAGCATGCTCAAAGCATAAGTTAATGAGTTCAACATACTCTCCATCCTTTTCATTATTTCAAAGGAAACACTTTCCGAATATTTTCATTGATAGCAATAGATAATCAAAAATAACAAAAGTTGTACTAGGGAGAATGTGTAGAGATTAATCTACCTTGATCCGAAACTAGTCGGGGCCGAATAAGCAAGTTGGAAAATCCACGGGTGATGAAACTCGCGAATCTGGTCCGAACTTTGGACGTTAGTAACTCGGTCAATATTTGGCCAAATATGCTTTTTCTTGGGTCCAAATCGAAGCTGAAGAAACCCTCTACAACTTCCGTGAAGGAAGTCGATCCTAGAAATGACTTTAGGTAGGAGAAAAATGGGGATAAAGGAAGTGACAGTAAGCTGTCTGGAAATAGAAATCCGAGAATTTCACTGAACTTCGGATGACAATATCTTTGTCATTTCTTCGCCGATTGGGGTGGTTCTTGAGCCTAACTTGAAGCTCTCGAAGTGTTCTACAACTTTCCTGAAGAAAGTTGGTTCTAAAAACTACTCTAAGCAAGAGAAAACTGGGGATTTTCGAAGGGCAGTAGGCTGCCTGGAACTGGAATCCGAGATTTCTAGAGAGAAGGAAGAGCAAATGCTTGAAGGTGTGAGTTGAAATACTTGGAACGGCTTCCTATTTATAGGCAAACCTTGGCTCTCTCCTCTCTCTCTCTCTCTAAGTCTCACTTTGACACTTGTCAAAGAATCCTAGAAAGATCAAGGCCAATCCTAGGCTTGCATGGCTAGGATTTGATTCTTGCAAGACTTGATGGGCAAGAAGAATATTGGTACAAGATTCTTGGTTAAACAAATCAAGGAAGTACATTGGAGGTTAATGGTGGGTTAGTTACTTAGTTAGGAAGAAAGATACACCAAGTACTAGAAAGATGTAAAAAAAATCATGGAAGGTACAATCAAATCTCCTTCCTCCCTCTTCTTTTCCTCTCTCTCTCTCTCTCTCTCTCTCTCTCTCTCTCTCTCTCTCTCTCTCTAGCTGAATTCTCTCTCTCTCTCCCCTCTCTCCTCTCTTGTTTTCACATGGTACACATATATACATATATATATATATATATATGCAAGTAAACAATTAAACTAATGGATATTTTTGTACTTAGTATCAAAGGTAACCTTTAAGGTCTAGATTTTCCTAATAAACTAAGAAATAAGCACATGGTACTTAGGGCATTATTTAAACCTTCCAAGTACTAGAATATAATATACTTAGATCCACAAGTACTTAGGAAGATCAAAAACCCTAATAGAAAATAGTTTAAGGGGTACCTTAGGAATCTTAGTACCATGTACCTTTCTAATTAAAATATGTAATACTTTCACATGTGGTTTAAAAGAAAGGTTTAATTTAATAAAACCCCATGGTACTTTGAAAGACTAAGCTTTTACCCAATGGGTAATAAAATCCCTAACTTCTATTATCCAATGGACAATAGTTGCTAGGGTAATTATATAGTAAACTAATCAAAAATGTCCATTTTAAAAAGATAAAAGTACTTAGCCAAGTATACTTTTATTATAAACAATTGGGGTTCTTTTATCCAGTGGATAATAATTCCCCTAATATTTATTGTCCAATAGACAAATAATAAAACCAAAATAATTTTAAAAGAAAAAGAATAATCAATTTCTTTGTCTAGGGTTAAAAAGGTTCAAAAGGTTTAATGAGGGGCAAAATGGTCCAATTGAGGTAACTAGATACTTTCTAGTTCGGTTTCTCCAACTAATCGATTAGAAGCTAACTAAATTAGTCAAGTAGGGCTTCTAGACAAGAATCAAATTTTAAGGGGCGAAAATGTAATTTTGACAAACCACAAGGAATTTAAGGCAATTAAAATAATATTCAAATATTTAACGAAATTTTTAACGACCAAAAATCAGGGTCGTTACAGTCTTTCCTCTGATCAATAATGACAAATTGTGTTTGTTATATTCCGCAAACGAGTAAGTAGACCAAATGTTATTAACAATGAAGAAAGGGAAACAATCTTTCGTAATGGCAAAAAAAAAAACACTAAAACTAAGGAAACAGCTTGAAGTTCGCCAACTCATTTTGATTTGCTTCAAGCAACCTTCTCATCTCCTCCGATTTTGAAATATCTTCATCAGTCTGTATTGCGGCATTCTTGATAGTAGAGACCTTATCTTCAAGGTTAGAGATCTCAAGTTGCATTTCAGATAATTCTCCTTCATTTGCAACAATCGCTGCTTCCTTGGCCTTCAGCTTGGTGTTTATGCCTTCCAATGCTCTTTTCAACTTAGCCTTGTCAACTTCAAGGGCTTCAAATTCACGTTGATGAATTTCAGATTCTTTAATTACCTCATTTTCTCTGATTTTAGCATGAGAAAGAGTTTGAGAAATATCTGCCAACTGACTTGCACATGATTTGATAGAAGTGGAGTGGTTTTTGTATGCCCAAATATTATCAAAGAAGCTTTTAAGGTTGCACTGTAACGGGGAAATGTCCATTATTTTCATGTTTCTCATCTCTCCGAGGACCTTCTCAGCCTCATCTTCAATATCGTCAACATGATCCAGGCTGGTTTTTCCGATCTTATGTGAAAGTTGGGACCACAACCCTGAGACATACTTACGCCGACTTTTAAAAATCACATCAATCTCTTGAAAGACACTAACGTCGGATAACGGGGGACCAGAAGGTTTCACTCGAAATTGTCTTGGTTCTGTTAATGGCATTTTGGGCATGTCAACAGAAGCCTTCTCATGAGAAATTTGACGTGATGCTTCTTCGACAGATCTTCCCTTACCAGAAGTAATCCAAAGGAATCTGGACCATCTATAGAACCTCCACAGCTTTGAGAGTATAATTCATCACCAAAATTCAAGTTGTTGACTCCCAACTAGTGGCGGACCCAGGAATTTAGTATACCGGGGGCACCTATTATTCACAAAAAAATTAACAAATATTTCTCTATATGTATACCACTATATTATCGCTCAATCATTAAATATTGATCACTCATTCTATTCCGTAACCGATTTTTGACAATCTTCATGGCGGAAAAAACTCTTCCAATTGTCGCGGTGGCAACCGTAAGATTAATACCAAAGTCAAGAGGAAATAAATTAAAGAATATAGTAATTTAATTTTCGTAATATTTTGGATTGGGAAGAAAACACAAAGAGATAGGATAAAAATGGAGAAATAAAAAAAGAAGTAAAACGAAAATGGAGAAATAAAAGAAAGAGGTAGAAAAAAATAGAAAAATAAAGGAAAGTGGTAGAAAAAAATAGAAAAATAAAGGAAAGAGATAGAACAAAAATGAAGAAATAAAGAAAAGAAGTAGAACAAAATAGAAAACAAACAAAAAATAATAATGGGATGAAGTGCCTGGGATTCGAGCCCAGGCACACGAAACTTTACCCAGTGTATGCAACCACTGCACCAAGCCTATGTTTAGTACAGAAGTAGGAAACTTTTATTTATTTATATCATATTTTTATAATAAATTTTTTTTTTAAAAAGGCGTGGGGGCACGTGACCCCATGTGCCCCAACGTGGGTCCACCCCTGCTCCCAACTGCACATATACCGGGGAAAACTTAAGCAGTTTAGTGAAATAGAAAAAGTAAAAAATGTGAAAAGCATTATAGGAAGTATGTGTTTTCTTACATGTGCTTCTAAATCCTCCAAAGGTGTGCTGCTATCAGGCACGTCTTGGAAAAAACCGTCTGTGTCAATGTGGATATCCTGCAAGGGTGTGACTTGGACTATGGTTTTCTGCTTCTTGGGGCGATTCCAGTGACGATCACCTTGGCTAGAGTTGCTGTCCCCATCACAAATCATAAGGCCTCTTTTCTTGTCTCCATTTTCGGTGGCTGTATTTTTTACAATCATGGATGGAATTTTTGGAGTAGAAATCTTCAAGCGAGGTTTAGGCTTGAGAGTTGATATCTCCATTTCTTTGGATGCATCTTTGGGTAGATCCTTTCCTTGGTTTGGTTTGGCCTTGCTTGCTTTGGCTTTGCTTACTGTTGCATTGGCGCCATCAACTTCGTGGGTGCTAATAGTAGGTGGAATTATTGGTTTAGCCTTGCTTGGTCTAGCTTTGCTTGCTTTGGCCTTGCTTGCTATTGCATTGGTGCCGTCAACTTCATGGGTGCTAACAACAGGTGGAACTTTCGGTTTGGCCCTGCTTGGTCTAGCTTTGCTTGCTTTGGCTTTGCCTAATGTTGCATTAGTGTCGTCAACTTCCTCGTTACTAACAGTAGGTAGAACTGATGGTTTAGCCTTGCTTGGTTTAGTTTTGCTTGCTTTGGCTTTGCTTGCTATTGCGTTAGTGCCTTCAACTTCATGGGCATTGACTATAGGTGTAACTGCTCCCTTGCCATTGGTTAGGCGAGTTCTGACTAGAGTCTTGGGTTTCTCTTGCTTCTCGACAGGCTCAATGTCTCCTTTAACAAAGTCGTTTGCATGCCTTTTCCACCACTCTTGATATCGCTTTATGGAAAGGCCTTTGTGCGAGGAGACAGGAATTTTCAGTTTTGCCTTGGTGCCAAGTTTCGTGCAGGATTGCCAAAGTCCTACGACATCGGGTAGGTTGAGGGACATGCTTCTTCCACCAATTTTTCGGGCACATCTTGGTAAAAGTTGAATTGTCATGAGGATCGATGAGGGCTGTAAGACTGAACAATATATTGCATATCGCAGTGAAGAGTGAGATAGCTTGAACGAAGACTGACGGTGTAGGCTGTCCAAAAGTGGGATTGCTTTCTGTCATCTACCACTAATCGCTCGTCCTTGTCAGACATGGCCAATGACGATAATCGCGAAGGATCAATGCTCCTGAGGAGTTGGTGGGCCTCAATTGCTGTGAAATGTTTGGCATTCTTCTCGCCGGCTAGTCGGACCATTTTAACGCCCGGTTGAGAGTGTAAGGATGGATCATATGAGTCGAAATAGTTGCCAAGCCATCCATAGATATAATGCATGGGAAGGATCGCATGGCACTGACTTGGAGTAGGAGATGATGAAATTTGACTCAAGCCATGGTAAATGTTCGCCAGAACGGGCAATGCCAAAGAAAATGTAGATCCGCGTGCCATCATGCTTGCAACTTTGAAGACGATAGGACGAATTTGGTTTGCCTTTCCATTGGGTAGGACAAATACGGACAACCAGCACGACAGGAAGGCTGCTAAATAGACTTCTTCCCTTAAACGTGCTTTGATGCCTAGCTCGTTGAATGCTCCTTCTTCATCTTTTGTGCGCACTGGTGGCATGCTAGTGTGTCCAATTGGTCTGCTTGCTCCCTCGCTCTGATTGTTAGGAGAAATATTTGAATATTTGCTTTTGAGCCTGCACCAGAGATGGATCCAGTCACGGGCGGTGATATGGTGAGTTTCTGAAGTACGAAAAAGTTTGTGGTATGCCGCAAAGAGGTGCCTGCAACTAGGTGGAAGGAGGTACATGTTTTTGTCGACGCCTGTCAGATCACATGCTGGCGGGATGACTTCGTCGTAAAATTTTCCATAGATCGGCAGACCACCAATATAACTCAGATCCCAAAGGGAGATTGATAGCTCTTCTACTGAAGTATGAAGCGTGTTTGTGGAAGGACACCAATGCTCGCAGAATGATTGAATGAGGTTTGCATCACAGTCATATGTGAAAAGAGAAGCATAAACGGCACCATAGATCCTCGCCTCAAGAAGTATTTTTGAAGATCGCCAAAGTACATCTTCTTCCCACTCCCAATATTGATTGATGAATGAAAATTGGCCAAAGTTGGCAAAAGGAGCTGTCCAAGTGGCTTTTCCATCAATGATTTTATCACCCAGCAAGGTAAAGTGTTCAATTGTTTTGGCCATTAACTACAAGTCACGAAGTTGGGCCATGTATTTACCAAAATTCTGTCCAAATGGAGAGCATGCGCCATGTTAAGGAAAAGCGTTCAATTGTTTGTCCATATACGCGGTTGTACCGCAACGAGTCGAAGAGTGCAAGATTTTTCTTTACATGCTCTCGGTACCCAAAAAAGAGAGGGGTTTACTTGGTTTCGGAAAATTCTGATCTAGTATAGTGCCCTTAAAATCTTGGTTCGCGCATTCTAACCCACAAAGCCTTAATTCAGAAGAAGCAAAATTACTGTTTTGCAAGAAAAATCGTGCAAAGGCGTGATAAAGAAAAAATTGTGCAACAACAGAAGAAGTAAGCCGGATTGCACTGGTTAGTAAAGCTGTAAACAGAAGGAAAAAAAGAAGGAGCCATGTTACTTTGTTATGCTATTTTCTCAAGTAGGAAATAATACTATTACATGACTTGTACTTGGTACAGTATTGAAGCATGAAAGAGACAGGAAAAAACAAGAAGCTAAGAAATTAAGAGGACAAAGGAAAGCAAACAGAACAAAAGAGAGGTAGAAAGTCACCTCTGGTAGTATACCAATTCTGTGGGTTGTTGCCGGCTTCAAAAACTGTGACGATTTGTTATGGTGCCCTATTTTGAATATATAGAGCGTAAGAGTAAACTTCTAATGCGAAAAGGAGTTTGAAGTCCTATCCTAAATCAAACACAATTGTGTTTAAGCGGTGTCTTCTCGTTAAGAGAATAAGCGGTGCAAAAGGAAACACAAGCCGAGTGGGCCCACTATTCTGATGTGTTAAAAAATCAACCTTCAAGAATTGCCCAAGTCTGCTATGGCATTAGGCATTGGTGTAATTCCTATTGGAATTAGTTCGTACGAGAATTTTCAAGTAGGCTCATTATTCCATGGGTTATGTTATCGGGCTATCAAACTTTAGTCCGCAAATTAATTGAACTCTCACATATTGTTGCCTCTGAAGATAAATTCAAGTCATGCAAGACTATGGATTTTAACTCGGGTCATGAATTCAAATTCAAATTGACACCAAATGTCACGGGAAAATTGCCAGGTATACAAATTTTCGGCATCAAGTCAAGTTATCATTTTCGAGACCTACTCACTTTCATGCATGAGCAAGTCTCGAGGGGCATCTGTAGGCATGTAAAATTTTCAGCCAATCACAAGTTGCCATGTGTTGCAGGACCTAATAAATAGGGCATGGTAAATGACCAATCAAATGGTGTCAAATGTCTTTAGGTCAAAAGTCAAGGTGATGCGTATAAGCTAATCAAATGGTGTCACGCGTCAAAGTGACGCAGTTATTATTTTTATTAAGTCCGACCAATCAAATTAAGCCACTTGGTAAAATAATAATTGTATTTCTCTTTATAATTGTCTTTCTTAAAATAAAAGAAAGAAGGATAACTATCAAGTTATATAATTATTTCTTTTATGTTAAATAAAGAAATAATTAGGAAGATAACTATGAAGGAGGTAGAATTGGTCATGACTCTCCATCCTACAACTCTATAAATAGAGGTACTCTCCTCTCATATTTTCCCCATCAACATTCAAGCATCCGACTCCAGAGCTCTGAAAATCAAAGCTTCAAAGCCCTTCAGAATTCCTCAAGTCCAAATCCGACAAGAAGGTTCTTTCAGCTCAAAGCTTCAAAGCTCCGAAGAACATTCAACCTAGATCATCATCTTCTTCGCAAACATCGGAGAAGATTCCGTCGTTCAATCCGAGAATAAGCGTTAAGCCCTCGTTTCAACAACAACCGAAGAGAAGAATCAGAGGATTATTTTCTCTTAGAAATTCATCAGAGATTGTAATCCTAGTTTTGATACATCAATAAAATTGACTCTCGTTTAGCATTTTTTCCGTCTTTTTCATAGACTCGAAATTTGGGTGTTGACAACACCCAAAGGGAGTAGATTTCGAAGATTCAAGAAATTTAGAATATCTGCATTCTGAAACATAGAGATAGAATGAATTCATGGTGATCGACTGGAATATTAGAATGCATATTACTATTACAACATAAACAAGATACATGTTGGGTAATGTTGAAAATCTACGCGATTTTTAAACTTACCGTTGCTCGTCGTCAATCATGCTTTGGAGTACTGCTGAAGGAAGTGACTCCATTGCAGAACTGTTGCTCGTCAATCACGCTTTGGACTGCTGAAGGGAGTGACTCCATTGCAGGACAATCGCTAATACATGCTTTTTCCAAATAGGATCCTTGGAAAGTGCAAGTCTGGGGGCAGAAATTCATAAGGAGTGGCAGATTCACGAGCTCTAGGTAAGTTAGCTGAGGGAATATGATGATCGTATTTGGTGTCACTTCATCATCTGCTTCTTGTTCCCAACCAACGATCGCTTCCATCACCTTACATATCCGTATTTGTAATTTCTTTAGGTTCACAAGCAGTTTGGCTACAAAAGGCGATAATAGAATTCTCAAACTGCTGCAACCATCCACAGTCAAGAATCTTAAATTCTGAAAGCCTTGAATTGTCCGTGAACCATTTGCCCAAACATGCGTCAAGTTTTGTAGATTCTCGAGTACCAGATGAGCTAAGCAAGGTAGTGCTACAGCTATAGGTCCTTTTCCTTCTCCGCCAACATTTAGATATCCGCAAAGGTCAAATGCTACTTCCACTGAGTCGCAAGTGTGCACTTGAAGTCGTTCTAGATTTTGCATACATTCGATCAAATTGGATGGAAAAAGAATATTCGACAACTTGTGACAATAGTGAACCTCTATATCCCTTAGTTTTAATGCTTGAAGATCCCCAGGCCATATTTCTATGAGATTATCCATATTAAAGATGTTTAATGTCTCAATGCTACTCGATGTATCCTGCAATTACCGGCCATCACAGCGTGGAGAATATATATCATTGCTCATAACAAACCACATTTCATGCAAACACAATCCACTTAATGTCTGAATCAATAGGTTAATTTAAGGCTAATTATACTTACGGTTTGAAAAATAAAAGCCCGAAATATTTCTATTTGTACATAAAAGCATTTCACAAATCATTTGGCAAAGAAGGCCTCGAAGTGTTTAGTATCATTTGACTAGAAAATAATAGACTTCTAGATGATTAATCTTGCTTCTAGAGAGTGACAATAGACTTGACTAAAACTGTTTTCTCTATAGAACTAAAAGATGCAATTAGAATCTCATTCCAATATATAAAATGAGGAGTACGTTGAGAGGTCTTAGAGTGAAAGCATATGTACCTTGTCGTTGAAGAGTGGTCGAATGGTGATTCCATAATTAGTCTGTGAAGTAGGCCATAGAAAATTGATCTTTGGAATATCTTCAAGTTCCAAGTGTTTCAATTGCGGCAACTTAACTGCATTCATGGGTTTGCAAAAGCCAGTAAAATTTGGCAGATAATGAAGCTTCAACGATGTCAGTTTCAGAAACTGAATTTCATCTTCATCTTCTTCTACTGCTGCTGCTGCTGCTGCTGCTGCTGATGCTATCTCATGCTCTCCTCCACCAATATTAGAAACAATCACCTCCAGTTGATCACAGTCTTGTATCGTAATATTCTGCAATTGCATTAGATTTCTAGCTATGGCAAGTGAGAACACACAGTATTCCAATTTCGGACATCTATACACTGTTACATCTGTCAGATTGCGGAGGCATGCAAGTTGAGTAGGACCCTTCCACAAATGCATCAGTTCAGGCAAGATAGATAGGTACAGAGTTTTCAGCGCACAGAAAGCCTCCTTTGCTAGCGGGCCATTGATTGTGTTGATGAGGCATTCCAAATCTAAACAACGAACCACTTGCAGCTCTGACAAGTTTTTTAAACCATGGTTGTCCAAATCACAGATGTTGTGCTTCACCCACGTTACTGAATTAAAGCACAGAATTCTAGTGATCTTGAATAGCATCTCAAGTCCACGTATCTCCGTAGCACCATGACCGATGTCAATACATTTTAGTGTCAATCGATTGGTTGATGGATACAAACATTCATCAATATATCTGCTTGATTTCCCAAAACAAATGTGGAATGCTCTTATGTTCCCAAGGAAAACCACATCTCTAGGCCAGACCCAGCACTCAATGTTTGGTACATAAATATCCAAAGCCACCAAATTAGGCAGGGCTGCTAGCTCAGCAATGCACGCGTTAGTTAGTATAATATCTTTTCCCTCTTCAACAACATCCCACCCCGCAAAGCTCACCCCAAGATACAACTCTTCTAGCTTCGATAAACTCGACAATACCCCGTGAGGAATCCTTGTCACATCGCAGTTCAAAAAATCTAGTAGCTTCAAGCGATTAAGGTTGCCAATTTCTCTTGGCAACTCCTCGATAGTAGATCCAGTAAAGCTCAAAATTTCCAGATTCTTTAGTGCTTCAATTGCCAGCAAATCTTTATCAGCTAGGTAGCAATGATGCAGTGACAGGGTTTGAAGGTTGGTTAAGCATTGGATTGATCTCAGCAGTGGCTGGACATACATGCTTGACATATGTACCACTTTGAGTTCCTTCATCCCTTGGTACAAACTCTCAGGGGATTCAATGGCCGGGTCATACAAACTCTCAGGGGATTCAATGGCCCGGTCGGACTCCAGCCTTAAAAGCTGGAGTTTCGGAAACTCTAAATTATGAGGTAGCCCACCACGCATACCAGAGCATATCATGGAAATTATAGCATAATTTCCGCGCTTTTCATTCTCTGGCCATTCTTTAAGTGTTTTGACCATAAACGAATGCTCCTCCCTGGATGCAATTGATATGGCGACATCTCGTATCACATCATGCATTTTAACACATCCATCATTTTCTCCATCCATCAATAAAAAGCATTTTTTCAAATGATCGATATGGACATGTACTCTGTCTCTTGCTTCTCCCACGCTATCAATGCTCCTAAACAACTCTAGTCCAATCCCGTACCTAACAATATCTTCTTTTGGAATGTCAGAATTTTCTGGAAATAAGGAACATAGCAAAAAGCATCTCTTGGCTTCCTCACTTTCCAAGTAATTGTAACTCCACTCAAGAGGTCTAAACACATTTGCCTCTACTCCCCTGATGTTTTTGCCGTTGGACTTGCATAATTGCGCAAGAGCAGAACGCCAGGAAGGCTCATCTTTTCCTTTGAGTGCCCTTCCAACTGTAACAATAGCAATCGGTAGGCCTCTGCATTCATTTGCAACTGCCATCTTCATGGGCTGGAAATTAGTCTGTTCTTCAGAAATTCCAGCCATCTCGCAAAAGAGAGACCATGCTTCTTCTTTAGGTAAGACTTGAACTGTGAATTTTTTTTGAGCTCCCATATCGTTGCAAACCTCTTCACTTCTTGAAGTCACCAAAATTTTGCAACCTTTATGGGCATCTCCGAATGGAATGCCAACGTGTTTCAGCTCAAGTCTCTTCCAAACATCATCCAATATGACAAGAATCGTCTTCCTGCACTTCATCTGTTCACGCAAGTTATCCGCTCTTCCAGATTCAGTCTCCTGGTCAAATTGAAAACCCAATAAATCTGCAATTTCACCTTGAATCTTCCTAACCTCAGGATTCTGGGACACTACTGCCATCACAACGTCATCAAACAGTTTTTCTTCCTTTGCTTTCCTGGCAACTTCTTCCACTAGTGTCGTCTTACCAACTCCTCCCATCCCACATACGCCAACCATATTACTAACACCATCTTCCTTGAGCGCCTCCATGACTTTCTTCAGGATTGAACTCCTAGATTTGAAACCTTTAATACCGGCAGTGGGTCTGGATTGTATCCCGGGTGGAGGCATGAGGTACGATACTTGGGTAAAGTTTCCATCTTCGCGCAGCTTAGCCACCTCCACTACCTTCTTTTTTGCTTTCCGACTAAGTGAGTAGCGCGACTCAAGGGTTGGACACCACCACCACCCATTCAAACACCGTTTTTTCTTCGCTTCAGCTGCTTCATCCTGTTCGAGAATGCAACTGGCCTCACTACTCAGTCCACCTACTCTTGACATCCATCCCTCAACATCAGGTCCAATAAGTTGTCCTTTCCTTTTTGCATTATCAACCAATAGTTCCACTGCTCCTCTTCTCTTTTCCAGCATATCGACTTCACCCCCTATACTTTCAAGGTTTCTTTTATAATGAATCAGATAACCAAACTGACGACGAATCGGGTCAGTTAGTTTTTCTCCGATGGAAAGAACACATTCGAGAGCCATTTCTCACGTCTCTGTTGCGTTTGTGTAATGCCGGAAGAAGAAAACACGCACAGGGCTTTTCTGCTAAACGGAAGTGAAGAAAGTAGAAAACTGTTTTGGTAAATAGTGCAACACAAGAAGAGGAATTAAGAAGTAAAAGCACAGGACAAGAAGACAAAACAAACTTCGAAACCAAAAGGGAATACAGAGGAGAAGCAAACACACCAAAGAAAAAGGAGAAATAGATTTTTTTTTTAAATAAAATATTAAGAAACGGTTGGAAACAAAGAATTATGATAAGCAGTGTTGGTTGAAAATGTCAAGCATATTAATGAGAGCCATTGAGCCACCTTTACAAGGGAGTGATTTTGCCGATCTTTTTTTTTTTTAATGTCACTCCCCATATAAGATGATTTTTTGTGAGAGAAGTAGAGCGACATTAACAAAAAAGGGAGTGACAATCAATTGCTCTCTACAATCGTTAGATCACTTTGTAGTCATCAGATCATTTCTTTTTTCAAAGATATATATAATATTCTACTAATTAATCTGTCTCTCTATCTTCACTTTTTAGACAATGTATCTCTCTGTAAAATAATGTTATTTTATATGATTAAATAGAAAAATATCTCAAAATGGTCAGGGCCGGCCGGGGATAGGCCCCATAATCCCACAGGCTCGGGCAACCCCGGCAAGGGGCAACAACAAAAAAAAATTGTATATGTATTTTAAAAATAAATTGAAATCCAACAGAATAAAATGTAGGGGCATAATCTAAATTTTTTTTTACAAATTCAAAAAAAAAAATTGTAAAAATGTATAGTTTCCAATAAAATTATGATAATTGAAAATTTTAGGAGGGCAAGGAGTTTTCTATGCCTGGGATAAATAAGAGAGAAAATTAGGAGGGCAAAAATTAAGAAGACAAATTAAAAGGGCATATACCAGATATAAGAAGAAGAAAAAAGAGAAGGGACGGAAAATTGAGAATCAGGAGGGATGAGACTTCATTTGTCCCTAAATTCCCTAAATTTCTGATACCTCGTTTAAATCTAATTTTGGAGAAGAAAGAAATACCCAAGTTGCCGACGCTAATCAAAGATTCAAAGCCTTCTTCTGTCTTCGTTTGTTTGCAAAATTGCAAGAGCCAAGAGGCAAATTAAATGGTAACTGACGCTTTGTGGAGGCAATTTATTTAAATTGAAACTATGATATATATTTTGACTTTAGGCATAGGCATCCACCAGGACAACAACAAATGGGGTTGTATTTGTATATAACGTAATTGATGAAGTGGAAAATTTGTTTAAGAATTAGAAGACTTTTGAGAGCGTACCTCTGTCTGTGTTGTCTCTTTTATACGCTCATCATGAGCACAACTTATAAAGAACTGATCAGCAGTAGTGAATGGAAGAGCAAAGCTATTATTCACCCAAACAGTATCCCAATAAACCCCTTTGAATCGAAATTATCAAAGGAATATATGGATGGATCGATCAGGGATCTGATGATCAGAATCAGAATCAGAATCAGATGATATTATTACTAGATTAGAGAAGAGCAGGAAAAAACAGAGTCCACT
This sequence comes from Rhododendron mucronatum var. ripense, assembly GCA_019656295.1. Taxonomy (NCBI): domain Eukaryota; kingdom Viridiplantae; phylum Streptophyta; class Magnoliopsida; order Ericales; family Ericaceae; genus Rhododendron; species Rhododendron mucronatum. The sequence continues at coordinate 8,238,393 of BPLT01000004.1, read as the reverse complement.
ATCTGGGTTTGGAGCTGACTTAGGAGAAGGGTTGGTCTTTGTCCTTCCAAGCCAACTTTCCCTGAGGAAACGTTCATAGCCTTCCAATAATTGTCAACTCTACTTCGCCTACCACATCCACATATATATTCTTCAACAAAGGTGGCTTTGCCTTCCCTTCATTTCTACAGTGGAGCAATTTTGGAAGTAAATTACTATCAGGTAAAAAAAAGTCTACAAACACTACTCCGGTCCAGAAGCAACCGAACCCTCACTCGAACGTCTCCGAACGCAAGTATATTGCCCTTCGATATTCATAACTACTACTTCCTCCGTCCATTTTTAAGTGTCTCGCTTTGTAATTCTAATTTATTAAGAAAGGCCAATTCTAACAGATGCCCCTGGGGCACAACTTTAAGCATATTAAATGAGGTAAAAGATGGTATGCACCATTCTAACTTGAAATGATAATTAATTACGTGCATTGGTAAATTAAGAGTTCTCCAATTAATCTCATTAATGATCGTTGTAGTATCAAATAGGGTCAAATCTACCCCTGTATCAGATTTTACTAGTTCTATATTACTTGTGTATTTTGGTCGTAAAAATTCATAACTATGTTTTTTTTATGTTTGCTTTATACGGTTGTATTAAAATAATATCTAAATTTACTAAATTAATGATGTTGAGAATAAAAACCATTTCATCAAAAGAAGTAACAATTTTTTGAATTACAAAAATGACTGTTGACTGTTCAACTTCATCTATATTTAAAATGAGAAAAACAAAATAAAAAATGGGAGATAATAATGCCTAGCTATATACTGCCCACCATTTACTTTTCCCTTTTCAACATTTCCTTCATCAGAGCTTACCAACCAATCTGTTCATATACTCCACTTTCAAACTAAACAAATTGTACCCGGACAATCAAACAAATTACATGCTTTAAATATATATATATATATATATATATATATATATATATATCTCTACCAACCGAACAAAAAAAAATTCTGCCTAGAGACAATATATGCAATGATGGTGTGTGGGGCCTACTCCAAAATTATACATAAATAATTCAAGTCCTCATTAATTTGAAAAGTTTTTTTTTTAATTTGTCTTTTAAAAAATCAACTCATTGGATAACTTTAAAAACTTGATTAAATTTTCTTCGAGTTTTCTATCTCAGCAGAGTAGTTGTTGTGCAACTGTAGTTTTTTTTTTTCCCTCTCTTTTAGACTATGAAAGATTGAGACTCATGGGTTGCTAGTAATTGTTTGTGGTAGTACTTCCCAATTGTTGGATTTTAATATTACGAAAAAATATTGTTTATGTTTCTAGTTTTTTGTTTCGATTCAATAAATTGTTCATTTGGCCATAAATGATATTGTAGTAGAGAGAGTGTTGCCATTTCAATATGTTGCCCATTTTTATTTGCATGTGTTTATTGGAAAGTGGAAAAAAAATGAGAATATGAAAATGTACACTTGTTAATTATCATCTCACTGACCTAATTTTTAGAAGGATAATGAGGGTAATATTGTCATTAGAAAAGAGTATTATAAGCATTTATAACTAGTATAGAAAATAGTAGTGGAAATTAATGTTTTGTGAGTTCCCATCAACACAATTCATATAGATAGGTGTATTTATTGCATCCAAACCATTGCCTCTGGGGCACCTATTAGCAGAACCGATTAAGAAAATATCATTATAATATTTTCACATCAACTTTTATCTCCACTTTCCCTTCTTATCCTTTATGGAGACATCATCATTACACTTTTACGCACTAACTTTTTAAAATGAAATCTACTTTTAGGGACAAAATGGAAAATGTACCAATTTTTATCCACTAACTTTACAAAATGGACACTTATTAAGGGACAATCCAAAATAAAATATTGGACTTTAAAATGGCGACATGGGGAGTATTGTTTTATAATACTATGTATGAATAACCTTTTTAAACATAAATATTTTTAGATATATTGTTAAGTTAAATATCTATGGGGCCTTCCACTTCACAAATACTTATTATGTCCCCATATTTGGAAGGCTCAAATGTTACCTTTAAAATACAATTATTACCACTTTTTCCATAAATTAGCAATATAATTCCGCGATGGAGATGCAAAATCAAATTACAAGGGACGGAAACATAAAGTACCACAAATAAGTAAAAATCACAAATAAGCATGGGGCACATTGATTTACCATGGGTACAGGGTGGAAATTTATAAAAGGTCGGGGATAATTTCCTAAAAAATGAGAATGTAAAAACTCCTCCTGAACTAATTCTTGATGTACCTCTACCGTTTATTTTTTAGAACGGATTCTTAGAGAATTCATTTTGGGCCTAAGCACCCAAACAGCTATAATCCAATTTATGCATAATCCAGCATCCGTTAATGAACCTACCAAACTTCCCCCAAAACAGGATTGGATAATGGAATTGTTAAGAGATTCAGTCAAATAAATAATATAGATATGATTCTGCGTAAAGAACAGAATTTAGCTTCTTTACCCTGTTATCTTTTTTTTTCATCACATTTTCATTTGCCTCCATAACTCCCATGCCAAATCTAGAATCCGAACACAGGCCTTAAGAGATTTACCAACAGAAAAATGGACCTGATATGTATAATTGCTATGACCCGCATATGTATACTTTGCAATTTGCACATTCAAGAACCAAGAAATAAGATGTTTAGACTGCATATACAACATCCAAAATACAAAGGTAGTTTTCTAACGATTTTTAATCACGCGCACTTCTAACTAGTTACATTATCAGGTACATTTTAACCTAAGCAGTAAGTTAAAGGTTTGTATTGTTCTTCAAACAGTGCATTTATGATGGTGTTCCCGACTGCTTCAGTTTTCACAGGGAAGGAAGGGAACCAGAGACATCAGCAGAATATGAGAAGATTTAGTTAACCAGAGCTGCCAAGAGATGATGCCCCATGGTTGACCAAGAAACGTACGACGACGATAGTAATGTTATCTCCACTACCCCTCTGATATGCTTCCTGCATCAGCCTCTTTGCTGCATCCTCTGGCTCTTGGATTGGTTTAACTATTCCAACAGCCTCCTGAGAAACATGAGGATACTATATCACAATACTTCCTGTAACTAGGCAATGAGAAGTCCTCAATCTGCCGTTCCTTCGACCAAGAGGTTGGTCCGAAGAATGGCAATCAAAAAGAACCTTCGTTTGACTTAAAAAGGTACTACTATCTTCCAAAGATGGTTAAGAAAAAGGTAACCCAAAACAAACATGAATAGAACAGCTAAATATAACTCTACTAAAGCAATGTTAAGTGAAGGTAACAACAAAAGTCAAATTTTGCTAACCTCATTCGTGACAACATCCCATAATCCATCACTTGCAAGAATAAGAAACTCTAGAGAGCTGTCAACCTTTTCCTCCTGCAATTTTGTAGTAAAGAGTAGCAGTTAACTACCCAACACATAATGGTGATAGAAATTGGAAGAAAGAACGAAGTCACACTCTTTGGCAAACCCAGCCTTCCACCTTAAACTCTGTTCATAATTAGGGAAATGTAAACAAAACTGCAACCTAAACACACCCAAATCAATCCCATGACACACTCTCACTATTCTCAGCAAGAAGGATCTTCTCTTATGAAGTCCTTCACATTTTAAAACTTCTACTCTCAATTAAAAGAAATTTTGGGATTCCAAAAAACTAGACAAACACAATTCAAGTTGGACGATTAAAGTAAGTAAAATGAGATGAAGTTTGAACCTAAAGGAAACCTGTGAATGCATGTATGTTATTACACTTCAAAAGTGTCACTGTTTATCATACTTAGAGACTACCTCTGGCATTGTTTTAATAACATATCCATACAAAGTGTCTCCAGCAAAGAAGAAGAGGAGGCAATGCATTTTCACCAGAACTTCCCTAATTAGTTGATTGGTTCTCTTGTGTCATTTCTGCATAGGTGTTTTAGTACTAGCCCATCAAATAAAACCATGTACGAGTACCAATTAAGCATCTTGACAAATAAAAGAGAAGACAAAACTGCAATTTTCCCCATGACTTTAACTAGTCAAATACCCCATCCATTCTACTCGCATACACTCTCCATCCCAAATTGCTCGCCCTTTTTGGGTAACGGTGCATTTTGTATATAAATAGTAATGTATCGATGGCATTTTTTTGGAAACAAAATTACCCCATTATTTTCTTCTCAATGAGATCTTTAACTTGGTGTAAAAATTATGAAGGAAAAAAATAATCGTGCTCGTACATTATTTTTCGCGTGCACGGTTATCCAAAAAGGGCAAACAATTTGGGACAGAGGGAGTATGCTTTTTAGTAGATCTAGAAGTGAACTACCCGTGACAGACACGCAACTGTTAAGGTGTTTGTTTTGACTTGGGGAAATATGGCCACACAACTCAGCACTTTTGAGTTGTATATTGTTTGTATCCAAAGTTGGTCAATCATTACACACATATGCTCCCTTCGTCCCTTAATGTCAGTCCTTTTTTACAGGAAAATGCATTAAATGCGTGTTTCATTAGAAAATTATCTTTGATTTCACATACAACCCCTTTTATTCTTACTTTCACAACTATTTATAATTATTTATGAGGATTAGGTTTTGGAAATATGCACACTTTTTTGCTTGACTTTTCGAAGAGGACTAATATTTTTGAACATCCCAAAATAGAATAGAGGACTAACATTGAGCGATGGGGAGTGTACTTCACTAATACCTACAATAGGTCATGCAACTCGTGATGGTAGCATGGGTGAAGACTCATGTGAATTAGGCTGCCAATCTTTTTTAATAGGTATTAGGCTGATAATCTTATTGAAGTTGGTATTCAGAAAAGCATTCCCTATCAACAGATTCAACTGATGCAATCAAAATATCAAAGGGAATCAAAGATTCAAAGAAAGAGCACAATCCCATTCAAGGGGATAAACCCCAACGGGTAGAGAGAGAAACTATGTCTCAATCAATATATTCAATATTCTTTATAATCAAAACGCTTCCAAAATGAAAGACCAACTCACCTATTTATAGACTCAAGACTCTACTAACCCTAAAGACACTAAAATGACATAAGTACCCTTAATTCTACTGCATCATACACAGTACACTCAAATCATACCTGAATTTCTGGATCAGCAACAACATATTGCTTCAAAAGGCGATCACCAAATGCACGAGAAACAGCAAGTACACCTCCAACTCTCCAAGTTCCTATTAAAAAAAAAAACTGAATCATACACTGCCAGCAAATTTCTTAAGCACCAGTGTTATATAAGAGTCGAAAACACATATAGTAAGCTTAAAATATCTTTACCTGCCCACATAACAAAACCTCCAGCATCTTCAATCCGTTGTCGCTCATCAGTTTGGTCAGGCTTGTGATCACGAGAAACAGCTATAGCTGAAGCAAAAAAGAAAGTGCTGTTAGCATACAGTGGACTTGGTAAAATCAGCAAGAAGCATAGTAAGCAAATGATCCTTCAAACAATTGATCTTCCGAAAGGATGAACAACCAATAAATGATTGAAGAGATCATCATACAAAGCCACATACACCACCCCATGTATTATATTTCCCAAAAACAGTCACATTTTGAACAGATTGATCAACTTCTACTTCACAATGGGAAAATTCTTAAAAGAGCTGATCATATATATTACCAATTATCAAGGAAACTTCCATCGATGCCCTATTAACACAGGTTAACACAAATTGCTAACACAAGTAACGAGAAAAAAAAAATATCAATTGAATCTTACCATTGCCTCCTCTGCAAATAACAGCTCTAGAATCCCCAACATTTGCTACCAGCAAACGGTCACCAACAAGGATGGCAGTTGAAGCAGTTGATCCAGCATCTCTGTTCTGGGTATTTTCTGACTTCAAGAATTCTGAGTCTGTATGGCTGTATGCATCAGCTGCAGAAGAGGAAAAAAAAAACGGAATTAACTAAAATGGCAATTGAAGAATATGAAGAAAGAAAACCATAATACCTATTGTACCGCAAAGAGAGACAACTAACCTATAGCAGATTTGGTGTCAGAAATGAACTTTGGATGACTGATCAGATTACTGAATAGATTTTGTTTGACATATTCAGCAGCACGAGCACCTCCATGACCTGTGAACCAGCCAACAATATGAATACACATATTTGGTATGTAATGAACTTTGCAGGCATATAAAAAATAAAAAAATAAATTCATCTCAGATTCTTGTGAAACATGAGAATACAGACCACATTATAATTTAATTTACGGAACACTAAATACAACCCAACGCCTTATTTCAAGGCTATAGAAAAATAACTTATCTTGCACACAACCCAATGGCTTATCTCCTCTCATTGACGTTCGGAAATATAAAGTTCTTATGGGGATGACACATTTCTAACAAACATAGTGTCACATGCAATAACACTACAACAAGGGTTATGCGGAGAGCCATCAAGACAATTGGTGGGGGAGAGAGAGAGAGAGAGAGACGCACCATCAAATACTCCAAAGAGACCCACTATCTCTCCATCTACACCATCTATTCTTGTCTCATAAAAATCCTCCATAGAAGCTCTTTTTCCAGGAGAGCTTGCATACCCATAGCTGAATTTTCCATTCTGACTGTTTTCAAAAGACAATGTGGGCTTTGTATCAGGCTCTTCTTGAACACAGCCAATCAAATAATAGGCTCTTCTTATGCATTTCTTTGTTGAAGAGAATCATCAATCCAATCAAGTAAAATTACCTCACATTACTATTTACACAGCTCAAAGGCAACATCAATACAAATCACTAAATCAATACAGAATTTAAATTGGTCACAAGGGTATAACAGGTATAAACCATACTTGCAAGCTGAGAGAGAGAGAGAGAGAGAGAGAGTCAAGATGGGGGGCTTTCATGAGTACTCCAATACTGACGCATCAAAGGTATAAAACAAGTATAACAGCAATAAAAAACATAATTGCCAAAGATCTGAAAACAGACATCAACACTTGAGAATCTAGAATAGTACGCCAGTGCTAAATTCATATGCACAGTTTCATTATCCTAGCAAGGTATACGTTGATATCACAGCATCAATATGCTAACAAAGGCTACTGCATCATGCACTCCAAGGTTTTAAATCACAGTATTGGGAAACGAAATGGTATCCAGACATATATTGGCCAATAGCGGAGAGTATTGGCCGATACAAAGGTAAATAACAGTATAGAAGGACTAAAATCCCGTTAGGTAAAGGATGACACAATGCGTAACGGCTTTTATTTATACCCCTGACGCACTCTCATCGAGTCGTTCAGCATGAAACACTATAACCGTACTAGCATAGACCAAAAAATGGTTCACCAAGCCCAAGAAAACCCAAAAGCATCCAACTCAAAACCAACTGATAATGAGTTGATAAACTTAGCCCATGGTCATTTACTAGATTCGGAGGTTATAATTAATCATTGTGGGGCATTCTAACAGATTTGATTAATCTTATCCCCATGGAAACTCTTCAAGTAGCAGCGAACCTAACCGACCCCCTCGACTAGGAATATATTCACTAAATCTCACAATAGGTACGTTGAAATTCTACTTTCATAAGGACATTCTAATTGGGGAATGAGAAGCTTAATATAAGAATAAGCCAAAGTCAAGTGAGATACTAAATTTACTAGTTCCATTCTCCTGCTGTCCACCATCAAAAATGTACATCAAGTTTCCATGTAACAACAAACAATAGATGTTTTAACTACATAGAGAGATGCAGTAGAACAACGAAGTTCACCTCTAACTAGTGTCGTTTCTCTTAAATGCTCATATGTTTATGTAGTTGAAATTACTTTCAGTCAGAGCTAAATGACATTATTATTCCCACCTTTTACCTATCAGAGTCAAGTGAAGACGTTGTCAATAAGTACATATACAAAATTCAACTAAAAGGTCACTCCATTGCGCAAGTTTGTCAGTGATACCCACAGAATTTGTGAAGTATAATGCAATTCCTTTTTGGTATTTCACCATCTCGACAAACATTTTATGTATGTTTACATAGCCATACAAGTATGTTGCAGGTATTAAAGAAGTCCACAAAAGCCATAGAAAGTATCTATGCTTGTGTTATTGCCATTAATCAACGATTCTGTACAAATTGGTCCGTTCAGCAATAGGTCCCACAAGTCCGAACTCTTTTCTTCCCTCTTCCTATTTCCATCCCCTCTCCCTCTCTCCACATACCTTCAGATGTCAGTGGTATAAACCAAAACCAATGGTATTTTATCAGATTCATCATGGCACATTCTTAGTAGCATGATCCTCTATCGGGATAGCGAATCCACCTCAGTACCTTGCCCCTGCGCTCCTAAGCCAGAATCTCCAACAAACCATACTCCCATCAATAACCCAATACATACATCTCAAAGAAACAAAAGAAAACTTACCAAACAAGAGAAGAATATGCAGTAACGATAAGATAGTAGCGCAATGTTAACTCAAATTTGCTAAACTACCTTTTTCCTTTTTTTGGGTGCTTGCATGTTTGCTCTGTGTCACCTGATAACTTGAACCATACATCTGACCTCACCGCCAACCAGTTAACTTGAACCATACATCTGACCTCACCGCCAACCAGTTTTTTTTTCTTCAAACAAAATTTTACGCCAAAGAATAACCAAAACAATCCCAGGCCCTTCCCATCAACTTTTTCTTTCTCTTTTCCCCTGATCAATGCATTACACTAAGGAAGACTTAACCAAAAAACCTCCCATCTTCAGTTCAAAGTTTAAGGACATAACCTTATTTAATGTAGAGACTATATAGTTCAGCTAAAATTTAGACTTCTTTCAAACAAAACTACCCTGATCACTAGCACCATTGCTGCCCACGCAGGCATGCACCCGACGATCTCCCACTCTGGCTACTCCACCATCGAACGACGACCATCTCCAGCGCCCTCTCATCTACCCAATGATCATCCCTGATGACCTTCACATCTAGCCAGCCGCTAGCTCTAGTGACCCCCATCTCAGACCATAGAGAACTTTTGGCCACTACAGAAGCCAGTGAAATTGCACAAGGGTTTCAATTATGTCCTAGAAATCTTAAAAAGGGGTCAAACACGAAAATTGAGAAGTTATGTTTTCAAAAGAAGGCTACCAAATGAAATTATGGACAAAAATCATTGTGCTTATCAAATGAATAGTTTGATATTTTAGTAAGTGAAATTTCACTAAAACATTCGGTCAAAACAAACTCTGGCCATCGTCCAATGGGCAACGGCCTTCACTACCACACTATGAACATCACAACGCAACCACCAGGCGATGAAAAATCCAAACATCTCCAGTGAGGGTGGACCACAGTTGCGGTACGCGGAATGGGAACGGGATCGCGGTACTATGGGAGTAGGCTTCTCCAAATCATTTGTTCAGAATTCGTTCCGAATGCACAACATTTTGCAGATAGTTTTAGTAATAGGAGCATCTATATATGACACTGTAAGAAAAGGATTAACTTTATGGGGGGGGGGGGTTGTTTGTTATATGAAAGTTTATTTAATATCTGCAGGCCATTTTTAACTTCGCATCGCCAGAATCCCCGTACCAATTTGCCATTGATCCCTAATTGGGATTGTTTGATCCAGATCGCAATTCGTAACCCTTGTAGCAATTTGTGGTAACCCTGGGGTGGACATCAAGGATTGCAGCCAACAACACATCTGTCTTGGCCTCTACTTTGGGGAGAGAGAGAGAGAGAGAAGGTCATAAAGATACGAACCACCTGGCTTGTTGTTGACAACGTCGGCAGTCCGCAGTGGGGCATCTCCGTGAACGGCAATAGAGAAACTTTTAGAGAGAGAGAATCAGAACTGGTAATGAGTATGAATTAGTCGGTGATGGTTGGGGGTCATTTTGGTCCCAAAAGTGGAAAACATTCCTTTCTCTACCAAGCTATGATACTTTAGGGATCTCCACACAAAAGAAAATTAGTTACGGAAGTATCCCATAGTGGTAAGTGTTTCGCTGCCCAGTTTCCCTTAAACTAAGGCAATGTAACATCCCATAAACTTCCCTCAATTGTAATGGAAATTAAGACAAACAACAATCCCTAAATCTCTAAAATCCTAGCACCCACTCCCAAACATTATTGCCATATGCAGAGACATATATCTTTCCAATTATAAACAGGAGACATCATTTAGCAATTAATCTGACCAGGGAGTATAAAGTGCAGATCCATCAACCAGTCTTGATCAACAATTAACTTTGAAATGAACATCATATGTACCTATTGTGGGCTAATACACAGAGAACATAGAGGCAGCCATGACATAACAAATGCTTATGCATTCTATATCGGTAATATTATTGCTGTTAAAGCATCCAACTCAATAACAATTAGCAATGAGGGGGAGGCCGTCCAGACTTATACTAGTTTTGGAGATAATTAACCAATGTGGGACACACTCAACAAAGATTTTTGTCAAAGCCAAAAGAGAGAAAATCATATTTTATCCAGCAATAACACTTTTCTTCCATTTCTGTTTTTCATTCTGGTAAAACATAATCAAACTGTGATCAAATCAAAATTCAAGCACTAACGGATAAAAGGCTTCGTTTTATATATGTATCTACGCTTACTATACAAATGGACCATCCCTCTTGTTTAACTCTTTTTCTGAAGCCTATCATATTTCTTGAGTTCTATTATAACCCTGCCAATCAAGCAACAATGCATTTTATTTGGGGATAAATATGAAAATTTTCAAACCTGAGCCATTACAAAAGTTACAAGTTAGATTTAAACCCACCTTTTCTTCCCTTCCATGTTTTCTTTAATGTTTTAGACGTTACTACGAGTTATAATTGAGACCTAAAATCCTTTTTTCCCTCTCTCACATAAAATGTAGATATCACGGTCGTAGTGGATGATATTAATCAACTCCTAATTGAGCAAATATCCTCTCTCTTTTTGCCTCAAGTAAAACAGTGAGACCGCGATCGTAGCGGGTGCCGGGTGTTATTAACTAACTTCTAATTAAGATATTTACCGGGAAAAAATATTCTAATTGAGAAACAAATCCTTTCTGTGCCTCATTTACATGAAACACGTGGACCAAGATCATATTGGGTAACAGGCTCCTACTAATACAAACAGATTCGTAATAAATGGACAGTAACACGAAGACAAAACAACTTTTATGCAAATTGTCTATAACCTTCGACAAATGGGAAGTATCAAAGCTGGATTCAATCCCAAAAGGCCGACATGAAGAATCATTCCCTTTTCGCTCCCACTCTCAATTCTCGCTCGGCCCTACCGCTCTCAATTTCCGCACTCATCACGAACATAAGTAATTTGGGATGTTTCTAAAAGACGCTTTCTTTCTTTTGGTAAGTAACAAATTTTATGAAAAGGCATCAAGGTGATCGTGTACAGTTGAAAGTGAAGGATAAAATGCCAAAAAATCGTCCAAACCAAAAGAGGCCGAACAATCAATCCTATACACCTCTCTAAACGCCTAAAATATCTAACATGCCAAGAAATTGGGCGAGAGTAGGTTTCTAAACGACTCTTTCACGCGCACAGGCACCCTCGCGTTACAGCTCGCGCATTATGTGACTTTGACGATTCCTACCTATTTCATATGTGATTAACACACATATCCATATGCATATTTAGACATATATGTATATATACATAGAGAGAGAGAGAGAGAGAGAGAGAGAGTCTTAATGGTTACCTGAGACCACCACCGCTAACGGGTGCATCATCAGCATAAACCTGGCTTGTAGATGACAAAACAGAATTCAGATATCCCATACCTAACCCTTGATTTTCTTCTTCCCCTTCACAGTGCCAACCAAGCGCCAAAACAATTATGTGTATGTAAATGTATACGTAGATGTATCGTCGAATCTGCACCATCCAATCTACAACCTACGGATTGTCGAATCCAAGCTGCGAGAGTAACATTGGAGTTGAATTTCAGATAAACACAATACGCACGACAATCGATCAAGCCAATCCAATCATAAATCAAATTTTCAAAAAAGACAATCAGAAATCAAAATCGCATCGAAGATAGAGAGCGAGAGAGAGAGCGAGAGCACCTGAATGAGGGAATTGGAGAGAGAAAATGCCATGGAGAGAGAGAGAGAGAGAGAGGGGCGAATGACGGAGAACGTTCTTCACCGTTTTGTTTTCAGTTAATTATTATAGTTTTCTGTATGTGGGGGAAATTAAAGTAAAAACGTAAAATCAGGTCAAAAACAAAATAAGATGACGGATTTTTATTAATAAGTATGTCCACATAGACAAATCGCTCACAGATTGTTCACAGAATTTATTTTGATATCTACAACGGGCCCCACTATTTTTTCAATATTCCGGTAACAAAAATATCCTCAATTCAATAGTTATGAGTGCTTTATCTAATCTTTTAACTTTTTATTATCCGAAAATCTAAATGAAAAGATAGATGATTGAATCGAGTATCTATAGGTATTTGATTAAACTGATTTTCTAATTGTGTTTGATTTCAAACATAGGAGAGACTAGTCTAAACTGGACTACGGAGACCCTTGAAAAAATATTTTACATTTAATAAACAATTCGAATCGTTTGTGTGGAACTCGTGGTAGACCCACAACACAATCTATGCGCGATTTGTCTGTGTGGTTAGCATTGTTGGATTTTAATTTGGAGAATAATAAAGACAAGATATCTTTTGCGTTTTGAGAAAAAACTAATTGGTGATTAGAATAATACTGGTAATAAAACAATATATCTTTTGTTTGTTTGCTGGTGTGCCCAAAAATAGGGGCGAAAGACTCTGTCAAACCCATAGAAATAGATTCAACACACCGATTAACAAAAGAAATATTCAACGCTGATATCTACATATGGTAGGTGAAAAATAAGAAATAACGATCTATATCCGGAGTACACGTGTCGACCATGCATCATTATTCGGGATGAGGTCTTTTAGTGCATTTTGAGCATGAGACTTGGTGGCAATCCTTCCGCATAATTATAGTGGCGGCCCTAGAAATTTGTCCTTGAGGGGTTATTCATGAATTTAAACTTCAATTGATTTAGAGAATATTTTGTATTAATTAACAAAAAATATTTTATTCAAAAAATAGCAATAATTGCCCAAATATGTCTATATATCTATATTCGCATATTTTGTGTGCTGATTTTATAGCAACTTCTCCAATTCAAAACTATAACCGCTAGCTTTTAATTAAGTGAATCCTACATCAAAACATTACACTTTGAATGATACATTTTCTCTCAAATTACAGTACAGTAACATATACTTCCCCTATCATCTAAAACTTATAAACCTATATTAGTCCTTTCATATTAACAAAATGCTTCTTTCTTTTATTTTAATAAATAGTAACTGATTTATCAAAAAATAAAAAACATAGAGTTGACAGTTGCATTGAGATTTTTTTCCAGGAGAGAGATGTGGAAAGTGGTGTAGGGTGGGACAAGAAAGCAGAACTTGTGGAGGGATAATTATTGGGTGCAACAATCTCAGGAGTGGGGGTTCTCATACCCACCATGAGAGGGTGTCAAATGTTAACGATCATAAACTATTTTTAGTACCACAGTAATTACCAATTAGTTGTAGAAGTGAATGATTTTCCTTACATGCTTTTGTTGCCTATGACCATGGGTATGGGTATGATTGTCATCTCTAAACAATAACGACCTTGTTCGTTTTAGGATTTAGATTTAGATTCATAGGTAATGAGTGTATAGAGAAATAGAGTAATAATTGAAAAACTTCAATTTCCGCCCGGTCAATTTTTTTGCCTGGGCAACTCCACATCTCCGCCCGGGTGAATTCCCATCTCCGCCAAGGCAACTCCAATTTCCGCCCGGGCTAATTTTTCAGCAAACTTGGAAAACTCCGTTTTTTCACACCGCTCTACATGGTCTATGGCAGGTAGCACAGAATTACTATAAATCTGATATTTACGACTTACTTGAACTTCAAAGTTCAAACCTCAAATCCACATCTACAATTTCCCATAGTGGAAAAAATAAAAAAATAAAAAAAAATTATTACTACAAATACCTCATAACCACATCCACTAGTTTCTTTCAACGTAGCAAGATTTCCGGTGTCATTTTAGCATGCATAAGGAGCAATTCCTCTTAATCTCAAACGAGTCAGGGACAACAATAGTCATCCAATATTTTTTGAGAGAAACTATTTACAAAATTAGTGAAACTTATCTGGTTGACGAGGATGTCAAAGTGTTCTAAAACATCGGAATGTCACAAGGAAGACAAAATGACCAATGACAAAGCATCTGACCTTCTATCTTCAGAACGAAAATAGGAAATGACAAAGGAAATTCTTTTAAAATCAGAGTCCAACTAATTTCAACATTTCAAATTTGAAAACTTCAAGCTGTCAGCAAAACTATTTTCACTCGTCGAAACCCTAAATAGACACTTTGAGACTCTTTCAACACGAGTCTACAAGTTTCCCTCCTCAAAAAATGGCCTAAAACCCTCACCACCCAATCCCTTCAACATTGTCTATACAAATACTTCATAACCACATCCACTAGTTTCTTTCAACATAGCAAGATTTCCGGAGTCATTTTAGCATGCATAAGGAGCAATTCCTCTTAATCTCAAACGAGTCAGGGACAACAATAGTCGTCCAATATTTTTTGAGAGAAACTATTTACAAAATTAGTGAAACTTATCTGGTTGACGGGGATGTCAAAGTGTTCTAAAACATCGGAATGTCACAAGGAAGACAAAATGACCAATGACAAAGCATCTGATCTTCTATCTTCAGAACGAAAATAGGAAATGACAAAGGAAATTCTTTTCAAAACAGAGTCCAACTAATTTCAACATTTCAAATTTGAAAACTTCAAGCTGTCAGCAAAACTATTTTCACTCGTCCAAACCCTAAATAGACACTTTGAGACTCTTTCAACACGAGTCTACAAGTTTCCCTCCTCAAAAAATGGCCTAAAACCCTCACCACCCAACCCCTTCAACCTTGTCTATACAAAGTTATAAACCCTCTTTCCCCTCAAGTACAATATCAATCCCCTCACCCCAATCTACAACCTCCAAAATGGGAAGAGGAGATAGAATGATCATATGACAATCTTTATTGTGTGCTCGATATTTCTTCCTCCAACTTCGGCTAAATTTGGGCCTAAAGGGCTCCGCGTAGGGTTCTACGAGAATTCCTGCCCACTTGGTGAGGAGATCGTACCTGTGGTTGTCTCTGAAGCCTATAGAAAAGATCCTAGAATTGTTATTGGTTTTCTGCGCATTTTCCTCCACGATTGTTTTTTTAGTGTAAGTCGTTCATTCACCTTCTTTCTTGTTTACGTAAATCCTGAAACATCAATGGGGATGACTGTAGAGACCCGTATTTTTTTTTAATTTGTTTAAAGTTTTTATTAATGTTAGAATATTGAATAAATGTGAAATCTTTTGAGTTTATATGATTTGGGGCTTCAATGATGGAATTGGAAGTTGAGAGAGTGCAAGTGTGATTTGTGTGTCCAAGTATATATAGGGTGTGTGTGTGTGTAGATGATAGAAAATCCTCCCTCCTTTCTCTCCTCCTATTCGTCCCTCTCTTTCTCTCTCGATTCTCTCTCTCTCTCTCTTACTCCTTTGAGCTCAAAACCCACTATTCAACCTCCACCTCTTCATATTACAATCTTCAATCCATCATATAACCGTGGTATGTACGAGCCTTGAATCGCGTGGGTTCGAGCTAGAACTCGTTATTGGAGGATTTGGAGCTTGGAAAGTTAGAGCGTTAGAGGGTGAACTTCGATCTTTGATCATTGAGGTAGGGATTTCTTACTCATTCTATGTGTTTATGAGTGATTTATGTGCTTAATCGTGCCATAGATCGTTGTGTTTTGTTATTGAGTTGGTCCTTGAAAATCTGGTAAATCTTTGCTCGTAATGTCACCGTATCGATACAAGCTTTTAGCTGTATCGATACCATTTCAATACCATAACTTTAGAACTTTTGATTTGAATGTTGTATCGATGCAACCTTTTTCGTTGTATCAATACCAGAAGCTTATGGGACAGTTTTGCTCCTGCTGATCCCACTTCGATTATTTTGACCCTCGATCACTTCTAATCCCTTTTGGACACCTCGAAACCTATTTCAAGTATGCTTAATTGGATTCCTTTGGTTTACCTAAGTTATCTTCGTCCCGTTGGCCTTCCGTCGTTAGAGAAATAGTAGTATCTCACTAGATAAAAACTTAATCAAAATGCATTTATGAGATTGATGGTACTTAGGAATAATTGTGGCATGATGCGATGTACACTATAGGCATGTTAGGTGCTATGACTTGACGTGTTGAATGGTGGGATGGAAAAAACATATCGTAGAGAGGTTATCGAACATCGTAGGCCATAAGGTATGACGTGAGGTGAAAAGTTGGTCGATGGGGCTTTGTCTAGCGGTCCGGATGAGAATAGGGTAATTCGTATCCTCGTGCTTCGTCTTGTTGACCTTCCTAGGTTCCTTTGACACTCATTCTATAAGATTCTCATTTAGAACCTAGCGGATGGTATGTCGTGGGGTCGTTTATGGGTTTGGCACATGACGAAGGACGTCATGATGAACTTAGAGGAATAACGTGAACTTAAAGTATTTATCAATGTACAATGTCACATATTTACGAGTTTGTATTATATTGTGAGATGATGAATGAAAGAATGTGAATTTGAAAAATGTTGTTCGCTTCTATATTGAATGATGGTGTATGTGTGTATGCTTGAATTGAGAATTTGAATAGAGGGTCCCACAATACAAGGTGTGGTAATGCGGAGACTCTAGAAGGTCCACAACGCAAGGTGTGGTAATGCGGAGACCCATGTGCAGAGAGAGTTCACTGTAATGCAAGGTGTGGTAATACAGTTGCATTTCTCATGAAATGAAGAATGTTATAGCTGACATCGAGAGTATATGTTGTTACTTGAACTGTTTGCAGCTCGAGATTGTGACCGTTAAAGAAAGAGATAAACGATTAATTCTATCAAAGTTTTTGAAAAGAAAGGCTTTGGTTTTGGTAAGAGGATTTTTATGAAAAAAATCCCCCGGCTATTCTTGAGAGAATCAACGGTTTTTGGTATTCATGGACAGAATTAACGAACTCCGGCTATTCAAGCTTGAATCAACAGAGCTTGACTTGTAAAGGTCGAGAGCTTTCTTGAAATTATTTTAGTAATCAAAAGGAATGTGTTTTTTTTTTTAAAAGGGGCTTAATAACGAATGGTAAGAAATGAGGAAGCTAATTGTGGTGTTCATTGAGGAGTCTTAAAATGGTTTGAAAAACTGTCGTGGGTTATTTAGATTGATGTGTGCTTAATGCTGCCCCTAGTTTGATGTACGAATGGGTAGGGATATCTTTAAGACGTATAGAATCCCGTAGTCGTAGTCCATCGGTTCATTGTGGTGCCCCTTTGTATCTCTTGTCCGTTTTGTTGGAAATCATTCACTCTTATTGCATGTTTCATCGCATTTACATATAGCTTGAGTATAGAATTCTCTACTGGGTTAGTGTAGCTCAACCTATCATCAATTTCAGGTACATCTCAAGGATCTTGACGTGGAGTGCATGGTGTGCATGCTTGACTTCATATCTTTTGAAAGCCGTCATTGAGAAGTGGTCCTATAATCTTTTGTATGATCTCTTGAAAAGATGTAATTGTAGATTCATTTGAATTCTTTTAACTTTAGATATCATGTAGCCTCTAAGTTTACCGTCTCTGACTAACTATGGAATTTGGGCCTTAGTGCCAATGTTATAAATCTCTAAACTTGGGGACTTAGTTTGTAAGTGATCATTTGGGAACTTTGTTTTGGGTACTATCTATATTATGCGAAGATCGTTTTATTGAAATGGATTATTTATTTATGTTAAAAATCGAGGGCGTAACAATCACCGCCGTTAGGGTTGTACATATTAGCAAAAGAAATGAGTAACTCAAGAACAATAGCAATCTCCCTTACATTCAATTATAAATTCAATATTGGTGAATCAATATATCTAGTTTGTTCCGTGAAATCTAATATCTCCCATATTTTATTGGTTCTTTTATGCTTCTTTTAAAAAATTTGTTAAAACATAACTTCGAACCAAAACACCCTATCTTTTTGCCAAAATATTAAAAAAACCCCCCATCACCACATGATTGTGGGCAAATATTTGGGGTAAATGCATGGAAATCAAGTTTTTGGATCATATGCGTGAGTTAAGGATAAAAAAAATTGGCCAAAAATTGTACGTGGAGACCTTATTTGTGGATCATATATTTGAGTAGTTTCCCCAAATCTTTTGGTTCTCCAAAGAGCAACCTTGATGAGGGTAATAAAACAAAAAAATTCTCCTACATAGTATCATAAAACGGAAAATTTCTGTAATATCCCTTCAACTTTACACGATAATTCATTTTGATCATTCTAGTTTTAATTTGGACAATCTTAACCTTACATTTTGAAATTTGTTTCAATGTCATCCCTCTGTTGGGCTCCGTTAGTATTTTGGACGGAAATTTGCCATGTGCTTAGCATGTGACCAATTTTGAGGGGTAAATTTGCCTACTCATTCCTCTTTCTTCCGGCCATTCCCCTCTCCCCAAAAAACGCGTTCTCTCTCTCTCCTCCCCCATCTCCCACCACAAAGCTGAAGAAAAAAACCCACTGTCCTCCATCCTCCCCCACCCCTCTCTGTAGAATGCATACTACTACGAATATTCAAGAGGTCTTTTGTCTCTGTGAAAACATAGTCAATATGAGCTAAACCAAATAGCTTAAATGCGGATTAATTTTTAAAATACCAAACAGAATCACTATGGAATCTTTTTTTTTTTCCTTATGGTTTAGAACTCGCAATTTGATTGCTCTTATTTTGGTGAAAATGAAAATTCCTTGCTGGGATGAATTGAGCTTATTTGGGTATACATTTCTAAACAATTTTGATTCCCTTGGCAATCAGTATTCACTAAGGCTATGTTTAGATCCTCAATTTTCGAAGCGAAAAAGAGGATGCATAAATACATCAACAAATCCAAAAACGAAACTCATCCTAATTGAAAAATGGATCCATCCGTTGCCACAGAATTAGGGGCAAATAAAATTAATGTGTGCATGTACAATTAATACCACATAAACAGTAACGTAATCAAACTTATATGTAAAATCCACAAAAAAAAAAAAAACAAACAAACAAAATTTGAAATGTTGTTTCAAATGTTCAACAGAATTTGGAATTGTGAAAACTTTTCTTTCCATTTGCTCTGTTCTTTTTTCACTTGAAAGAATTTGATTTTTCTCATTTCTATATGTGTATTTACATGTACAAATGTTAATACAATAAATGTGTAAATATTATGCTCTGTTTTTTCTTTGGAACTACAATGCCCTATTTTTTCAGGTTATAGGTATGAGTAAATCGTAATGCTACTTTTGGTTTTGAAAATTTTCATATTTTTATGTACTAACATGAATCCAATTTGGAAATTGTTGTACGAGAATGGAGGGGTGGGGGAGGATGGAGGATTTTCTTCTTCATTTTTGTGGAGAGAGAGAGAGAGAGAGATAGATTTTTTGGGGTGGAGAGGTTAATGGTTTAAAGAAAGAGGAATGAATGGGCAAATCTACTCCTCAAAATTGGTCACATGCTGGGCACATGACCAATTTCCGTCCAAAATACAAACGGAACCCAACAAAGGGTTAACATTGAAACAAATTTCAAAATGTAAGATTGTCCAAATTGAAACTAAAAGGACCAAAGTGAATTTTCGTGTAAAGTCGAAGGGATATAACAGAAATTTTTCCATCATAAAAAGTAATGGTTCTTTAGGTCCTTCTATTTAACACCAAAACCGCTCTCTCATAAACATAAATACGTTCATGCCTCATTAGTTTGACATGTTTCTTATTCATAAAATTTGTTAACAAATCATTTTCCCACAAATCATTATACCCCTCTTAAAAAGTATATCATTTAATTTCAAAAATCTTTCTAAGATTATTAAGCCAATACAGTATTTATTGTCAAGCAGGGCTACGAGGCCTCAATTTTGCTGGACTTCACCTCTTCTGGTGAAAATATGGAGAAAGACTCACCAGCTAACGGTAGATTCCTGAGAGGCCTTGAAGGCATTGAAGACAAGTCTGGAGATCTAGTGAATGCCTCCGGAATTGTATCCTGCCTGCGCTAACAACCTGTCCTTTGCAACCCAAGACGGTTCCATTTTAATTAGCCGGGGTCCTAAAATACAACATGCCAGGAGGCCGCCGCGACAGCCTTGTTTCTCGTGCCAAAGATGTCAGTGGCAACCTGCCATTCTTCAATGCGCGCGCTGATTCAACAAATCACAGAACTCTTCATCAAGAAAGGCTTAGACCCAAGGAGAAATGGTTCTTCTTATTGGAGCGCACTCAATCAGCGTTGCACATTGCCCAACTTTTGCTTTACAGAGTCAACAATTACAACCAAACTTTCCAAACAGACCCTAAGCTCGACCACGTGGATTCAGCTAATATCAAGGCTACATGCCAAAGACAGGTGAGCAATGAAGGACTATATATGCCTCAGAGGGTTCTTGATGATGATGGGCGACAGAAGGAATGCGCGCTGGTTTGGATGAGGCTAATCAGCTTCTTCCTTGCTCTCTTTCGATGTCGTTTGAATTCGGTTGTTAATTTTTCATTCTTCCAACTAATAGCCGATCCTGTAATTAACAACGAAAAGAACACAAGTGAATAAGTGATCACTGAATAATTAACAATGTTGTTACTACGAATGAAGTTCTAGTGAGCAGTGGTAATACTTTTGTCAGCATCATTACTTTTAAGCTTATTGACATTTTTGGTTCTCAGAGTATCACTCGTGTGTTCTGTTTTCATCCCCAGCCTACTTTTTTTTTTTTTTTTGAACGGCAAAAAGAAATTTTATTAACCTTTGAAATTGGTCCCCAATATTTTAATTTTGTATTTAAAAGGTTCTCATTGTTAACTCCGTAGCCTCTTTCCGTCAAAATGATTGGGAAAGATTTTTTAACTATATATTAGTTAAGCCCCTATCCTATTTCTATAAAGTTTATTGAAATCTTTTTCACATTTGTTTGTTTTGCATCATTTTTTTTTTAAATTATTGATTCATCTCGACGAGAGAAATTCAAAAACAAAAAATTATTATCAAAATTAATTTTTTTTTGAATAAATTACGACAATAATCCAAAATATTGATTGTTTTGGCCACTGCCGCTAGTAAGTCACTTACCACTGCAATCACCCACCACCTTTGCCACTTCAACCCACCATAGCCATCCATTCAAGTCACCACCTCGTAGAACCCACATATATTAAGGCCTGTTTTTGAGAAATCAAAAGGGATTTTTTGTTGTCTTTATTTAAAAAAAAATTCATTTTTAGTTTTGCATCCATTTTTGGTGGACTATTGGTTTGTCTTGACAAAAGGAATCTAAAATGTAAAAATTAAGATAATTTTCTTTAAAAAGTTCATTAAAAATCAACCAATAATAAATTTGTAAGTTTGATTAATAAGTTTTTAAACCCAAAACCTTTAAACACTACCATAGGGTTTAGAGTTAGGGGTTTGGGTTTAAAAACTTATTAACCAAACTAATTTTTTGAATAAAGACAAAAAAAATTATGAAATTTTTTTTGTGGATTATTGGTTGGTTTTTATGAACTTTTTAAAGAAAATTATCGTAGTTTTTTACTTTTTAGATTCTCTTGTCGATACAAATCAATAATCCACAAAAAATAGATGCGAAACTAAAAATGAAAAAAAAATTGAATAAAGACAAAAAAGTAATCCTGCTTTTTGATTTCCTGAAAACAAGCCTTAATATATGTATGTTCTTTTATATCTGGGTATGTTTGTTTATTTACTTTCTAACTACTTTTATATATTACGTATATACCACAGGAAAAATAAGGTAAATGACCCATATATGCATAAAGATAGAGCAATGAATGAGGGAGAGGGGACCGGAATGTAAGCGATAATGGAGGAGTCAAACTTCGACGGTTATGGATTCTATGAGGTGGTGACTTGAATGTGTGGCTATGGTACAGGTTGAAGTGGCAAAAGTAGTGGTGATTGCGGCGGTAAGTGACTTATGAGTGGTGGAGGTAAGTGGTGGCTAGAACGGGCAAAATTTTTTAGATTATTGTCATAATTTATTCAAAAAAAACTTACTTTCCATAACAATTTTTAGTTTTTGGATCCCTCCAGTCGAAACGAATTAATAATCCAAAAAATGACGCAAAATAAACAAATACGAAAAAGATTTGAATAAAATTTATAGAAATATGGTAGGGGCTTAACTGATATGTAGTTATAACTCTTAAGGGTGATATTTGTAATTTTCCCAATCATTTTGATGGGAAGAGGCTATGGAGTTAACGGTGGGAACCTTTTAAACACAAAATTGAAACATTGGGACTAATTTTGCCCATTTGGTAGGTTGGGGACTAAAATGGAAAATGAGTAATTCTTTGGGGACCAAAAATATTAATAAGCCTTACTTTTACCAAAATATAGAGTACGTTTTTTCCCAAACAACCAAAATCCTAATTATATGTAATTTCCGAAACCTAGGCACTACAGATTAGACTTTCGTGCAATTTCTCAAACCTAGGTATTAGACTTTCGTGCTTTTCACCTTACGCAATATACATATGTGTAACTTATTCATACATTGTATGGTGTTTAGGAGCTCCACTTTTTTACTTTTTGCATTTGGCTTTTCACATTTTTAGTTTTTTGAATTATAGTCACAATGTATTATTGAATCTGCAAAATGTTTGGCAGATATGTGCAAAATGAATTTTGATGTTGGTTAGTTTTTTAGAGATATGTGCATAATACATTCTATAGGTTTTTATGTTAACCAAAATGAAAAAAGTCAAATATAATAAGTCAAAAAACTGCTCTCTCCCTACTTTTGCCTTCCGCTCTCTAACATCAAAAATAAAATATATATGCATTTTCATGGAATGCATTGTGCATAGGGCCATCCAAACACCCACAAGTGAAAATTGTAAAAATAAAAATAAAAAAAGTAGAAAACCAAATACCCCATAAATATACTCTATTTAAATAACAGTTTCTCAACCCCAACTTGGATTATATACATTTAATACCAACAACCCTAGAATGCCCAAAGTAAAATCAAAGAAGTAAACACAAAGTATATGCACTAACTACTAATGCAAAAGGATCGATTGAATAACACTAACCTTTTATTGAGAAGGAAAGAGACTGCAAATATTATTGAAGGAGAGGGAAGCGGAAGCCGGTTACAGAGAAGAGGAAAAATTTTAAGAAATAAGTCTGGAAAAGTCTGCCTAACAAAAGAAAGACGTGTCCTTTATGTAGAGGACTCTACAGGACTTATTGGTGGACGAAAATGAAATTACAACTTAAAGCAAAACCTTTGTCGGGAACAGTTGAGCCCCATCGATACAAACATTTTACCTAAAGTTGTTGGATCTAACCTAAAATTGACAACACCCCATTATTGAGTGTTTTACAAATTACTCCTCCTTCATTGAGTATGCTCGCGAATTTTTATTTTCAAGTCTCTATCATTGAGACTTTGGTTCAAAGCAACATCATTGGTGCTTCTCCTTTCCCTTTCGAGAGGACAGTTGTTCAGCCATCATTTCTGTCATACTGTCCCAAAAATCACCCAAGGTAGGTGCCTGTGTTGTGCCTTCATCTTCGTAGGGGTCTTGAGATTCCCCCGCTAGGCATGTGACGGGATTATTATCTTCGTCATTACTTTTTGCTGATGTCATTGATTCATCATCAGCCGCAGTCTGGGTAGCTTGGACCGTCTGCAAAAATTGTTCTTTCATGAAATCCATGGTCTTAATTACCATTTCATCGTCGGTCAAATTAGGGTGTTTGGCCCTTATTTGAGCTGATATTTCTAAGAAAGGATTTTTGACTGCCATTTTATCCTTTCTTTTTATTTGGGTCTTCAATTCCTGGGTCGCATTTCGGATCTCCGAGAATGTTTGCTCTAAATCAATACCTTTCCACCATTTGTATTGAAAGGTTCTTTGAAGGGTTGGAAGTCCCAGATTATTCTTCCCAACAATAAGATCCCACTTCCATATCCAAGGGATCCCAAAAGTAATCATAGTGAAAAGGAATGATTTTCCTTCTGAAGTATTAGTTCCTCTCAATTGAGGATGATTTTCTTCGAAGAACTCTAGTTCCTTCTATACCTCAATTGGTAAAAAATCTGATTTTGGTCCAAATTTAGACCACCAATTAATAAACCAATTTGGCAATTCATTTTTTCCAATCAATTTTGGACAAATTTTTAGAAACCATGAGTGTTTCCTTTTCTGATTTTGATAGTAAAAAGCCTTTGACCAAACTTCAACGTAATCCCAGTAATTAAAATGAACTGGAATTCCATTTTCACTTTTTATTGTCAAAGTTTTTGATTGTTGTGGGTGAATTCCCCACTTGTGAATTAGAATGACCATCTTTATTATGGCCCTGCTATAGCTGATAGGACTCTTTTGGTCCATCTTGCTTTCATATGTATGGCGGAATTCCACCGAATTTGTTTCAGAGAGCATTGCCTCGTAAATGTATCTGTATTTCCCTTCTAGGACTGAATACCCCATTTATAGCGGGACTTTATTTCCCACGGATTATTGCTATTGTCTTCATCCTGAGATTCCAGGATCATTATTGTTTCTCGGTTTTCACCCAATTTGAAAACCTCTTCTGCTTGAACCACCTCCGCCATTGAGGGGGTTGTTGATGCTGATGCAGCATCTTGAAGTGATGGATATTGCAATTTGTGGGCCTTTAAGTAGGCCTCCACATCGGCTTCCGTGACCCTCGATTTGCCACGGCCTCTAGAGGAATTTCCTCTACCTAGACCACGATCTGGTGGCCGATTCATCCTGCAAAATTATGCACAAGATAAAGTATTCAGCTTATTCTGAAGGATTTGTATTGACAACTGGAGCATTTCTATTTCCCAGTCTTCATCATCATTATAACCATAATATTGATAATGCCGAAGCAGTGCTTCTCTAGCATTTATCCATCTTATTAGAGTAGCCCTATTATGAGGCCTTCTAAATATTGTCATCTCCGAATTTGTTTGGAGAACTCTTCTTCTCAATATTAACCATTGTTCAAATTGTGTTCTTTGCTGAGCAAAGTTATTTTCTATATTATCCCTGCAAAAATTCACGGGTGAGAAAATCAGGAAGAGAATTATTTTCTCCCTTTATATATTCTATATCAAAGTCAAAGGCAGATAATTCAGACTGCCATCTAGCAAAAATTTGCTTTGAAGCCAAGTTTTTGATATCTTGTTTTAAAACTTGTTTTGCTGCACTACAATCAACTTTGAGAAGAAAATGTTGATTGAGTAAATCATCTAACACATTTAATGATAGAAAGAATTTCTTTCTTCACAGTGCTGTAATTGGTTTGAGCATTTTTGAACAAACCAGAAGTAAATCTAACCAATTCTTTTTTATTAGAATTTTTATTATATTGTTTCAAGATACCTCCATAACCAGTATTTGAGGCGTCTGTCTCCACTATTTTCTTCCATTCTGGATTAGCTATTGCTAAGCAAGGTAGTTGCTTAGCTTTCAATTTTATTTTTCGAACAGCTCTAGTGTGCTGCTCCGACCAAGGGGGAGGATTCTTCTTAAGCCTATCATACAGAGGTGCAGAATCCTGTGCCAATTCTTTATAGTAGTCTCCAATATAATTGAGACTTCCAAGAAATCTTTGCAATTGGGTTTTATCCCTTATTTCATCTAGAAATTTTGAAGCAAATTCTATGCTCCTGTCAATGGGAATAATTTTCCCTTGGTGGATATTGTGCCCTAAGAATCTCACATTAGTTTGAAACAATTTCATCTTAGGAGCTGAAACAACAAGTCCATTTCTTTTAATCACATCTTTAAAAATTCTAAGATGCTTAACATGCTGATCTATGTTCTCAGAAAATATTAGAACATCATCAATGTAACAAATTGCAAAATCAGCATATGAATAAAAGATATCATTCATAATATTTTGAAATTCTAAAGGTGCATTCTTCAGCTCAAATGGCATCACATTCCATTCGTAATGACCGAAAGGAACAGTAAATGCTGTTTTATATTGATCAGATTCCTGTATTTGAATCTGCCAGTAACCAGATTTTAAATCAAATTTAGAAAAGATGACTACCTTATTCAGTCGATCTAACAAATCTTTTTTATTGGGAATGGGATATCTAATCCACATTAAAACTTCATTCAATGGTTTATAATTGATAACCAATCTAGGAACACCTCGTTCCTTTTCAGCATTCTTATTAACATAAAAAGCTGTACAACTCCAAGGGGAGTAGCTTTTCCTTATTAATTGCTTTTTAAGCAAACTGTCAATTTCATTTTGACACAATTTCAAATATTCTTGTTTCATCTGAGAAGGTCTAGCTTTAGTAGGAATTCTTTTTTCATCAAAATCCTTCTCATAGGGTAATGAAACAATATATTTTTTTCTATCCCAGAAAGCATTAGGGATATCACTACAAATTTCTTGTTCGAAATTTTCTTCAATTCGAGAAATTTTCTCTTTCAAAGAAGGTTTTTGTAAAGCTTCTTCAATATTCATAATTTGAATTTCTTTTTTGAGAAAATTTATTTGTTTATTCTTATGAGAAATTTTTCTCATAATATCATTTATTTCTTTGTATACATGTGGAGACACAAATTCAAAAAATATTTCGTGACCCTCTACCTGAGCATTTATACCTGCACTGCTCGTCTTCATTGGTAGCAGCATTGAGAGAAAAGGAGTGTCAAGAATTAACTCCTGTTGAAGATTTCTTATACAAAGAAAAGTTGTTTTCAAACAAACTCCTTTGTTACAAATGTAAACATTATTGAGCTTGTATTTAATTATCATTTTTGCTCCACTAGCATTTGTGAGGCTTTGAGAAGTTTTCTCAAAATATTGGGTTGGAACAAGTCCTTCTTGGATGCAATTCATATCTGCACCACTATCAACCAAAGCAATAATATTGTTAATAGTATATTCTTTGTGAATTACCAAATTAACTGTTATATGCCATTTTTGGTAAACCACTTTATTAATCGAATTCAAATAGGCCAAATCGCCAGTCTTACTAGATTCGCCTCTATTTTCCAAGACAACCAATCTTGTCTTAATGTCATAGAACTCTTGAGCAGCTTTATTCTTGAAAGTTGTTAACAATTTAATCTCTGCTTTTAGAGTATTTATTTCTCCTTTTAATTCAGGAATTGTAACAGGTTTAAGATTATCTACCTGTTCTAATCTATCAAGAACAGTTTTTAAACTGTAATTCTCATTAGGAAGATAGGGTCTTTCTTCCTCTTCTTCTTTCATTGAAGATAAGCAAGTTTCAATTATTTTCATTTTTAAATGAGGATCTTCAATTTGATCAATGATCTCTAAAAGACCCTGCTGTTTCTTAGTAAGAACATTGATACTGAGACCATTCATTTCAACTATTGCCTTCCAATAATTATCGAAAGTTGAACATTCAATGTCATTGCAATTACAACTATTGGTATTTTCTTCTTCTGAAGATGTCGAAGAGGTGTCTTCTTCGCTAGAAAGATCATTTATTTGATCTTCAGATTCAGATTCACTTGATTCAAGTAGTAACTTATAAAGAGTTTGTTTTAACTCTTCATCCAACTGGAGCTCATCCAGTTTCTTCTTGGTCTTGCATTTATTAGCATAGTGACCAATTTTACCGAATTTAAAACATTTTGCAGTAATTTTCTTTTTATCTTTATTGTTCTGCTTCTTAGCAGAAGTATTCTTTGAACTTGATGGTTCATCTTTGTCTCTATCCCTATGTTTCTTTTTACCCGACTTTCTTTTGGAGTATTTTCGGGTAGTCTTATGACTACTCTTAATCTTTTGAGGTTTCGAATATTGAGGCATGTCGTAACCAAATTGGTCACAAAATTGTCCTAACTCTTGCTTACCAGTTAGGTTCTGTTTTTTCAATTGATTATGCAACTTTATATCATTACATAAAGTTAAACCTTCTTGTATTATTATGGATATTAATGACCATAGGTATACCTATCATAATCAATAGTTAAACCATTATTTTGGTCTCTCATTTTCTTTCTTATCTTCTCCGCAAAGAAGTAAGGTAATCCATCCACAAATTTGGATTTCCAATGCTCACTATTAGCATCTAACCTTTGCATGACTTTTGCAAGGAACACATCTTTGTACCAACGAAAATGAGTCAACGTTGGGCATTTTAGATTTTGAAGCAATTCTCTACTTCTCTCTCGTTGGTTATCCCAATGACCAACAAAATGTAAAATTATTGATTGGACAAGTGTGTAAATGGCATCTTGTTTCACACTACCAGGCTCCGGCTTGACGGCATTTAAAATTTCTTGCCGTTGGATTTCAGTGAGAACATTATTCCACCAACCTTTGATCATGCCAGTGAATCCAACTGTGATCCATCCAGCAATTTCCTTATCCTCATTTTTATTATTTCTACATATTGTACTATACATCATCATTTGATGTACAACACCAAAAATTTGATATTCAGTCATACTATCTATGTTCCATTCATAAATGGTTCTACCACTATAAGACATTTGTTTTTGAAAACCAGATTCTTCATATAACATGTCTTGAGGGGTAGGTCTTGGGTAGTAGTATCTATTGGCTCCACTGTAGGGAAATTTTTGAGGAGAATATTGGACTTTATTAACAGTCTCAATTTGAGACTGAAGAAAAGAACTTTCTAATTCAGCAACCTCTTGCTGAGACATTTCCTGTTCTTCAGTTATGGTCATAAGAGTTAAACCTTTAAATCTTTTTTGTAACTCTTCTACTAATTCAATATTCTTGCTAGGATTAGTTAAATTAAATCCTGATATTGGTAGTGGTGGTCAGATATTTGAGGGTGGTCAGATATTTGAGGGTGATATTTCATCCTCTTTTTTATCAGACTTGGAGGACATATTCCTAATGTCTTCTCTAGTTTGAGCTATTTGCTCTTCCATACGGATCAACTGGTCACCTATTGTATTCAGGCAAACATTAGTATGATTGTTCTGCTTATAAACCTTTCCATTTGGATCTGTATTCGTAGGTTTAACAAAAGCAGCAGTTTCCAAAGGTGATTCTTCAGAGTTGCCCTCAATTGACAACGGTACTGTTGGAGGATGGACAGCCCTTATAACATTTCCTGCCATAGACCTCCAATTCCTATGATAATCTTGTATTACATTAATGGACTTATCAATTTCTATCCAATGTCGTCCATAAAACCATTGAGTAAATGGCATGATTTTTCCTGAATATTCAAGCCAATCATAAAATTCTTTTTTGAATTCTTGTAATTGATCAGCATTATATTTTGCAAAATACCATATTCTAAATTCTTGGTATTTAGGTTGTTGAAATTCTTTATTAATCTCTTTTCTCTGTTCAGGCGCTATTATCATTATTAATGGTAAAAGCCATTTCACTAGCAGTAGGTGACTGAGACTCTACTGTATTATTATGATGTGTATAGACACCATGTGGTATTTGATTTTCAGATATTCTTATTCCAATCAAATTGTCATCCTCTCTCGGATGGTGTGACTGGTGTGACTCTGGAATTTCCGATACTGAGTGCTGACTAGTATTTGGAATACTAACCCTATATGGCACTTGAGTTGTTGGTTGGCTATTCCTAGAGCTTCTACTCCTGAGCAACCTATCCGGCTGGGTACTTCCTAAAATTTAAGAAAACTGTACCATCATTATCTTGGACAATGTGTTCAATCCTATTGACAATTGGTCTAGGCGGGACAACATTAGTTATAGTCTAACTATCTGGAAAGGTAATTTCTTCCCAGTTAATCAACCTATTTGTGGCAACATTAGATGTCAACATATTGGATTCGATCAAAACGGTTTGATCAGCAGGACGCATAATTCGCACCCTAGGTTTCATTGTATTCATGACTTTATAGTAAATTCTATAAATCACAGCAATTACTTCTGATCCAGGGGAGAAATCATAACCCCTAGTCTGGATTCTACTATTCAAGGCTTCTCCTATGTTTCTATCAGTAAGAGACAAAGAGAAATCAGGATAAGCATTAAAATATACAGAACCATGACTCAAACTGGTCTCTACAGCCCCTATGATTGAGGATCGCCAATTATTACACCTACCATCACGTAAAGTAACTTGCAGGCAAGTGTCCATTCCAAGTAGAGTTAAAGGTTTAAGGGCAATTTGCACTAAACCAATATGAACATATTTGTAACTATTCATGTGAGCAAGTAGATCTCTTCGATCCAAAAGATTTATTATCTTATCATTGAGCTCTAAGCTCTCTGTTCTTTCCACGGTTTTTATTGCCATGGAACTCTTAAATTCAAATAATCCACGCCCATATATGGTTGAAGGGCACACTGGAGGAATTGTCCAGTGATTCAGTTGTTCTTGCACATTGGCATATTCCACTAATTCGGAATTTTTTATTCTATCACCATCAGATGTTTTTTGCCACATTGACAAACCGATGTTACTCCATCCACTCGAACCTGAGACCTCTCTCGTGGACATTAAGGCTGAAACAGATTGGATTCTCATAATTCATAGTGCGTAATTCGTTATCGCAATAAATAAACAACGGATTTGATAGGATTTTCACAATGCTATTTTTGTATATACTCGACTTGAGTCCCAAATTCTGGTGTGTATAAAGTTTCAAAACTTTGCACGGTGAGACTACACAGTTTTTTCAGTACATGTCAATGGAAATGAGATTTACAAATCCACAAGGCCTCTAGAACTTCGTGCATAGAATAGATCACTAGCCTGAAATGATGTCAAATGCAAATTTATTAACCCAATTTTTGGTCTGATCACACTCGAAATTATGTATTTACTTATCATATTTTTGCCCTTGCTCGATAGTTCCATTGCAGGTTTTTTTGGAGGTTTCAACGCCATGCGGATAAGCATAGCTGTCCATATCTCCGGTGCCAAGTTCATTGTGTGCCGGAAAGATTTAACCCATTAACCACCCTCATGAGCATTGAGGCTCCGTTTGTTTGAATGTAAAAGATTTTACATGAAAATGTTTTTTCTAATATTCTGTTCCTGTGTTTGGTTGGACCAATTTTAGTTTTTCCAAATCAATCACTCACCGAACCAGTTGGCCTATTTTAGTTTAAAACTCGGAAACAGGAGAAAGGTAGGAGAGACATGAAAGAAATTTAGCCCAGCCTTGGTTGGTTAGAGATAGTCTTCCTTTTAATTGAGAGAGAGAGAGAGAGAGAGAGAGAGAGAGAGAGAGAGAGATATGTGAAAGAAATTTAGCCCAACTTTGGATGGTTAGAGACAGGGTCTTGCTTTTAATTGAGAGAGAGAGAGAGAGAGAGAGAGAGAGAGAGCACTCTCTTTTGCACGTGTTCACGTGGCAGTGGCACCGCTTGGGTATGAGTTATGAGACGAAATCCTTCCAACTAATCCAGACGAGGTGATCGTGGAATGGGCAACCGGATGGGTATGCATTGGAAAACAATTTACGGGCCGTTGGACTGTAAATCATCTTACAGCTGAAGAGGTAAAAGATTTTCCCAAAAAAATCATTTTCGGGGCTTTTCAACAACCAAACAACGGATATCACGTAAAATATTTTTGGCGAGAATATTTTACAGGCAAATAAACGGAGCCTGAGTGTCCTTGGGAGGGGAGAAAAAAAACAGAAGTCCAGCGGTTATCATGATTCTACTAATGTAACAACTCACAGAAAAAAAATATATCGTCCTTCTGCTACATTCTATGGGATCGTTGCCTAATTTCAGGGCACCCAATATGAACGCGAAGAATTCTTTAGACAAAACACCAAAAAACGTGACGAAGATATCCACCCAAAATGCGTAGTATGTCTCAGAAGTCATGAAATTGATCTCAGACAAGGCAAGAGATCACAATTTTGAGAAGATTATGTAGTTACTGATGCATC
The DNA here is from genome assembly GCA_019656295.1 of Rhododendron mucronatum var. ripense. Lineage (NCBI taxonomy): Eukaryota > Viridiplantae > Streptophyta > Magnoliopsida > Ericales > Ericaceae > Rhododendron > Rhododendron mucronatum. The sequence continues at coordinate 8,206,278 of BPLT01000004.1, read as the reverse complement.
ATAGATCGGGCTCGCCAAATAGTCAAATGGAGCAACAAAGCACGATCATGTAACAGCCATCAAAGAAGATCACTTAATGGCATATAGAGAATCCCTCCTGACGACACAGTTGTTTAACAGAACCTCATACACAACGTAATTGAGAAATTTTCACAATATTTGACTACACCACACCATTAGTTGGGACTTTCTGCCTAGACTCTCAGCAAACGTGAACTTTTTTAACTGTGACTACCCCAACAAACAATTTGCATATACTTACCACAAAAAAAAAAAAACAAACAATTTGCAAATTGCAATTCAGTCAAGTGAAGTCAGGCGGACTATTAACTTCGAAACCTACCAACTTTTGTTGTATCTGAAGTACCTTTTGTATTTTAACTGCACCAAAGCAAAGTTCTATAGTTATTCAACATAATCTTCAAGAGAGTTCTTTTTAGTTGAAAAGAGCTCCACCACAAGATACACCTACTAGAATATACTGAATTGAGGCAAAAACAACTCTACCCTAATAGTACCGGGATTTTGTCCCAGGTTGGAGGTTATGGGTTCAAACAGCCAAGGGTTACTGTTGTTTTTAGTAGTGCCTGCTCGAACAGAGAGAGAGAGAGAGAGAGAGAGAGAGAGAGAGAGAGAGAGAGAGAGAGAGAGAGAGAGAGATATTTAGACAAACCTCGGGTTCTGACGTGTTTCTTGACTGAGCTTTGTCATTGAAAATCCATTCAACAACCTCATCTTCAAGAAAAATATCGGCTACTTTTGTTATGTCCCGGGCAAGGAAAATGCGAACCCTCAAACCCTTATTTGAGAGTATGAATTGAAAAAGACCTTTGGTGGCAGAAACAACAGCACGCATGTCAAAGGATTTCCATCCCAATGGATTCGACGATTTATCTTCAGGTTTCATGGCTTCGCTAGCTGACTCTGAAGCTTGTTCAGATATTGCAGCTATCTGAAACGAAACGGAAGTGCTGTTTGCACATTATTCACGCCTGTTATGAATATTTTGCTCAACCCTAAAACTTAAAGTGACATCAAGCAAACTTGTATACAGAAATAGATATCGAAGAAAATCAATAAAATCATCTATTAAGACTCCAAATAATCTGCCCAAAAGCATATCAAGCAGGCCAATTACTTGATGTGCAGGTGCCACAAATAAATTATGTAGGCAATACACATGTTTAGTCATCATCCGTTGCTCATCCTTAATATGGAACATCATGACCCAATTGTTTTGAATAGTCAATGTGCTTCAACTCTGCTGCACAAAATATCACGAGCTTCTCAGCGATTCCTCTGAGGACAAATATTCCAATGGGTACCCCTTACCTTTCAGGCAAACTGAAATCAGGAACCAGCAGTTAATGTGTTCAACATAGAGGATATGAACAATCAGAAGCAACTTTCGGGCAAACAACGTACACCCAGAAGTTAATGAGTTTGCCAAATCCATGTGCGTCACAAAAGGCAATGATATTAAAAGTTTCCGACTTTCTAATTGTCTATTTTTCAGGCAAAGAGAAATCTAGAACCAGCAGTTAATCTGTCCAACATAGAGGATATGAACAATCAAAAGCAACTTTCGGGCAGACAACATACTCCCAGAAGTTAATGAGTTCACCAAATCCATGTGCATCAGAGATTGGACTATTGAATGAGTTGCCGGAGATGGAGCCGATTTGTGATATAGTCGAAAAGAGCCCCCTCCTTTTCAGTGAATTCCAAGGGCTTCTTTGAAAGCTTCTTCTTCCCATACTCTATCCAGGGGCTCTAGCTATGGCTTGCTTGCATGGGAGATAGGGGTTGCTTACTGTCCCATTACTTACGATCATCCGTGGGAACTTTGAACTGAAACTGATGACTGACTCGAATGAGAGTATAGATAGAAAAAGGGGTACAATAGAAGGCTGACTGACACACTGGTTAGAGCGTAGGGCTGAGATAGATGGTCTATCCCAATCCTATCCTTACTAGAAGACATTTCGGACCCGGAGAAGCCTAAGCTTCATAGGGCCACCAACATCTACATCCCATCCTGAACTTCCAGACTGCCATTTCATTTCGAATGGACTTCATCCGAATCTACAAACCCTTTCAGAATTCCTAAGAACTCCATCCGAATCTACGAACCCTTTCAGAATTCCTACGAAAAGGCAGATGATGGCTGCCATGATGGAATGCAATGCCACGGTCAGGGAAGAAAATTCCCAAGAGAGAACAAAGAGATTCATTTCCCATCAGATATTGAATGCCGCCACGAGACCGGCAACCATCTTGCTGACCAAACTAGCCTAACAAACGGCTACTTCTACTTCTCCACACAGGTAGCCAGCCTACGAAAGAACAGAAGTAGAACTGAAGAGCGGAAACCGTAATAAAACTTTCCAACTTTCTAACCGTCTATTTTTCTTCAAGAAAAATGTGATCCATTTTTTGACGAGGTCCCAGAACATAATTGGATGAATTAAGGCTTGAAGTTTAGATCAAGTCAGTCACTTTAACAAGGGATGCACCATTTTCTTACTGATCTCTGTGAGGTTTCAGAATCAAGGATATGGGGCCCCTCATTGAGATAGGGTATGGACCTAACCTAACATACCATAAAAAAAAAACTCCACTTTTGATTGACTTGAACACATAAATTGGCCACTTCACCCTTACAACTCATGAAATTTGGTATTTTGACCATAGAGTAAGAAAATGAGAAAAATACACTCGTATTAGCAGCCAAGCAAAAACTGTGCTTAAAATATCAAAATACCGTCAAAAGAAGTTCAGTTGAAAATTAAGGTGCAAGTAACCTGTTGTAGTAAGTTCATCGCTAAGGCTCCATGCAAAAATTTTTAACTTGTATAAGTCTGGTGAAGGCCAGCTAACAAATAAAGTAAAAATTACATACAAGTGATTCAGGCATAGGAAATGCTAAGTATTCAAAACAAATAAATAAATAAGACATTAAATCTCAGTTGGAAAACAACAACTGACCAAAATATGTTAAAGGCCTCAAGCAGATGTACATATGGAGATTAGAGAGCATAAAACTAGATAGATAACATAGAGAAGAAAAGTGAAAATAACCTACCAGCCGTTCTAACCGATTCCACCTTATAGAGCCATCACTACAGATAATAAGTTCCATCAATATTCTGCTCATATCGGGAGTTGGGTCTGCCAAAAGTCTCCCAATGACAAAAGGATATGCACTCTCAACAACTTTGAAATCAGGATCCAAAGCTTTTGCGGTCCCTTCAAGCTATCCCAGTGCTCTTATAACCAGGACATAGTCAGGCGGGAGAGAGAAGTTAAACTCATACATCACATCATACAGTTGGTTCATTATGGCCTGAAAGAGAATATGATAAACTAATTAAAGCTATGTACTTGGATGGCACTATAAAGGACAAACTTTGTAATATTGATATGGAGGACAAATCAGGGAAATAAAAGACATTTATAGGCCTGGCAGAATATTATGCTAAAATTAACATTTTGGAAATTTAAAGGTTGAAAATTCAATTTAAGCAGATCAAAGGACGTAGTGGAAGAATCCAACTTGTCAGTTTAGTTACTGAAATGGAAATTGGCAAAACATACTCTCTCGAAATGTGCACTGTGCACAAAGCTATGCTAAATTCAAAAGATATAAGTTCATCATTCTTGTTAATATCTCTTGCCTCGGCCCAGCTTAAGGCTAATATAAAATTCGTATACTGTATACACCCATGAACAAAAAGATAGAGACGTGATAACCCCCTTCTCTTCCCCCTTTCCCAATTTCTATCGTAAGTCAAAGCTCCATAGAACTTTTGCAGAACAAATGAACTATACACACTCGTGAATGCCAACTTAGCAACAGAAATCAAGTCATTGCTTAGTTAAACTCTTGAAAACGAAAAGAGCCAAAACTCGATGAGAGTGCGTAACATATTGAAAGGTGCACCGAGCCTAGTGGAAGTATTTATGGTTTCAAACTAGTTTTGATTGAGCAGCTCACTAATGATGGAATCTAAATCACATATTCACCCATTTTGGGCAGCTCACTTCGTCATTAATCAGTGCACAATCTCTCCATGTTAGTTACTGAGAGCTTAGGAAATATCAATAAAGCGAGCACGAGCTGCCTAAAAATTGTAATAGATCAACTAGTAAGTTGGTTCACGAAATCAATCAATATATGTGGAAAAAGTTCAGTATGAGAGCATTTCTCATGTTAATGTTGGAGAACAAAAGTGTAAGGGGCTAAAAGTCGAATCTTCTAGAAGCAGCAGATAAAAGTCTAACGTCCACATTTGGATGCTATCACCTTGGTTCGAACTTTGATTGACCTTAGTTTCACATATCCAGAGGTTTATAACTTTATATTGCAATAATAAGGCATTAGTTACCAAGAGGTTTTTATTGTTTACTTCTTCTGAGGTATATATGTATTGCATGATGTACTGCAATACGAAACTTGCATTCCAAAACTACAATAAAATTGGTCCAACTGCCTAGTCCTATGACTCCTATCTTTTGGATATTGCGTCAGCTTCCAGAACCGAACTTTGACCTTTACTCCAGCGTCCCACTTGTGTCCTATCAATTTTAGTTCGTAATCTTCTTTTACCATTTCAATTCTTAGTTATTCTACTTCTGATGGTCTAAGAAGCATGGATACGGGTACAGACACTTGACACAAGAAAAACGGTTACGCAAATACATTTTCTAGTTGTGTCTGTCACAAGAAAAACGGTTACGCAAATACATTTTCTAGATAACTAGGACACAGACACTTTGGGAACACGTTGAATGTACATTTTGCCCGTATCGTTCTACATTTATATTAAATAAAAACATCCATATGAAACTAGGATAGAATACAAACAATATCAACATTATTTATGTATAGAAACAGAAGTCATTATATAAGTATTCATGAACTAAGCATTCACAGCAATTTTTGAACCTGACCGAACTTTTTCCAATCGCACCTTCTAATGTGTTGCTAACGTGTACTCTTGTATCCAACTTAAAAAACTTGCTAAAAAATAGGGCACGCATTGAGTTGTGGGCCTTGTGGCCGATGCTTGTCTAGAGTGTGTTTGTGCTCACAACCGTGGAGACAACGATTAGACTGATATCTGCCTCGACAAACAAGTGCTCACTGTCTTAGCTAAGAACCCCACTAAGCTTTCTCTTCTTCAAGTTGCACTATATACGACTGAGTTAGCTGCATCAAGCTTGAATTCTACCCCCAACAACAAACTTAAATACACTCCCTCCTCCCCAAAATTTTGGTTCCTTTCTGTGAATTGAACATCTTTAAGGGGATACCATAATTACTTCTCCAAACATAAGGATTTCCAAAATTACCCTTTAGCTGAAATCCAATGCGTTTTTTCCCTCCACTTTTGAAATTCGAATAAGAGGAGGAAGGAAAAGTCAAAACGTTTCAATTTGTTCTTCTTGACTAGTCAAAATGGACAAACACCCCCAAAGGACAAATGGACCAAAATTTTGGGACTGAGGTAGTATAAAAATCAGTAAGAAGGGGCCATCTCCATGATGAGCTTGCTGTTAGAAAACTATAGGGTGTGAGGCTTCATGTTGAACAGGTGTTGGACATATCCCTCATCCTACTCAGTTTATATATCCTTTCTTTTCTTCACCTCCACAATTTCCCCTAGTTTATTGTTAGAAAAATTCAAGTAGGCAAACACATGATTACTTCAAATGGTTGAAAGATCAGACACTGAAAGATACAATCTTGGAAGAACCTCCCAAATTTACTTGCCAAACTCATGTGCATTGCTGAAGCACAAGCCATAGAGGGAAGCATTATTTCTTCCCCCAAAGCCCAATAAGGTGCTTTTGAGTGTTGACTATACCCGTAAATATAACTTAAATCAGTACACTACAATATTGAAAAAAATAGAAACTGGCAAGCATTTGAATGTCATTGGCACAACAAAAGACCAAAGAATGCACCATAACAGACCATATAACAAGCAAATACTGCTGTGAACCTGGAAATCTTGCGATTGTCTGGTCCCATCGCCAAAGGATGATTGCAAGGCATCCGAAACTGCTTTTATGCCAACCCCCTCTGGAATAAATCCAAAAGAAAGAAAGTCATTTGCCAAACCCAGAGAGTCCCCATTAACAGAGTGCACTAGCTGAAAGAAACAAAAAGTCGTAACAGATGCAGAACTTCAAATGGTTGCACTACGCAATAGAGGGGGGAGGGGGGAAGAGAAAAAAGAAAAAGAAAGCCACAAATGGTGTTCCAAGAGAAAAGACTACTGATCTTCTGGAGAAAAGTGCAGGTTTAAGTACAGCTACAAATCAAGAAGTGCAGAAAAGAGTTTTCTATATTCTTGTCAGCACTCTTTTCGGGTGACAATCACGTTCCACACTCTACAGTTGAATCAAAACCAAAAGAAAAAGGAAAGAAGATAAAAATCATCAGACAACCATTTCAGCTTCCTTTACAGTTGCAGGAATCCCTATATCCAGTCTCATAGTGGACTTGTATTGCTCGGGGACAACAGCACCACCCTGCACACAGATTTCCACCACTGCAGGGGCTTGACCATAGAAGTTCCTAAGCTCTCTTTGCAAAGCTGGCTCATTCAAATCAGGAACGTGCCACACGTATCTTGGCGGTATCAAATCGTCAATCACAGCCTTCTGCCACCCATGCTGCCCGTTCCGTTGCTGGTGCTTGTAGGCTCCACAGTTCTGTGCCTTGTGTCCGCACGCCCCCACATGAACCTCACTGCAATATCCACAAACCCTAACCGGATAAACGCCCATTAGCTTCTTAGCTCCTCTCTTCATTGTTTCCCATGCTTGGAGGGTTTCCTCAGCAAGAAAGGCAATCTCTTCATCATTTGATGGTGGTACTATCTCTTCATTGGGTAGTTCAGTTAATAACGGTATCTTTGGAGCTTCTGGATCAAGATCCGGTAGATCACTTTCATCTGCATCAATAAATTCGCTCTTTGCAATGCGGATTACGGGTTTTCTCCTCCTTTTTGTGGGATATTCAGGTAAATCTACCCCAGCTTGGATGCAGAGCTCCACTACTGCTGGAACTCGGGGTATTGAAAATCTCTCTTCATGAGGTATGCGCTTTCCAAGTCGATCGTAAAGGTGGTAGGCTTCCAGTGGGACCAATATGTCTTCAACAAATGCATTTGTCCAATCGTGAACTCCCTTACGTGCTGGAGCTCCTGGACCTCTACATGACTTGAATGGGTGCCCAACAGGTCCAACATGGATTTCGTTACAACCCCTGCAAAAGGGTAGGTTGGGCATTGTCACGTAAGCAGTTACTTATGAGAACCAATGTTCCTTAAGGAACAGAGATGCCAATGTTCAACACATGGAACACGCAGAACCTTTGTATTTGGACTCTTCAAAATATAACCACCCCCCATGTCGCTACTTCCGGAACGGTGTAATATGTGTCCGATACTTTGCACATGACACTTACCCTATTAGTTTTTAACAATGCCACAAAATGAACATATTGTTTGGTAATGGCTCTAAAATGAATGAGATGTTCTTTTAACAAAATATTCTTTACCCAAAAAAAAAAAACAATATAGGCCCTTTTTGCCAGTCTGCGTTCAACAAACACGGAAAGAAAGAAATTGCGAAATTATTTTGTCAGAGAAATTCCAAGCTCATACCTAAGGCATTCTACAGGTACAGAGAAATGAAGAAAGAAATTACTTGCAAGCATGTACAGGTACTGCTTTTAAGAGCTTTTTGAGATTGTTGATCAACGATGTTCTTGCATTCAACACATTGTATGCAAGTGGAATTAGACTTTTGACAAGCAATCCATTCTTAGGGGGAGGGACAGGTCTTTTAGGTTTGCCTCTACTATTCTTGAATCTCTCCCTGGCAGCTCGCCTTAGCTCCAGTATGGGTGTTGGAAAAGGCTTCTTCTCCTTCTTTGAGAGGTACTTGGGCAAATCAGCATTTTGGGGATGGTTGCATCTGACAACCAAAGGATGGTGTGGAGCCGTATTCAGTGATGGAATCCTGAACTCCACTTGAAGTTTGAGTATGCTCCCACAGTACTGCGAAATATAAGAAATGCAAGAAATTAAAACAGTTCCAAAAGTAGTGACATTTAAGGAAGGGGATGTTTTCCTTCTTGTGTTTGATAAGTTAGGAACAGTATCAAGTAAGCATAGGCTTACGTCAAACTGCACATTGCTTAATAATATGTCATCAAAGATTGCTAACAGTAAAAGGATAATCCTTAAAATAGTCTTACAGCAGCCAAGCTGTATCTTGGAACAAATTTCATGATACATACGTGAGAAACCAGGAAGGCTTTCAAGATGATTTAACATTTTTCCTTTGGATAGAGCAAGTTCTATGACTTATAGTCCGAACAATTGTTTTCCTTATCCTATACTAGGGTACACTCAATAAATGACATTGATCTAAGAGCGAGAGACAATCTACAATCACAAGGAATAAATTTGTAACGCCACTTGTTTAAGTAAGAGAGTGATTAAATTCCATTATTTCCACTGAAGCGACTGGTTTACTAGATAGCTTGGACTAAGAAATTGGCACTCTTTGGTGTACCCAATTGATGTTACAGAAGTAGCTAGAGAAGTCTCTCAGAGTAAGTAAACAATAGATAATACTCCTAGACTGAGTTCGCAGAGAAAAGCAAACAAGAAGGTCCAAACACATAAATACATGTACTGTCATATCCAGTTATTTTTCTTAGTGTGTTCCCGAAAAACCATACTAACTTTACTTAAAGCTCCTCTTTTAAGCATTAAAGCGCATTTTGTGTCTTATTTCGTGTATATATAGGTCATTACCTACCTCACATCCTGTCACAGAGAAAAAATGAACTCAGAAGGATAGGTAATGGAGAGGTTGAACAACAAATTTTAATAGAAGGGCGCAAAAGAAACCCAACCCTCTCCCAATGAAAGACTGTAATATGCAGATTTAAGAATCAAATGGAAAGAAAGAATTCGAATGACAGAATGAGAGACTTTCATTGCTTTCGGGTGGGCCAGCTAAATGCACTTAGTAACTTGATTTCAAATGAACTAATCAAAGAGTGTTATGTTGCACATTGAAGAGGATTCTGTAGATAAATGTTTACTAATTCCCTATGACAAATTAAACAGCATTTAATGGTTGTTTGTAGCTTGTGGATAGAAAAAGAGCAAAGGTGCACAGATGGTGTAAAAAGCCAGTACCTTGAGAGAATCAAGTGAGCTACGACTAGGGAATCCGTCGGATTTCGGACAACCCAGTTTCGGTGTTAAAGCCTTCCCTTTTCCATGCGGGAAGACTGAAGCAACAAACCGCGGTTGAGGATAAACACAATCCATACCTGAAATCAAAAAAAAAAGTTACAATTTAGATCGTTCAGAAAATCTCATTTCAGTAACTAAAAAACTGTGCAGTCTCACCGTGCAAAGTTTGGAAACTTATACACACCAGAGGTTTGGACGCAAGTCGAGTATATACAAAAAGAGCATTGTGAGAATTCTATCAAATCAATTGTTTATTTATTGCGATAACATCCGCACTATGAATTACAATAAAAAAAAATTAAAAAGGCAGGGCAATGAAAGAATGCAATCCGTTTCAGCCTTAAAGAATAGGGCTTGCACCAGGTTTTTACAATATAATGATCTTAGGCCTCGTTTGATTCAGGGATTAAAACAGACAGGATTAAGAGTCCTGGGATTAATAATGCTGGACTATTTGTCCTGGTACTAATTTAGTCATGAATCCTATACAGTCCCCTGTTTGATCCAGGCACAATTAATATTGGGATATCCCATGCTGAGGTCAATCCCATGTTTGGTTCTGTCACTAAATTTTGGGATTAATTTCAGGACTATTTCTCTCTCTCCCCCTCTCTCTCAAGCATTCCACCAAATTTCTAGGCATTCCAACCAAATTCTCAAGCAATTCAACCAACTTTTGGGCTTTCCAAACAACTTTCTCAAGAAATTCATAAAATGGGCATTCCAAACAATTTTTCAAAAAAATTCCCAAACAATATTCATAACCCAAGCAATTTTTCCAATAACTTCTCAACCAATAACATGTGCATTCCAACCAAACAATAATCTAAGCATTCCAACAAACAAATAATCTGGGCATTCCATAACTTGGGCATATATTTTCCAACATAATTGACACCCACAAGTAGTACATGTTACAGTTCAAACACCCGCAGAAGAACAGATTAAAAACGGAATACAATGATAAAGGATTTGCAACTCCTAGAATTTCCTCTGTTAGGACTAGAACCAGAGAACCAAGGATTAAGCATGGCTAGTATTCTCCCCAGTGTAGCATCAGTGGATTGCAAATTCTAGAGACTGATTAGTGGCAGCAACCAAAAGAGAATTTCCTTCAAGTGCAGCAGCATCAGATCCCAAACAGGAGGCCAAACAGGATTTTTCTCAAGAGTAGCTGCAACAGGTCCCAAATTGAATAATCTGATTAAACTTTAAGCCACTTCAGTTAGACCCTTTCAGCTTTTAGGCATCAATACCTCAATTTCTTAGTTTCAGTCCACTCTGTTTGAATGGCTTGAAACTTATTAGTCAGTAAGCATTGCTTTAGTAGAATTTAGCACTTAAGCATTCCAAACTCTCTTTGAAGGTTTTACGCCAAAAAAGGAAAAAAAAAATTCTGATGAAAAGATCAAATGGGTAGAACACGAAGAATTTTTTTTCAATTTGATCAACTGGGTAGAACATAAATATGTGGGAAAAAAAAAAAGGGAAAACAAAAAAATATAGAAGAAAAAACAACTACGACTTTGAAACAACCAATCAAGCAAATCGGAACTCAAACAACTAGGGCTTCTCAAATCGGAACTCAAACAATCGTATCAAGTAAAAATCAAACAAACAAGTTCAGGCGATTCGAAATAAACATGTACGAAGAACAAAGATCTGTGAAAATTTTGGGAAAAAAATGAGAAAAAGGAACCGAAGAAGATTAGGTATTGATTGAGAAAAATGAACCCAAACAGCTAGGGCTTCTTAAGAACAAAAAAAGAACTCGAAATCGAAAAAATCAAAAGAAGGACAAACTGAAGAAGGAAAAAATGGTGACCTAGTTTGATTTCGAAGGTGATCTTCTTGATGAAATGAGGCGGTCTTATCGATCGAAGGTCTTCTGCTCAGGCCTCTTGGCGGAGAGAACGATAAAGGAATGAGGAAAGAACTTCGAGTCATCTAGGGCTTCTTTTTATGTAATGGCATTTTTGCAATTAGTTGGTCTTTCCTTCCGCATTTCTTCTCTCCCGGACTAAACAGTCCCAACACCTCCCAAGTCCAAACGCAACCCCCCCCCCCCCCCCCCCCCCCCCCGCGCGCGCGCGCGCGCGCGCGACTATATTATACCCCCCATATAATCCCGGTATTAGCAATCCTGCTCCCGCAAACGACGGAAAACGTGAGATTAGGTGTGTTTAGTCCTAGGCGCTTAATCCGCGAAATCCGCGAATCAAACGAACCCTTAAAGGCCCTTAAAGTATCAGAGAAAGAAGATATTTGATCCTCGAGATAAATTCCTTCAGGTGTGGAATCCACTTTTTGTTGCGTCAAGCATTTTGGCAGTATATGTGGATCCTCTATTTTTCTATCTTGTAGGTATAGACCGAAAATGGCAATCATAGCTACAACATTCCGAACAGTAATTGATGCTTTCTACTACCTTCTTCAAATGGCACTGCAATTCAGAACAACTTACATTGCCCCAATGTGAGAGCCCACCTTGGCGAAGCCCCACATCGATAAGATGTGGGAAGTGAATATGCTATATAAATGTTTCCGACAAGTTACTTTATAACCTAAGGTTAACCTTTTGAGCTACGTGGATGAGGCTAAGCGTTAGTAGATCAGCTGGCACGGGTCATTATAGTTGGTATCAGAGCACAACCCTGGTCTACATGATAGGAGCCACCTCTAAAATCTGATACGAACACACTAACCAGGAAAAGGTTGCTGGGCCAATGCAACGAGGAGGTTGCATCATAAGGCGGGGAGATTGTGAGAGCCCACCTTGGCTACGTCCCACATCGGTAAGATGTGGGAAGTGAATATGGTATATGAGTGATCCCGACTAGCTACTATATGATTTGAGGTTAACCTTTTGAGCCACGTGGTTTAGGCTAAGAGTTAGCAAGTCAACTGGCGCACGTCGTTACACCCATCTTCTCGGGTTTGAGGATATACACAATCCACACCTGAAATCAAAACAAAATTTGCTTCAAATGATTTTAATATGTACCACCAAAAAACAAAAATAAAACAATCAATTTCATGGGAAGAAGAGATCATTAAAACAAACAAATTAATGGATATGATTATTAATCCAATTCACTGTATTAGTTCGGTTAGGATTTCACTGCTTCTCTGTGTAGCACAAAGAAACCCAAACGATAAAGTGAAACCAAACAACTGTAACGACCCGCTCCAACTAATCTGCTAACCATTCGCCTAACTACGTTGCTCAAAAGGTTAACCTCAAGTTATAGAATAGCTGGTGGGCATTTCCTTATAAACCATTTCATGTTTTCTACAACTCTCGATGTGGGAATTGATTCCCAAATTGGGTTCTCACAATCTCCCCATCTTATGATGCAATATCCTCGTTGCATTGGCCCAGCAACCTTACCCCTGGTGGCCATGGTGTGGTAGTTAGTTTTGTACAGCACAATAGAGGTCGCCCCCACCATGTGGACCAGGGTTAGGGTTGTACTCTGATACCAACTATAACGACCCGCCCCAGCTGACATGCTAACCATTCGTCTAACCACGTGGCTCAAAAGGTTAACCATACAGAGAAAGAGACAACTTGCGCAGGATGTTGACGGAAACTGAAAATTGACCATGGATTTGTCAGTGTTCAGTGAAGCCGATACATAATCAGATTACAAAAGTTAGGACTAGAGTGAGGGGGGAGAAAGAGAGCGCACACGCGCTAAAAAGCATTTTTTTTGAAAAAATACTTCCAATGTTCCTCGCATCTTTAACATGCGAGGTCATGTCAAAAAACAATGCAACTACACGATCTTAGTTCTAAGAAGTGAGTTTCTTAGTTTGAGATGATGTAGTTCTTCGACATGACCATGCATGTTGAAGATGCGAGTAACATTGGAAGTATTTTTCCAAAAAAAAAAAAACCCTCTGCAGTCACAGCTTGCTTTTGTAATTTGATTATGTATCAGCTCCACTGACAAATCCATAGACAAATTTCAGTTCCCCTGAACATCCTGCGGTAAGTCATCTCTTTCTCATGCTGCTTGGTTTCACCTTCATTTAGGTTTCTTTGCGTTGCAAAGAGAAGCAATGAAATCCTTGCCGAACTGATACAGTGAATTTGATTAATATTCAAGTCCATTAATACGGTGAAATTGATTATTTTATCTTTGTTGTTTCCTTTCTGTTTTTTGGTGGTACATATTAAGATCATTTGAAGGAAATTTTGTTTGATTTCAGGCATGGATTGTGTTTATTCTCAACTGCAGTTTGTTGCTTCAATCTTCCCGCATGAAAAAGGGAAGACTTGAACACCCAAACTGGGTTTTCTAAAATCTAACCGATTCACTAGTCGTTGTTCACTTCATTCGTTGAAGGTACTGGCTTTTTACACTATATTTGTGCACCTTTGCTCTTTTTCTATCCACAAGCTACAAACAACAATTAAGCGCTGCTTGATTTGTCATAGGGAATTAGTAAATATTTATCTACAAAATCCATAAGCAACATAGCAGTCTTTGATTAGTTCATTTTAAATCAAGTTTCTAAGTGCATTTAGTTGGCCCCTCCCGAAAGCAATGAAAGTCTCTCATTCTGTCATTCGAAGTTTTTCTTTCCATCAGAGGATTCTTAAACCGACATATTACAGTCTTTCCTCAGGAGATGATTGGGTTTCTTTTGCACCCTCCATTAAAATATGTTGTTCAACTCCATTACCTATCCTTTCGTGTTTGTTTTTTCTGGCTAACAACCTACATACACACAAAATAAGACACCAAATGCGCTTTAATGCTGTCAAGAGGAGCTTTAAGTAAAATTAGTATGGTTTTTGGGGAACACTAAGAAAAAATAACCAGATATGACAGTACATGCATTTATGTGTTTGGACCTTCTTGTGTGCTTTCCTCTGCAAACTTGGTCAAGGAGTATAAACTGTTGTTTTCTTACTCTGAGAGACTTCTCTAACTACTTCTGGAACATCAATCGGGTACACCAAAGAGTGCCAATTTCTGAGTGGTTTATCCTGGAAATCCAATCTATCTAGTAAACCAGTCCCTTTAGTGGAAATACTGTAATTTTAACTCTCGTACTTAAACACGTGGCATTACAAATTTAATGCTTGTGATTGTTGATAGTCTCACGCTCTTAGGTCAATGCCATAAATTGAGTGTACCCTAGTCTAGGGAAAAGGAAATAAATTGTATGGGACTATAAGTCATGGAACCGGCTCTAACCAAAGGGATAATAGTAAATCATCTTGAAAGCCTTCCTGGTTTCTCACGAATCTCATCATGAAATTTGTTCCGAGATATAGCTTGGCTGCTGCAAGACTATTTTAAGGATTATGATTTTTAACGTTAGCAATCTTTTGAGGAGATATTATTAAGCAATGTGCAGTTTGACCTAAGCCTATGCTTACTCGTTACCGTTCCCAACTTACCGAGCACAAGACGGAAAACACTAACTTCCTTAGATGTCACTACTTTTGGAACTGTTTTAATTCTTGCATTTCTCATATTTCGCAGTACTGTGGGAGTATACTCAAACTTCAAGTGGACCTGAGCCCGACTGAAACTCTCGTCGAGCTCCCACCGATGCTGATTGGATTTTTCGATCAGGTCGGCGGGTTGGGCTGGTAGATTTGGGCCGTTAATTTTCAGTCACAAATCGAAAAACACACAATCAGAGTCACAAATTACATCCCAAGTCTACAAGTTCACTAAGAACTGAATCCATCACAGAAAGTAGCACTCGACTAAAAGCATTCATAAAAGGCACAGATGTGAGAGAGAGACGTACCACTATAGACTGTAGAGTATCGCTCAACGGAGGTCCGGAGTCACTGAGTCGGGTGAGAGAGAGAGGAAATGGTGGTGGGGAGGAGCCTGTTCAGGGAGTGGATGGGGCCTGGGGGAACACCTCCCGACCCCACCCCTCCTCTTCCGAAAATACCCCGCAGCCTGAAATACCCAGCCCCATTTTCTCTTATTTCTCCTTTATTTACTTAATAATCTTTATATCTTTTTTCTCTTTCATTTATTTAATATTTTTTAAGTATTCTAATTTTCAATCTCGTTGAATCAGTGCAAAGATCTTATTTTTTTATCATTTTGTCTTCAATGGTCATAATGAATTTTGACTCTAAAGTCTTTCAACGAACACCCTAAGGCTCTTTATTTAGTTTCAGTTCTCTCTTAGGGTGCTCATTGGAAGGCTTAGAGCCAAAAATTCATTACATTAATTTAGGATGAAATGATAAGAAAAATAAGATCTTCGCACCGATTCAAATAAATTGAAAATTGTAACATTTATTTTTTTTACACCATTTATATATTAAAAATATAGTAAAAAATTAAGTGTTTCAATTTTCAATCTGTTTAAATCGGTGTAAAGACATATCTTTTGATTATTTTATATTAAATGGTCATAATAGATTTTTGGCTTCAAAGCCTTTCAATGGGTATCCTAAGAGAGTCCTGAAACTAAATAAAGAGTTTTAGGATGCTCGTTGAAAGGCCTTAGAATCAAAAATTCATTACGACCATCTAAGGTAAAATGATCAAAAAGAAAACATCTTCGCACCATTTCAAACAAATTAAAAATTAGAATACTTATTTTTTTACATAGTTTATATATTAAAAAATATAGTTAAGAATTTAAGTGTTTCAATTTTCAATCTGTTTGAACTGGTGCAAAGATCTTATTTCTCTGATCATCATTTTATCTTAAATGGTCACAATGGTTTTTTTGGCTCTAAGGCCTTTCAATGGGCATTCTTAGAGAGCCCTGAAACTAAATAAGGAATTTCAGGGTGCTCGTTGGAAGGCCTTAGAGCAAAATATTCGTTACGACCATTTAGGATTAAATGATAAAAAAAAAAAGTAAGATTTTCGCACCAGTTCAACTGAATTGAAAATTATAGAGCATTCTATAAATGATGTATTTATTACATTTGAACCAAAAATCTTCCAATTTTCATAGATAAATGGTGTATATTTTTTTATTTATTATTCATTGTTAAGACAAATTAAAATAATATAAAGTTCTTAGGCCCCATTCTCTTGAACTTAACTTAAATTTGAAAATTGTCCTTATTTGAATTTTTTTTGAATTTGTTAGTTTTACGCCTAACTTTTGTGGGTTATTGATTCGTCTCGACGAAAAAAATCAGAAAAGTAATTTTTTTTACTTTTACCCAAGTATTTTGCTAAAAAGTGATTATATTCAAAATACTTGGGTACAAGTAAAAAAAAAAATTTATTTCTTCAATTCTTCTCGTCGAGACGAATTAATAACGCAAAATTAACAAATGTGGAAAAAAATTTAAATAAGGTCAAAGTTTTCAAATTTAAGTTAAGTTCAAGAGAAGCCTTAAATATAAAGTCAAATTTAAATATTGTAAAAACATATTTTAGTTGAAAATATTATTTGAGTTAACCAAATTAAAATTAAATAAGTAATTAAATAAATAAATAACATAATAGAATTAAGGAATTAAGCAAAATAATAATTTAGTTAAAAGGGTAGGAGTTGAAGGCATTTTGGTCTTCTTGGCAAGAGAGAGGGGGGCCTGTGTCGGGGTGGGAAAAGCAGCTCTCGGGAACGATTATTCCGTAGGGCTTGCTTCCTTATTCTCTATATTTTTTGGGATTTTTTTGTGAGGGCTTAGATAAAGCTATAAATGGTTTTTTTTTGACAAGTATTTGATTACCATTTTTTTAAAAACAGTCGTGAAGAAATACCACAAAAGAATATCACTACTAGAAATATCTCATTCCATAAAGGACCAGATAAATTTCAACCATCAAAACACACGTGGAAATTGACATTACAGACCTCCTTTCAGACCCAAGAACTTGGGACTTTAGTTTGATAGTGCACATAGAAGAACTTGGTGAGGATTTTTTTTTCCCCTTATGTTTAGGAACTTTTGGAAGTATACATATTATAAACCTTCTGGCTACATTGAAGTCTATTTTGACCTTATTGTGCTCAATGATCCATCACTTAGTGAAGCATTCAACTTTCTTTTCTTCTTAGTATGTAATGTGTAGGCTTGATATATCTCATTATTCTTAATCTGTACTTGATGCATTCTGCGTTGTTTTGCTATTGTAATATTAAACTCAGGAAGTTTATGTTAAACAGAGTGATTTGTCATATTCGAAATGTCAAAGAGTTTATTTTATGTTGTCCAAATTGTCACGCTTTTCATTCAGAGTACGGCTAACGTGAGCCCATTGGGCACAGGATAACACACAAAACGACAAAACAGTTAGAACTCCAATATAGCTTTGGCGGATATCTATGCAGTTTTTACAGATATCAATACACCCTTTTTGCTATTCGTATTATCCAAAGCACAATGGGCTTTAGCTACGGATATCAATATAGTATGAGTATTTTTCACAACCCTCTTGGAACATTATATGAATCTACTCTAGTTGCTTTCATTGTTCTTCTTTCAGCTGAGTCAAATAGTGGAGAAATGTTCAAGAAAAAGCAAATGAATCATTGAAAGAGGGGATCAATGACAGAGACGACGACAGATGATGTGGATTTCAAGGGACGGAAAATGGACATCAAGTCCATTATGAAAGATATTGAGTTCTTGGGTAATTCTTTCTTTTTCTATTACATGATGCGTTAAGCTAATTTCTCTGTTATTGAACACGTAATCTTCACCTAAAGAGCTTGCCTGATGTGGAACTTTTGGTTTACGATAGCTGACCTAAATCTATAAGTGGACAATGGAGGGGTTTATGACTGTGTATGGCATTGCCAAATCATGGTTTCCATGAGGATAGTATCGATTTGTGCTTCTTCTTCTTTTTATGTGTGGTCGAAGCGAAGGGAGGATTTCTTGGATGGGATTGGGGACTCTTTGCTTTTGACGTATAATCATTAATCACATTCAATTATCAGATACATATCCAGGGGCGTTCATCTTAGTACCTGCCACACATTGGCATGGACACGACGCTTTCATAGGAGTGTTGTGCTTCTTAAGACAGTAGGGTTCATGAAGACTCAGGGTTTGACTTCATGATCGTGAAACCTACTGCATGGCTAGTTTGGTGCTTTTACATGCATTAACTTAACGAAAAATCAGGCTAGGGTTTGTAGGCCAAAGGTGCTAGTTAATTGTAAGGGAAGTAATTTTGTGGACCAAGTTGACCTTATTACTTGCTAACCCAAGGAAGATACACCAATTAAGTACTATACCTCCCCACCATGTCCTAATCACTATCACTTTCGGCCACCTGGTGACCAGAGACATTTTCCGAATCTACAGAGAAGTTTTAAATATCAGTGTATATCCTTTACAACTAATAAATTTCATTATCCACTGTTTTAATGACAATTTTATTGTTCACTGTTCTTACAACAGAGGGTTTCATTGTTCACTATACGGAGTACTATTTACTACTGATAAATTCCTTTGTTCGCTAGTCACTACTTTTAGGATAGATAAATTACCAATATGGTCGCAGTGAATAGTAGGATTATTTTGGTCTAGTTTGGTCGGAAGGACTTAACAAATTAAGATTTCTTTTCGTTGGACTTCAAAAGTTAAAAGATCATTTGCTATGCACTTGTGGTTGAAAGCCCCCGGTTTAATGTGGCCAAATTGCCAACTCTGATTGAGGTTGGTACTCCTTATCATGGTAATAATGTCTAGAAGTGTACCATCCTCGTACTTCTGTCCTGTTCGGGCAAGTGGCATTAATCTCAACCCTGTACGGTTATGGTAGAGGGTACCTTGCATATTCATTGGAACAACTTCGTGCCTGTGTGCTACACAGTCGATCTGCATTAATCTAGGGTGAACTGTTGAGCAGGAGATGGTTATTTGGTTTAGGTGGAAAAAATGGAATACATTGAAACTATGAGGCCTCTTAGTCTCAACTGTATGTCTTTTACAAAATGCACTAGGCGGCTAAACCTTTCTTGTTTTTACCCAATATAGAAACTCTTGTCTTCGATACGGATCTGAGATCCTTCCAAAAAAATATTATATTCCAAGTGAAATTTGAATTGCAAGCTACAATCTAAGGGAACAGAGTGCGAAGGAGGTGGATAACCCAACAACGCCGTTTGGGGTTTGATTTTGGGACTGGATTGAGAACGAACATATGAGATTCAAGAATCAAAATGTTATCGCTTGTCTTGACATTTGTAGTCCGCTAACGGAGAAGCATGCGCAGCAGGTTCAGCAATCGGGGTAACGACATCGTCCTATTGAATTGAACTGGATCATGTGGTGTTGGCAACAGCTCAGCCGCTCATCTCATTAGCGAGGTGTCTTCTTCGGGTTGAAAGTTCCAGAAGATGTTGAGACCGAATAAGTTGACAGAGGATCTGAATCAGAATACTGCGTAAAACTTATATACAAAATGAGCCATAAAACAATCAACAAACTGAATCACAAAATGCGCAACACATGAATCCCATAATTCGTGAGTAGCCACAAATATGCATAAATGACCAGAGCGAGAATGATCCAGAAAGATGCACGGTATCTTGTGAAATTATGAGCCTCAACAATGAGTGCTTTGTTTAAAGTGCCACAAAACTACAAAAGATAAATCATATGCGCGACAGTTCAAATTTTGTTCCTCTAGAAATCAACCATCAGTGTAAGCTCAAGTGATATGTCCGACTTTTGTTAAACTAATCAAAGTGTGGTATTTATCGGACATGTAACAAGATGAAACACAATGATTCTACATCATGAGCAGTAGTTTATATCGGTCTCACATAAAAGGCTACTTGTGAACTTCAACTTGAATGCATAATAGCAGCTTCCTGAACTTAATAAAGTCAGACAAATACCGAAGCACCAGGTGAGGTTAAGAGAGAGAGAGAGAGAGAGAGAGAGAGAGAGAGAGAGAGAGAGAGAGCCGGGGTGAGAAAAGGAGAAGGTAAATAGAGGGTGAACGTGATCTGTTTACCAATAGTAATTTCACCATTTGGGTTTTCTTTCAACGGCGCTTTTTACCACCACCCTTTTTCTTTCCCTTCTTTCTGAAGCTGCCCTTCTTCTTTCCAGGGTTGTCAAACCCTGCACTTAAAGTGTTGATGCTGCGATCAAGTTCTCTAGTTGCACCCGGTTTCAGTAAATTTTTCACATTCAGAACACCGTTTCTGAAATACCCTTCCGTTGACTTCAGCACCTTGTTCTCAGGCCTACGCTTCTCCGTTGCTCTTTTAGAACCATTGCCAAGCATCCCTCCGAATCGTCCTAGTACCATTCTCTAAAAAGCTATAATAGTTAGCACTCCAGATTTCAAATGACCAACAAATAGTAGAATTGACAAGAAACTGTGAGACATTAACAACCTCTTCTTGTAATTTCTGGTCTCTTTCTTTTTGTTTCTTCATTGTTACCCGTGCTACGCTTAGGGGTAATCTCTGGTTCTTTGGAGGCTGTGTCAACAGAAAAATAGAAACTCTTAAAAACAAAACCCTTAAACAGAGTTATGTCAAAAACCAGACTCAGGAAAAGAAGTTTTCACCTTTCCACCCAGAGCAACAACCTTCCTGTTTTCCAAATCCTTCCTATCTTTCCATGTCATATGCGAGGAGCCTGAAATGTCGTGACAGTAAGCAAACAAGAAAAGTAGCAAGTATAATTCAACAACTTAGATGCAAATACAAACAATACCTCTCTCGCGCGAACTTGGAAGGAATTAAAACAACAGGTTTCTACCGTTCCTATATCCTACCACTAAATGAAACACTTAAAATTCTAAACTTGTTATTCACAAGTCATCAGATCTATACATTTTTACTTGATTATTGAGGAAAACTAATACAACCATCAAATCGCATTGTACAAATATTTACCCAATGGGTGTGGGCCTGAAATAGCCACCGCTAAGATAAATACTGTTCCATCAGTAATTAAGCTGTCTGTCGTAGTCACCTCTGTAGAAAGATGAAGTACAGCGTCTTCTGACAAAAATACCCTATACCTTCATATGGGAAGTGGTAACATTGTTGATGCATAGACAAAAATAAGCATTACCGCGGAAAGATGACCACTAGGAGGAGGGGCAAGAGTAATAGATAATAAGATATCAACATCACATAAAACATACATGCTAACATCATGCTAGCAAAATCTTTCACAGGAATATAGCAAAGATAAGAGAACAAAATTACATGTCCAATATACGCACGTATGCCTCAACATAATAACTGCATAAGAAGAAGAATTATATATTATTGCATTCATTTTTTGTGGTAGGGGAAGGGGATGACTGCTGCTGTTAGTGAGTTGTGAGAAATAACTGTTATCCCACTCAACTTCTGTAACTTGAAGGAAGTCCTGAGAAGTTAAACAATCAGTGTAACTTCTCATGCAAAGCTACACCCACGATAAGACTAAATCACAAAGGTATGGGGCCACCTTGCTGTTTCTCATATGTTGTCAAGAAAAGCCAAAGCGGAACAAGCAAGCAGGCAGGACACAGTACTATCTTAACTTTTAAGCAAAACATGAAGAAATTTCTCAGGAAAAGAGAATGGGAACCGGATCTTTCCCCTCTCTTTTTTAGAGGTTCCCCCACACCCCCCCACATCTATATTGGAAGGATGCATGGCAGTGACCAGAAAAGGCCTCTTGTCATGTAAGGTTCAAGAGGAAGTATAATCTAGGGGATCCATTACAGCTTGGTTTCTATAGCAAGAATGTAAAACTACAGAAAATCTCCTAAGAGCGGTAAAATTCCTGTCCTCCCTGCTTCTATTACTACCATTTGAAGTTGCAGTGAGAACTTAATCCTCTCCATGCCATGTCAGCTGGAGTGCATTGAAACTAAGAGGCCTCCCAGATGCAACAGCTCAGAGAGGGCCAACCCAGGCATCTCGATAGGATGCAGGCTGCTTTTGTGCTGGAGTATAACGATAATTTAAGTCCACGCATCAAAATATGAGTCCCAAGACTCCCAACAATAGGCATCAGGGGTGACACCTGTCATAGATGAGTAGTGATACCTGAACCTGCTGAACAAATCAATTTTTTTCCTGAAAATAGATATCAATATAGTTCACTGTTAGCCAAGGGGTTCAACTTCGGCTAGGGTTGCCCAGCCCTACGAGGATGATAGCCTGCTATACCATTGCAACCACTCTACATGGTCTGCACAAGGAAAGCATTTGCTCCCTCACACTTTATTATACAATATTACAGCTAAGGTTCCGAATACCGTACCGGGCCTACCGGCTAGAGTACCGGATTTCCTACAGGAACGGTACATACCAGTACCGGTTGATATTGAGGAACACTTTGGATTTATCACTATTAGTGTTATTTTCCCACATAAGATAATTTACACATTTATTAAAAATAAAATAAAAAGTAGTCCGGTATTTGTCCACTACCGTCCGGTATTGACCAGTGGTGACCAGTATTGTCCGGTACTAGAAGAAAAACATAAATTTAAAAGTAGTCCGGCATTCGCTGGTACCATCCGGTATTGACCGGTATATGAGCCGGAACAAAATTAGAGGTGTAGGGTACTGAATTTGGACGATACCGATACGGTATGAGATTCATAACTTGATTACAGCCCTTATATCGATTTGTACTTGGTCTTTCTTACTCATTGAAAGAACCCACAAAGTACATACTTAGGTCCGTCTAAAATGTTGAATTGATTTGTGGAATTTACGTCATCAATAAATGCATAGCATTTTATTTCGTTATGCCAGCACCAGATTACAATTCTCTTTTTCTTTCCTGAGATTTGGGAAGTTTGAGTTAACTGTCAATTTATTAGAAGTGGGTATTAATGTAAGTAAATGCGACTTTTCCAAAATACTTGTAGGTTCCAAGGTATTGAATGTAAAGACTTAAAACGATTTGTATTCCATTTTTTCCACCTAAACCAAATAACCATCTCCTGCTCAACACTTCACCCCAGATTAATGCAGACCGACGGTGTGGCACACAGGCACGAGGTTGTTCCCATGAATATGCAAGGTACCCTCTGCCATAACCGTACAGGGTTGAGATTAATGCCACTAGACCGAACAAGACAGAAGTATGAGGATGGTACACTTCTAGACATTATTACCGTGATAAGGAGTACCAACCTCAATCAGAGTTGGCAATTTGGCCACATTAAACCAGGGGCTTTCAACCATAAGTGCATAGCAAAGGATCTTTAACTCTTGAAGTCCAACGAAAAGAAATCTTAACTCCTTAAGTCCTTCCGACCAAAATACTTCTACTATTCACTGTGACCATATTAGTAATTTATCTATCCTAAAAGTAGTGACTAGCGAACAAAGGAATTTATCAGTAGTAAATAGTATAGTGAACAATGAAACCCTCTGTTGTAAGAACAATGAACAATAAAATTGTCATTAAAACAGTGGACAATAAAATTTATTAGCCGTAAAGGATATACACTGATATTTAAAAGTTCTCTGTAGATTCGAAAAATGTCTCAGGTCACCAAGTGGCCGGAAGTGATAGTGATTAGGACATGGAGGGGAGGTATAGTACTTAATTGGTGTATCTTCCATGGGTTAGCAAGTAATAAGGTCAACTTGGTCCACAAAATTACTTCCTTTACAATTAGACTAGCACCTTTGGCCTACAAACCCTAGCCTGATTTTTCGTTAAGTTAATGCATGTAAAAGCACCAAACCAGCCATGCAGTACGTTTCACGATCATGAAGTCGAACCCTGAGTCTTCATGAACCCTGCTGTCTTAAGAAGCACGACACTCCTATGAAAGTGTCGTGTCCATGCAAATGTGTGGTAGGTGCTGAGATGAACGCCCCTGGATATGTATCTGATAATTGAACGTGATTAATGAATTATACGTCAAAAGCAAATTTATCACTTTGAACACGTGTAAGACCATCTCAAAGAGTCCCCAATCCCATCCAAGAAATCCTCCCTTCGCTTCGACCACACACACACACACACACACACAAAAAAAGCACAAATCGATACTATCCACATGGAAACCATGATTGGCAATGCCATACACAGTCATAAACCCCTCCATTGTCCACTTATAGATTTAGGTCAGCTGTCGTAAACCAAAAGTTCCACATCAGGCAAGCTCTTTAGATGAAGATTTACGTGTTCAACAACAAAGAAATTAGCTTAACGCATCATGTAATAGAAAAAGAAAGAATTACCCAAGAACTCAATATCTTTCATAATGGACTTGATGTCCATTTTCCGTCCCTTGAAATCCACATCATCTGTCGTCGTCTCTGTCACTGATCCCCCCTTTCTATGATTCATTTGCTTTTTCTTGGACATTTCTCCACTATTTGACTCAGCTGAAAGAACAACAACAAAAGCAACTCGAGGAGATTCATATAATGTTCCAAGAGGGTTGTGAAAAATACTCTTACTTTATTGATATCCGTAGCTAAAGCCCATTGTGCTTTGGATAATAGCAAAAAAGGTGTATTGATATCTATAAAAACTACATAGATATCCGCCAAAGATATATTGGAGTTCTAATTGTTTTGTCGTTTTGTGTGTGTTATCCTGTGCCCAATGGGCTCACGTTAGCCGGACCCTGAATGAAAAGCGTGACAATTTGGACAATATAAAATAAACTCTTTGACATTTCGAATATGACAAGTCACTCTGTTTAACATAAACTTCCTGAGTTCAACATTACAATAGCGAAACAACACAGAATACATCCAATACATATTAAGAACAATGAGATATATCGAGCCTACACATTACATACTGAGAAAAAAAAAAAAGTTGAATGCTTCACTAAGTGACGGATCATTGAGCACAATAAGGTCAAAATAGACTTCAATGTAGCCAGAAGGTTTATAATATGTATACTTCCAAAAGTTCCTAAACATAAGGGGGGAAAAAATTCCTCACCAAGTTCTTCTATGTGCACTATGAGTAGTTCACTACACTATCAAACTAAAGTCCCAAGGTCTGAAGGGAGGTCTGTAACGTCGACTTCCGCGTGTGTTTTGATGGTTGAAATTTATCTGGTCCTTTATGGAATGAGATATTTCTAGTAGTGATATTTCTCCACGACTGTTTTTAAAAAAATGGTAATCAAATACTCGTAAAAAAAACCATTTATAGCTTTATCTAACCCCTACAAAAAAAAAATCCCGAAAATATAGAGAACAAGGAAGCAAGCCCCAATTAGCGAAGCAATCAAACAACTCTAATATGAGCTATCAAGATTCCATTAATCCAACTTATAAGCAATTTGAATATATATACACACGTGTCTATGTATATACAGAGAGTGAGGGAGTATGAGAAAGAGACCTCTCCAGATTTGACGGAAGATGGTGATAGAAGACGATGAACGGCAACGGAGAAGACGAACGGTGATTGTGATCTTGGAGAGGGTTTTGGCAACGGCTCGTACGAGGGTTTCGAGAGAGAGTGAGAGAGACGTACTGAATCTTTGCACTCACCCCCTCCAAAAACCCATCCAGTTATGAGACGAACCATAATGGATTAATGGATCCCAACCATTTTTACTTTTTCGATCCGGTCCCAACCTATTTTGATTCATCTTAAATGAGAGTTGGGATCTGTTTGGATATTGAGGAAAGAAAGAAAGGGGAAAATGATTATAAGAAAGAAAATGTAGAGAGAGTTGAGAGAAACTCCCCATGCTCCGCAAACACGCCTTCTTTGGCGATTTAGTCGTTCACCACTGCCATGGGCTGCTTGATAGTTCCCATGGTATTGCTCCAACCCTGTCGCTGATGTAAGGTTGAAGAACCATCTATTGACCGTCTGGAATTTGTAGGGGAACTGGATCAGACAGTGCAGATGGGGGCTCCTATCATCGTGATGCTCTTTTGCAACCCTTATTGTGGGGAACACGTACTAAATGTCCATTCTGAACCTAGACATGTAGGGGCCACATGATAATGACCATTTTGAACCAACATTATAAAATGCCAAGGGAGCCCTGCTTGAACCAACATTATATAATGCCAAGGGAACCCTGCGGGACAAAACGTTCCCAATTATTCCCGGACGCAACAGCTCAGAGAGGGCCAACTCAGGCATCTCGATAGGATGCAGGCTGATTTTAGGCCGATTTTGTGCTGGAGTATAACGATAATATAAGTCCATGCATCAAAATATGAGTCCCAACAATAGGCATTAGGGGTGACACCTGTCATAGATGAGTGGTGATAGCTGAACCTGCTGAACAAATCAATTTTTTTCCTGAAAATAGATTTCAATATAGTTGTCGCTGTTTGCCAAGGGGTTCCACTTTGGCTTGGGTTGCCCAGCCGTATGAGGATGATAGCCTGCTATACCATTGCAACCACTCTACATGGTCTGCACAAGGAAAGCATTTGCTCCCTCACACTTTACAATACACTCTGAAAGATTTTTTAGCCGGCCTCATTTTGCAAGATTCACCACCCCCCAGCACTTTTAGTCTGTATTGTCTCCTATAAGAAGTAACCATGGAATTGGATAGGTTCTGGAAGCCCCAAAACTACACATTGACAATTGGACAATCCATATCTGTGAGTTTATAGAAGAGAGTCTTCAGCCACTCACTGTTAAAACTTATACGAACTTTATACAATATTACAGCTAAGGTTCCGAATACCGTACTGGCTAGAGTACCGAATTTCCTACAGGAACGGTACGTACCGGTACCGGTTGATATTGAGGAACGCATTGGATTTATCGCTATTAGTGTTAATTTCCCACATAAGATAATTTATTAGTATAATATACACATTTATTAAAAATAAAATAAAAAGTAGTCCGGTAATTGTCCACTACCGTCTGGTATTGACCGGTAGCGACCAGTATTGTCCGGTACTAAAAGAAAAAAATAAATTTAAAAGTAGTCCAGTAGTCACTGGTACCATCCGGTATTGATCGGTATTTGAGCCAGAACGAAATTAGAGGTGTAGGGTACTGAATTTGGACGATACTGATACGAACCAGCCGGTACGGTATGAGATTCATAACTTGATTAAATCCCCATAGGGGCATTTATAGTGGGCCCCAAGGTAGTGGGCACGTGGCAGAACGGGGGAGGTAGAGGTGATTGCGCAACCCATCCTCACCCTCGAATTAAAGCGGGCTATTTTAATTTGAATTGACGGTCGAGATGGATATAGGACAATAATTGGGAATGTTTTGTCTCGGAGGGCTCCCTTGGCATTATATAATGTTGGTTCAAAATGGTCATTATAATGTGGCCTCTGGGTTCAGAATGGACATGTGGTACGCGTTCCCCACAATAAGGGTTGCAGAAGAGCATCACGATGATGGGAGCCCCCATCTGCACCGTCTGATCCAATTCCCCTACAAATTCCAAACGGTCAATAGACGGTTCTTCGACCTTACATCAGCGACAGGGTCGGAGCAATACCATGGAGCAATAACAAGGTCAGGCGTCGGAGCAGGGGTAAGTTTTGACAGGATGGAGCGCATAGAGAAGAAGGAAGATAGAGAATGGAGAGAGAATGTTCTACTGGAGAGAGAGAGAGAGAGAAGCAGGGAGGAAAATAGGGGATTTTGAGAAGTAGGCGATACAACGTCGTCTAAAAGAAGAGTAGAATGGTCCATTCCGAACATGGTACTAGAGGAGTCAAACGGGTCGTGCCGGCCCGGCCCATTTAACTCTGTGCTTCGTGTCGTGCCGTGCCGGCCCATTTACAGTATTTACTCAAATTGTGCCATGTCGTGCTGTTTGCCAATCGTGTCGTGTCGTGCCGTGCCATTTGTCAATCGTGTCGTGCCGTGCCGTGCCGTTTGCCATTCGTGCCGTGCCGGCCCATTTTCAATCATGTCATGTCGTTTTTCAATTGTGTCAAGCCATGCCGGCCAGTTTATTTAATTGTGTCGGGCCATGCCGTGCCATTTTACGTCTGTGTCATGCCTATACCGGCATATCGCCAACCAATTTTATAGAGCACGGCCCATGTGGATATTTTTATGTTCCTCCCAACCTTGAATTTGGAAACTGATAGGGGGTTAATATTACTATAGTTTTCTTTCCAGTTACTCTTCCGAAAAAACAAGAAAACTGATTGGCTAACTATTTCTGAAACATGTTTGTGACAAAAACCTGTTTTTGAAAACACATCAGAAAATGTTTTCAAACTCTGGACCGTAAAAAACCACTAAATTTGTTATCAATGCAATTTTCGAAAGGTGTTTTGCAAAACTGATTCTGAATATATGTAATTGTCATGAAGCTTTATGGTATATATCCCAAAACTAGCTACCATGTCACACCATAACGCATATCCCACCAGTAATTATTTAATACAAACGCCCTAAATATATCCCGGCGATTTTAATTCGATCCTACACTCCAATGTTGAAACCAGCGAATCAACCCAGTCCCTAAGATGAAGCCATAGCAGATGACCCAATCCCAAATTGAATCTGCATCTACGTATACATACATACATATGTAAAGAAGTCGAGACAAACACCAACATACCTTGAAATGAACCCTGAGATCGGCGCCCCTAGCCTTGCAAGATGAAACAGAAGACAAAAAAATCAGAGAAAAATGACGTACACCATTTCATTTCTGACGAAAACTAAATCGGAAAATCCAAACGGACAACTTACAGTTGGTGGGGTTGTCCGGCCAAACTCAGTCACCGACTAGGGAGTGAGAGAGAGAGAGAGAGAGAGAGTGGGCTGTGAGTGAGAGTCAGAGAGACGTTGAGAGGGAGAGAGAGCTCAGAGCAGAGAGACGTTGAGAGTGACAGAGAGACGATGAGTCTGAGTCGTCTGTGAGAACGAGAGATGGGCTGCTACCGCTAGGGCTTCATCTGAATAATCTCATGGTTACAGAACACTTTATTAAAAAATATTACAGTAAGTAATTATTTTACATTTTTTAACTCAAAAACAATATAAATAAAAAATAATTTTTTAATTTTTTTTGGAACAGTAGATCCCAATAAGATCTATTAAATAAGATTCATATTGGTAAAAAAATTATTTACGTAAACACATTATTTTTTAGCTTGAAATTGCCTTCTAAAAAATAAATACTTGTATTGAGTTCCGGAATGGGCCTCATTCTGGTTATACAGTGCGTGATCATGTGCATTAGTCGCACCATATTCTATGTGCACTCAATAATGGAAATTTCTCCTAAAATCCTATAATACATCACTCGAGAGCCGCTCAAGCTGTTTTTTGAATATCGGAACCGTCTACCTTATATGTGGGAGTGATTATATCACACGTGCAAAAGAATTAAGTAAATTGGTTATCGTTATATACTTGATCGCACATAACAACAAAATTTCAATTAATGAATTTACGTCCCGATGAATGGACTTCTAAAACCCGATAGATCCGAAAATTTGCTAGAGTGATTAAAACACCAAGAACAACAAAATTAACGGTATGGATTGTCATATTTGTGTTGCGAACGTGTGGCTAGCGTACATTAGATTATAGCAGAATACCTTGGTTTAGAACCAAGTAAGTTCGGTGTATAGATTTGAAAGATAGCTATAGACTCATTTTTTTGAATATTCAATTTAAACCGTTACGATTTAACGTCTTATCAAATTTATCATTCTCACCTGAATAGGTGATAATCGGATGTCGGAAAACACGTGATCTGAACACACTCGGTACTTTCAAAGGCATTAAAGTCCGATAATGCACTACTTGAGCGCCGCCAAAGCTATTTTTTAAAAATTGGAACCATCTAACTTTTATGTGGGAGGGATTAGATCATTCATGCTAATAATCAAGTAAAATACTTATCGCTACATACTTGATTGGACGTAAAAAAAATTTCAATCAAACAATGAATCAACATGCCGATGAATTGTATCGATTATCGTGATTGCGTTGCGATTGTGTGGCTAGTGCTTGATGGCCTCATTTTAATATAATAGAGTTATATATTATATACTATTTTTTCAAATCTATAATACAAAGTTAATTGGTGGTATAGTAGTTTAATTTGTGTATGAAAGAACCTAAGACTTGGGTTCAAGTCCTAGTCCAACCAACACCTTTTTGTTTTTTCTTGTTTTCCTTATTTCTACTGATAATATTTTAAAGGTAAAAAATGATTTTTTAAAAACATGATTTTTTTAAAGAATTTTTTAAATTTTTTTTTAAATATCTTAGTTGTTTACTTTTTTTAAAAAGAAATGAAAAATGCGAAAAAATATTAAATAAGGATAAAAAAAGTCATTTGGCTTATTTAATTTTTTTTTTTGTTTTTTCCGTGCCTCGTGCCCATGTTGTGCCCGTGCCTGGCTAGAACTATGTTGTGCCGTGCCATTCCCGTCCACTTTTCGTGCCCGTGCCCATCTATGACCGTGTCATGTCGTGTCGTACTGTGCCAGGCCAAGACCGTGTCGGGGGCCCAACCCATTTGACTCCTCTGCATGGTACCATCATTCTAGTAGTATCAAGTTAATCCACCCTATTTTAACTAATAAGAATGATGATTTTGTTCGCACTCTTAAGTTGAGGGTGAACAAAACTTAACTCGATTAGGACCATACGCACTAGTCTACAAATGATTAAAATTATTACTCTTGTTTTTTTTTTTTTCCTTGTGAATACCTCTATGGGCGGTAAAAGAAGGAAAGTACTGTGTTAAGTGTTAAATATTGAAGTAATTACTACTACATGTGGCATCCAGCGTGAAACATCGAGTTCCCCAAAATGAGTCACCTCTTCTCTCTCTACTCCTTATCACACTCCACAGTTAGACCCAACAAAGCCTGCTAGAATCAATGGCGTCACAAGACCATCATCACAACCATGAACACGATGATGATCACCACCATTTAGCATTTTCATATCCCCTCAACATCATGCGATAACTTGTCTCTTTCTTTGACTGATGCTGCTGCTTGGTTTCACCTTTATCATTTGGGTCAGTTTGTGTTGCATAGAGAAGCAATGAAATCCTAGCCGAAATAATACGGTGAATTTGATTAATAATCAAATCCATTAATCTGTTTGTTTTATCAACCTCTTCTTCCAATGAAATTGATATTTTTTTTTTTATCTTTGTTATTTTATTTTTTGTTTTTGGGTGGTAAATATTAAGATCATTTGAATCAAATTTTGTTCTAATTTCATGTATGGATTGTGTTTATCCTCAAACCGAGAAGATGGGGCAATGTAAGCTATTCTGAATTGCAGTGCCCGTGAAGCATCAATTGTTGTAGCTGTAATTGGTATGTCAATTTTCGGTCTATACCTAAGACAACTGATTGAAGACTAGAAGAAAGAAAAACAGAGGATCCACAAATACTGCCTGAATACATGACGCAACAAAAAATTCATTCCACAACTTAAAGGAAATTATCTCAAGGATCAAATATCTTCTTCCGTGATACTTTTAAGATAATTATATTGTCAAAACATGGTGCAAGCCCTATTCTTTAGACTTTAAGGCTGAAACAGATTGCATTCTTTCATTACCCCCCTGCCTTTTTAATTTTGTAATCGTAATTCATAGTGCGTAATTTGTTATCGCAATAGATAAACTACTGATTTGATAGGATTCTCACAATTGTATATACTCGACTTGCGTCCCAACTTCTGGTGCGTATGAAGTTTCAAAACTTTGCACAGGGAGACTCCACAGTTTTTTTAGTACATGCAGCTGAAATGAGATTTTCCGAATGATCTAAATTTCATCTTATTAAAAAAAAAAAAATTGGTTTCCTCTGGACAATAAGAAAGTGGGGAAAAAGGAATTACAACCAAAAAAGAAAAAATAGCGCACAATGAAAGATTGACCTAAAGCATCAATCGACATTACTACAATTTTCCACCACCTTGTGCAACACTCTAGATATACAAATCCACAAGGCCTCTGGAACTTTGTGCTTAGAATGGATCACTAAGGCTAAAATGATGTCAAATGCAAATTTATGAACCTCCGGTTTCAATGCCATGCGGATAAGCATAGCTGTCCACATCTCCGGTGCCAAGTTTATTGCGTGCCGGAAAGATTTTAACCCATTAACCACCCTCATGAGCATTGCGTGTCCCTGGGAGGGAAAAAAAAAGAAGAAGTTCATTGGTTATCATGATTCTACTAATGTAACAAGTCAAAGGAAAAAAAATTCGTCCATCTGCTTCATTCTTTGGGATCATTGCCTAATTCAGGGCACCCAATATGAACGCAACGAATACTTCAGACAAAACACCAAAAAACATGACGAAGACTTCCACAGAGCCAGACCCAAAATGCGTAGTATGTCTCAGACGTCATGAAATGGATCTCAGACAAGGCAGAGATCACAATTTTGAGAAGATTATATCGTTACTGATCCATCATAGATCGGGCTTGCCAAATAGTAAAATGGAGAAACAAAGCACGATAATGTAACAGCCATCAAAGAAGATCACTTAACGGCATAAAAAGAAGCCCTCATGAGGACACATTTGTTTAATAGAACGGCACACACCATGTAATTGAGACATTTTCACAATATTTTGACTACACATGACCACACCATTAGTTGGGACTTTCTGCCTAGACTCTCAGCAATGTGAATTTTTTAACTGTTACCCCAACAGACAATTTGTATATTGCAATTCAGTCAAGTGAACTCAGGCAGACTATTAACTTCGAAACCTACAAACTTTTGTTGTATCTGAAGTACCTTTTGTTGTTTAACTGCACCAAAGCAAACTTCTATAGTTATTCAAGCTAATCTTCAAGAGTGAGATCTTTTTAGGTGAAATGAGCTCCACCCATGGTTTTAAAAAATGGCCGCTATGTAACGGAATTTGGGATGGCATGGCCGGTACGGTTACGGCGACGTTACACGGTGTTAGGGGAATTCACAGGTGTAACGGCTGTTACGTAACGGGAATCGGCCATTACAATGGCCGTTACGGCCCGTTGCACCCCGTTACGCAGTTTCAACAGTCTTGAACCATTGGGTCTGAGAAGAAAGAGTAGCAGGATTCGGAAGAGGGAGAGCGAGACCGAGAGAGAGAGAGAGACAGACAGAGAGAGAGCAACATCGAGAGACAGATATATCCAGAGAGAGAGAGAGAGACCTCATGCGCTGACGATGCGAATCGCTGCTGCTGGTAGCTCAAAGACGCCATTGATGGCCGCTAGAGAGAGAGAGAGGAGACTGATAGCAACAGAAGTTTCGACTTTAGGTTCTCTGATACAGTATATAGCTGGTTCTAACTTTACTCCTTGGTTGGGCGTGTGGAGAGCAAGTGATCACTTGCTATGGCTTGTTCTTCTTAATAAGCCATTGGCTTTCCCGCCAAAAAATGAGCCAAACAAATCCAAAAAAAACAAAAATAAGCCAATAAGCCAATTGTTTCATCTTTATTCAAAAAAAAATTGGATTTCAGTCAAAAAAATTTATTTTTTAGATTCCTCTTGTCATGAGGATGCAATAATCCCCAAAAAAATTGACAATAAGCCAAGTGATACAAAAAAAATTTGAATAAGGACAAAAAATAAGCCACTTTGGCTTATTTATCCGAACACCCAATTGAACGGTTGTGATTAAAATCAAATGGAAGGGCTGATTCTATTACTTTTCAGGTCGGGCCATCTATTCTTGAGCTGGGCACTATCCTTCTATTTCTTTTGGGCTCCATTCTTTTATTATATGGTCTGGATTTGGGCCTATCTTTATTAGTTAAATTGGATTAGAACTTATCAGTGTTTATTGCATCAAAATGCGACTTTTGATCCCATCTTCCTTACAAAACTACTTCTAAAAGTCAAATATTTGTAGGATATAGCTAAAGACATCATTTTTTTTTTCAAAAATAAGGTTAGAATATGTGTACCAGTGGTTTTTATAGCATTTGCTAGTGCTTTAAAAAAATTCACCGTTGTGGTCTTCGATTCCCGTTACACATTGACCGATACTCCCGATACCCGTTACTCGCGACCGCAACCGTTACGCCGACCGCGACCGCGATTTAAAACCATGGCTCCACCACAAGATACACCAACTGGAATATACTGAATTGAGGCAAAAACAACTCCACCCTATTAATACTGGGACCTTGTCCCAAGTTGGAGGTTATGGTTTCAAACAGCTAAGGGTTACTGTTGTTCTTAGTAGGGCACGCTGGAGAGAGAGAGAGAGGGGGGGACAAACCTCGGGTTCTGATGTGTCTCTTGACTGAGCTTCGTCGTTGAAAATCCATTCAACAACCTCATCTTGAAGAAAAATATCGGCTGCTTTTATTATGTCCTGGGCAAGGAAAATGCGAACCCTCAAACCCTTATCTGAGAGTATGAATTGGAAAACATCTTCGGTGGCAGAAACAACAGCACAAATATCAAAGGATTTCCATCCCAATGGATTCGACGATTTATCTTCAGGTTTCGTGGCTTCACTAGCTGACTCTGAAGCTTGTTCTGCTATTGCTGCTATCTGAAACGAAACAGAGGTGGTGTTTGCACATTATTCACGCCCATTATGAATATTTTGTTCAACCCTAAAACTTAAAGTGACATCAAGCAAACTTCTATAGAGAAATAGTTATACAAGAAAAATCGACAAAATCATCTATTAAGATTCCAGAGAATCTGCCCAAAAGCATATCAAGTGGGCCAATTTCTTGATGTGCAGGTGAGTAGGAGAGAAGGTGCTACAAATACATTATATAGGCAATAGACATAGGTTAAGTCGTCATCCATTGCTCATCCCTAATATGGAACATCATGACCCAATTGTTTTGACTAGTCAATGTGCTTCAACTCCGCTGCACCACAAAATATCACGAGCTTCTCAGTGATTCATCGGAGAATGAATATTCCAATAGACACCCCTTACCTTTCAGGCAAAGTGAAATCAAGAACAAGCAATTAATGTGTTCAACATAGAGGATATGAACAATCAGAAGCAACTTTCGGGTAAACAACGTACACTCAGAAGTTAATGAGTTTGTTAAATCCATGTGCATCACAAGAAGCAATGATAATAAAAGTTTCCAACTTTCTAACTGTCTATTTTTCTTCAAGAAAAGTGTGATCCATTTTTTCATGGGGTCCGAGAACATAATTGGAGGAATTAAGGCTTGAAGTTTAGATCAAGTCGGTCACCTTAGCAAGGGATGTACCATTTTCTTACTGATCTCCGTAAGGTTTCAGAATCAAGCATCTGGGGCCCCTCATTTAGATAGGGTATGGACCTAACCTAACTTAATTCCACTTTTGACCGACTTGAACACGTAAATTGGCCACTTTACCCTTACAACTCATGAAATTTGGTATTTTGACCTTATACAGAGTAAGAAAATGAGAAAAATACACGTATTAGCAACCAAGCAAAAACTGCTTACAAAATCAAAATACTCTCCAAAGAAGTTTGGTTGAAAATTAAGGTGCAAGTAACCTGCCTGTTGTAGTGCGTTCATGCCTAAGGCTCCATGCAAAACTTTTCAACTTATAAGTCCGGTGAGGGCCAGCTAACAAATGAAGTAAAAATCACATACAAGTGATTCAGGCATAGGAAATGCTAAGTATTAAAAATTAATAAATAAATAAGACATTAAATCTCAGTTGGAAAACAACTGACATAAATATGTTAAAAGGCCTCAAGCAGATGTACATATGGAGATTAGAGAGCATAAAACTAGATAGATAACATAGAGAAGAAAATGTGAAAATAACCTACCAGCCGTTCTAACCGATTCCACCTTATAGAACCATCACTACGGATAATAAGTTCCATCAATATTCTCCTCATATCAGGAGTTGGGTCTGCCAAAAGTCTCCCAATGACAAAAGGATATGCACTCTCAACAACTTTGAAATCAGGATCCAAAGCCTTTGCGGTCCCTTCAAGGGATCCCAGTGCTCTTATCACCAGCGCATAGTCGGGCGGGAGGGATAAGTTAAACTCATACATCACATCGTACAGTTGGTTCATTATGGCCTGAAAGAGAATATGATAAACTATTTAAGCTTTGTACTCTGATGGCACTATAAAGGACAAGCTTTGTGATATTTGATATGGAGGACAAATCAGGGGAATAGAAGACATCCATAGGCCTGGCAGAATATTATGATAAAATTGACATTAACGAAATTTAAAGGTTGAAAATCCAATTTAAGCAGATCAAAGGACGTAGTGTAGAATCCAACTTGCTAGCTTAGTTACTTAAATGGAAATTACAGAAACATACTCCCTTGAAATGTGCACAAAGCTATGCTAAATTCAAAAGATACAAGGTCATCATTCTGGTTAATATCTCTTGCCTTGGCCCAGCTTAAGGCTAATATAAAATTCGTCCACTGTATACACGCATGAACAAAAAGACAGAGATGTGATAATCCCCTTCTCTTCCCCTTTCCCAATTCCTTTTGTAAATCAAAGCTCCATAGAACTTTTGCAGAATAAATGAACTATACGCGCTCGTGAATGCCTACTTATCAAAAGAAATCAAGTCATTGCTTAGTTAAACTGTTGAAAACCAAAAGAGTCAAAATTAGATGGAATCTAAATCACGTATCCACCCATTTTGAGCAGCTCACTTCGTCCTTAATCAGTGTACAACCTCTCCATACTAGTTACTGAGAGCACAGAAAATATCAACAAAGCGAGCACGAGCTGCCTACAAATTGTAATAGATCAACAAGTAAGTTGGTTCACAAAAATGGATCAATATATACAGAAAAAGTTCAGTATGAGAGCATTTCTCATGTTAATGTTAGAGAACAGAAGGGGCTAAAAGTCCAAAAGTCCAATTGTTACCTGTGCTCCGACATTTGGATGCTATCACCTTGGTTCGAACTTTGTTAGACCTTAGTTTCACATAACCAGTGGTTTATGTTACAATAATAAGGCATTAGTTACTAACAGGTTTTTATTCTTTACTTCTTCTGAGGTATATATGTATTGCATGATGTACTGAATTACGAAACTTGGTTTCCAAAAAATTGGTCCACCTGCCTAATTAGAGTCCTATGACTCCTAACTCATGGTCTACGAAGCACAAATACGGGTACAAACACTTGACACGAGAAAAACGGTTATGCAAATACATTTTCTTGATAATAAGGAGATGGACACTTTTGGGAACACGTTGAATATACATTTTTTCCATATCGTTCTACAAATAAGAACAAATATGAAATTAGGTTAGAACACAAACAATATCAACATTGTTTACATATAGAAACAAAACTCATTATAAAAGTATTCATGAACCAAACATTCATGGCAATTTTTGAACCCGACCGAACTTTTTCCAATCGTGCTCTGACCTTCTAATGTGTTGCTAACGTGTCCTCTTGTATCCAACTTAAAAAACTTACAAAAAAAAAAAAAAGGACATGCATTGAGTTGCTGCCGACGCTTTTCTGGAGTATGTTTATGCTCCTTAGCCCATAACAGTAGAGGCAACGATTAGACTGATATCTGTCTCAACAAACAAGTGCTCACCTTCTTAGCTAACAAACCCACTAAGCTTTCTCTTCTTCAAGTTGCACTATATACGACTGAGTTAGCTGCATCAAGCTTGGATCCCACCCCCAACAACAAACTTAAATATACACTCCCTCCGCCCCAGAATTTTGGTTCCTTTCTGGGAATCCTACATCTTAAGGGGATATCATAATTACTTCTCCAAACATATGGATTTCCAAATTACCCTTTAGCTATGTGGTGGTAAATTTTGAAATCCAATGCGTCTTTCCCTCCACTTATTGAAATTGGAATAAGGGGAGGAAGGGAAAAATCAAAACGTTTCAATTTGTTCTTTTTGACTAGTCAAAATGGACAAGTAATATGGAAGCCCCCCAAAAGAACAAATGGACCAAAATTTTGGGACAGAGGGAGTATAAAAATCAGCAAAAAGGGACCATCTCCGTGAAGACCTTGCTGTTAGAAAACTAGAGGGTGTGAGGCTTCATAATTCATATTGAACGGGTGTTGGACATATCCCTCATCCTACTCAGTACATATCCTTTCTTTTCCTCGCCTCCATAATTTCCCCTAGTTTATTGTTAGCAAAATTCAAGTAGGCAAAAACATGATTACTTCAAATGGTTGAAAGATCCGAGCCACTAAAAGATACAATCGCGGAAGAACCTCCCAAATTTACTTGCCAAACTCATGTGCATTGCTGAAGCACAAGGCAAGGGGGGAAACATATTTCTTTCCCCAAAGCCCAATAAGGTGCTTTTGAGTGTTTACTACACCAGTAACTATAACTTCAATTGTTACACTACAATATTGTATAAAAATAGAAACTGTGAAGAATTTAAATGCCATTGGCACAACAAAAGACCAAAGAAAGCACCATAAGAAACCATATAACAAGCAAATAATGCTGCGAACCTGGAAATCTCGAGATTGTCTGGACCCATCGCCAAAGGATGATTGCAAGGCATCCGAAACTGCTTTTATGTCAACCCCCTCAGGTATAAATCCCAAAGAAAGAAAGTCATTTGCCAAACCCAGAGAGTCCCGATTTACAAAGTGCACTAGCTGAAAGAACAGAAAGTCATAACAGATGCAGAACTTCATATGGTTGCACTATGCAATAGAGGGGGGAGGGGGAAGAGAAAAAAGAAAAAGAAAGCCTCCAATGGTGTCCCAAGAGAAAAGACTACTGATTTTCTGGGCAAAATTGCAGGTTTAAGTTAAAGTACAGCTACAAGTCAAGTAGTGCAGAGAAGAGTTTTCTTGTGGAATCTGAGGCAAGTGTATGACAGTACACGTCAATTGACAGAATTCAACTTCAGTACTTTCCCAAAATGAATAGCTGACTACTCTAGCTACAGTCCAACATACAACGCCCCTTTAAGGAGGTTACACAATACTTAACAGCAGTAAAATCTACTGATTTTTTGCACTAAAAAAGGCCCAAGGAGCTTTATACATAGAGTAACATAGTGTTTTATAAAGGGCCCGAGGCATAATCTTGATGACCTCATTCCCTGTAAATGTAATGTGTAAAACAAACATATTTGAAAGTAGTAACTTTGATAGTGATGGAGCTTTAGAGAAAATACCATACTTGGCGCGTATATTGTTCTTTACTTGTTTATAATTAATGATTTAACCAAATTCGATTTAGTTTTGCTGGTTAAATTTAATTTGTGATTTGTGACAGAAGAAGTTTACATACTAACTGGGAAGCGAAGTCCCACATCGCCTGGGTACCAAAGTAATATGAAGTATATAAGCGTGAGGCACACTCACTTCAATAGCAAGCTTTTGGGATTGAGTTCTACCCAAGACCGTGAAACACCAACTTCTTGTTTCTTAAGTCAGTAACAGCAACATTGATAATGGGTAATTTCTCTGCAGAGAATGTTTTGTGAGTATTGTGCTTC
The DNA here is from genome assembly GCA_019656295.1 of Rhododendron mucronatum var. ripense. NCBI lineage: Eukaryota > Viridiplantae > Streptophyta > Magnoliopsida > Ericales > Ericaceae > Rhododendron > Rhododendron mucronatum. The sequence goes on along the minus strand of BPLT01000004.1, from coordinate 8,166,701 downwards.
CTCTTATTTTGTTTCAATGATGCAAGATGTTAAATAAAGATAGAGCTACTCGGTCCTTACCCAAAGGACTTTTTCATGAAACATATGGAGGCTATAGCAACTGGTCACAAGAGGCACCAAGCCAAAATCATACTGAAAAAAAGTTGCATAAACAACAGAAACAGCAACACATCCAGACATTTAACTGCTTCCTCGGAAGAAGCAACACAAAATCAAATAATTCCTACCACTTGAATAAGCCCAACACGGTAGTGACGTGGAATGTCCCCCATCATTCCAAAGTCAAAATAAGCAAGCGATCCATCCGCAGTAGCAACAAGGTTCCCAGGATGAGGATCAGCATGGAAAAATCCCACCTCCAGCAGTTGCCTCAAAGAGCAGTACATTCCCTGTTGTGCATTTTAAAATTAGTAAACAATGGAACAAAACTCTTAGAAAAATAATGAATATTTCTTACTGAGCGAAGTAGTTTAAACCTGGTCAATAAGTTTCTTGCGGTCCAAAAAGGCCTCCTTCAATCTGAATTCATCTGTTAGTTTGATTCCATCAATCCATTCCATTGTGAGGACAGCCTTTCGGGTGAGGTTCCAATATATCTTCGGGACTTTAATACCATTCACTTTATTGTACGTAACAGTATCACCTGCTTCACCTTTTGAGTTCTGATCGTTGCCTGTCAAAGGTAAAATTTCAACTATTAAACCTGTTGAAGCATCCAACTCAAAAACCAATTGGCAATGAGAGGAGAGGCCGCCTAGGCTCATATACTAGTTTTGGAGGAGACAATTAACCGATGTTAGACAATTTCCAACACTCCCCCTCACGTACGACCCCCGGCTCGCACGTAGAGAGGTCAACAAAAGATCCGGAACACGCAGATCGTAACGAAACAAAGTGCAACTGTGGCACAAACAAAGGGGAAAAGCCTCCAAAAACCTAGGTCTGATACCATGTTGAAGCATCCAACTCAAAACCAATTGGCAATGAGTGGAGAGACCGCCTAGGCTCATATAATAGTTTTGGAGGGGATAATTAACCGATGTGGGATAATTTCCAACAAAACCGACAAAATGTTAAGTGCAAGACTCTGTGAAACAAAATTAACAGAAAGCAATGTAAATTCATGTACATGAGCATAGAATGTAACCCCAATATGTGCACAAGGGTTTGAAAAAGGGAAGACAGGAGGATAAAACACTTAAAATATTGAAATGCTTGAAGGATCATCAACAGCTAAAGCTTCAGCAGTAAACTATAACAATGGGAAAAGACGAATGTCCACAATGATGCTTGTGAGGCAGTCTTATCCTCTAAATCTACTGCGGTAATTCTAACATAAAAGATGGTTTGAACTGAATAAACTACATGGATTGACAAAAGAATTTCTAAACCATGACCATCGGAAAACGCAAGCAATTGATATTCAATACCACATGCTAACTAGAATAGTACCGGATTTTTAACTGACAAGCATGACAAAGTTCAGAAACGATTATAGAAGGGAACTTACTAGAGTAGCAAGCATAGATTGAAGCAAACCGCTCAGCATTGTGTCCCTCTAGGACATAATCAATTTCTTCAAACATGTGTCTCACCTATTCAGCCAAGTAAAACCTCATGGAATCAGCAGTCACATATGTAGACCACCTAATCCGTGATATCATTTCTATAAAAGAAAAAACGTGACCGTAATTTGAATTGCAGTCCCTAAAAACATCAAGAACCCAAATATATTAAGAACCCTCCACTACAAGGCTCATTAATGATTGATCGTTCTCTATATCATCATATTATACAAACATGTTAAAAAAAGATGCGGTGGAGAGCACAGGGAAGGGTGATTCTAACCTTTTCTATCAGGACAAACAACTCATTGCAGCATATTTCTCTCAATGGGGCCCCCACACAGTTCTGGAAGGTCTGATGACATTTGACTTGTTCATCATACCAGCTTAGTTTTAACAATTTTGAGTGCTGCTTTGTTATTTAGCTGATGTTTCACTAAAATAGGTACAAACTACAAAGTTGAAGAACAACACGGACTAGTTAAGAGTGGGGGCCTCAAAAAGCCTGCAGTGGTCAAGGAGAGGCTACAGGACTCCAAACAGAATGCTCAAGCAGCACGACTCCATTTTAAAAGCAAAAATTAACTCGATTGTTCTCCAAAGTCTGATTGCATAAAGGAACTCTTGGCACACGGGGAAATTAAAAAGGGCAGGCATTACCAATTGTAAGGCAGAGTGGCTGTGATTACATAGTTTAATGTTGATCATGAGATAGAATTTCAAACGGGTTGAGGTCAAAAGGCAACCTGGTAAAGGTTTTTTGCTGATTGAAGAAAAGTAGACTGGTGCAGTTAAGAGAGAGGATATAGTTGAAGCCTTGAAGGTACAAATCATTTTGGCTGCATAATGTCATGTCATTGTTTTCCTCTCTGTTGGTAGGAGTGTAGAAAGAAAAAGATAACTAACGAAGTGGCTCATATATTAACCAAATATAACTTGGATGATGACAGCCTGATGTTCGGATGGGAGAATTACTAAGGTTGGTGAAGTCTATTAAAATATGATCTCATCTTTACCTGTATGCTGATAGGAATCTATTAAAACTGCTTTAAAAAGTAGCTTAAATGTGTCCCAAATATGCCTTGGATGTTGACATTACCTTGACGATCAGATTGGACAAATCCCGAATACCCATCCAGCTTATTTTTTCAGCAAGCAAACCAAGTTACAGGTATAACCTTTCGGGTTCCACAACTAAATATCTTATTTTCTCTTTTCTCCTGATTTACTACTTCTCCACATGGATCAATTTTCTTAAAAATGCTTAAAAAAGTAGCTTAAATGTTTCCAAAAGATGCCTTGGATATTGACATAACCTTGACGATCCGATTGGACAAATCCCGAATACCCATCCAGCTTATTTTTTCAGCGAGCAAACCAAGTTACAGGTACAACTTTCGGGTTCCACAACTAAATATTTTCTTTTCTCTTTTCTCCTGATTTACTACTTCTCCACATGGATCAATTTTCAGCGAGTTATATCCTTTTATATGGTACTTGATTTTTGGACCATGTTTAGGTTCACCTCTCTCTGTTTGAATTTGTTTCCCATTTGCATTTGCTTTCCCTTTTGTGGATCATCACTGTATGCATGGATCATCGTATCTCCATGTGCAAGACGGGGAGTTCACAGGGAGCAGGATAGCAATATACATAGTTGGGCTTATTCCTTAACAGCTTAAGCTTTTGGCAATTGGTGGCTTGGCTATTGGTGACTTAAGTAGGGAAGGAAAGACTAGGATATAACATTGTCAGATACAACTCACGCAATGTCAGTAAACAAATGAGTAGTTTCACTTTTCTTAAAGGCGTCTGAACCAATTTGATATGGAAGCAAACTAGATGCAAAAATCATGCTGTGTCAGCCCCTCCATTAAACTCATTTCAGGCAAAAATATCCAAGAGTAGTGAGTGATTTGGTTCGTCCTCATAAATGAACTATGAGATAATGATTCATGATCGGGTTAAAACTCCAATAGGCTAAATGATAATAGATGGAGCACAACAACATGTTTACAATTACAAAAATTGCCATGATATTCAGAAGCTACGATACAGAAGGCCTACCATCTCATTCACAGCCACTAGCAGGTCCCTTCGAGCTTCAGCAAATCGCTTTAATTGGCCTCCTATCATATGGAATAACAAGGCATCCAGCGTCAATGAGAGTGCCATGCCCGGCCTCTGTACTTTAACAGCTACTAGCTCTCCTGAATGCAGGTGAGCTGAAAACTTGAAGCGCAAAAGAAAACATTTAGCTCGAGTGTACATCACATATATTGATGCCTCATTCATTCATCAATCATGGGAATCTACTAGATATATCATATATCTAAATAGGAGTCAAATAGATGACTAAAGCAGCACAAAATATAAAATCTACCATCCACAAAAAAAAAAAAAAAAAAAAAAACCAAAATTCTAACCTTTATACACCTGTCCTAAGGATGCCGCAGCAATTGGCTCGGGGCTGATGTCCGCAAATAATTTGGAAACAGGAACACCCAATTGGGATTCAATAGATTTAATGGCAACACGAGTTGGAAATGGGGGTATTTGATCCTGGCAAAGACAGAGTACCCATAAAAATGAAAACACAAAAGGGACCAGAATAACTCCTAGTTGATGTCAATTGTCAAAGTACTGCACATAAAGTACTAAACATAAGGAAAGCTAGCATACCTGCAACTTAGCTAGTTCTTGACAATATACAGTAGGTAGTATATCTGGTCTTGTGCTCAGAGCTTGTCCAAGCTGTAAGAAAAAATTACATTAAACAACTGAACTTCTTCCGAGTGCAACTCAAACGATAAACTAGCAATTCAAATTTTGTACCACTGATCAGTTAATTGGCCATCTCAAAGCTATCAATTACAACTTCTATCAATATAGAAGACCAAATTTAGCAAGACAACATGGATTTAGATCTAGAAGTTGGTAACCCTGGCAGAGTCCTCCAAGCAAGATTTATAGAAATTATAAGGCTGCGATTGTTATCAAACCTCCAAAAACGAACACCGGCAGATATTTTCACTCGGAAGAATGGTAGTACACCATTACCATACGGCAAGAATATATGCTATGAGGGGCTAACATGCCCTCTATGTTGAATAGACATAATTTTATGTTCAATGGGAGAAGGCATGTTAACTATTCCCATCAAAGCCTCTTTCCACAAATGGGATAGAGAAGTATGTAAAACTATAGATCACAACCATGATAAATCTCAAATGCAGATATGTCCAGTATCCTTATAACCTTCCTATGTTGTTGAATCTTTTTTTTTTGTCAATCTATAGGAGATTATTACATCATGTACGAATTACAATGCACAAACCACTGAACACTGCATCAATTGTGTGAGAGTCCACGAAATAATCAAGCCCAACAACTCAACCAACACAATAAATAAGCCCATCAAAGGGACCACAATCCCTATAAGCCATCAATTGTGCGAGGGTAATTTTGTAATTTTAAAAGCTTGTTCGGGGGTAAAATATATATATAGCTTCAAAAGTATTGAGCCAAAAGTGTAATACGAAACACGTGTATGTGTATGGGCTTACACCATCCGTCCACAATACATTCCATAGGAGTTCTAACCTAAATATTTAGTGGTTACAATGTGTGTTTTTGCATAACAAAAAAAATATTGTCGTGCCCCTACCATGTCTGTGTTCATGTCCACATTTTTTGAGCATTGACGTGTCCTGTAACCGTGTCTGTGTCCACTGCCATGTCCGTGTCCATATTCGTGTTACATTGAGTGAGACCATATAAAGAAGGCGAACTTGAACAGCAGAAAGCAGTGAAAGAGGGATGGAATTTGAGCCTAAGCTCTCATACCAACACTTGGAGGGTGAAACGGGGGAAGAAGGGTAGAACAAAAGGGAAGCCCTCACATAATCTCAAGTTCATTAGTCAAGTCTGAATGATTCATCAAAGAAGCTCTTATGTATAGACCTAAAATCCTTGGACACAATAAAACTAGAATCCTATTTGCTGTGGGAAGCTCACTCCTATAAAAAAATATCATAACTAAATATCTATCAAGGTCGTATCTTACAAAATATTGAGTATCATACAACATATATTTGTTAGACAATTTTTTTATTTTTCATTTTGATACTAACATTTTATTAAGGGAAAGGGGGAAAGGGGGAGGGGAATCCAACCAAAAGTTGGAATATAGGCAAATGGGAACAAAGCCCAAAACGCCCAAAGGACAAAACGCCCAAATACAACAGTGAGGGCCAAACCCACCCCAAAAGGGACAAAGCCCTAGAAAACAAGAGGCCAAAAAGCCCAGATTATACATCGTAGCCCAGCCCAAAGAAAACCCAAAACCCTAACCCTAAACACAGTACATTTTCGCAACAAGCCTTCCACCACGCCGCCGCCACCTCTAACTGACCACCACCACACCGCCGACCACCCCATCCAGCCGACCACTGAGCACCATACTCCATCACCGCTGAAACAAAAGGCCCGACTGGTGGGAACCCGAAACAACAGTGGCAAGCACTCAACCTTTGTTGTTAGGCGAAAGATTGAACCACCCAACAGAAGATACCTGCAGGAGGCTACGCCGGCCAAGCTCCAGTCCCCCGGATCTGCCTCGCCACTAAGCAAAAGCACAGGAAGCCCAAGAAAAACCTGGCCGGAAGATCCATCGGACCAGGAACACGACCGAGAGGTGAAGAAAGCGATGAGAAGAAGAAAGATCAGAAAACGAACCGCATACAGAGGAAGAAAGGTCGGAAAAAAGGAGGGGGAGGGGGAGGGGGAGAAGAACCAAGAATCTTACCGAGGCCGATCTCGTCGCCATCCGAACCACCCCACTGATGATTGTAGAGAAATCGTTGATTCAACCCCCATAAACGATTTGGAGAAGCTCGGATATCGAAACCAATAACTCCAGCTGCAACTTCCAGCACCGCTGCCATCAACCTCATTACTCGACTATCGGTTTTGAGAATAAAGAAGGAATATTGCCCAGGGGAGGAGGCCCCCCCCACCCCCACCCCCACCCCCACCCCAAAACACAAAGAGAGGGAGAGTTTTTGTTCTCTTTGATCTTGTCCTTGTTAGACAAATTTTTATCGATGTATCAAACTTAGACCTTCAGTGCTTCACATTCTGCATCAGAGATACACACACATACCACCCATCACATGCCAAACTTTCCAAGCCCAGCATTAATGCAGAAACTTAATGCCTTGTTCACTTCACTACTCTACTCAAAAAATATTTCTCAACTCAATTATTACTCTCATTTCTCTCTCTAACTTTTCAATCATTACTCTCATTTCTCACTCTATCTCTCTCCACTTTTTACCTCTCCAATCATTACTCTCATTTCTCTCTCCACTCATTTTTCAAAAACACTACTCAAATCACAAACCAAACAAAGCATAAATGACTACGAAGATCCGCCCATCATCCCCAGAACCCCACCACCTAAAAGTCCAACACCTGAACTCAACAGCATTTCCGCAACCACTATCCTTCTCTTAAAGGAATGTAGACATGACATGTTACTACAACAGGCCTAAATATCCAGAGAGAAGCAGAGAGAAAGTCACATAACTAGCATGTATCTGTACTTCACGTTGATGCAATCATGCAACAGAGGATTCAACTCTATAACTCCGGCATAATTTACAACAAATGTTAGACAAAGAAGTTATCCAGAAGACAAAACATGCATATGTGACTATAAACAGTCTGCAGTGTAAGGATGAGATGATAACGAATATAACATATGGTTGCAAATCTGTGAAAGGACATCCGCGAATGAAAAATGATAAATTTGCAGACTGAATAACAAAAAGCAACATTTCAGAGAGTATCAACTTACCTTAATATAAAAAGGCCCCAAACGGATTAAAGTCTCCCGAAACTGCAATGGGTTGCACAGAGTTATCATAAGATTACATGACACATGTTTACTACTCTACTAGAAAAACAATAAAGAAATAGTTATAGGCAGCATAACTATGATGGCTTCAAACAATACATATGCACAATACAATCTAATATTGCAACTGAACTATACAAGGCCCTGAACATCTCAAAGACCATTCATCCTTTTCCAGATCCCAAAATAAAACTCCATTTTACCATTCCTTCAAAGTAATATACCCCTCCAGCATTCCACAAACAATACGAACCATTGGATCCCAGTTTCATTTGTATGGTTAAATATCCAAGATGACGTATCTTAGAATTAAAGAAAACTTTTTCTGTGAAATTAGAAAGAAAAAAAAAAGTGTCAATTCCTCGAAAGAAGATGTTAGCTTTTTTTTTTTTATCGGCAAAAGTAACATTTTATTAAGGGGAAAAGGGGAGGGAAATCCAACAAAAAGTTGGACAATACAGCCAATTGGGAAAAGCCCAAACACGCCAAACCAGCATAGCCCTAAACGTCAGTGGGCGTAGAAGGTGTTAGCTTTACAAATAGTATGACTGACCACCCAATCACAAGCTCCATCCAACAAACAATGCTCCACAAATTGGCCATCAAAATCTACTTTTGCATATGGACTAGGAGTTAAGACACTAATGAAATTATCACTCGTACCAATTATCACACAGAAATTATCACCAACAAACTTAGATCTAGAAACTTCTAAACATCCCCAGGCTATACATTCAAAGATATCAAGTAGCAACCATAAAGAAGACATATTTTAGAATCTACATTATGATAACCAAGCAACTAGCTACCAGCTGTTATCTAGTTTATTTCAACCTTTCACATCAATTTCCCTAAATCATAACCGCAGTGAAAGTGTGAACTGGACAAAGTCAAAATTCCATTTAAGTTAATCCTTTTATCATTTCCCAGCTCACCTCTTATATTTATGTATCCCTCAATAACCAATGTACTTAAGTCATCTTGCATCCATGGCAATCACTTAGTCTTACTTATGTGCAAGATTAGGTGAGGTGTTAGCTTGTCAAAAGATAACTAATTATATCAACCTGAGTCAACTCCAAAAAATATTAACCTAAGTCCACTGGATTTGGGTGGTCACCAATCATGTGAGCCTTTCAGGCTCACTCTAGTAAGTTGATGTGATGCTTCGAAGTCTGTGTCACACCCTAATTGCACCTTGTAATCTTGCACGTGAAGGATGGCTTGGTACCGAACCAAATATGCTCCATGATAGCTTCTGTGTGACATGAATCAAAAGGAATTTGGTATGTGAGATGCCAATCGCAACGAGGGGCTTATCTAAGGCAAATTGCTAACATACAAGACAGGCAGGAACTAAGCAACTAAAAGTTTCAAACTTAAAACAGGAAAAAATATATATATAACAACAATAATAATAAGTAAATCAATCGCTCAATCACAAATAGAATATCCATGCACAATCAAATTGTATTTTCAACCAAGTATGCAATAAATACATGGATAAGGATAAATTGACCTAAATAACAATTTCAGATCAATAAATTCAAGTGTACAAATGTAAGCAGATGAAAATAGTATTTCTTAGTTATTTGTCTATATTCCGATATCTGCTACCAAATCTCTTGCCAGATTCCAATTCACCTGCACAAGGAGGGTTTTCACTAGGTTTCACCTTGAAGCTCCTGCATAATGGGTCTCCAATATTCAAGTTACATTCAATTTCAATGGCATTTAAATATGTGAGGAGCCCAATTTTCCATGCTTAGAAAATTGGCCATTCAAAATGAATGTACACACGTCCCCTCATGCAAGAAAGGAATTGTGAGGGTTGCTGCTCAAACGTAGACAAGGCAGCACATTACATTAAAAAAAATGGGGATCACAGTGGGGTACGCTAGCTAGGAACCCAAAAACATGCTACTCTTTTCTCTGCACAAAAGGGAAGGAGGGGGCGACAAGCAACAGAAAACCCTTCCTGGAAGTGACCATAGTAGCCCTTACCTGCTAAGGAGCCACCAATGGGAAAACAGGAAATCCAGAGGCACTCCCTCAAACTCGGCTTGAGTCGTATCCTGGCCCAGCCCCTACAGAATAGTGGTAAGAGGCCAGTTGTCATAACTCATAATAAGGATGAGTTTCCAACCAATGTCAGCCTGACCAATGTCACATGAGAGACAACCTTATCAATTGGCCCCCGAGGGAATACGACAGTGGTTGTCTATTCTAATAGGAGCAAGGTTTGTCTAAATCCTGGGTAGGTTAGGGTCAATATGGGGATAGGCAATCACACACCATCCCCACCCCAATGGCGCACATGAGAGACAACCTTATCAATTGGCCGCCGCAGGAATATGACAGTGGTTGTCTATTCTAATAGGAGCAAGGTTTGTCTAAATCCTGGGTAGGTTAGGGTCAATATGGGGATAGGCAATCACACACCATCCCCACCCCAATGGCGCACCAACAGCTTTTCCCTCCAAAGGTATGGTTTTCACTTTTCACAATATCAACCTTCTAATGACTAAGGTTATGTTTGGTTTGATAGAATGGGAAGCAGAATGGAATGGTTATTCCTGTGGAATGTCTATTCCGACGTTTGGTTTACTAAAAATTGAAGGAATAGCCATTCCACATGGAATTACTATTCATTTGAATAAAGGAATAGTATTCCATTTGATAAGTAAAGAATTACAATTCCATTCCACCATCCCTATTTAGATTGTTAATGTCACATCACTCCAGATTTTTACTTATTACCACTCCCAATATTACTATTGCCACTCCAAATTCCATTCCATTGAGATGTGATTCTACCATACCAAACACAAGAATTGGAATGTGAATTCCATTCTTGCTATTGATTCCTAGCCACAACCAAACATGGGAATGTGAATGATTATTCCATACTCAATTCCTCCAATTCCATTCCATTCTTAGTTCCATACCAATTTACATTTCATTCCATCCAACCAAATGCAACATAAGAGTCTAAGAGTCTAAGACTACATCCCTTTTGAGCATGTTAAATGAACGAGGATTAAGGCCTTGAAAAGGAGGAACAATACCTACATTCTAGAGACACTTATCAGCATAATCAAAGAGAAATAATTGAGCCACGACCTTGCTGAAGCTGAAATGTTTACAAACGTGAGTTTTCCCTGTCAGATAATAAGATGTTGAGGCAATGACACAAACAAGTTGAACATCATGTTTTCCAAGTTTATGCATGGTATACAAAATTGGTAACTTTGTACTTGTGCTCCAAGAAATGTTCCATGAATGCATTCTGAAGTTCCCTGGATAATTATGGCGGTCTACGAACTGGTTAACTGATTCTTCTAAAAACTAAGATTCAAGATATATAAGTATGGAGTACGAAAGGACCCACGGAGCAAAACAATGCAAAGGAGAGACAGAGATAGAGATGAAAGAGGAAAGAGGAAAGGAAAAAGCAACAAAGAAAATTGCGTATAGATTACCTTAACTGACCGCTTTTTCATGTCATGAACAAAAAATTGCCAAACAGCTAGCTTCAACACATGGAACGAAATAATTGCAGCTCTATAAAAAGCCAAGAATGGACCAAATCGTAAGAACATGGAAACATTTTTGGAGCTGTAAGTTCCAAGTGCATGACCAAATTCACTTTCTAGAGATTCCTTTCTCAACTTAGCATACTCCGCAGATGGCCGTTCACCATGTACGCTTGTGAAGCCCGTAGAAAACCTTAACCAAAAGCAGGAATTAAGTTAAAGCAAAAACCATGAAAGGATATGTACAAGGAGTTCACTGAATTCAAAGGAATTGCTCTTTTAAACAAATTTGCCAGAAGAAATCCATATTCAAACTATAAATGCAGATGGTGCAATCTCCATAACCATTCACTTACGATCTGTGCAACAAGTACAATGGAATAAATCTATCATTTTTCCATCTTCCGATTTCTGAACTTATTGGACCCCTCACTGCTAAACATCTCCGCAGAGTGGTCTCAACTGCACTGTCATCTTGTGAAGCTGCAAGAAAAGCCCTAAGGGAAGTTAGGATCTACATAGAAAAGAGCAGACAGAACATGACAAGACAGCACTGACACAGGTAATCATTAAATTACAGGACAAAACATGTAAAGACAGGCATTAACCTAGCAATCCAAACGAATTCATTCATAGAAGACAAACGCGAATAGAATTTAGGAGTTTTATCAATATATATAATACCTTCCAAATCCAAAACATTTTACGAAGAAGAGTACCTCTAGCAAGAACCCCAGAACCGAGCCGTTTGACACCGGAGAGGACATTCCTCATGGGGAGAGATTTGGAGAGACGAAGGGCTTCAAGCTTCATGAACAACACGTCGAATGCGGCTTGCGAGGCTGCATTTGGTTCTGACTCACCTGGCTTCGACGCAGATGAAGTGTTCGATGGAATGAGAGAGAGAGAGAGAGAGAGTGAGCGCCAATGAGTTTTGCTGGGGAATGAAGCAAGCGGGATCGCTGGAGGGCTGACACGTTCCCGTCTACCTGGCGGCTTGAGGGACATTCAAGAAGTGTTGGGGGCCATGGCAATTTCGTGGATCCAGATCCTCTCTCCGTATTCCTCTCCGACCATCTACCACATCTTTTAATCCTGAGCTGCCAGTGCATTATGAATGGATCGGACGGTTGATATAAAACCAGCATCACCACTCCCGAATGTTTAAACAGCGCGACACCGTTTTGTTTTTTCTTCAAACGGCAACTTTGATGCTGAACCATTTTTCCGTTATACAACCCACTTCTCTCTCTTAACCACTTCGATATTATTTTTCTTAGCCATTTTTACGTCCACAACTTCTCTCTGTTTCAATCCAAAAAAATAAATGCTCTCTCACATAAACAAAGTGCTCTCTCTCTCTCTCTCTCTCTCTCTCTCTCTCTCTCTCTCTCTCCCTCTCTGTATTTGATTTTACATATATGCTCGTGTTATGGTGATTAGCTTGGTTGTTTGGTTTTCAAACAGTTCCCATCCAGTTACATTTGAAGGAAATAGTACTCCTTCAGATTAGCGGCATAGAAATTGAAACAAAGTCTTAATCTTTTTTCATGTTTTCAAAAGATTTGAACAAAATCTCAAATTATATAAAAATGACAGCAAAAACCCCTATTTCTTTTTCCCAAACCCACCCCAAGAAAACTAAGTCAATCGGTGATTCGAGATAGACAAATATTTTACCGCTGTGAGATGGAGTTGAATCATAGCAGTCAGATTTGCCTTAGCATCAGTCCCGAACTAATTGAACGGAGGGCTTGAGTGTTGATTTTGCATTTGGGAAGATGAGAGTTCTGCTTTTTGTTTCTCTCTCTCTCTCTCTCTCTCTCTCTCTCTCTATATATATATATATATATATATGTATATGGAAGGAAATGTTGCAACAGTGCAACGTCAGGCTGCCATTTGTGGCTGTCGTTAGAAAGAAAAACAAAACGGTGTCGTGCTATTTAAACATTGGGGAGTGGTGATGCTGGCTTCATATCAACTGTCCGATCCATTTATTAATGCGCTAGTAGCTCAAGATTAAAAGTTGTGGTAGATGGTGGGAAAGGATCCGGATCCCAATTTCGTTGAGCTCTCCCATCATTCCTCAAATATTTAGGCTCTGTTTGGAACATATGAAAAATGAGGGATAAGAAATTGCCATGGCACTATATCTTTCTCCAATTATGACCTTATTTTTTTAATTATTAATTTTATTTTTCTCTATATCTCTCTCCACTCATTACACATCTCTCCAATTATTACTCTATTTCTCTCTACACCCACTACCAAAACTAAAATACCCAAAGTTACTAAACGAATAAGGCAAAAGAATTTTCTAAATGATTGTTTGGTTCCTATTTGAAGGAAAAGGAAAATAAAATAGGAAGGAAAGAAGACTCCGAAAAGGGAAATGGTTACAGAAAATTGGAGAGAAAATCCACCAAAAAATTTTTAGGAAAAGAAAGTTAAAAAGAATTCCCTTTTCTTTCCATTTTTCTGTTGAAGTCAAACAAGAGAATTTCATTTTCCTCATGGTTTCTTTTCATTTTCTTTCTACAACCAAAAAAAGAAAAGAATTTACTTTCTTCACATTTTTCTTATTTTTTATTTTCCTTTCTTTTCCACAAGTTCCAAACAGAGCCTTGTTTGTAAACTAGGAATGATGTGAGACAAGGAAGGAAAATAAATAAATAAATTCTTTAATGGTTATTTAACTTATTTGGTTCCTATTTTAAGGAAAAGGAAAATAAAGTCGGAAGGAAATAAATGCTCTTGAAAGAGAAATGGGTGAGGAAAATGGAAAAGAAAACTCCCACTTAGTTATAAGGAAAAGACAGGTTAAACATTTTTCTTTTTTTATTTTCCTCTTGAAGCTAAACACAATAAATTTATTTTTCTCATAGTTTCTTTTCATTTTCTTTTTATAATCAAACAAGAGAAAAGAATCAACTTTCTTTACATTTTTTCTCTCATTTTCTTTCCACAAGTTCCAAACAGAGCCTCAGGGTGGTTTTGGATAAAGAACTTAAGTAACTTTTCTTTATTGAATTTTTTTTGTTTTGTATATCTTTTTGACTTACTAGTGGTTTTGCCACATGCGTTGCACATGGTTTGTTTAATGCTCAGTCGTTGACATTTGTAATACTTTTTGGAGTGGGTAATGAATATTAAGATTTATTAATAACTTTGTTATGAAGAGACATTCCATGACCATCATTTTGCAAATTTGTATGATTCATTTCACCTATTTTATGGATCAATGTGAAGATCAGAGAATAATAGGTTATAAATTTTTGAAGTGAGTTTGTCAATGGTGGAGACTCCATTTTTTTTTCCCACCCCTAAAACTTGCTTGAGCATTTCTAAAGTAGATTAAGCAATTGTAAACCCATTTTTTTCAGTTGAAAAATGTAGCTTAAGAAATTCTAAAAACGATTTCAGCAGGTTGAAGTTAAAATAGAATTAAAAGAATCTAGGAAAAACACGAAAAAACTCAATTTACGCAGCATTATTTGATTTTGGAAAATAAACTTGATTGGTATATAATACAAATGGACTGTAACTCATGGTGTTATCCAATAACTATGCATAATCAGTTATGTACACTCATTCACAATTAGAAATAAATATATGACAACTATTCTTTACAGTCTGGATTGAAAACATGGAATATTAATATTTTTAAATAAAAATTCATTGCAATATATATATCAATACCCCAAAAGACTTTCTCAAATTCATTCATAAGAGTGAGATTAGGGTTTAAAGATTATAATTATGGCACATCGCCCCAAATTTTCATAGATTATCAAAGAAGTAGAGTTTAGAGTTTACATGATTTCCAAAGTCAAAAGAGTACAAATTTAGAGTTACAATTACATCTTTCCAAAATACAATTTACACAAGATGCTAAGGTAACTTCTTGAGACCAGCTTTCGAAAGAATGCAATCAAACATGCATTTCAAGCACGCCATATCATGGTCACTTGAAAATTATGATAGGGTAAGTTACACTAGTCCAGTAGAGAAATCTATGACCACTCTACATGTGCAATGAGATGATCAATGCACAGAACAAACACAAACAACAATAGGATATCCCAGATAGGCAAGAAATCATAACTAAGACGATCACACCTCATAACCAGATCACTTAAATAATTACTAAGTTCTCCATACTCCGCGACATATCAAACTTTCCATTCTTGTTGTGTCACATGCTTCTATTTCATTATGCCACGTTTTTCAATTTTGTTTTCAGGTATTTGGGACCCCGTACATCCCCTACCGGTACCTCACCGATTGGTGGATTCGTTCATTCTGGGAATTTGGGACCTCGTACGTCCCCTGTCGGCATCTCACCTATTGGTGGATCCGTGATTATTTGTTATATCATTTCGTTATTCACGTATTATGCTTTCGTTCATCAAACCACCACAGCATTGTGTTACCACTCCATAAATTCTTATCATTGTCATAAATGTGTCACAAGACTCCAAACCTCTAGCCAAATGCATCAATAACTCTAGAATACTATCTCCATCTAACAAAGCATGTGACGTTTACACAACGCGAGTCGAAGAGCGAGGGTGATCAATGAATCATTGGGAAAGAAGCAACCAAGCTTAGATGTGATTTGAAGATGTTTAGAAGGCGTTAGAAATGATAGGGGGCCAAAACAATCGATGTGAAATCAGCACTGTCAAAATTGTCAGTAGGTGCATTGGTATCGATACATGTATGCACAGGCATCGATACCCCCCAATTCTGTCTTCTCAGAAACACATTGGTATCGAGACTAGTGCAAAATGGTATCGATACCCAACAATTATGAGCAACAATTTTTTAGATTTTTCAAAGACAAACACCCAACTTCAACAACAACACAAGACGCGATCCAAGCATGAAATGAACTCATAAACACATAGAACAAGCAAAAAATTCCTACCTCAAAGGTTAGAAGCTCAAACTCGAAATCAAACGATCAAGCCTCCAAAGACTTGAATCAACCGATTACCCCTCCTCCAAGCGAAACCCACGAATTAAAAGCTCAAGATCGCGATTGAAAGGCGGAATTGAGGTGAATCTTTGTGATTTTCCAGTTTATGGGGTGAAATTTTATGGAGAATGAGAGAGTAAGAGAGGGAGTCGAGAGAGAGTAGAGGGTGGGAGGTGTGATCTTTTATTCTCTACACACACGCACACACACACACACCTATTTATCCTAACACAAACATAAATTGTACTTGCACGCCTTTACTAACAATCTTATTACATTAACCCCAAATCATATAACCACATCATTATTCATATTTCCACAATTTATGCCTTCACATAATAATTATGTTATTTAAATTTAATATGGTTCTCTACAGATTCTCCAAGTGTATAGCGTTCATACTTCATATTCTTTTTGTATCTTCATCAGTTTGTACTTATTTTGTCATGATCTTACCTAGTTTGTGATCCATCCCACACGTTTTGTCCAGCTTGGTTGTAAATATGTAGGATCTTCCACACGCATTTCCTAATGCTTTGTTAATTTTGCTATACGTACCTTCCTGCATTTTCAATAATGTGTACCATTAAAATAATTTGATTTGTTTTTATGTTTCTATTGAATCTTATTCTTATTTGCACTTGTCTTTTTCTTTTGAGGATTTGAATTTTGCTGCTGGGCATCCAGTTATTTTTTAAGCCGCTTTAAATAATGTGACATAGTTGTCTTTCTCCATCTCCAACGGTCATCTTTATCAAGTATCTAGTATTTAGTAAAGTAAATGTAATTATAAGAATACTGAATATTAGCAACAGCTTTAACAAAACTCTATCTAGACTGTTGCATACCTTGGATGATGCTCTATATTTGACTTGGCACATTTACTGCATTCTCACTACAAGAGAATGTGCTATTTGCGTCGGCAGGGACACCTTTTGTGACGGGACCTATTTTTTGCGTCGGCAACGCGTCGGCATTTAGGGGGACAAAAATGGTGGGGTGTCAAAAAGTTTTTTGTGTCGGCATGTGCCATCGCATAGTAATTGCGTCGGCATATGCTGTCTCTAATAGTTTGTTTGCATCGGCATTCTTCCCGACTCAAAAAATTTGAAAATTATAAGGTAATTAGCATTGGGTAGTCGTGTCGAAGCTAAAAATATTTTTTAGCATTGGCGCACGTCATCGCCAATGGTTCACATATATCCTTTGTCTTTTTGAGTCGGGGGTACGCCGTCGCAAAAAAAATGAACACATCTGCCAGCTGAGAGCTTTATGTTCATTGGCCGGGCATCTAATACTACTAGCTAGCCTACATAATTTTCTGGACATATAAAACACCACCACTCCATCCAAAACATGTTTTTAATACAAAAATCATCATTCAATCAAAAAAAGCAGCCAATACTCACAACTTACGCATTCATTCAATCCCAAGAGATCCATATATATAACAGTACTCGAATACTCCCAGGAGTAATATGTTTCGGAAATAAAACCTAAAATAGGCATAGCCAATAGTACGTCAAACAAAACAGGAACCTCAGTTTAGTTTGTTTAACACTACAACACAAAATAAGTAAAACCCAAAATATTGCATCTTCTTGATCGTTGCACAATTAAGTCCTCAACAAAATAGGAACCTCGGTTAGAATGCAAAATAAGCAGAACCCAAAATATTGCATCAAGCTCATTCATCATTGCACTCTTTATTCCTCAACAAACACCTGAAAAAGAAAATATACGACAATAAGATGTTGATATATGCATTTCCAATCACATGAAACAATAATGGTTTATCGTAATTAACATACATCACAAGACCTTCAAGCAACAGCACAACCAACAGCATCTCCAACTGTGCAAAATTTTTTGCGAGGTCTTTCCAAAGAAGCAATAGGTATTTTTGCTTTTTTAACGAGCACTTTCCAAAAATCAGAACCCAATGGCTTTTCGTCTACTTTCACCAACGGGTCCTTACTAACAACTATTTTCTCTGCCACATCATGTTTTGGAATAGTGTAACTCACCAAGCATACTTTTTCATGACCATTCGACAATCAGAAGCAAGGTCTAGTACCCACATTTTTATACTTAGCAAATAAGAGACCATAGTGATAAAAGAAATCAGCTAGACAAAGATTCAGGAGCCATCATCAAGGCAATATAAAGCCACCTTGAAGATTGAAGTGGCTGGTTCTGTTCCAAGTTTGAAGAGCAACTGGTCAAGTTGTCGAGTGTATATACATATATTGAAACTGAGTGTAGAATTGATTATACAAGCAAAGTAATTATGATCGTGATGCTAAAGGACCCCATGGGAAATGTAGCAAATTAAGGTCACCTGGGGTTAAGTGTCCAGATTTTTGTATACTTAGTTTTCGTAGCAGTTTTTTTTTTGTGTGTGTGTGTGTATGTGGCAGTTTCCTTTTTCCTGTTTCCCCCCTTCTTTTTTTGTTTGGTAGCGATGGAATCTTCACACACATCCCTATGATTTCATAGGACACTTTCATGCCCGTTAATTATCGACAACAATAGAGCAGAGACATGAGAGGATGGACATGGTTATTGGATTTTGGAGCATCCTTGTCAGAGGAAATTTAGTGTAAGAGAAAATTTGGCATTCATTTCTGTTTATGTTTCATGTGGTGAGTATCGAGATCATGTTAGCTACGCTACTTTAGATACAGTACTTGGGGAAGCCGTAGGGTTTAGAAATTTTGAATTTGTGGAAGGATGTTTGGTAGCCCTTTTAGGAAGATGATTCAACTTTTAATGTCATTGATCCATTGCAATTGCAATATGTCCTTTCTAAAGCATGTTCCACGTACAATGCTTATGGGTCACAACAATACAAGGCTGAATTTGTATATGTTCAATTTTGGTGAGCCAAAATTTCTCTCTGGTGGGAAATCACAGAGAGAATGATTGACTTACCTACCAAAGAGACAACACGACACAACCAAACACTACTTTAATATACTACTAAACGAAACTTTTATACTATACCCTATATAATAGCATAGACACAGTTGTTGATCCAGTAGCAGTAGAATCAAAGGATACAGTTAAACAGAGCAAGCTACTAGGCAGTGTATACTAAACATATTTTAACATACAAAACATTCATTTCACTAGGGTATTGAACATTCATTTCACTAGGGGATATATCTTGAAGAAACATGGACTAGTAGTTTTAGATGACAGGAAAATTGTTAATATGTCCTTTTCAACTGGCTTGCATTCCATATTCACACAAACGACATGAATGAGGCGAGGAATTGCATCATGCATTGCTTATTGCACTTCGTGTTCTGTATGCATCTCACATTTCTCTCTTTTACTTTCTTTTCTTACTCTTCTCCTTTTGCTATATCTAATAGGTTGTCTAAGATGGCTCAATATTGTGCAATCTGGGAAAGATACTTCACAAATTTTAGACCAAAAGCAGCAGACAACAAGGTCAAAAATAATTCATGGGTCGGTTTAGTTGAGAAAGATCTTTGCCACAATATTAATAGATATCATGCTGAGCACTTAGATGAAAGAAGCAAATGTACATCCATAACTCATGAGCCGGTTTATCACCAACAAGGCATAAACTACTTGTGCCAAGATATGGTAAGCAAGTCAATAGGAAGTGGTAACTTGTATGACATGAAACTGCATCTTAGGCAAAAATGCAAGAACTGAACTGAGCTCAACTTTACATGCGTTTACTAGGACTTAAATTAAACATACCCGTCCATCAAGTTGTGAAGAATGTGTTGGCAAAGGAGAGAAACTTTGGTCACTATCTTGGAAGTCATTTTCCACAGAGGCCCTAATTATAGGTTGCCTGCTAGGGACATTCAAAACCTATAACATACCAAATACCATTTGTCATTATGACATGCTTTAAATCTATATACAAAAAAAAATTCAAACATTTAAAAACCACCTGTTCAGTCTGATTTGTCCCTTTGTAGGTCTGAAATAAGGCCATTTGAGCCCTCATAAGCTCAAGATGAGCCATCAACTTCTCATGAAGCATACGCTCCATCTCTCCCGCGAACCTCTACTCAATCTCTCTTGTGAGCCTCTGTTCAATCTCATTGCTTAGCCTTTGCTCAATCTCTTGAGTAGCCTCACGTACTGGCCTAGTGATCTCATTGAGATTAGAAGAAGAGGAGGCATGTGACGACCGGAAAGACTGACCATAAACTGCGCTATGAGGCACACCAGTACCATAGGTTTTGCAATAACCATGTCCATCCTCTCCTAACACATCATGGAAAATCTTGTTTCGAACCTCTGATGTCTAAAGTGACTCTGGTATTTCAGCAAGGTATTGATTAAATTCTTCCTACAATTCAACACCATAGAAGCAAAGTTACGTAATAATTTAGACATAATAAAAAAATAGACAATTAAAAAGGTCACTCATACCACAACGGCCTTCAATCTGGGTCATTTTCGTCACGTGTCTTGATGAAGACATTCATTTTGTCTGTGTTCTCTCCATTTGCACTCATCAACTTCATTCAACATAACAAAAGTGGCATTGAGCTTGAGTTTAAAAGATGTTATTAGTAGGGACAAAAAAAACCAAGTAAAATAAGTTTGTCAACTATGCAAAACTTCATGCCTAATCTGAGAGAAATGTGTCCGCCCAATCCTATGATGTGGACCACGCTACTCTTGATTTTTGGAGTTCCTGGTTGCTATAAACTGCGATATGAAAACCCTACTCAAGACTGAAACACAATTAATGTAATCAATTTTATAAATTTACAACTATTTACTCAATTATATACCTTGGCATCCTTAGTCCTCCAATAGCTCACAAGTTCTTTCCACTGATCTGGCAATACTCTCTTAGGCACTTTCAACAATATATCTGGATCTTCATCATGTTTAGTATAATATTTATCCTTTGTCTTACCCTTACGATCTTTCCATATTTTGTAACATGAACTCATGGCTATTGGTTGAAACTCTGCTGGACAATCCTCAATGTTATCCTACGAAACACAACTACATATATAAGAAAAGATCAAATATATGTAAACAGAAAAATTCAAAAAATATGACATATACCTCAATCTCCTTCCAAATAGCGCTTTTGATCCCTTCAGGTACTGAATTCCAGTCAAGATAAGTCAAGGGAACTCGATGGGGGTTGCGTAGCATTATGCCAAGTTGTCCTTTCAATCGGTTGCCTTCATCTCCCAATGGCTGGAAATCATTATCGAACATGACTTTTAGTTTAGTTCCAGTATCCCACTGGTGAATGCCCGTAGCACTGCCTCGACCACACTTCTTCATAGAAGTCTCGGAGATGAAAAATCAGTTGGAGGTAACTTGTAATAATCAAGGGGCACAACATTGAATTTGATTTCCATGTCATTCACTTTCAGTAGGTTAAAGAACAAAAAAAATTGAGCCTATCATGTGCTTCTATTCTAAAAAATATTATGTACCTATTTCATTTGAAGGCAGTTGTATTGGCTGAGGCAAATGTGGAGCTTGAGATGGTTGCGTTACTTAAGATGGTTGTGTATCCTCCAACGGTTGCGGTGTTGGATCCTTCTGTACCACCTTGGATAAACTTATTTGTACTACCTTAGCTATTATGTGAGGTCGTTTACTAGCTTTTCTCTTAGCCATGGCTGCCTATCGACAATAGCTTGACTTGACAATAACGTTAGAATTTTGTCCAATGGAAATGATAATTGATTACATAGACACAATGGTGCAAGGCAAACATACTCTCCAAAAAAAAAAAACACCAATAACATGTACATGCAAGAAATATAACACAATATAATTTGATTCTCATACCAACACTACAGCCCTCTTCAAAATCAATACTCAACAAGTCAAGTCATTTGAATCCAAGTTTGAGGCATGTTCATATCAAAGCAAATAGTAGACAAAAAAAGATACCATAAGCTTAAAGGTCTACAAGAAAGGTAGCTTGTTCAAAAAAAAGAGAAATGGTAAGGAGATGAATAAACATACATCCCTAAGTCCAAAATCATTACCCCCTAAGCCTAAACATCTTCATCAATGATGTCACCTTCTTCTCCTTCCCTCACCCAACCAATATCTTCATCTTGGTGCCCTATGTTCTCTTCCAATTGCTTGCTCAAATAGGGATCTACTTGGGGATCATCGGAATTCATATCATACAGCCCTCTCTGAGACATCTTTATAATGACTTGCCAATCAGGTTCGATCGGATCTGGAACATACCAAACATGTTCTACTTGGGAAGCCAAGATGTAAGGTTCATTGGTAGATTGATCCTCTCGGTACGGCAAATGGTTGAAATTGACCAATGTAAATTTGAAGGCATCTTCTTTCTTCCCATGAATATTATCAATCCAGTCACACTTGAACGTTATGTATTTTGTATCATTAGTGTATCGAATTTCCACAATGCCAGTGAGCCATCCATAGCAGTATACTGGTCCTACCCGAGGATTTTTGTCTTTCCTACTCGCATAACTCAATGTATTTGCTTTCAAAACTACACCACTATTTTGAGTTGAACGATTGTCATCAATAGATTTCACACGAAAACGAAACCCATTAATAACATAGCCACTAAATCTCCTTGCGATGGTATGAGGACTAATAGCCAACTTATGGATTTCTTCAGAAAATGTGGCGTTGCTTGTTCTCAGCAAAAGTTGGACCTATTGGAAATCATGTTGAAGTCAAAAAATTATGATATAGGGGTGTAATTATATTTGATTGTGACTTATAGAAAAAACATACATGGTCCTTCAACCAAGCATGAAATGTTTCAAAATACTTATGTTGAATTTGATGATCATCAGCTCGAGGCATCTTACTTTTGAGAAATTCAAGGTGCTTCCTGTGTAAAGTTAAAATACACATTAAAAACTACCAAAAGTAAATAACTTAATACAAAGGATTAAGAGTATAGTTAAACATACGTAATGAAAGGTGCAACTGAACTGGTGTTGAACAGAATATATCGATGAGCTTGTATCCATTCTCTATCATTAAGGTGAAATATCATCTTTTCCCCCACACCCCGACCCATACTGTCACCGCCATCATAGTTCCTCGCTGGACTATTCAATTTTGTTTCCACAGCATTCCAATACTGCGCATAAAAATTTATACAATCTTCCATCAAGTAACCTTTAACTATTGAAGCCTCCGGATGAGCTTTATTCCGCCCATATTGTTTCAGCGTAAGAAGGAATCTCTCGATTGGATACATCCATCGAAATTGAACCAGTCCAACAATTAATGCTTCTTCAGCTAAATGTACAGCCAAGTGTTCCATTATATCAAAAAAGGATAGTGGAAATATTTTCTCAAGATGGCACAGTGTCACTACAAAACGATCTTCAGGATATTCCAAGTCTGAAGCACGATTAACTTTGGAGCACAATTGTCTGAAACAATTTTCCAATTCAATCGAGGGTTCAACCACCTTCTTAGGCAACACTTTTCGAATGGCAATTGGTATAAGTTGTTGCATTAGAATATGGTTGTCATGACTCCCCCAATGCTTATATCGTCTAGGCGCACACATCTTGAGATATTCGATGCATAATCGTCTGGCACTCGAACTTCCTTTAATACTTTGAGAAATATCCTCTTTTCTTCTTTGCTCTTTGTAAACTGTGCTAGTGGCATATATGCTTTCTTAGTCCCTCTTGACTGCAAATGCAACGACTTTCTAATATTTAGAAATTCTAGATCACGCCTGGCACTAGGATTATCCTTAAATTTTCCTACAACTACAAGTATTGTCCATATTATATTTGTCACAAAAGTTCTTCTCCCCAGCATTGGATCAATGTTGTGTCTGATTAAATTGAATTCCTAGTATGGCAGCTCAAAAATATGCTCTTCTTTTTCTAATTGTGGTCTGAAGATGTAGCGGATTCCTTGGCTTTTAATATCTCAAACCGTACCTTGAGATCAAATATCTTGTATTATTTAAGGATGCCTTCTGATTCAATTTGATTCAACAACTCAGATCTAGACAACGGCTTAGGCTTGCTTCTCCATTCCCGTGTTCCATCAAATGACATTCTATCCTTTCAAAATTTATGATCACTTGGTAAGAATCGACGATGACCCCTGTAGGATTGCCTTCAAGATATTGTGTTTTTATTGCATGAAGGACAAACAAATTTTCCTTTGGTACTCCATCCTGACAAGTTGGCATATGCGGGGAAATCATTGATTGTCCACATCAAAGCTGCATGCATTTGAAACATTTGGTTGGTTAATGCATCAAACGTGAGTTCTCCTTCATTCCATAATTCCAATAGCTCCTCAATTAGTGGCTGTAAATACACATCAATCTTATCGCCTGGTCCCTGTGGGCCATCAATAGCCAATGACAAAATAAAAATGGTTGTTTCATGCACAGCCATGGTGGTAGATTGTACACGACTAACACGACATGCCAAGTGCTATGAGTTATGCTCATTATTTCATATGGATTGAATATCCATCAGATGCTAACCCACGTCTTATGTTTTGAATATCACCAGCAACCCTAACATGTCGACGATCAAATTCCTTCCATGCAGGAGCGTCAGCAGGATGCCTACGAACACTATCATTGGTTCGTCCATCAACATGCCAACTCATGAGCTTGGCTGTTTTGGATGACGTAAAAAACCTTTGCAATTTTGACTTCAAAGGGATATACCTCATCTGTTTCGCAACCCTTTTTTTACCATGTTTCTTGCCAGTATTTGATCTAGTGATAGTCACTTTCCATCTAGATTCACCACATACGACACAAGCTTCAAGATTGCATGCTCGTTTCTAAACAACATACAACTTCTAGGACATGCATCCCACGTCTTGTATGTAAAGCCCAAATCATCAGTTATCTTTTGGGCTTCATAGTACGAATTCGGAAGATTCAAGGCCTCAGGGAAAAGCCTCATGATACAACGCAAAAAACTTGTCAATTGTTTTGTTTGTCAACTTATGAAGCACCTTCATATGCAGAAGTCGAACAATAAACGACAATGATGTGAAAATTTTACACCCAGGATACAACTCGGTATTTGCATTCTCAAGAAGTTTGAGAATGCTGCCGTTGCTTCATCAGGCCCTTTTTAGGATCATTTGAAATTCATTCATCATTCCCAACACTTGTACCTGTATGTTGATTCCTTAGAGCATCACTTATTATTCCAACCATATCGTCCCCAACTGTTTAGTTTTCAAAAGTTCCATAAGCTTTCTCTCCACTAAGAAAAGCATATGATTCCCCATGGTTCGTCCAATTTTTGTACTTCTTAAAAAATCCACAAGAGCAAAGATGTTTCCTTACAGCTACTAGAGGAAAACTATAACGATTCTCACATTTTCTACAAGGACAACTGATGAACGAATCATCAAGCTTATCAGTGTATACAAACTCAAGAAATATGGCAATCCCATCAAAGTAGTCCCTTGACATCCTTGGTAAATCAATCCAAGTCTTGTCCATGTTTCAACTTCCCCCAATTATTTCTATAGACAAACATGTTCATTATGCATATACAAACACACAAATGCATACTAGCCACCTACTCCAAAAAAAACAAGTATGCTCTCTGTCGCTTAATTGAGGAAAGAAAAATAAAGAGAGATAATGCAACATACGAAAAAGGTCACGCTTGAACGAAAAGAAAAAGCCAAATAGAGGACACAATATTAAGCAAATCATGCAAACCCACGTGAATTCCAGTAGTCCCCTAACCATAGACACAGAAATAGATAAACATTTTTAAGTCTTGATCTTGATGGAGGTTTAGAGCTAGGCCTGCTAAGTCTTCTACCCAAGAATCCAAGCCATGAACAGAATTTGAACTATCCTCATAACTTTAGGGTTGAAAATGTTTTCTAGATTTAGAAAATAGAAAACACTTTCTAGCCAAGCAGTAATTATTTTCAATTAAACATGAAAAAACATTCTTCATTGAACTTCCAAAACGTTTTAATCTTAACAAATCGAAAACGTAGAGATGATTTTGTGACCTACATAAATTCCAAACACCACTAATAAAATGCAGGTCCAATATATTTGTAGGTAGGTATTCCCAAACAGGTACAACTAGTGGCCGAACACATGTTATATGGGGTGCATGTAATAAACAAAAAGTAATATAAGATGCCATGCAAGATGGTGGATGGTGGTTAGGTCCGATGACATGAGGGGTCATTGGACCAAACGGTTTGTTCGACGGTAAGAATTAATGACATGTGAAGTCACTGGTCCAAGTAGTCTGATCGGCAATGAGAAGGCCGAACAGGGGGAGAACTCTGGGGAAAGCAGCCCTAGATGCAAGGAACATTCTGGAAGGTTCCAGAATGGTTGAATTCCGTAAAGGAATAAGATCTCGAGAAAATAGGATCAAGGAGAGATTTCCTACTAGAATGGGATGTTCGACTAGTTATGGAAAAGAGTCATAAAAGGACTAAGGAAGTAATTTGATATGGGAACGAGAATTTAGAGCGTCCTGGTTTCCTTTATGAGATAGGAAACCTAAGGCAACAAGGATGCTTGGGCGGCAAGCATACAAATGTCTATATAAACAAAGTAAACCTAGAGGTAAAAGATATGCAATACGTTGCATTCATATTGTTCTCCTACTAATAATGAGGGTTTTGTCTGGTACGCGACACTAACTTAGGCATCGGAGGGCCTTTGCCATGAGAGGCAAAGGTGCGTTCACCCCCTGTTTGTTTTGCAGATTAGGGTTCCGGTGAAGGCGTTAGGGTTCCAATCGAATAGAACGGGTAGTCGTTGCAGTACAGTGCTGTTCTAGGTACTATTCGTTTTTCTCCAACTACAATTGGCGCTGTTTGTGAGAAACAAAAGAGTTCCCTTTTAAAATACGACCATGGTGGAAGAAGACCCAGCAACACCGCATAATCCAAAGGACCAGTTGGGTGGGGGAGGAGATATGTTCCCACCAGGTGCTCCGAAAATGCATACTGGTAGGCATGGCAGGAAAATAACAAGCAGAGATGACCCTCTGTTATTCCCAAATGACTCCAAGGACAAAGGGGGTGGGACGGCTACAGGCTCCACGAGAAGGAGCAAGTCCCACCGAAGAGAAGAATCAGTTGCATATTCAAGGAGTATACATAACAGTGAAGATATCCTCGATAAAAAGAGGAAGGAAATTGAAGAGTTTGCTTGATTAATTAAAAGACGAGAGCACGAGATCCGCGAGATAAAACGGATTAGAGAGCATCCTGAGGACTCTGGACTTTCACGAACAAATTCGAAGGGAGACAGGTATGCCATAGTGGACTATGAGAAGGCTCATTCACAAAGAGGAAGAAGTAGAAGCAAGAGTCCTACTCCAAGACGAAAAAGAGCTTCACGAAAAAGCAAAAGCAAAAGTTCAGACCAGAGTCCAACTAGGCAAAAGGCTACTTCACGAAAAAGGAGGAGCAGAAGCCGAAGCCCCACCCCCGAAGGCGAAAAAACCAGGAAACACCATCGAGACAGGTACAAGAGACCTGATACCGATTGGGCCAAGACCACGACTCACAAAACTAAGGAACGTGAGGATGGAATGATGACTGCACGAGAAGCAGCACGAAAGGCCCTAAGTAACATAGTAGCCTCCCCCTTCGCAAAAAGGCTACAAGAGGCTAGGTTGCCAAGCAGAGTGAAGCACAGTACGTTCATCCTTTACGAGACAAACATGGACCTCGTGGCTCACATACAGCACTACCAGCAGGCCATGTTCATGCACGATTGAGATGATGCCATTATGTGTAAGATGTTCCCTTCAAGTCTAGGGAAGGTAGCTTCATCTTGGTTCCATAAACTGGGCCCGCGCTCCATATGTGGATGGAGACAGTTGGTCAAGGAATTCACTGCTCAGCTCTTGACAAGTAGTAGAGCTCCAAAGTCGTTTGACAGCCTTTCAACCATGAAGCAGGCAGAAAGTGAGCCGATCAGGGACTATGCTAAGAAGTGCTGGGAGACTTTCAACGAGATTGAAAGTTGCAGTGAAGAATATGCAATTGCTACCTTCAAAACTGGCTTACCTGTTCGGGGAGAGCTACGTCATTCATTTAATATGCATCCGATAGCAACATTGGCTAAGCAAATGGAGCGCATTAAGCAGCATGCTAGAATGGAAGACGATATACTCCGAGAAGATGGCAAGGCAGCCCCCGAACAACCTAAGCTACCAGTAAAGAAAGTGGATAAAATAGAGCCCAAGACTTATAGGGAAAGGAAAGAATACGGGCAGCGTAAGAAAGAGTCGTACAAAGAAAGGCAAGCACCTGACCCTAAGTCTTTCTTTTCAATAAATACAGTTTGGAAGGAACCCATTTATAGAATTCTTTATCGAATAAAGAATCAGCCTTACTTCAAATGGCCCCCAAGTCTAGGTGGAGATAAAGATACAAAACGTGCTATGAATTAGCACTGCAGCTACCACAAGGATTGGGGTCACATGACCGAAGACTGTGAAATGTTTAAAAGGCACCTTGATGATTTAGTCTCTCGAGGCTATCTCGAGAAATTTATCTAGGAAGACCCCAAAGATAAAGGAAAAGCCATGGAGATGGATTACGAGCAGAAACCTCAAGGGATAATCCATATGATACATGGGTTGGCCGCACCTTATACGATAAATGAGGTTAGGCTGCTCTCAAGGCAAGCTAAACACAACCAACATGTTATGCGGTTGGGAAACAAAAGAGGTCGAGAAAGCGACATATGCAACGAGGGCATAGTTTTTATAGATGATGATCTGGGAGAAGTTCAACTGCTCCACAATGATGCTTTGGTCATAACTTTACGAATTGGGGAATATGACATTGAGAGAATCCTGGTGGACTCAGGGAGTTGTACGGAGGTATTGTACTACGATGCGTTCAAGAAGTTGGGGCTGGCCCAAGCAGAACTAGAGCAATCAATGACACCCTTGGTTGGGTTTGGTGTAGGAGCAGTTTGGCCCCTTGGAAAGGTGACATTGCCTGTTCGGGCAGGGTCAGTAGTATTAAAAACTGATTTTCTGGTTGTGGATATTCCATTTTCCTATAATATGATTATAGGGAGGACCTGGTTGCATGAGATGAGGGCAACAGTGCTTGATCTCCATCATCAAGAAAATCCAAAAGGCCCACCAGGTACACACGGTAGAAGTACCAGATCAACCGACTATTGAGGATGTCGGAAGAAATCCAGCTGAAAAAGTAATTGAAGACTTGAAGAAAGTTCAGATCAACGAGACTGATCCTGAAAGGTATTTTCTAATTGGAGAATCATTGCCAGCCTGCGAAGAGGCTGAATTGGTGGATTTCTTAAAAGAACATGTTGATGTGTTTGCATGGGTACCAGAGGAAATGCCCGGAGTAGATACAGATGTGATCTGCCACCACTTAAACGTTGATCCTTAGCATAAGCCGGTCATTCAGAAGAAAAGAAGGGTAGTCGTGCAACAAGTAGATGCTGTTATCGAAGAAATCAATCGTTTGTTAGAAGCCAAAGCCATACGAGAGGTTTACTATCTGGAGTGGCTATCCAACACTGTGGTTGTGAGACAGAAGAACGGGAAATGGCATGTCTGTGTGGATTTCACAGACTTAAACAAGGCATGTCCAAAGGACAGCTTCCCTCTCCCAAGAATAGATTAGTTGGTTAAAGCAACTGCTGGATACGAATGAATGAGTTTCCTCGACGCATATCAAGGATATCATCATATTGCTATGTTTGGGCCTGATCAGGAGAAGACTTCTTTCATTACACCACGAGGGTTATACTGCTATAATGTCTTGCCCTTTGGACTAAGGAACGCAGGAGCAACATATCAAAGATTGGCGACCATCATGTTCAAAAAGCTGCTTGGCAAGACTATGGAGGTTTACATAGACGATATGGTGATAAAGAGTAAGAGCAGACAAGGACACATAGCGGATTTGAAGGAGGTCTTCGGAATCCCGAGGAAGTACAAACTAAAACTCAATGCCTCGAAGTGTGCGTTTGGAGTTGGTTCTGGGAAGTTCTTAGGCCACCTTGTAACCATAAGAGAGATTGAGGCAAATCTTGATCAAATAACAGCCTTATAGAGGCTACAGAGTCCCAAAACAACAAAGGAGGTCCAAAGGTTAACTGGAATGGCTGCAGCCCTCAATAGATTCATCAGCCAGTCGAGTGACAAGTGTAGGCCCTTTTTCCAGTTGTTAAAGAAAAGGGAAGGATTTGAATGGGGAGCAAAGTTTGAGCAAGCTTTCTAGGATCTCAAGAGATATTTGGCTAAAGCCCCACTTTTGTCAACTCCAGAATCGGGTGAGTCTCTTGTTTTATATTTGGCAGTTTCTGAGCATGCTGTTAGTGCGGTTCTATTAAGGGATAAGGGATCCAAACAAATTCTAGTATAATACGTGAGTAAAACATTGTTGGATGCAGAAACAAGATATCTGCCCCTAGAGAAGCTGGTCCTTACATTAAGGACAGCCACAAAGAAGTTACCTCATTACTTCCAAAGCCACAAGGTTGTGGTCTATACTGAGTTTCAATTGAAGTCACTGCTACGAAAGGCGGAATTCTCAGGATGGATCTCAACTTGGTCCGTTGAGCTAAGCCAGTATGACATTTACTTTTAGCCGCGCACTTCAATCAAGGGCCAAGTGTTGGCTGATTTTGTGGCGGAGTTTTCACCAACTGTAGTGCCCCAGCCACCTATGAGAAGGGAAGGGGCACTTGGGCTGCCTATGAAGCAAAACGAATACCCAGCTGAACAGGACCCCAGGAATGGAAGTTATTTGTAGATGGTTCGGCGTGTAATACTGGTTCAGGAGTTGGAATCGTGCTTTTCCCCTTGAAGGAGTAATGATTGAGCTATCTGTTCGGTTGGGCTTCAGTGCATCGAACAACATGGCGGAGTATGAGGCTATCCTAATCGGCCTCAAAAGTGCAAGGACTTTGAAAGTGAAACGAATCAGGATATACTCTTATTCACAGCTTGTGGTGAATCAACTATTCAGGGAGTACGAAGCCCGGAATGAAAAGATGGCGGTTTATGTGGAGGCAGCCAAAGACTTGCTTGATACCTTCGAGAAAGTATACATCAAGCAGATAAGTTCTGGAAGGAATTCTCATGCAGACTCTTTGGCTTCATTGCCCGCGGCTGTTCCAACTGAATTCAAACGAAAGGTAGCAGTTGAGTATCTGACTGAGCCGAGCATTTGCAGAAGTGTAGAATTGGTTTTGGACGTGAACCAGGGGCCAAGTTGGATGGATCCAATTGCAGGGTTTTTACTAGATGAAACACTTCCCACTGATAAGAAAGAGGCTCATAAAATTAAAGCCAAATTTGCAAGGTTTTGGCTGTCTTCAGAAGGAAAGCTGTACAGAAAATCCTTCACCGGTCCATATTTATTTTATGTGCACCGCGAGATTGTGTAGAAATTCCTCCACAAAATCCACGAGTGGACATGTGGAACCCATGCTAGGGGTAAGTCTATCGCCCATCGAGTAATTACCCAAGGTTATTGGTGGCCACACATGCATGAAGATGCAAAGGTGTATGTGAAAATTTGTGAGAAGTGTCAAAAATTCTCACCAATGATTCGAACACCAGTAGAAGATGTGGTGCCATTAACAAGCCCCTCGCCGTTTGCCCAATGGGGAATGGACGTCGTGGGTCCACTCCACAAGGCAACTGGCAATAGGAAATTTCTGTTGGTAGCAACGGATTATTTCACCAAGTGGATTGAGGTTGAACCATTGGCCAAAATCACTGAACCTATGATAGAAAGGTTCGTGTGGAAGAGCATTATTACTCGATTTGGTGTCCCTTATTCGTTGATTATAGATAATGGGTCCCAATTTCAAACGAAGTTTAAGGCTTTCTGTACCCAATATGGCACAAGAAATTATTACTTGACCCCAG
The DNA here is from genome assembly GCA_019656295.1 of Rhododendron mucronatum var. ripense. Classification (NCBI taxonomy): domain Eukaryota; kingdom Viridiplantae; phylum Streptophyta; class Magnoliopsida; order Ericales; family Ericaceae; genus Rhododendron; species Rhododendron mucronatum. The sequence continues at coordinate 8,134,791 of BPLT01000004.1, read as the reverse complement.
CCTACCCTTAGAGTAATGGGCAGGCAGAGGCATCTAATAAAACCATTCTCAATGGGATTAAGAAGAGGTTGGACAAGGCAAAGGGAAAGGGAAAGTGGCCCGATGAGCTCCCCCTGGTGCTGTGGGCTCACCGTACCGCACATAGGAGGTCTACAAGAGAGACCCCCTATTCATTGGCATATGGTACAGAGGCAGTTATACCCCTAGAAGTTGGTCTTCCAACCAACAGGACTGCATTGGTTGAGAGTGGGGGCAATGACAGGGCCCTTGAAATTGAACTTGAACTTGCCAAGGAAAGGAGGGAAAGGGCCCTGGTGCATCTAGCTTCTTACCAGGAACAGTTGATGAAGAGCTACAATAAACTCGTTCACCCTCGAGAATTTGGTATTGGAGACCTTGGACTTCGAAAAGTACTTAGCAATTCCAACGTGGCGAACGAGGGTAAGTTAGGGGCAAATTGGGAAGGCCCATATCGAGTGACTGAAATTGTGGGAATAGGGGACTATAGACTGGCAGACCTCGACGGGAACCCGGGGTCAATGCCCTGGAATGTCCATAATTTGAGGAAGTTCTTTGTTTAAAAGATTTCGGTTTATTTTCATTCTCTTTTAGGATGCACTATGTGATTGTGTAGGAGTTACGAATAAAGCTCCCATGTTTTTTAATACGAAAAAGATATCTGCACCGACGGTTTCCGTAGGGAAACCGTACCGACGGCAGCGACGGGCCGTCTCCGACCACCGGACGGCCGATCCGAGCCGTCCAAAAATTTTATAAAATAAAATCGAGGGGCCCCCCGCGAGAATCAACGGCATCCGATGTGTGTAAAGTGCTTGATCTAAACACTCTTTTTTCGTGTCTATATGTATTATACACGAAAAAAGAGCACGGCGAAACGCTTCGATTCAGAGTCGCCACTCGGGTTTTAGCGGTGAAATACCCAAGGAACCGAACTTGAAACGCTTGCTGCGTGTTTGATTTGAAAAAGGCTTGTAGACTGGACCGTCATCACCTTCGATATCTGAGGTTCGGGAGCCAGGTTATGAGAGGGGAAGGGTTTTATGGCAACCCTCTCGCCCAATCCGGAGATCGGTCTTTACTAGAGCATTTTGTAAAACATCTGCGTTTTTCTCTCATTAATCATTTTTTAGCCAGTTAGGGCGGGGAAACAGTTATAGGAGATAAAAACTGTAACAAATTGCAGTTATATGACAAAATGTTTATGGATGATTTGAAACAATTAGTATAGATTGAGAACAAGCAACTGTGAGCATTTTAGATAAACTGGAGCACATTGACCCAGAATGACGTGCGCAGGAGGACTCCTGTATACACTGGCCATACCACTGCATACAAAAGTGACCTGCGTACACCACACATGGACTGGCGTGCACTGGTAGATCTAAACCCACAACCTCTTATCCTCAAACCTCTGGGCTCTGGAAAGGACTAGTGCACACCCAGGACAAACCACACAGTTAGATATAACAGGATATATGCAGTTACAGACAAATGAAATGGCTTTAAGCCATAAAGATAAACAGGACACCCCATAAACAGTGTGGGGAAACAAACAGAGGCCAAGGCTTAGTTGCCATGCAAGGGCCAGCCACTGGTTCATGTCATAACTGCCGTACGCAAGTCATAAGTGACCGTACGCCAATTACTTCATTTCGTCAGTGCTTGGCTTTGCATCATCTGGGCTCTGGAATATGACCAAAAGGATCCCAGAGGCCTTCCAAAGCAAATGAAAGCATGTATTGAACACTACAGCTAAACAGTTCTAAATACAGAAAGTAGTAAACTGGTTATTAGCTTGCTATAAGGTGATAAGGTGATGACTATACAAGAAATAAAGCATAAAACAAAGATCCAGACCCTACTTCACAACTGGAGTACGCCAGTTCCGAAGGGCTCCGAACTGGAGTACGCCAGTTCCAGACAGATCAAGTTAAAAACTGTACGTATTGCCACGGACCGACGTATGCAGGCTTAGGACCGGCCCACGCCGATTCTAGTCAGAAACATTTTTTTTATTCCAGAAACCTTGCCAGTTTTAGGGTCAGGACTGGTATTGATTACCAGCCTTGACCCTGCCAGCCCCCCTCAGGGATCAGAACAGAAAGCAATACAAAAATGTATACCTTTGGCTTTTGGGTTTGAAAGATGTTTGAGCTTTGAACTTGAGGTTTGGATGATGGAGGGTGAATATGAATGGATGTGAATAAGTGGTGTATTGCTTACTTTCAAGGGAAAGACTAGCAATGGCTTGAGAGGGAGTGTGGAGACTTGGTTATCCTTGTAACCCCTTTGGAACTTGGCCAAGCTTGTAACCTGGAGAGCCAACCCCTTTGAAGGACTAATGGAGGGGGGGTATATATAGGGGGAAAGAGAGAGAGAGAGAGAGGGGTTAAGGCCAGTCAAAAGGACTGGTGCCTTAGCCTTTAAGCCTGTACTCCCATTGGATGAAAGGGAAAAGGTGATGGGATGGGTGTAAGAAATATCCCCCGGCCGAGACTACTTTTTCGATGGATTAAAAGGTTCCCAAGTGCTGTAGACCCCTACCCATGGCTTCTACATGCTGAAAAACACAAGTTTGAACGAAGGTTTGACTGGCGTACGCCAGTAGATAACTGGCGTACGTCAGTTCAAGCCTGGTCAACGGTCAAAGTTGATCGATGACTGACACATGGCAGAGGACCAGCGCACGCCATTTGAGTACCGGTGTATGCAAGTTGGGTTTTGTTGAGGCCTTTTGGTTCTGGTTTAGAGAGTTTGAAAGGGATCTGAAAGGGTTTTGGAATGCTCAAAGCTCAAACATACTAACATTTCCGGGGTGTTCTTGATTCGTTTCATCATTGGGGAAACAAATACCATAAGTAAAGTAATTTGGAAAGTCCAAAATAGGGTGTCTACAATTCTCTACCCAAAGGGGAGAATCGTATGCAACACCGGCCTTTGTAAGGCATGCCTCCCAGCATGCAGCCCAAATTTGATCTTGGATGGCTGGCATCTGTTCAACATAGCTGACAGTTGCAACATCAAACCCTTTTTGGTACCCGTCGTCATAAGCCGCCTTTTTGGTACTATCAATTTTAGACAGTGCTTGGTTGAGAGCGGTTGAGAGCTTTGCTTTAGTTTCATCCGCTTCCAGTTTTGCTTTATCTTTCTCTTCTCTCCAGCCTTGTTATTGTTTGAATCAGCCTTGTGTTGTCCCTTAGAAGCCTGTTCCGTTCAGGTTCGATCTCCTGTAGCTTTTGGCCCAGAGCAACCATCTTTTGGATAAACTGAGGGAATCCAAGTAAAATGGGAAGCATTACTATAATAACACGAGATGTTAGGATTCGACTGACGTTATCAAAATACTTTACCTTTGTCCCACTAATAAGACCAGTGGAGACAACCCGATCAGGTGGAGATCTAGATTCCTTTTGCATGTCTACTGGAAGCAGCAGCCCTTGAACAAGTGCAAGTGCCGTTTCTGAGGAACTGGCACTGTCTCCATCATGGACGAGACCATCCCCCCTAATGAGTAAGGGAGCCCATGTTTGGGGAAGTACTTGAGTGGATAGTGATTAGGGCTGATGGGTGTTTGCATTAGCTTTTGCGGCGGAAGTAGTCAGGCCCTTGGTCCTAGAGTGCTTATCTCAGTGGGCATCTCTGGCCTCAAGAATGGTATCGGACCCATGAGGAGATGTGGTGGACTGAGCAGAACCCCCCTGTTATGACGAGGAGGTGGCGAGGCATGCCCAATCGATGCCACCCTATTAGCACTGCGTCCCTAAGCAGAGAAAGTAAGAAGTGAACTTAAATTCATAGGTTAGCAAGTCATCATACCAGATAAAGGAGGCAAGGATGAATACCCAGATGATGAGGACTGACTGGTATCACGGTTGGGGACAGCTATTCTATTTGTCGTTGTGTGGGTCTCCTGAGTCTTAAACGTGGTAACGGTACGCCTTCGAAAATTGGTACCTCATCTAGTTGCCCAGCGACAGTTACACCGGCGCTTGACCTCAGGTTTCTTGATTGGGGAGCAGTCGAAGTCGAGGCAGTGCTTGTACTTGGGTTGGCAAAGCCGTCTGTTGATGAAGCCTTTGTAAGAAGGATCATAGCCCAATAGGATGTTCGCGTCATGACCTCGACTAGCTGTCAATGATCCAGGCTCTCCTGTGTACTTGAGAATCCTGTTGTTTTCTGCTGTTCGGAGGCTTTCGTCTTGGACGTTTGTTAGCATTATCTACTGTAGAAAAGTGCAAACATGAATTAGAAACATATGGAAGCTATGGGAAAATAGTAAATGAGAATTACGAAGCAAATTAGGAGTGTATGTGGGTAGCCCCATACGTGGGGGCAATGAAAGCCAACCACTTGACCATCTTACCCCAGTGGCTCGAAGCCTCCAGTGACGTAGAGAAAATCGATTTTGTGATCACAAGCAGAGTCTGGCAGGTTTAGCATGAGGCATTTTTCTGCCTTTCTAACCTTGAAGTAATAAGTTTTATACTCAGGGTTAAGTACGTTGCTGTACCACCACTGGATATCCCATAAGCCTATTTGGGTACCCAAAATCCTATTCAAAGCCACCACTCCCATTACTAACCTAAAGAAGTTGGTGGAAATCTGCATTGGTGTGAGTCGGTACCAATTCAAGACTTGACGGAGTAATGAGTGAAGGGGTAAGCGAACTCCAGCGTCAACAATGGCCACGATAGGGATGCACATTCTATCCCATGAGCCTTCATCCCTATCCGCACCTCGAGGGGCAAGTTCAAGCCCAACATTGTCAGGAATGTTGTATGCCGTCCTAAATGCCGCCATGGTAGTGGGGGTTTCACAAAGCTTCCTAAACTTACTGGGTTTTAAAGGGTTTTCGTTCTCATCCTCCATGGGTAATGTTTAAAGCTCCCAAAGCGGAATGAAATCTGGAAAATGGTTTGAACGAAACCCTAACAGAATAAACTTGAGATCCAGACCTCAAATGGAATTGGTAAGGTTAAATAGAATGAGAATCTTAGGGAGTTATTGCAGCAGTTGCCTGAGACGTAATTGAGTTGCAGACAGCGGCAATGGCAGAGGAGGAGAAAGCTTTCGCCTGGTTTTAAAGAGAGAAACGATGGGTTTGAATATAGGGATGAAAACCCTATAAGGACCCTTGAGTGAGTATAAAGGGAAAACAGAGGCGAAATGATGCCTCTGACGGCTTTACAAGAAAAGGATGGAAAGTATGTCATTCTAACGCCATTTAGCGGAAAAGTTAGTAAGAAATTAAATGCAAAGTGTATGAAATGTGCCACGTGGAGTCCTTGCCTTGAGAAGGCACAATAACTAAAGCGCCAAAACCATCAATGGGTATAGATACCATGTCTACATGAGGCCCCAGGAAGTTTGGCCTAAAGTTTGTTTCTAAGCTTTATTCATTGCCCACGAATAATGGCAACAAGCAAAGCTGGGGAGCAATTGTAAGGAGGTATTTCAGAACAAGTGCAACTAGTGGCTGAACACATGTTATACGGGGTGCGTGTAATAAACAAAAGTAATATAAGACGCCATGCTAGGTGGCGGACGGTGGTTAGGTTCGATGACATAATGGGTCATTGGACCAGACGGTCTGTTCGGCGGTACTAACTAATGACATGTGAAGTCATTGGTCCAAGTAGTCTGATCGGTAATGAGAAGGCCAAACAGGATGAGAACTCTGGGGAAAGCAGCCCCAGATGCAAGGAACATTCTGGAAGGTTCCAGAATGGTTGAATTTCTGTAAAGGAATAAGATCTCGAGAAAATAGGATCAATGAGAGATTCCCTACGGGAATGGGATGTTCAGCCAGCTATGGAAAAGAGTCCTAAAAGGACTAAGGAAGTAATTTGATAAGGGAACGAGAATCCAGAGCATCCTGGGTGTCCTTTATGAGGTAGGAAACCTAGGGCAACAAGGATGCTTGGGCGGCAAGCATACAAATGTCTATATAAACAAAGTAAACGTAAAGGTAAAAGGTACGCAATACGTTGGATTCATATTGTTCTCGTACTGATAATTAGGGTTTCGTCTAGTATGTGACACTAACTTAGGCATCAGAGGGCCTTTGCCACGAGAGGCAAATGTACGCTCACTCCCTGCTTGTTTTGCAGATTAGGGTTTCGGTGAAGGTGTTAGGGTTCCGATTGAACGGCACGGGTAGTCATTGCAGTACAATGCTGTTCTACGTACTATTCATTTTTATCCACCTACAATATTCATTCCAACAGATTATGTTCACAGAACATACTCTTGTCTTCAATCCACATTTTTTCTTGACAGAGACATAGAACTAATGAATTCCATGTACAAAAATCAGCAGTAGCAGAGACACAAATAATTTGCAGCAAAGCATCAAAACGCATAAGACATCAACAAGAATCACAACCCGCACATATTAGCGAACAACCAGCAGCAGTAGCATTCATCACTCAGCAGCATCAAAAAAACCACAGCAGAAATCATTTTCCAGCAAAACAGATGCCCACAAAACACCCACACTCAGTAAACACTCGCCCAAAGCCCAACTTATAGAAATAAAACCTTTGAACCAACCAAAACAGACATCCCAAAAGCTAACTCTAGCCCCCTGACCTACCATACAAAACTTCTAGTGAAAAGACTCCAATCCAACCAAAATGAATACCCCTCCCTCTATTTGAAACCTGGACCAAACCACCTGATACCCCAAATCACCCCCAACACACTCTCCCACCTCAACTCCCTACTCCACACCCCACACCACCCACAACATAAGCTATGGTGTTGTAAGGAGCAGTTCAGCATGCTACGGTGTTCCTTTGAAGAAGAGCATATTCTTCGGAAGCTTGTCTCTTTTCCTTGCCTTTCATTTTGCTTCATGGCTTTTCATGTTACTTATGTTAGGCTTGGCCCTAGGTTTTTGTCCCTATGAGGAACATAAACTCTAAGCCTAGCTCTATATTTTGTTTCTTTCGATGGAAAACCTATGTGTTTTTTTTTTCTTTTGCTTCCTTTGATAAAAAAAATGTTTTCCTCGTATTGCAATTTATTAGACTATTAATCTCACTATTCAATAGATAAACATGAATTTCTTTTGTATCCGACCCCATAGCCACGTAACATTCTAGATTATCCACATGCTTACGATGTTGACATTTTGCATTTTTCTATTTCTAAGTGGATTCTTCAATCTCAACAACAAAACTAAAATACTAAATTTTTTTAAAGAACTCTTATGAATATATATAAACACACACACACACACATGGGGATGGGGGCTTCTCTAAGTCTGATTAAAATAACTCCCAATCGAATTGGGTTCCCAATAACAGTAGCATACAAGTGATAAATAGCAATAAAGATTCAAAATACATACAACCACAACTGGTGAGAGATTGGAAATAAAAGAGTAGAATAAAGGTCCCCTTAGAGCATACCAATGGTGAAATCACAAGGTAGCTGGGAAGACGTACGTAGTGTTTAGCACTGGAAAAGATTCTTGGGAGAGTTGGGGATTAGAGAGTTCGCTTAGTGGAATATCGAGTCCTGAACCTCAAATGGAAGCATTAGAGAGTTTGCCTAGTAGAATCACGTACATGAGAGAAATTGTCTTCATTGTCTTGTCGGAAACTCCTGTGTGGTTGTCGTTGAGGTATTCTGGTGCTCTGTTATCTTCAATGAGAGAAAAGTTCGGGCAAAAGAAAAATAAAATCAAGAGGGTTTCGGCAGGAACCAAGAAAAGAAGAACCATTAAAACTCACCTACCTGATTAAGAAATTTACCAGTGTATCCTCTTGATTTCTGTAGGATTCTTATCCGAGATCGATTTCGTTTCGAAAAGATTATTAGCCGATTGAAACACACCCAGCTGATTAAGACTTGGAAAACACCTAGATCAATTTGGTTTGGTAGGATTCCTAAGCCGATCCCAGTAAAGTAAGGAGAGGAAATCGACTCGGGGTTTTAGGGAAAAGGAGTTTCGGTAGGATTTCTTATTGATTGTAACATACCCAGCAAAAATAATCCAGCAAAATAATCACACCCAGAAAAAAAAGGAGAGAGATTGATTTGGGTTTTTGGGGAAAAGGAAACAATATTAATTTAATTCTCCCAAAAAATTTAGAACTTTTCGCCCCCCCTCCCCCCGCCATTTCTTACCCGCCCGAATGCGCGTACTTTTTTTAGCACTCAAAAGTTTCTATTTGCTTCGGGGTGTACCATGTAGATGCAAAAAAAAATTCTATTTGCTACTGGGTTTTTGAGATGGCAACGTGGCAGACTCAAACTGACGACTTTTAAGTCGGGATGAGATGCCGTTGAAATTAAATATTTTTTTTTGACGGCTTTTTTTGCCAGCGCAAAAAGGCCGACGAAAAAAGCATATTCTCTTGTAGTGTTTGTTTCCAATTTTGTCTCAGAAATTTTCTTATTGGATACTGTGAGCGCAGCCACCTTGGGGGAGAGTGTAACGACCCTAATTTTTGGTAAATAAAAAATTTCGTTAAATATTTAAATTTTTTTTAATTACTTGGATTTCTTTTAAAATTCCTTTTTAATTTCTAATAATCTGTCATAATTAGATTTGAGACTTATAAAATTATATCTTTTCGCACCACACAATCTAGTCATTTTCTCAAGACAAGTATGCTTGTAGAAGCACTTGTATATCTTCCTAGTAATTAAATAAACTCTTTAAATTATGTTTCTTGGCTAGAAATCCTACTTGGCAAGTAGAATTAGTTTCCAACCAAGTAGTTAGAGAAACCTAACAACATTTCACTTAGTTACTTTTCCCTAACCTTGGGTGAACCTTATGAACCTTTCTACATACTAGTTGAACCCTTCCAACCCTAGACTAGGAAATCATTGCACTTTCTTGACTAGTCAATTCTTGACTTTATTCCTCATCACTACATCTTCCAAGTATATCTTTTCTCTTTACCCATTGAACGATAGTTGTTAGGGAAATTCTTATCCTTTGGGTAATAGGTTTTGTTTCCAACCATTTAGTTAGGTAAACCTGAGCACCAATTGACTTAGTTACCTTTCCCTAGCATTTAAGAACCATTGGACATAGATAGTCATCATGATACTTCCAAAAGTAGCACTCATGACTAGGATCACTTTCAGGAAATGGTTAACCATTGGTCCGTAGGATTACCTTTGGAAGCTTAACCTTCATCATTACCTTTCCTTAGACCTATTAGGACCTAAGTATACCTAGTATATATATGTATAGATACATGTATGGTTGCTAGGAGAAATGTTACCCATTGGGTATTAACTAGTCATTAAGATTCTCACCTTTAATCATTACCTCTCCCTAGCCTTAGAAGCCTACTTGGACCTAACCATGTCTAGTTATTTCAACCTTACTTGTCATCATTATTCCTTTATCCACTGGACAATAACTACTAGGGAAAATTTTACCCCTTGGGTAATAGAAGTTAGGCTTGCCAATGAAAGCTTAAATTTGACAAGACAAGTCATATAAGAATCTTGGACCATAGGAAGCCATTACTTTGCTTCCAAAAGAAATAAACCTAGTCATATCAACCTTACCTATCATCATTACCTCTTTATCCATTGAATAACAAATGTTAGGGGAATTTTTATCCCCTGGATAATGGAGACTAGTCATACCAAAAGAAGTCATTATTTTGCTTCCAAAAGAAGCAACCTTAGTCTTCCATGCATGCAAACCTAAGACTTATAGCCCTAACCCCAAATTACCCACCAAGGTTACTTTCCTAGATTCCCTAAGTACACATATATGGTTATTTATATATATATATATTTATACATAGTACGAGAGAGAGAGAGAGAGAGAGAGAGAGAGAGAGAGGCCGAGAGGAGAGAGAGTGTTTGTGGTGTGTGCTTGTGTCTTTGTTTACTCCCACAAGTCACCCTTTCGTCCATAAGCCTACTATCTACTTGACAAGCCATTTCTAGGCATTTTTTTAACACAATCCTAGCCATCATTTTATTCTTTCTTGCAAGCAACCTTTCCTTAGGACAAGACAAGCCAAAATCCCTTCATGATCACCTAGGATTTGGCCTAAAATGGGAATGACAAGTGAGGGAAGGCTAGGGATTTGATTAAAGACTTGATTTGACAAGTCTATGGGGCAAATCCATGGGAGAGAGAGAGAGAGAGAGAGAGAGAGAGAGAGAGAGAGAGAGAGGGCCGGGCAATGGAAGGGAGGGGGAGCCCAAATTTTTGCTATAAATAGCACCCCACTCTTACCTTGAACTCACACATTCACACCTTTCAATTTCTCTCTCTAAAAATCCTTGTGTTCTTACTTTTTTCTTCTTGTTCTTGAGTTGTTCTTGAAGTTCTTCCTAAGTTCTTCAAGAAACTCATCCAAAGCCGCCACTAAACCACCACTTGACCACCCTTTCGATCCAAAAAGTTAGTAGTTTTAGTCAATAACTAGTTTCGAGAGAAACTTTTCTCTTTCGAAACTACCGGAAGCTCACCGTAGGAAGTTACTCCGTCCGACATACTTAATTTTCCGTAGCCGTATCTACCGCCAAGAAGAACGGTAGAATGTCCTTACTCTCTAACACTAAGTATACGTAAAAAGTTTCTTATCCGTTAAACTCTAAGAATATTGTATGATGTTTGTATGTTAGAAATGCATGAGAAATTGAAAAGGTGTTTTTCTTTAAGTTATGAAAAGGAAGGGGAGCATGTTGAATATATCGACTTTATTTTCCGGAAAAACATATGTTATTTAGAAATTTCCAAAAAAGAAAGAAAGAACGAATTTCGAAAGATATTGATTTAACGCTTGATTGTAAATATTCGTATTTTGATCTTTAGGATGTTTATGACAATGCATACATGTTTACATGATTACTTGCATTACTTGTGGTTGTGTGACAAAGCATAAATGGTCTACACTCCAAACGCGTCCGTACATGTGGCGTTATGCTGAAAGTGGTAAATTGAACACGATTAGTAATATAGAATTGGATGATCTTGCTAGTTTAGTTTCAAGATTAAAATGAATGATTTATGATTACTTACGTGGAAAGTCCTACTGCGGAGTCTTTGCATGAAAATGAGACACAAAAATCGAGAAAGTAGAAAAATGACACTTTGGGTGTGTTAATGAAAGGTGTGTTTTGAAATCTCAATGTGGCCGGACTTGCCCATTGTGTGTTGTGTACGTGTATTTTTCAGAAACACAATGGGAACCCAAAGCGGCGGAACCATTGTGGTATACTCGGGAACCTAGAGCGGCGGAACCGAGGGATGAATTGTGGTTTGATTATCCACGGAGAAGAGCCAACGCAATCGTTTTAATGATTTTTGAAAACCCAAATGGGAACCTGGACCGGTGGAACCATTTTGGGATACTCGGGGACCCGGAGTGGCAGAACCGAGGGTTTTGAATTGTGGATTGGTTATCCGTGGAGAGGAGCTAATGCCAAATTCCATGTTTTATGTGCTAATGGGAACTCAGAGCGGCGGAACCGAGGTTGGGTGTGTAAAAACGATTTTGAAAATGTTGATTTGGTATATGAAAATGATGACACGGTCTACGATGAGTCGCATAGGAGAAACTCAGATATCACAAACACCAACGTTAGACCAAGGAATGTGGATGTGTCACTGTTAACTGTTTTGATAGATATGCATGTACTATGTGAAAATAGTTATGATTTATTGTTTGTAAGTTAAGGGTTAGTGGGTGTAGGATTATTCTGCTGAGCTTTTGTAGCTCATGGTGTTACCTTTGGTGACCCTGACATATTATACTGGTGGCGACGCTGGTATAATGTGTCAGACTTTGAAGATGATCAAGGTAAGCTGTACACCTTGGAGGCCTTTGGAGCTGAAGAGCTGGCTCAGATGGAGGAGCAAGCGGACTTGTAGTTAGGAACCCTAGTTTCCTTTCTTTGTGTAATGAAAGTACTCTTACGAGAGTTATGATGTAATAATGAGCCAAACTCTATTTGGATTTTCAATAAAAATTGTCTATTTAACGTTCCCAAAATTCGGGGTGTTACAGAGGGCGCCCAGCGCTCGTGTGAACAAGCACGTGTGGGTAAACTTTACTGAAAACACGATGATAGGCACACAATTGCCAAATACTTGCAATTAAACAAGTACTCGACAAAACTCAAAGTCGCCACTTGGTTTAGGTTCAAGAACGATGAATGACTCTTATGGAAAGGCTTGATCCTCGCATCACCACAGACGGGTCCAGGGGCTAAGGTACCGAGTGGGAAGGTGTTAGGCACCCACTCCGCCCAATCTGACGATTGGCCTCTACTCATCACCATTGGTTCAAATAATCTCTATCCTAAATGCATGAGACTTAAGCAAACAAATAGATAGGTTTTAGTAAACATGTTTTTGAAAACGAAGTCTTTTGCAAGAGGGGAAAATCATTTGGAAAACTACCTCCGTCAAACGTGGCACATAGAAAGGAAAACAAAAACATGCAACTTATGGATGAGGGCCTAGAGATGGACAGCCCATTATCATCTCGTATCCATAGGTGATGATCAACAGCCATCCTTAGGTCCTTATAAAGTCCCAAGATCTAAACTATCACACAAGAAAGATTAATCCGCCGTTGCGAATGCCGGAAGGGTCCTTACTTCTAGAGGAAGTTACCCTAAAGCTAACGAGCATAGCAAAGCCCTAAATTAAATGGATATATGCAACATGTGATGTTTAAACTAGACATGCAACTAAACAGAAATATGAAACATGCATGAACTAAACTTAAAGTAACCCGATTAGAAAACTACATGCATCGCAGGCTACTCATGGATAGACCATAAGGGCAAAACAACTAATTAAATGAACATCATGCTAATATGCGACATACAGGGGTAAAATAATAATTTGACATGTTGGGACAAAACTGATAGCATAAAGACTATAAACAGATAATATGCAGGGGGTATACGGATAGCATAACGTTACGGACTAGAATATCAGTATGCATGCGGACAGCATAACGACAGGGGTAAGATAGTAAATGTGCATGCGAGCATAGTAACGACTATGTGGATACATGTGTAAGTGGTCATACGGACAGAGTAACGACAGGGTAATCTATTCAAAGAACTAAATGTGCATCACTACAGCTAAACATGCATGAATGGCAAAATAGTCATTATACATGAACTGTCTAAACCCTAGAGTATTATGCATAAACGAAAACTAAGCTAGCATGCAACATGAAAATGAATTAAAGGCCTAACTTGCATGAACTAAGCAAGAACATAAAATAAACCCTAGACATGCGGCTAACTAATTAAACTATGCAATAATTAAATAACAACTAGACTAAACTAACTAGACAATAAAGAAAATAAAAACAAACAACATGCCTTGACTCCACAAGACCAAGCAAACCGCCTCAGGAACAGAACGAAAAATGAGACTAGATTGCATATAGGAGAGCTTCCTTGATGCAAGATGCCTTCGACAGCCTAACGGCGTGAGGAAGACTAGGCTCAAATACTAAGAAATCTCAACTAGCACGAATTTTGAATAAAATGAACCCAAGTTTTGAACGAATGCTCTAAGCCATGTTTTTTTTGAACGAGTTAAAACCTATAGAGGTAAGGGGTTTATATAGGCTTGTTTGCAGGGAAAAATGAGTTAGATTTTCGATATGGGACTGTAGAAAATACGAAAAAGTACGGAAAGCGAGGAAAAACAACAAAACGACGCCGCGGGATGGCACGAAAGCCGGCCCGACCTTGGGGGAGAGTCGGCCCAGCTCTGGCCCATGTTTCTGGACTCCGGGTAGGCCTCCCTTGGTCCAAGCCTAGTTCGGGTCCGTTTTGATGCATTCCGGGCTAATTTTTAGGTCAAAAACAACAATGGTTTGAGCTAAAAACAAGACTTTTGTGGGCTAAAAACGAATTCTTTTATGGACTAAAAAAGACTCAACATTTTAAAGGAATATTTTAAAATAGAAAGCAACACAATTTATAAGAAAGTTTGTAATTTTTATAGAAAACATTTTGGCAGAAACGTCGGAAGGCCAACTTTGAACATCCATGCATCAAGATCACTTCTCTAGGATAACCATAATCGAAAGCAACATTCTCATCATTGGGCGGTCGCTTGGTGGGAGGCCTAAGTGTTATAGACTACCCAATGGGGCGTCTACACATACTTTGCAAGTATCATACCAAGGTTGGTCAGTATTATCGATACAGATGATTGTTGCTTTGAAGGAGCAAAGAGTGCTCTACACATAGATCATGTTAGGATAGTTTTACGGTACACACCCCATATTAGGAGGTGTACCATATGCATCATGATTTTAAACCCTTGGATTTACAAGTCAACAACTAGGACCACCCATTTATTAAATTAATTAATAAAATGAAAAAAGGGCTTTAACAAATAACCGATTTCACTCCTCCTCCCTGACTCTCTCTCCCTTTCCATGTCTTGGGCGAGGCACAACATTCTCTCCTCCCACACTCTCTCTCCCTCCCATTGATCGTGTTGTTTTGAAGGCCTCACTCCGGTGATGATTGCCTCCGCCGTCCACCCATCTCACCATCTTCATCCGTCATGATTTTGGACCAACAAACCATCGTCTTTGTCCCTCCCATTGCTAGTTCTCATTCGACAACCACACTCTGACGCACTCCGACGTTCTCGCTAGCATGACGGTAAATCTCTTCCCTTTCTCTTTGTATCTAGGAATGCTGATTTCTCACTAGGCACATAATGATAGGGGAGCAACTGCCGAAGACCTCGTTCCATCTTGTTGCTACCGAAAGGCTATTTTTTGGGTTTGTGTCAATGACCTTGTTTATTAGAATACTATTCGATAAGGGAAGTCCTATGGTACACACCCCTTATTAGAAGGTGTACTGTTCGCCAAAAATAGTTCCATCTTGTTGCTTTGAGTGAATCCTTTCATAGGTTAAGAAATAGGTTTAAAACTACGGGTTTTTCCACAGAAGAGAGATTGTGTCAACCTTTTGATTGAGTAGTTTTTTTACCCTTTCATCACATTAATGAAATATTTGATTGAGTAGCTTAACTACGTTGCAATTATTCAATAAAATGCTTCCAGTGGACATAAAGGATTATGGCGGCTTTTTCCATAGAGGTAGGATTGTTTCAACCTTTTGACTGAGGAGTTTTTTTACCCCTTCATCACATTAATGAAATATTTGATTATGTAGCATTACTGCGCCGCAATTATTCGATAAAATGCTTCCAGTGGACAGAAAGGATTATGGTCCCGTTTCATTGTGGTCTGTTTGGTTTGGAAGATTATTTCAAGCTCTCAAGCGTTATATGGTGTGCTTCGTTGTATATTTAAGTTACTTAGAGCTCTAGAGATTTTTCACCTCAAAGCCATAATCAATGAAGATGTGATTGTGGTGGATGTTTGATAAGTTAAAGAAAAGGATAAATAAGTGCTTAGTTATTTCTAAAGCTTTCAAATCATAAATTAAAAGCCACCAGACCACCAAACGGGAACTAAATGTCTTTAGAATAGTACTGGCTTCGTTTTTAGGATACAATTGCCGTATTCAGGTTGATTTATCTACTAGAATGGTGAAACCTTTATTTTTGCCTATAGTCCAAGTACAGATATTGACTCGATCAACAATCTCTATTCTAAAAAGCTTGTGATTGCTCATGGTTAAACTCAATCATCACTTGGGTATCAATTATGCATTTTATGTGTTTTTATTTAATTGTTTTAACAACAGCCCTTCACATATTTTGGTATGTAGCTATTATGAATCAGTCCAATGGTAGTCAGGGCGGACATGAAACATCCACAACCATAAAGGTAATTCTAGCAGTGATGATGAAACATTCAATGATGGGAAAGGAGAAAGGCTAAATTCCAAAGCACATATTCTGTATCGTGGTTTTAGTAAGAATGGCATTCTCGAGCATAAATTTGATTCAGAGAAGGATGCATATGCCTTCTACAACGCATATGCTAAGGAAATAGGGTTTAGCATACGGAAAGACAGGATGAAAGTCGACGAAGCCAATGTGCCTCATATGAGGAAATGGTTATGTTCAAAGCAAGGTTAAAGAGCAAAAAAACATTTGGACCGTAAGGATCGGAAAAAACCCCTAGGGATGAAACTAGAGTTGGATGTCGAGCTACTTTTAGCATTCGTTATGATAAAGGAGTTGGAAAATATGTGCTGACTTAGTTTGTCAATGAACACAACCATCCATTTATAGAGAAAAATTGTGTGCCATTCCTCCTCTCGCATAGGCATGTGAGTGATGCGGTTAAAGCTCAAACGAAAGCTATGCGCCATGTCGGCGTGAAGATATGTTAGATCATGGATTTGAAGGTCAATGAATCAGGGGGTACGGGGATGTGGGCTTCATTCTCAAAGATTTGCAGAACAAAATTGAAGCTGATCGCAAAGTAGAACTCAAAGACGGGGATCCAGAGGGTGCTTTGGGTTATTTATCTGTGAAAGCCGATGCCGATCTGTTATTTTTCTTCAAGTACATTGTGGATGAGGACAATCGACTGGGTAAATTGTTATGGGCAGACTCGAAGTCTCAGATGGACTACGCTGCTTTTGGTGATGTACTGATATTCAACACAACCTACCGAACTGAAGCATATAAGAAACTGTTTGTCATTTTAGCTGGCGTGAGTAACCATTTTCTTACGAATATTTTTGGTTGTGCCTTGTTTGTTGATGAGACATTTGAGACGTACACATGCGTGCTGGAAACCTTAATCGAGGCCATGGATAACAAATGATCTATGTTCGTAGTGACAGATGGTGATAGGACAATGCGTTAGGCAATTCAGAAAGTCATTCTGGATTGTAGGCATTATCTTTGTTCATGGCATCTGTCACAAAATGCTGCGACAAATATCCACGAACCTGAGTTTCAAGAAGATTTCAAGCGGTGTATGCTAATTGTGGGCAGCATGCCCTTTTTAGGGAAAGGATTCCATTCCCTTCGTAAAAAAATGCCGGTTCAAGGGAGCGCTAAGCTGGACGACAAGCGCTCGCAAAAATACAGAGTCGCCACTCGGGTTTGAAGGTCTGACACCCAAGGAACCGTATTTCGAAGCACTTGCCATGCTATTTGATTTGAAAAGTGAAAGCACCAGTCTGTCATAACCATAGCTGGGTACGGGAGCCAGGTTACGAGAGGGGAAGGGTTTTATGGCACCCCTCTCGCCCAATCCGAAGATCGGTCTCTACTTAGGCATTTTGTGAAAATATCTGCGATTCTTCTTTTAAACGATTTTTAGCCAATTTAATTAGGGCGGGGAACAGTTAATCAGGGGTTAAAACTGTAACAATTTGTTGGATATGATAGATAGCATGAATGGATGAAATAAAATGAATGAGGCAAAGATCCAACACTGTGACCTGATATCGAAGCAGTGCGTTGGTATGAATTTGTTACAAGCAATAGCCAACTTGCATGCATGGATCTGCCATCATGCAAGTCAACCGTCGCGCGACAAACTCACACCATCGCGTGATGGTCATATCCTTTCAACAGGTTCAATTTTGCCTCCCTCTGGGCTCTGGAAGGACCAGTGCACACCCAGGATCAAACCAAGCAGTTAATGTATACTAAAAGTAAATAATAATTACAACGGAATAAATGAAGCTGAGATACAACCCCTAAACAGTGGGGGTATTAAAACAAAGGCCAAGGACCAAGTTGCCCCATGCAAGGGCAGTTCCTGGAAATAAGAAAACCATCGCGCGATGGAGTGAGACAATCACACGTTGATCCTGACTGGACTTCCAGGAATTGATTTACACGCCTGGGCTCTGAAACATACTCAGAAGCGATCCAAGGGCATTCTAGGGAATTTAAACAAACTACCAAGACTAAACTATGAGTTTTCGCATACAGGGCAGTAGGTCAAAATTTAATTCATGCAGTACAGATGATATAGAAGATCATATGAACAAAGAAGAACCAACATCCCATCCCCACGAGGACCGTCACGTGCTGATTGAAACAGTCGCGCGGCGCAATGGGTCCATCGCGCGTGGGAGCGCTAGTTCACGGTTCTCATAACTCTGCTGACTTTAGGACCAGGATTGATATTGATTACTAGCCTTGGCCTTGCCGGCCCCCCTCAGGGATCAAAACAGTAAACAGTAGGAATTATACCTTTGCTTGAGTGCTTTGAAAATGGTTTGAACAAGGCGGTGTAGCTTGGAAAATGAGTGTATGGAGGTGGTTAGAGTGAAGTGATATGAAGTGTATTTGGGCTTGTGAAGTCTTTCTTGCTTGAGAGTTGGTAACCTTTTGGAAGATAAACCATGTGGGGTATTTATAGGAGAAGGAGAGGGCTTGTTTGGTGGCTAACTAGGCAACACAACCAGCCAACAAGGCTGGCTGTAGTTGCTTTGTGGAGAAGTAGGGTGCAAAAGGTGATGGGAGAGTGGGGGAGAGGTGGTGCAAGGAAACTGTGCAGAATGTTGTTCAGTTGACGAAACGGGGTTACACAGCCCTATACACCCCTGATCATCACAAAATCCAACTGAAAAAAGGTGAAAACGGCAGGTGTTGACCATCGTGCGAGGGAGTGACTCCATCGCGCGAGGGTTAAACCAGCCCCACGATGGTCAACAGTCAAAGCTTTGACTTTGACCAACACCTGGCAGATAAAGCATCGCGCGAGGGATCCAATAGACCGCGCGATGGTCAAACCTGAGGTCAGGGTTTTGATTAAGGGTTTTAGGGCTAAGGATGGGTTCCACATACTCCAAGCTCAAGCCATTTTATTCTCAAGACTGTTTTCGACCTGATTCATCATTGGGGAAACAAGAAACCGAAAAATAAAGTAAAACCATCGGGAAATCAGATTGGGGTGTCTACAGTAGTCCCTCTTTGACGGCATGCGGAGCACCATTGGCTGGTACGGGTAACGTCAAAGATTCCTAGACACCCATCTAATCCACCCAAAAGTCGATTAAACGAAGAGTGCAAACTATTATATGCAAATATCGTGCACTAAAGGATCAAAGAGCAGATCAATCGTTGATGTGAAACTCTCCTGAGGAAACAAATGAAGTTGGACGGATAGATCGTCGCTGATTTGATATTGGACGGATGGATCGTCGCAAATTTAATATTGGACGGATGGATCGTCGTTGATTTGAATTTGGACGGATGGATCGTCGTTGATTTGATATTGGACGGATGGATCGTCGCTGATTTGATATTGGGCGGATGGATCATCGTTGATTTGAAATTGGATGGATGGATCGTCGCTGATTTGATATTGGACGGATGGATCTTCGCTGATTTGAAAATTTGGACGGATGGATCGTCGTTGATTTGAAGTTGGAGGATGGATCGTCACTAATTTGATAATTGGATGGCTGGATCGTCGTTGATTTGAATTTGGATGGATGGATCGTCACTGATTTGATATTGGACGGATGGATCGTCGTTGATTTGAAATTGGACGGATGGATCGTCGTTGATTTGATAATTGGACGGATGCGCGGGTGGACCACTGCTGGGGATACAAAAGTGCTATGGATTCGAAAATCATTTAATTCATGGTAACCATCAAAGTTGTTGTGGTGCCATAACAAGAAACCATGGGCCTTCGAAAGAAAAGATAAACACGATCGGGCCCGATGAGAAACTAGATTGGGCCTGAAGGCCCAATTGGACTGTCGCACGACAGAGCCACTTCGTCGCGCGACAGAGGTTTGCTTAGGGCTTGGATCTAAAAAGAGCCCAGGCCCGGCCCGCACTTGTTTTCTTCCCTTTTCTTCCCGGGGATGTTGCAGAAACAGTTCCAATCGGTTTCAAAGTTTAAAACTCCTTCCAACTCTCAAACTCTCCAAATCTCAACTAAAACCTTGATTTCTTCACGAAACCAACGAACCCACGCGCGTGCGAACATCCTTGGCAGAACATGACAATGAAGGCAGTGGAGGAGAGGTTATTGATCGTCCGGAGGATGTGGGAGGGCCAATGGAAGTCGAAACAGCAGACCAATAGCCGGCGAAGTCCGCCGTGGGTGTCGGTGCAGTGGCTGTAGGCGGCGGCGATGGCGATTAGGGCCGCGAGCAGGAGGTCAGTGGTGGTGGCGAGTGTCGCGGGACAGAGGAGGTCCCTCGCTCGACGGAAGAGCCTGGGGCCGCGGGCTCTGTAGTCGAACTGTTAGACCTAAGCATGGCCGTGAGTGGCTCAGTGGTAGTTGGTGGCAGTTCCGAGGGCACGGGCAATAGAGGTGCTGATGTTAATAATGCTGGGCTGAATGGGTCTCCACTGAGAGATTCGACGAGAGGCAAGGGTGTAACAGCTGAGGAGGAAGAGAGCACAGGGGTTCCATTTGTGTACAGAGAGGAGGATGTGTTCTTCCGGCCAGCGGCGACATCATCGGGCCACAAGCTGATCACGAAACAGGATGTCGCAGAGCTCCTGAGTGATGAACAACTTGCCCAACTTTTGGAGGATAATCCCGCGATAGGGACTGCTGTTTTGGAAGCCCGAGAGGAGCGAGAAAGGGTGATAGCAGCTTCAGAGGCTGCAGTGAGGGCCGAGAGAGAGAGATTCGGGGAGAATGAGGCTCTGAGAGACATGGAGGCCGAGGAGAGAGTAGGAGCTAGGGTATGTAGGCCTAGGGTGACAGCGGTCATAGAGGCAGAGAGCCTGACTCTTGTCCCATTTATAGCAGAAGGGTACGAGCCACCTGCACCACACTTGTTTGTGCCATCGGGCTTTGCGGTGTATAGGCCACGGCGGACAAAGTACGACCCTGAGCTCGTCTTGAGAGATCCCAAGACTCACATTTCAAGTAGTTGGACAGAGGTAACTTCCAAAATCCCCCTTTTGTAGTTTCAAATTTGAATTTGCCTGCTCGTACTTGAGTATCGAAACACACACGGTAACCCTCGAAAAAGAAGATTACGCTGTAATATCATAGTCTTCATATCGAATGCCAGGCATGTAGCATAATAACTTGAACCAATCATCTGTTGTCAGGCTGCATTGATTACCTAGAACTTGAGAATGAAAATCTTGCATGTTGACTTGCCCTCTTGTTACTTGTCTTTGTGTCTGTCACAGGAGAGAGTGAGGCAGAGACATATCCAAGGTTTCGGAGGCACATGTAGCTCTTTGGCATTGTACCAGGGTTTGCCGGCGAGGGTGAGGCAGTTGGTGGACGAGGCAGGCTTTGGCGAGTTCACACAAACCTTTACTCCGGTCAGAAACGACCATGCTGTCCTGGTTGCACTTGCAGAGAGGTGGAGGGATACGACCAACACCTTTCACCTATCACCCGGGGAGATGACAGTGACGCCTACGGACTTTGCGGCAATCATAGGCTTGAGAGTTGGGGGAGAGCCTATCCCGTTTGACTCAGGCATTCATGAGGATGAGGCGGCTCTGGAGTGGTTTTTGGGAGAAGCACCCAAGGTTGAGGAGGGGATGGCGAAGTACGGACAATTCACTAAATACCTCAAAAAGAAGGTGGCGACTGAACAGGAGGCGAAGCAAATGGCCCGGGCGTACTTGTTGTACCTTTTCGCCGCGACCTTGTACCCAAACCGGTGTAGCAAAGTCCATCTCTCGTACTTGCCTGCGCTGAGGGATTTGAGGACAGCCTCATGCTTTGACTGGGGTGGAGCGGCACTGGGCGCAGCCTATGGTTTCTTGGGGGATTCGTCAAGGACAGAAATGAGTACGACTGGGTACTAGAGAATTTGGGAGATATGATTCCAATAGAGTAAAGCATAATTTCAATATACACTTATATCCACCTGATTGCATAACTTGCTCAATAGTATTCTTGCATGTACTGACGATTTGATCTGTTGATAACCATACAACTCTGGGCTTACGAGGTCTTGAACATGTGCCGTCCAACGACGAAGAGCTTGGACTTGGGGATACTCCCATGCGCTCACATCTAGAACAAGAAGAACATGGGAGAGAAGAAAGGGAGAGGCGACCTGAACGGCTTCAGGATATACTTAGACGAGCTCCGACCCTCACAGGTATAACATGAACCTTTATCAAACAAAAATACAAGTCCCTTTCTATTACTTCAATGCTGTCGCTGACCGATACTTGCATTGTCTGCCTGTCTTGTGTGTAGATCGAGTGGGATCCTTGGAGAGTAGCAGGGCCATAGTCCGAGTACTTGACTAGGAGTAGGGTTGTCACAGCAAGCAGGGTGTTGTTGGAATCAGCCTTCGGTTGGCAGTGGTACTTGGGTGACCGAGGGACAAGCCAATCACTCGGCTACGCTGGGTAATAGGTGCCCGGGCCACTTCCACCACGGGCTTCACACACAAGGGAGTACACACTGGCCGAGTTGGAGACCTTTACGCAGCTTGACATCGACCTGACACGCCACTTGCGTCCTGACATGGACTACGCGACATACCAGAGAGAGTGTTTGGCGGGGCCATTAAGAGTTCGGGAATTCAGAGAGGTCCGGAGCCAGGCTTGCGATGCCGTAGAGGAGCGGATGGCTGCTGTAGAGAGACAGAGTGGCGGCGAGGGCCGTGTGAGGTGGGGCTTGAGCGGACCAGCGAGAGGTGGGCCTCCGGAGTTGTCATGGAAGATAGCCGTGGTAGACTCTCAGGGCAATCCAGCTGAACTACACCTAGGCCCTGCTAGAGTTGAGCCCGCGCCCGTTACCGTTTCCGTAAGACATTGTAGTTTCCTTTTGCTTCGCTCTCCAATAAAATTGAACTATCATTGAACTGCTTTGATAACCCCGAATCATAATTGTAGGTACCAGATCATCGCGCGATGGTTAGACCGTGCCAGGCCACCTTTATTTGACCATTTCAGATCTTTAAGGCCAATAAGCCTCGTCATCGTCCTTAAACACTCAGAGTACTTTAGGGGCAGTCTGCAGATGCCCTAGCTTTGAAAGACAAGATGCCACGTTGTATGGATATTTGCCCTGGGAAAGGAGGATGCTTCACGTATTCTGACTATAAAGAGCCCAATGCTCTGCTAATGAAAGGCATTCCTCCCACAGTTTGAGAGTCCCACAAGAACCAAAATGGCAAATAACCTTCCGGTCTTGATTAGCCCGTGGCTCACGGCTTTTGTTGCTGGAGATTGGGTGTCATTCCAGTTTCACGAGCTGGTCGCATTCCGTTTTCTCCGCAATGTGAGGGTTCGTCCCGAATTTCTGAGGGCAGCCCTGCAATTCTGGGATCCAGATGTTCACGTGTTCAGGTTTGGGGTCAACGAGTTGTGCCCAACCGTGGAGGAGTTCCAAGCGTACCTCCAAGGCGTTGCTTCGAGCGTGATTGTCGTGCCGCCTTACAGGAAAAATATACCAAAGCTCCTATAGTCAAGCCTTGACATCACCAGGGGAGCAGCCAAAAGTCTGTTAGCCGGAGGGCAAATCAACATCATACGCCTAATAGAATGGTATGGGCCGGAAGGGAATGTAGAGGACACGGCCCTACAGGCCCGGTGTTGATTTGCTCTGGCGATCAGTGTGCTGGCCGTTTATTTACTAGTATCTCTGAATGGGCAAGTGAACCTCATGTTGGTGAGCGTTGCAACTCAAATGGGCGCCCGGAGGAATGTGGCGCCACTTGTTCTGGCTGAAACACTTATGGGTTTGGATTTGGTTTCTACGGGCCAAACAAACATTTTTGGCGGTAGTCCGCTCTTACTACAGGTAAGTTCTCACTCAACTCACATTTTTTCGGTTTTCGCACGTTCTATTTTTACCTCATCTCTCGGGTAAGACTATATTGAATCTTCTCACTTGTTTTTCCACTCAAGCTTTATATGACTCCTTACTTGCTTTTTTTTTTTTCATGCAACTCTGGCTATCTGACAAATTGGGGTTGCTCACAGCGTCGGAAGCAAACTGGCCCCATCTGCCCGGTCGAATGCATCAGTGAGGCAGGATCTACCCGGAAATGACCGTGCATCAATGGTATACATTCATGAAAGAGATGCTACCAAATGAAATCACTTGGAGGCATGAGGCCTTGAACATCCCGGACATGGCCCTGAATTCTGCAGGTTTCGAAAGAATGGTGATAGCTGGACTGACTGCTTTCACATTCTATATTTCTGGCCGCATTCTTTGTCAATTAGGTATGAGCCAAGGGCTTCACCGAGCCGGGATTGAGGACTTCCAAGTCCCTGCTTTCACTGCCCAGAATTTGAGAGGATATGAGCCAACCGGGGTCTGAGGCAACTTGGAGGAGCCAACCCAGATTTCAACACAGAGCTTATGTACCGATATCAAGTATGGTTAAAAAGAGAGGTTGCAAGCAGACAAAACAATGACTGACTCTTTGACAGACCTCGATGATCTAGAATAAACTGTGAGCTTGTTAAGGCCTCGAGCATTTTATTCTGTTTTTATGCTTAGCTCTTTTTAAGACTGCTCAGCCTATGTAATAGGAGTTATAATTTAAATAAAGATGAAAGTTTGAGAGTTCTCTCCTTTTGATTCAAGTGTTGAAAACTACGTCGTTTCGAGTTTTGAGTTAACGCCTGATAATAGGAAACTATTGATCAAGTTGATTGATTGTGACCGAATCTCACAGAGCGATTGCCTGCTGTTTGGGCTGAATTAACTCAAATCAATCGACAAATAATTGTGTGCGGGCGTGCCAGAAAAGAAATAACTTCAAAGAAGAAATTACTATTTTCAAAATGATTTGAAACAACTAATTTCAATCAGGCAATTGTGTTATCCGTTCGATTACCTCAACTAAGAGGATTTTTCCTTAAGGTATCAACCAAATAAAAGATTGACGCGCTTCGAAATCAGAAAAGATGATTGAACACAAACAAACCTGAATCTAATCAAAGGTAAGTTTGTATACAAACACTCTTAAGATTCTATCAAGAATAATAAAGAAATGCAAGCACACTGAATTTAATCAAAAGCGAACTTGCAAACAACTATTCTTTGGTAAGAAAAGAACTTAAAGGAAATAAGAAAACTTGAATTTAATCGAAAGTAGTCTTACATGCAAATAAGCCTTCAACTTACAAAAAAGACCCTACTCTAAACTAAAACTAATCTAAGATAGATCTCTGAGCAATCATTTTGTATGAATTGTCAGATGATATGAATTTTTTGTGTGTTCTTCTCTTCAATTGCTTCTTCTATTTATAGACGCTGAACTTGCCTTCGACCCCCACGTCTTCGATTGATATCCACGTTGGCCACATAAAACGGTTGAGGGGGGTCTTCGAACGGTTACCCTGATATTTCCAGAATTCCTTCTTCCCCTGCTTGCTTCGATCATGGTGTTCATGGCCACTTCCTGGATCGTGGTTCCTATTTTCAAGCAACGTGAATCAATGCAACGTGTTTGCCTTCCAAAATGATTCCCTGCAATTGCATCTAATTTCAGTTACAAAACAGGGCAGTGAGGACACCGTTCGATGATCGTAAAGTCCAAATTAATGGTTAGATCCAATAACCTCCCAAACCGTCGTTTAATTACTACTCAAACGACATCGGTTCACTCTAAAACGACACCGTTTGTCATAAAACAGTGTCCCTTTTAACTCCCGTAATCCTCTGTAATTGGTACTCAACTGGGACAGGTTTTATGCAACCGCCGTACCGTTCGGGACCACGTGGAACTTTTTCATTGGGTGGCACTTTTTAGGATGTAAACACACCCCCCGCATTAACATTTTATTTATGCTAAATAAATGTTAATGGCACACGTTCTCTGCCCATATCCCTTCAACTTCGGATGCACGAAGCATGACAGGATTTCATTCCCATGCACGTCTATTGAGCTTCCCAAAGATAGCTACAATAATTTCCCTATAAATGGCAGTTAATGATAGGGTTTAACGAATCACATCACCCCTCACAAACCCTTTCGAATTCGAGTTTTCCTTTGTTAAGAAATCTTGCGTTTATGGACTCTCTTCCAGAAATCAATCTTATTTTAGACAATCTCGATTGCCAAACCCCTTTTCCTCAAATGTCTCCTCCAAACTTTCCTCGAATGTTGGCAAGCAAAATCCTTTCGGATCGAACATTCCACACCCCCAACCCATCTCCCACAGGTTGGGACTCCTCTTTAACCCGTTCGAATTCGTTCGATGGGTCCAACTGGGGCTCATGGGAAGAAAACCCTACTAATACCAACACTGGCACCATTCTGGTCCGGTTCGATCAGCCTGATCCTACACCTCATAAATTTCATCACTTTCGAACCCTGTTCGCAAGCCAATTCCTACCCCTGAGCGGTAACGACACCGTTCACATGGGTATGCTCGAATCCATTTACTCCTCTCTCAAATTTTCCCCTTTCTTGAAACAAGAGGAAAATTACCTGGGGCCCGCTCCTTACTGCAACTTCAAACGCATGACTCAAACCCAACAGTCCCTCTGGCTCACAGAGGTGCAAACCCCACATTATCCAGCTGACTTCGAGGAAACCAACAAGCTGGTTCCTCTTCCTGAAGAGCCTGACTGGTTCGATGAGGTGAATAACCTTGCCATCAATACCCCTCATTTCCAATGGCAATATGGTTATTCCATCTACCCTGCTGACAAGAGTAAAGCTCTACAACTCCTGGCAGCCTTCTCTTTCCTGGATATTTCTATCCTGGAAAAACAAGTTCCACTAACTAATTTTAAGTGGGCTTGTGAGACACTGGTGCTGTGTTCCATCCCCTCCACGGTTTCCTACCAAATCCACTGCTTCCTGGACTTCTTACCAGTGATCAAGTCATGGCTCGAAGCCAATACCGCTGCGTATTGCTTCGATCAAACCCTTCAAGATTATGCTCTTGCTAAGGAAAGGATTGAGAAGCTGCATGACCAAATCCATAACTTCACTGCTGAGTCCTTCGAAGTGGTGCCAGGCCATGCTGACAAAAAGCTTCGAAGGCGCTTCAAAAGACAACAAATGAAGCGTCCAACAAAGGAAGCTCGGCTTCGAAGGAAAGCCAAAGCTTTGGTGCTCTGCTTTAGGCCCTTGCTGGAGAAAAAATTGGAGTCAGACTCCAAAGAAGACATGAGGAAAATGGAGCTGAAATTCCTCCAGTTTGCATGGAACAAGTTCCATAGTCTTGTTACTTGGTCCTTTCCTCATTACTTTGAGAATAAAAAAGCAACCTCCCAGCACCCAGGCCCTTTGAAGGCCTAATTTGTATTTCTTTTCATAGGAACTAGGATTTCCCTTGTTTTGCCCCTTTTTTTTTGTAAATACGCAAATTTCAATTTTGTAATCCAGTAGGTTTGTTCAATGAAATTTCCCCCCCTTTTTTTTATCAACACACTGGACTTGGGTTTATTGTTAAAATAGAAATTCTAACAATAATAACTCTACTAAAGAGAAAAAACCAAACCCAGCGGACCCCGGGGTACGGCCCACTACAGGCCTGGCCCACCTGCAGGAGTATAAAAGCGGAATTAATTCAAAACCACCCCTTACACTCTACGCGTTCAAGCTTTCTCAAACTCAAAACTCTCAAGAACAGAACCCTCTCTCCTTTTCCTCTTCAACAACGCTAAACCCAAACTGAATCAATGGCCTCTCCCAGCAATCCAGCAGCCCGAGAACATGTTACTCCCTCTTTGGCCTTGAGACGGTTCGTGTCAGGACAAACACCAAGACCGACCGAAGAGCCCTATCTTGATGCCAGGGTCTTCATTCCAAACCCTAGTGAAGAAGGTACTTATATTTTGGGTCCTCAATTTATAGGAGAAATTCCTGCTTCCCTTTCTCTTTATTACCCTCGATTGGGAGATGCTGAAATTCGAGCTTGTTCAGACCATGATTGGCAAAATTTTCCAAAGAAATCCTTCCCTTGCTGGCCCACATTGGACAAGGATTGGAAGATATGGACCACTCGTATGTTGGCCGCGAAATCGGACGACTTAGAGAAGGTGGGTTTAAAAAGAATTATTACCCTCCTTCGAAGGGGGGTCCCACAAAATCCTTCTCTGATTCAGGCCGCCTTGGCCTTTTGGGACCCATCTTTCAACTTCTTTCGCTTTAACTGTGGCATGATGGCACCCACAGTTCTGGATGCTACCCAAATGCTGGGGCTTATTCCGTATGGCCCCCAATTCGACCCTACCAAGGAGTTCCATCCTCCCGAGGGATTTACTCGTTTGACTGCCACCAACGGGGCTTTTTCCCAGTTCTACCACAGGGAAAAGAAATTGGTAGGAGAAGTGACCGAGACAGAATTTTTTGCCTACATTCTCTACACCCTCTGCAAACACATCTTCTGCCACTCTGGGAAAAGAGTGATGAATGAATTTGTTCCATTGGCACTGGCACTTGCTAGAGGAGAAGAGTTCGACTTCGCCTCCTACTTCTTGGGCCACGTCTACAAAGCTGGGTTCGACTTCTACCAGAAGGGTTTGAACTATTCGCAGGGAGGGCCCCAATGGTTTATCCAACTATGGTTTCATGCTTACTTTCCTGAGTTGGGTCCCTTCAAAGCACCCACATCCCTTACTGGCGTCGTCGAGGCGCCCAATGTTCATGGTGACAACTACGTTCATCCAGAGGATAGCACAACACAGACTTTGGTGTACTACCTCTGCTTTTTTGCTGGTCTAGCCTCAGATAGGGAGTGGCCCAATCCATACCCTACTCTTGTTGGGCCAACATGGTTGTTCGACATTCTGGCAGACAGACAGGGAAAATCCTCTCGAGCTCTCCAAGCATGGGGCAACATTCTTACAAGCAGAGAGATCTTCATTTCCTCGTCGAATACCCTCAAGTCCATAGCACATGCAGAGGTATATTGCCCTGCACAATTTGCTAGGCAACTGGACTTTGTTCAAGGCATACCCATTCCTTACTGTGGCCTCGCCAACATCTGTATGTCTGAACGATCACCGATCATGGCTGACCAATTCCTGACGGGGTTTGCCCAAGCCAGACATGCATTGAGGAGGACAGTCACTCAGGAGTTCAGGGAACCTGAAGTGCGCACCACCCCTGCATTTGACAACTGGTGGCACTCCAACTGCTCCTTCCTCTCAGGGATTAAACCCTTCAAACAGTTTCTAGCCCACATTGGGTTTGAGAAGTCTGAGTTTGGGCATGGAGGAAAAAATAACTCGTCATCCTTCTCCTCCGACAACGAATTTAGTTTGGCTGGAGGGATTGAAGACATTGCTAGAGGCGAAGTTAAACAAAGATTGACACCAGTCGAAGCCTCCCCAATCGCAATGGTCGTTCCCCCCCTCTCCACCAAGAAGGCAATCTACGAGGGTAACACAAAAAAGAGGTAATTGTCTCTGAACATCTCTTCTCTTTTGCTGAAACCAAAACCAAACCTAACTGCATTCCAACCTACAGGTGCCACCTCTTTTTCAGAAAGTGCTTCGAAGAAGAGAAAGATTACTTCTCAGCCTACAGAAGTAATTCCCACCAAGCACTATCTTGAGCCCTCAGCTGCACCTCCAGGTTGGTTTCCTTCCCTCCAATTAATCTTTTAAACCCCCATATCATTTATCCGAGTCACCTTCTTATCCCTTTCCTTTCAGCTTCGAAGAGGACAAGGACCACCAGGAAGCGTGGCCCTCAGGTTTCTTCCAGTGATGAAGAAACAGAGAGTGACACAGAGATACTGGTCTCAAGGGGTAAATTCCTTCCTCATTTATGATTCAGTATTCCCTTAGGAATAAGAGGATTTTACTGTAATTCTGATTCTTGAGTTCGAACCAGGTGAAACAAGACAGGTGAAGGAGACCCTCCGCTATGTGAGGAAAACAACTCCTCCCAAGAGGCCTGTTTCTCCAAAGAAGCCTTCCTCCCCAAAAGAGGTAAGTTAGTTTAAACTGCATACATTCTCATGTGTCTCCTGTGCTCGTGACTTGCTGTTAACTTCTTTGTAGGCTCAAGTTGCATCCCCTGTTAAGGCGTTGTACTTAGCTCTTGTTCCCTGCCCTCAACAAGAAGTGATAGAGCCCTTAATCCAAATGCCAGCAGATGCCCCTCACAAGGTATCCTCTGAATACTCGCCTTTCGAATTATGAAAGGATTTACTCTAACTTTCTTTTGTTTTGTTTTGTTTGTTTTTTTTTTTTTTTTTTACAGGCATCCCCTGTTCAAGCTCTTTCTATACAGAAAGACTTTGCCGCAAAGGATATTGACATGCACACTTTGCTGTCATTCCTTACTGAGCCAACCTTTGCACAAGTACTGGCCAATTTGGCTCCTTCGAAGACTCTGGGGCCACTTCCCATCCTTCAGGGAGACTTCCCCTTTACTCCCTTATCGGTTTTAGGGGAGGGACCTTTAAGGATGGACCCTACTTTGGCTTCGAAGAGCCATATTCTTAGAAATGCCGAGGATCAAGGCTCCAGTTTGGCCTCCTCCTCAGATCAGGTACTCTTGATACTCAATCATACCTTTTCTTTCCTGTTTTACCTTCTACTTAACCTTAACTTATAATCCTTATGCAGGGAACAGGCATGGCCTTTTTCCCTGAAGATCATCCCACATCTTCCTCTGCTCCAATCGACTTGTCCTTAGTGGTTTTCGACATATCCCTCTTTAAGAGTCAATTGGAAAAATTTTGTAACCAGATTGCTGAACCCATCCTTCCTTCCTCTTCGAATTCTCTCGAAAGCCTTCAACAACTTTTGAGCCCTTCCATGCCTTCTGACTTACCTTCCTTTAGAATTAAACATGTTCTTTCAAAGGAAGAAGTTCTAACACTAAAAACTTTTCTGAAATCTTTAAATCATTTAGGACTTCCTGCTTTGATTGATCATAGTTTAACTTATCACTTCGAGGTATGCTATCAGGCCTTGTCCCTTTCCCAAGGACTCCCTTCTTCAATCAATTTCACTCTTCAAAAGCACCTTAAACAATTTAGTGAATTGATTGCTTATAATCACTTCTTGTCTGAGAGCATTGGCACAACCATTGAGAAAACCAACAAATTGGAGGCCAAAGCACTTGAAACTGCTTCTCGTCTATCTCTTTATCAAGCCCGAAGAGATAAGCTCTCAGAACTTGACAAAAAGATGAAGTGGTTACAAGAAGAAATGAAGAAAGTCAGGGAAGAGATAGCTGAAGTTTCGAATGGCTTTCCAGAGCTTGAAGACGAGGCATTACGGGATGAGTCAACGCTTCCACAGCTTATTCCTTCTCTTCGAGAAGAACAGAGAAGAAGAGCTGTCCATACTTCACTTTTGGATGCTAACTCTAATTCTCTTCGAGGGCTACTAACCACCATCCGTGATGTAATAAGCCCATTTTTGTAACTTCACGTAGCTTGTACTTTTTTTTTTATTTCATTCAATTTTGGGATAAGTACAACTGTAATTAAGATCAACACTAGTTCCTACTTTTCCTTGCTCAAAAGCTTACTGTGCCAACTCCTCACCTACCGTATCTTAAAGAGCCATAAATGACTATCTACTAATATAAATAGAGGTCTCTGGGGAAAGAAAACTCACAGATCATCTTCTCCATTTCTCCTTCCTGTAGCATCATTCAAACCAAGCTTTCCAGTAAGGCTACAAGAAAGATAACCATTATGAAGCCTCATCTTGTATTTGTGAAGAAAAACTTCGAAACATAGCCACATCAACCCTCATGATATTTCCCTTGAACCCTAAAGCCCTTAGGTATAGACACATCAACACTCATGATGTGTCTGTACCGGGCTGTTGCTTCGAAGACAAGAATGGGTTTTGAGCTCTATCTCCCTACCAATGGAGCTTGTAAGGAGATAGAAAATCAAGTCCCCATGAAGCTGGGTTCAAGTCTTTGTATCTCGGTTGGTTGATCCCTAGAGATCCTCCACCATGGTATTATTAGGCCCTAGATAGGTTCCCCAATGTAACCTTCTGTGTAACTGTTATGAGCAAAGAAATTATTTACCAATTTATCGATCTTTATTCTAATGGCTTTGACCAATAAACTGGTGTTCTTAGCCATCCCTTTCTATTTAATGTTATCAATGAAAACATGATAGCATGAAGGAAGATACAAACAGAAATCCTCCTTCCAATACTGTGCTCCTTTATTCCATGTCTATTTATTACTTTCGCTTCGAAGTGTGTTGATACTTCGAAAACTAAGCTAGTGTAATTCCAATCGTTTCAACTAACTCATTTAATTCCAGTAGCTTCTTAGCCGTCTCCTCGTAAGTTGTAAAAGATCATATACTCTTGACGTGTGACGCCTAACGCTCTCAAACCCTTCACCTTCCAGGCTTTATGCGTCTGCAACCAATTTAATAATGGTAATAAATGAGACGGATTCCCCGTATTTCTTTGGGCTATAAATACATCTGGACGTCAATAGATCACAGCATCTCTTTCAAACAAACAAACATGGCTGAGAACCACCCAAATCTTGCTGATCTCATGAGTCAATTGGCCAACCTGACTAACATGATCATGGAGCTGAAGAGGGACGTCCACGCTGAGTCCCAGGCCCTTCGAAGTGAGATCGCTCAGCTTCGAAGCCAGCTGGTGTGTGTGGAAACAGCTTCACGCCTCTGTTTGGCTAGGACCTGGGATGATCTTTCGACCATCTTCTCAGCCCATGAGGCAAAAAGTCCCCCAGAGGGAGGATCCTCTTGAAGATTCTCCTTTGGGACTATGAAGATCACCAATGGTCTTCATTTTTGCTTTTTGGACCAGAGTTGGTCTTTTTTTTTTTTTTGGTTCAGACCTACTTGGGTCTGTTTTGTACTTAGACCTGTTTGGGTCTTTTCTCTTTTTTTTTTTTTACTAATGAAATGAAAGTTTTGGTTGACTATTCTCGACTCTTTATAGCTTCGATTGGTAGTATGATGACTTGTTTGTGTCTTCGAATGCTAATAAGATAATTTTTTTTTGTAAAAAAAAACTTTTAGCATCAAACCACTCAACACGAAATCAGCCAGTCAGAACCATCAATGTGCAACCAAATTTATTTACACTACCTCTTGTGGAAGGACTCCCATATGGAAGGAACATAAGCTTTCAAATGCCTTCCGTTTATTTTCCTTCGATGAACATAACCATTCAAATTTCTCAAATGATAAGCTCCCCCTTTTAAAACCCTATGGATTTGAAAAGGCCCATTCCATGTTGGTGCCCATTTTCCTAATCCATCTTTTCTAACTCTCCTATCCCTGATAGGGAGGATAACTTTCCATACGAGGTCTCCTTCATCGAAGCTTCGAAGAGCCACTCTTTTGTTATAGCTTCTGGCTATTCTTGCCTTTTGCACTATAATCTGGTTTAAGGCTTTTATTCTAGCCTCATCAATATCTTCCAATTCCATATGCATGGCCTGATGATAAGATCCTGCGTCTAAATCGTTTTGACATGCTACTCTCTGAGATCTTACAGTGATCTCCATGGGTAGCACAGCGTCATGCCCATATGTTAATGCAAATGGTGTGGTACCTGTACTAGTCCTTTTTGTATTCCTATATGCCCATAACACATCAAGTAACAGATCATGCCAAATTTCTGGGTTTTGATCCACCATTTTTTGGATCCCCTTCTTGATAATTTTATTAGTTGATTCTGCCTGGCCATTGGACTGAGCATAATAAGTGCTAGTATATATTAATGAAATTCCATGATTCGTGGCGAAATCCTTCACCAATCTTCCTTCGAATATGGAACCATTGTCCACTGTTATCATTTGGGGACTCCCAAACCTGTATATGATCCCCTTTATGAAATCTATTACGTGGGTTTGTTTGACCTCCTGATAAGCTTGGGCTTCTACCCATTTTGTGAAATAATCAGTAGCTACTAGGATAAATTTATGCTTTTCCAATGAAGGAGGATAAATCATCCCAATCATGTCCATAGCCCATCCCCTAAAGGGCCATGGTTTTACTACATATTGCAAATCTGTGACTGGCAAATGCTTGAGTGGACCTGTTTTCTGACAGGCTTGACACCCCTTTGCATAATCTATACAATCTTTGAGGATGGTGGACCAATAATACCCGTATCTCCTTATTAACCATCTCATTTTTATGCCAGCTTGATGTGCTCCACAGATTCCTTCATGCACTTCAGCCATTACTTTAAATGCATTTACCTTGCTCAAGCATTTCAAAAGAAGACCATCCATTCCTCTCTTGAATAGCTCATTATTATACATTATATAGTTCATTGCTTTTAATTTGGTTGCCTTGTCTGCGACACTGTCTGGCTTGGTTAGATATTCAATCAATGCTTGCCTCCAATCAGCATTTCGATGAGTTAAAGCATCGACTTTTAATACTTCGAAGTCCATCAACCTATTGTGTAACATAGGCAGGGATTTCCTCAAGGTTAATTGACAAAATTCCTTTTCAATTTCTGATAAAACTTTGTAGTCAGACGCTCTTTGAGCTATTTCGTCAGCCTCTTCATTAAAGAACCTAGGAATATAAGTTAAAGTAAGCATATGAAATTGATCCATCATCTTCTTAGCATGCTGATAATAAGTTATCAGCGCTGGACTAGTACATTTAAACTGTCCATTTAGTTGGTTAATCACTAACTGAGAATCTCCAAAGATTTCAGCAACACTAACCCTTAATTTAAGCAAAATTTCTAGTCCAATAATTAATGCTTCATATTCTGCCTGGTTATTGGAACATTGTCCCTCACTGAGTCTAAAACCATATTTGGTTTTCAAGCCTTTGGGGGATTCCAGAATTATGCCCACTCCAGCCATCTGAATAGTTCTTGATCCATCGAACCATAATTTCCATGGCCTGATTTCAACTGTACTAGCCTCCAACGTTGTTGATGCCTTGTACTCATTTGGATGATCGGCCAAAAAATTGGCCAATGCTTGGCCTTTTATCGACTTTTGAGGCACATACTCAAGACAAAATTCAATTAAAGACACTATCCATTTCCCAATCTTCCCACTAAGCACTGGTTTAGAAAGCATGTGCTTAATTACATCAGTTTGAGAAATAACATAAGTTATTCTAGGCAACATATAGTGCCTGAGTTTCCTAGAAGCATAAAATAAAGCTAAACATAGTTTCTCTACTGCAGCATACTTGCATTCACAAGAGTTTAAAAACCTACTAAGATAATAAACTGCTCTTTCCTTGCCATCCTCATTGTCTTGAGCCAACAGAACACCTATTGAATCTTGTGTTGCGGCTAAATACAACTTTACTGGCTTTCCTTGAATGGGAGGCGCCAATACAGGAGGGTTGGCTAAGTATCTTTTGATGGCTTCGAAGGCTTCATCATGCTCCTTTGACCACTTGAATTCCTCTCCTTCCTTTGCAACTCCTTCTTAGAAGAAGGTGGTTTAGCCTCAATGATGGCCTTAGCTTTGTTCTTGTCAACCTGTATTCCTTTACTGTG
Source organism: Rhododendron mucronatum var. ripense (assembly GCA_019656295.1). NCBI lineage: Eukaryota > Viridiplantae > Streptophyta > Magnoliopsida > Ericales > Ericaceae > Rhododendron > Rhododendron mucronatum. The sequence goes on along the minus strand of BPLT01000004.1, from coordinate 8,099,509 downwards.
AACTAGATACCCTAAAAACTTCCCAGCTGATACTCCAAAAGCACATTTTTCTGGATTTAACTTCAGCTGATAGCGTTTCATTTGTTGGAATGTCTTTTCTAAGTGTTGTAGATGATCCTCATCAGAGTTTGACTTCACAATGATATCATCTATGTAACATTCCAGAAAAGTTCCCACTAAATCATGAAAAATAGTATTCATTGCTCTCTGATATGTGGCCCCAGCATTCTTTAGCCCAAATGGCATTTTAACCCATTCGAAGATGCCAATGTTACCTGGGCAGGCAAATGCTGTTTTATGCACATCTTCTTCTGCTATGCAGATTTGATTGTACCCTGAATGCCCATCTAAAATGGACAATATCTTGTGGCCAGCAGAACTGTCCATAAGTGTATCCACATTAGGCATTGGGTATTCATCCTTAGGAGTCGCAGTATTTAGGTTTCGAAAATCAACACAGATTCTGATAGTTCCATTCTTTTTAGGGACTGGAACTATGTTAGATAGCCATTCGACATACCTGGCCGTTCTAATGAAGCCTGCATCTAGAAGCCTCTGCATTTCCTTTTTAACACCTGCAATAGTTTCTGGACTCATCTTCCTGGTTGGTTGTTTCACAGGCTTGAATTGTGGCTTGATAGGTAACCTATGCTCCACCAATCCCCTGTCCAAGCCAGGTAGTTCCTTGTAACTCCATGCAAAGCATTCCTTATTTGCTTTCAATAGTGCCACCAATTCAGCTTTCATACCAGGTTCAAGCTGTTTATTAATAAGCACTGGATTGGGGTTTTGTGCATCTCCCAACCTTACTTCTTCCAACAGATCTTGTGATTCAACCCGTTCCTCAGAAGTGAGTTGGATTTCTTTCACATGAGGGTTATTGTTCTGCATATCCTCTTCCCATATGTTCTCTTCTTGGATCTTCTGTTCGATCCCCAGAGCAACATACTTTACTAAAGCCAATGAGTTGGCTTCTTCTTCAGCCTCTCTCTTGGATTTACATCCAAGCAGCATCATCTTTTGGGGTGTCTGATTCATAGTCAACAGCTTGCCTTAGCTTCGATTTCAGCTCCGCCAATTCCCCCAGTTCCATCTCGTTGGTTGGGTGGGTGGCTGCTTGAAGTAGTTCACTCAAAGGAACTACATCAGATTTGTACATTTCTGCTTCAGCAAAATTTGCCGTGGCACCAAATGGATGTGGATAAGCTTTGACTCCTTCAACACCCACTTCTTTGCCTTTGTCATACTTAACAATCATTAATTCCTGATGCATAGAGGAAGGAATACATCCGTTAACATGAATCCAATCCCTTCCCAATAAAGCATTATATTTAGCATATGTGTCAACTACAAAGAAAACAGTATCAGTTTCTATTCCACCTACTGCCAATCTAATGGAAATGATTCCCCTGGCATGTTGGCTTTCCCCGGTAAATCCTGCAATGGATGTGCTGGTTGGAATCAATTTTGCTTTTCCTTTTCCTAACTTTTTCAAAGTTTGGAAAGGCAAAATGTTCACCGCAGCCCCATTATCCACTAAGATTCTGTTAAGTGGGACTCCATCAAAGTGTGCAGTGATATACAATGGACGCAAATGTTGTCTCATTGCATTAGTAGGTAGTTTAAATGGATATGAAATTTCCACATAATTTAAATCTATTACCAAGGGGTATTCGACGTCGGACATGGAATCTGAGACGAAACAAGCACTTTCTTTTGAGCTTACCTCCAAACTTTCTTGATTCTGCTCAATTTCACGTACCAAGTTCTTACCCATTTCGATCTGAGATACTTCTTTCAAGTCACAGTCGTTGCATATGATATTTAACTCCTTATCACTCAGAGTTTCTTCAGAATTCTCTGGCTCGCTCAAGTTCGACCAAGCAGTATCTTGATCTTTGAACGTCTGACCATTTGAGAAGAAATCCGTAGAGCTTGGATAAACCATATTAACTTGTACTTCTGGCTGATCTCCAAATTGGATTGTAGCCACTTCTTTGATTGGTTTAATTGCTTCGGTCTCCTCAGCACCCTTCTTTTCGAATTCTTGTGTAGATACCTCCATAGGGGAAAAGGTTCCTTCTATCCCCTGTTGTTCCACCATCATGGCCTCGAGCAAACCAGACTGATAACTAGCCAGCGAGTTAGGAGAAGGTGGATCAAGATCCTCTTCGAGCATAGCAGAGGCAACCTTTTCCAAAGTCTCCCTCTCGTGATACTGGGTTCGAAATTCCTCTGGGTCCCTTTCGACCCTGTCGAACCTTGGATTAGGTTTTGCTCGTCTGCCTGATTCTTCCCCCGTTGAAGATTCTCCTGACTGGAAGAGCGTATACTTCCTCTGGAGCTTTCTCTTTTGAGTTCTTGAGAGCAATGGAACCATCTGTGGTAATTGAGATTTGGGATCCCTAATCAACACCCAGTTTCCAGAGTTCGAAATTGGTGGCTTGAAAGTTCTGCCCGCATTCCTGTTTGAACCTTTGTATCCTTGGAACAAATCAGGTTTAACTTGCTTCAGAAACCAGTCAGGAACACCTTTCACCAAGGTGAATTCCTCTTGTTTGGCCTCTTCTTGCGCCTTCGATGTCTGGCCAATATTGGCCTTCTTCGAAGGTGGCAGCTCCCTTCTGTGAATAGCTGGAACAGGGCTAGTAGGCATGTCCCTTTTTGGTGCCAACCAAGACTTGCTGTCACTTGGCTTTGCTTGAACTGGGGCCATTCTTTTCATCCCCATTTCTTTTGGGAAAAAACTCACGCCCTTTCTATCCAAGTCCTTGAAAACCAAATAGTTGGCCCTGCATCCTACACATAGGCACTCCAAAAATGAGGCTTCTAGCATAGGCAGGTGATTATTACCTGAGAATTTCTGCAAAGAAAAACCATCATTGGCTCGCCTATAGGAATTTGGCCTCACTCCCATGCCTCGAGGGTGGCCATCGTATGGGTTGCCCCTTCCATATTGAACAGTATTCATGTTCACTGGTGCTTCTTTGTCCTGCCAATATTTCTTGACAGTTCAAGCCAGTGAGGAGGGCACACTGGTGTTGACCTCTTCTACCTTTGGAAAAGGCACTGCATCTATCCCCATAGTCTTTTCAAGGAACTTAATCCTTCCTTTCTTGATTTGTTCCTGAATCCTGTCACGAAAAACATTACAAGATTTAGTTGAATGAGACCAAGAATCATGCCATTTGCAATAGGTCTTTCCATTCCTTTCTTCCACTGTGGGCAGTTTCATATTCAAAGGCAGCTTAATGATTTTCTTTCTTAACAAGAAGTCAAAGATCTCATCAGCTTTAGATATATCAAAAGAATATACTTTAGTAATTTCCTTTTGTTTGAACTTCTGCCCAAGAGAGACATTCTTTTGAATTAAGGGCTCACAAACACAAGGTTCGTGCTCTATAATTTCAGCAGCATCTATTTCATAATTAGGATCCCTATAGTATGTTGGGTAAGAGGAATTATGCCTATCCATATCTTCCTCTAGCAGTGATTCATATCTAGCCACTTTATAGGTTAGATCTGCAAAGTCCCTGAACTCTGTAGAATCAAACCTCTTTCGAAGCTCCCTTTCTAAACCATCTTGTGCTAATCTCACAAACTCTGCCTCTGGCAGATGGAGTTTGCACTTGGTCTTAGCCCTTTTGAACCTAGATATGAAATCTACTACCTTTTCATCCGGTTTCTGCTTTAGCCTAGCCAAATCTGCCATAGAGACTTCAGGCTCAGCATTAAAGAATTGTGCATGAAATGCCTCTTCCATTTGAAACCAACTTGTTATCGATTCTGCAGGCAAATTTGTGTACCATGCAAAAGCTGGCCCAGACAAAGAATTTGGGAACAATTTCAACTTCATGAAACCATTCTGAGCCAAGTTCTTACATTGGGCAGAAAACCTAGCAATATGTTCTATAGAAGATTGTCTCCCATCCCCATAAAACAAAGAAAAGTCTGGGATTTTAAATTCTCTAGGGATCTGAAATGTTGTGTCAATCCATTCTGGATATGGTTTTCTATAGATTTGAGGTTGTACCCCCCGAGTTCGAGGCCCACAAACTTCTTGTATGAGATCCATAACTTGGTCTCTTAGTATTGGGTTGCCTACAAGGAAATTTTGCTCTTGATTTCCTACCGGCGGATTTGGTTCTACCAAGTCATCTCTATGCGTTTCCCTTATAGTGTTAAAATCCCCTTGGTTTTCTCTGGGAAGTCTCCCATACCAGGGTTGCTGCATTGGGTCGGCCGTAGTATTCGCCCGAGCAGGCCTATGGCTTCCATAAACCGCTGTGGTGGGATTTTTGGTATTTGGAAGACTTTGACGAGAGGGCTGTGTGTTATCCCTCGTTTTCTCAGGTCTATAACCTCGTTCTAGCTCCACATCATCCTCCCATCTCCCAAGTGTGGGTTCGAAAAGAGGATTAACGCTTTGCCTGTCTCTGGCATTTCTTGGAATCCCAATAGGAATTCCATGAGATTGGTCTGGGATTTCGAAGACAGGCTTTGTAGGCTTCAAAGGCTCATACCAAGATTGTGGTATTTCCTCTGGATACATTTTTTCCTTACCCTTTCTAGACCTTATCTTACCCTGACCAACATCCTCTCCAAGCCTTCCTTCGAAGGGACTTTGGTGAGTAGTTGAATTAGCATGATCTTCTAGCCCAATATTCCCTGGACTGTTTCTTGTTACCTCTAAGTTGGGCAACCTACTTCTTATGCTTTTGATCATGGCTCTTTGAGTTAGAGCCATCTCTCGAAAAGCTATCATCATTTCTCTGAACATTTCCTCCTTATCATGGTCTTTACCACTGGCTTGTCCCTTTTGGAAATTTGGAGGCCCTTCATAAGGAGGTACTTCATAAGAAGGCTCCTCATAAGGAAGCTCTCCCATTTCGGGAGCCAATTGGGGAAACTCATGATTCATAGGCGTTCCCTGTTCCGTGGCCTGTTCTGGCACAGCTTGTTCCTCTGGCACTTGACCACCAACAGGTGTCCCTACCTGTTTTCGAAGCCTTGGCATTCTGGCACCTTCGAGGTCCCACCGGGCGTGCCAAAAATTGTTTGGGCTGAATTAACTCAAATCAATCGACAAATAATTGTGTGCGGGCGTGCCAGAAAAGAAATAACTTCAAAGAAAAAATTACTCTTTTCAAAATGATTTGAAACAACTAATTTCAATCAGGCAATTGTGTTATCCGTTCGATTACCTCAACTAAGAGGATTTTTCCTTAAGGTATCAACCAAATAAAAGATTGACGCGCTTCGAAATCAGAAAAGATGATTGAACACAAACAAACCTGAATCTAATCAAAGGTAAGTTTGTATACAAACACTCTTAAGATTCTATCAAGAATAATAAAGAAATGCAAGCACACTGAATTTAATCAAAAGCGAACTTGCAAACAACTATTCTTTGGTAAGAAAAGAACTTAAAGGAAATAAGAAAACTTGAATTTAATCGAAAGTAGTCTTACATGCAAATAAGCCTTCAACTTACAAAAAAGACCCTACTCTAAACTAAAACTAATCTAAGATAGATCTCTGAGCAATCATTTTGTATGAATTGTCAGATGATATAGATTTTTTGTGTGTTCTTCTCTTCAATTGCTTCTTCTATTTATAGACGCTGAACTTGCCTTCGACCCCCACGTCTTCGATTGATATCCACGTTGGCCACATAAAACGGTTGAGGGGGGTCTTCGAACGGTTACCCTGATATTTCCAGAATTCCTTCTTCCCCTGCTTGCTTCGATCATGGTGTTCATGGCCATTTCCTGGATCGTGGTTCCTATTTTCAAGCAACGTGAATCAATGCAACGTGTTTGCCTTCCAAAATGATTCCCTACAATTGCATCTAATTTCAGTTACAAAACAGGGCAGTGAGGACACCATTCGATGATCGTAAAGTCCAAATTAATGGTTAGATCCAATAACCTCCCAAACCGTCGTTTAATTACTACTCAAACGACATCGGTTCACTCTAAAACGACACCGTTTGTCATAAAACAGTGTCCCTTTTAACTCCCGTAATCCTCTGTAATTGGTACTCGACTGGGACAGGTTTTATGCAACCGCCGTACCGTTCGGGACCACGTGGAACTTTTTCATTGGGTGGCACTTTTTAGGATGTAAACACCTGCGTATCCCTTTTCAAGGAATCAGGTCAGCACGTAGTTCAGGCTAAAGTTCGCTCGAGTATTTTAGCTCTCCTTTTGCGCTCTAACTTTTGCCTAGAACCGCCCATTCAGGTTTTCGGTCTAGCGAGCTTTGATTGAAGCCTATTTATTTTTGCCTAAACCGCCTTCTCAGGTTTTCGGTCTAGCAAGCTTACTCTAACTTTTGCTTGGAACCGCCCACCCTTATGGTTTTCGGTCCAACGAGCTTCTCTCAGGGATAGTAGCATTTGAGTTGATCCAGGTTAACCAGAGTGTTGAACTCGTTGCCGTCGAGATCAATGAGCTGAGCCGCTCCCCCAGAAAGGATGGTCTTGATGATGTAAGGTCCGGAACGCTTAGGCCGGAATTTGCCACGGGGATCGAAAACTTGCCCGAATCTCCTTTGTGACCATGTCCCCTTCAACTAAGTCTCTAGACTTTACTTTCTTGTTGAATGCCCGGGCAATTCTCCGTTGATATCCCTGAACATGATACAAGGCTCGGAGCCTCCGCTCATCAAAAAGCATAAGTCCGACGAATCTTCCACTGAGCCATTCGGATTCAGAGAGTTCTGATTCTACCATGATCCTCAAAGACGGTACCTCGAGCTCTATAGGGAGAACTGCTTCCATTCCGTAGACTAAGGAATAGGGGGTGGCCCCTGTTGATGTTCGGATCGATGTTCGATATTCCCAAAGAGCTAGAGGTAGCTGCTCGTGCCAGTTCCTGGCAGATTCCGTGGACTCTTTGATGATTGTCTCGACATTCTTGTTTGCCGCTTCCACTGCCCCATTCGTCTGAGGGCGATAGACAGCTGAATGATGGATTTGGATTTTGAATTCTTTGAAGAGCTCCAGAACCCTGCCTTTGAAATGATTCCCATTGTCTGATACAAACGCCTGGGGAACCCCATATCGATAGATGATGTTCTTTCTGATGAAATGAGTGACTTGAACCGCAGTTAAGGTTTTGTACGACTCAGCTTCCACCCACTTAGTGAAGTAATCGATTGCTACAAGAATGAACTTGTGACAGTTCGAAGCAGAAGGCCTGACCATGCCGATGACGTCGATACCCCATACAGAGAAAGGCCAAGGCAAAGCCATGCCAAATAGGTTAGAAGGTGGAACATGCATCAGATTAGCATGGATTTGGCACTTGTGACATCACCGCACATAATCCACACACTGAGATTCCATGGTAGACCAGAAGTAGCCCTGACGCAATATTTTCCTAGCGAGCATGACGCCGCTCATGTGAGGACCACAGACTCCTTCGTGGATTGCTTATATAACTTTCCACAATGAGATCTCCTATATAACTTTCCCCAGAATCATGGAAGAAATCCACGAAGGAGTCTGTGGTCCTCACATGAGCGGCGTCATGCTCGCTAGGAAAATATTGCGTCATATGCATATTTTCCTATATAACTTTAACTTTCCCCAGAATCATGGAAGAAATCCACGAAGGAGTCTGTGGTCCTCACTTGTGACAGTTCGAAGCAGAAGGCCTGACCATGCCGATGACGTCGATACCCCATACAGAGAAAGGCCAAGGCAAAGCCATGCCAAATAGGTTAGAAGGTGGAACATGCATCAGATTAGCATGGATTTGGCACTTGTGACATCACCGCACATAATCCACACACTGAGATTCCATGGTAGACCAGAAGTAGCCTTGACGCAATATTTTCCTAGCGAGCATGACGCCGCTCATGTGAGGACCACAGACTCCTTCGTGGATTTCTCATTGTGAGATCTCCTATATAACTTTCCCCCACAGATGATGTATTGAGCCGCAATCCTTTGTAACGCAGTTTGATCCCTTTTAGAGGCCTCGGCCGGATACGAGCCATTCTCAACGAAGTTCCATATGTCATGGTACCAGGGTAGGCCATCATCAACATCATCGATGGCGTTGACGTACTGATAAGCGGGGTAGTCCCGCTGTTCGATTAAGATAGGGCAGAGTTTGATCCCCCAAGGCAACTCGATCATGGAAGCCAAGGTTGCAAGTGCATCGGCAAAATGATTCTTCAATCGGGGGATGTGAGTGAAGGTCACCTTGTTGAAACGAGGAATTAGTCCCTCCAAATCCTGATGGTAAGGTTTCAACCTCTCTTTGCGTACCTTCCAATCCCCATTTGCTTGAGATACAACAAGATTAGAATCCCCGATGACTTCAAACTTCTCAACACCGAGCGCGAGTGTAGCCTCCATACCTACAATACAGGCTTCGTATTCGGCTTGGTTCTTTGTGACGTCAAAATTGAGCTTAAATGCAAGCGGAATATGAGAACCGTCAAGGGTGATCAGCAAGACCCCGATTCCAAACCCTTTCTGATTGGCTGCTCCATCGAAGTAAAGAGTCCAAACGTCTTCGACAACTGCTAGCACTTCCTCATCTGGAAACACAAAATCTGAATCCTCTGGTCCATCCACGGCGTGGTCAGCTAAGAATTCTGCAATGGCACGCCCTTTTACTGACTTTCTCGTGACGTATTTGAGATCGAATTCTGCCAAGAGAAGCAACCAACGTGCTAATTTACCAGTGAGCGCAGGCTTCTCAAAGAAACACTTGAGAGGATCCATTCGAGAAATCAACTTCATTGGGTATGCCAGCATGTAGTGTCTCAACTTCTTAGAGGCCCAGACAAGGGCCCAGCACGTCTTTTCCAAAGCGGTGTAGCGTTCTTTAGACCCAACCATCTTTTTACTCAAGTAGTAAATAGCCTTTTCAACCCCCTTGTTCCCTTCTTGAGCTAGCAAGCATCCCATGGAGGTGGGACTCACAGATAAGTAAAGAATCAGAGGTTTCCTAGGCACCAGCGGCATGAGAACAGACGGATTCTGCAGATAGTTCTGGATTGAAACGAAGGCTGCTTGGCATTTGTCCGACCATACAAACGGGGTATCCTTCTTGAGTAGACGAAACATCAGCTCGCAAGTTAAGGTTAACTTGGCGATGAATCTGCTGATGAACTGGACCTTCCCCAAAAAGCTCCGCACTCCCTTTTCAGACTCTGGTGGCTTCATCTCAAGTATTGCTTTGATTTTCGATGGATCAACTTCAATCCCACGCGAAGTGATCATGAAACCAAGCATCTTGCCTGCCGAGACTCCAAAGGTGCACTTCTGTGGATTAAGGCACATCTGGAACTTACGGAGTCTTTCGAAAAGCTTCCTTAGCACAGGAATATGTCCTTCCCAGGTTTTTGACTTGGCAATCATGTCGTCAACATTAACCTTAACCTCCTTGTGCATCATGTCGTGCAAGATGGTCGTAGCAGCTCTCTGGTAGGTAGGACCGACATTCTTCAAACCAAACGGCATGACCAAATATCAGTAAGTCCCCATTCAATGATGAAAGTCATTTTCTCCCGGTCCTCGGGTGCCATGAGGATCTGATTGTAGCCCTAGAAGCCATCCATGAACGAAAGCAAAGCATGCCCCGTAGTATTATCCACAAGCACGTCGATGTGAGGCAAAGGAAAATCATCTTTGAGGCTTGCTTTGTTTAAGTCCCGGAAGTCAACACAGACACAAATCTGGCCATTCTTCTTGGGAACAGGAACGATGTTGGCCACCCAAGTGGGGTACTGAGAGACTGCGAGAAATCCAGCGTCAATTTGTTTGGTGACCTCCTCCTTGATTTTCTGTACCTAGTCTAGCCGCATCCATCTGAGCTTCTGCTTCACTGGCTTAGCATCCAGTAGTAAAGGGATTCGATGCTCCACTATCTCAGGATCAATACCGGGCATGTCTTGATGAGACCATGCAAAGACATCGCTGAATTCAATGAGGAGCTCTTTGAAAGCACAATGCTCCTCTGGATTTAACGTGGAGCCCACTTGAATCATCCGGGGATCACTCTCATCTTTCAAATTTCCAAAAACTACTTCATCTTTTAGTGGCTGAGCATGCCTTTCATCTTCCTTTCGATGAAGGCACGGATTTCCTTGGGAATGTCCCCATCGAAATCTATCCCTTCATCGTCAGGGTCGACACAATTTATGTAAAGATCATTCAAGTAGTCAGAAGAGGATTTCTTCATTTTATAAGACCCTGCAGGGTCGCCAAGTACAAGGGAGTCGAATTCGAAGTAAAAGCTATGACGTGGAGGGCCGAGAGGCACAAACTCCGACTTAGAGCTAGACTTAGACTCAGAACACTCAACAGACCCAGTGTCAGACTCAGATACATCATCAATGCAAGCAAGGCGCGGTTTGAAAATGCAATTTTTAAGGCTACCCTTAGCTTCCACGATGAGAGAGGTGGGGTCCTCGAGGGTGTCGGGCTAGAGCATGAACACTTCGGCCTCTTCAGCTTCCTTGGCCAAACCCACTTAGGAGAATTCGTAGAACAGCTGCTCCAAGCTTCCCTGATCGAAAGATCCCAGCCAGTCAGTCTTCAGCTTGGGCTGGCTAAGTTTCCTCTTGAACTCTGCCTTTGCTAGCTCTTCGTCACTAGAAGACCAGGTATCATCAGCGAAGACCTCAAAACCGGGCAGTAGTTCCCCAGTGACCGAATCAATAAAAGGCTCAGCCTGTCCAATGTAGATATCATTTCCCACTTCACGGACAAAGTAGCTGTTGGGTTCACCATAGAGAAATCGAGGTTTTCCCCTGCATTTCCTTCTTTTGGCATCTTTGGCAGAGGAAGAGTACCCCAAACCAAAGCGGCCTTCACAGGAAGGAAAGGTAGGGAACTTCGAGATCCTTTGTTGGTGAATCCTCAAATCGAGACCAGGTAGATAGGACATCCTCCTCATAATGTCCAAAGCGACAGAGCTTATGATGAAGTCCCCATCTACGTTGATAGCCAAAACCGAGCCAAAAGTGTCAAAAGAGAAACCCCCAAGGTCATCATCTCCGTCGTCGTGCGTGATCCCCAGAATAGGTGTGACATCCTCCTTAAGTGGGCGAATGCCTGAGTCCCCGCAGATAGTCAAAGTCCCAGTAGGAAGTCCCAGCATAACCTTCTGATGGAGAGTAGACGGTACAGCCATGATGTTAGATCTGTGAAGCCATGGCCTTCCTAGCAAGAGATTGAAGGTAGCTAGGATGTCAACCACATGGAATTCGACATCCATCTTGAATCCTTCTGCATCAAGCTTGAGCATAAGCGTGCCTTCGACTACGTGACGAGTGCTATCATTTTTAGTTAGTCCCAAACGGTAAGCCACCCTTAAGGGGCAAACATTGATTGCCGAGCCATTATCGATGAGAACGGCCGGAACCCAGAGTCCTCGGCATTTGACAGTGATATACAAGGGGCGATTGTGGTCAACTCCTTCAATTGGCAGATCCTTGTCAGTGAAGGTCAAGGCGTGCTTAGAAGTGGGTGGGAGGATGAGAGATATCATTGCTTCGGGCGTGACATCCGGTTGAATCTCAAGACAAGAGAGTGGCAAAACTTCTGACGATGCTCACGGGAGGAACAGATTAGTCCCCATAGTGATATGGCAGCGGGAATCCGCTCCAGTTGTCCTTGAATCATGTCATCATTCGGGGAGCCAAAAGGTACCTCAAATGGTGCAGACCTTGAGAAAGAGGAAGATTCATTCTTTCGGTTAGAAGAATTGGACAAACTCCCAGCTTGCAGATTAGCAGGCTGAAACACTCGTCCACTCCTTGTAACGTTAAGAACGTTCTCTAAAGAGGGCATCACCTGAGGGTCTTGATTATCATCCCAAAGATCAGCAGGGACTTCACCCAATTTGCGCTTTCCTTGTCAGAGGCCGAAGGGGCTACAGGCACTTCGATGTCCAAACCTAGATCTTCGGTCAAATCTTTCAACAGCAGCGATTCCCAGAAGTCCGAATCCCTAACGGCTACAGCCTCCCGGACAGGCTCCGTATTTGCAACAAAAAGGACGTCCCAAAGCCCTCCATCAGCGAAAGAGGGATTGACGGTCCAAACCTCAGATCCAACTTGGATATTGACTACATCATCAACGTCCCAAAGATTGGCTGGTAGTACAAGGTCAGTAACCATGATGCTGCAGTCTTCTTCAGGGGGAAAAGGTACTATGGGGCGCGAGAGTTCCTCGTCGATGATGTAAAATGTAGGATCATATTCGACATTAGCCACCAAATTAACCAGCCTGTTGAGAGTAGAAGGGAAGAAGCATTCCCCTAAGACACGAGTCTCATTTTGGACAAGACCATCCTCCAGATATTGAATTTCATGGTTGGGTAGAGCGTAACCTTGGAGAGGATTAGGGTCAAACCCCAACGGAAACTGCCAAGCAGGCTCGGGATCCCAATAGTACTTTTCCTCGGGTAGAACATGCTGAGGCTGTTGAAATAGCATGTCCAATGAGAATCCATCCAAAGGATCAAGCATGGCTGCTTCATAATTGGCCATCCAAGCGTCATACCAAGCATGGTCAAAAGGGACGTATTCAGGATTCTGCGAGAAACCATCCAACTCCAGTTCCGTCCATTCATTGATTATGGGGGTAGTGTAGTCATCATTATCAGCTATGGCCCAACCTACGGCTTGCATGTCAAGTTGTCGTTCTGGTTGAGGGGGAATGGCAGATCTGAAACGACTCATCAGACTTGGGGAGGGGTTCGGTTTTGTCACATTAAAATACGTGCTGTCCAAGGTAGAGGCAGAGTTGAGCTGCACAGAAGGGATGGACTGGTGGAGCAGGTCACTGATAGAAGCGTTGAACACAAACGCTCCATTCTGCAGGCGTGCAGAGGGCGCATTGAAATCGGACGACTGTCCTTCTTCGGAGCAGATATAGGAAATCTCGGCTTCGGGTTGAGAGGGCATAGGCATGACCGGCCTAGGTTGATCCGTTGAGGTTATGTGATCGGTAGGGTTGAATATAGTGGAGCTGGGGTTGATGTCAGTGGAGTGAGGGATATTTGGTTGATGCGTGGAGCAGTATCGTGCTTTGGCATGGAATTGGAAAGGATGTTTGGCTTTTGAGTGGATGGAGGTGGAGCGTGAAGGGTTCCTTCATCTATGAGATCCTGAATCACATGACGGAGACGAAAGCAGGAATCCGTAAGATGACTAGCCCTTTGGTGGTAGGCACAATAGAGGTTGGCCTTGAAGTTGGGTAAAGGGTTCTTAGGCAGAGGATTTGGGTCGAGAGGCTTCAGATGCCCTGACTGGACCAACTTCTCCATAACAGAGGATAATGGAGCCTCAAATGCGGAGAAGCTGCGAGGCTGATTGCGAGGCCGGTTATTCTGCGGGGTCTGGACTTGGTTGACATCGGCAATGTGATTGGTAGTATTGGAGGAAAATGCATTGGTACCACTGGTTGCGGTGTTGGAGTAAGTTCCTCCCCCAAACAGTGCATTGGTGTTTCCAGAGTACGCACGAGGCTTTGACTTTGGCGGATTGGGAGATTCCCCTTTCGACAGAATCCCACTCTGCAGTGCGTCCTCGATGGCCAGGCTAGACTCGAAGAAGGTGTCAAAATTGGAGGATGCTTGAATAAGGACCAAGTGTCTAGCATAATCAGGCTGGAGGTTACGGGAGATGATACGAAGCTGATCCCTTTCGCTCGGGTGTTCGGTCATTTGAGCGGCTTTGGCCCTTCACTTTTTGACAAAATCTGCGAAGGATTCCTTAGCTTCCATTTTGGTGGATTCCAACTCACGAGTAGTCATCCTGAGCTGGGAATTATAGCTGTATTGCGAAATAATCGCAGCCCCGATGTCCTCCTAAGTCCTTCGCTTAGCAATGTCGAGTGACAGAAACCAGTGGAAAGCAGGGCCCGAGAGGGTTTGCGGAAACAACTGAGACATGGCCTCAGGTTCTACTGATAGGAGCCTCATGGCAGCGTGGTAACCATGGAGATGAGTCTTAGGATCGCCACTGCCGTCAAACTTGGCCATATCAGGCATTTTGAATTTGTCGGGGAGTTTGGCGTTAGGATAGAGGCAGAGACGATCCAAGTCAATCCCTCCAGCACTGATCTTCTCAAATTTCGAAATGGATTCTTCCAGCTTAGCCATTTTGGCGACAAGAGCAGTCATGTCAAGGTTCTGAGCAGTCCTAACGGTAGTAGTGCCTGGATCCTGAGCGGGAATTCGAGCCCTCCTAGGGTTGAGCAAGGCTACCAAACGCCCTGGATGATCAGGATCTTCGACCATGGTGGGTTGTTCATGCATGTCCTCTTTGGCCTCGCCCTCCTCTTGAACAGCTGGAGGAAGACGAGTGTTAAAGAGGTCATTCAAGCGGGTCATGTTGGCGTCTATCTGAGCGGCCGTCTGCTGTATAGCAGTAATAATAGTCTAGATGTTCATGAGGATGGTTTCCAAAGAGAGTGGTTGCGGTTGATCTGCTATGATTGTTGGTCCCGAGGTGCTTGATGCAGAGGAGGGAGTAGGTGATTCCGGAGATTCTGTTTCCTCAAAGATTGGAGATGAAGCTGACTATAGAGTGGCGAGCAGAGAACGCGGAGAGTCTTCCGTGGTGACTGACTGGGCTTGAGACCTGACTAGTCTTTGAACCGGATTCTGATGCAGACTTTCCCAAGTGGGTTTGGCTTTTTGCCTCGATACTTTCCTTGGTGGTGCAATGGTTCAAAACTTTTCTTGCAAAAAGTAAGAAAAGGCTCAATAAGGGCCCTGCAGCAACTTTAATCTATATAAAAGACTAAAGCGAAAGCACAGTCACCGTCGTCAGTGTCGCCCTTAGACTTTAAGACTAGAAGACAAGTCTGTCTTTATGATGTTCGGACGTTGCCAGCGATCCTCATAAATCTTTTCGAGGGTGTATCCTTACTTGAATCAACTAATACCAAGAGATGTCAATACAGTCTAAGGCTTTGACTATTCCGTCCCTGAAGTTTCAACTTTGAACTTGGAATAACTCGGTGTAGATGATGTGATACCGAAACCGAGGCGGCGTAGGCGGCACGGCGCCATAGCCTAAACGGTGTACATGCTTCGCATGATAACCAAGGTGGTATAAGCATCACAACATTCTCTCCGTTGTTCTTTGTTTTCTGTTTGAAACTTCGATCGGGTAATCAGAAAAAGATTTAGAAAGTCTGGATTTCCCAAAGTTTAATTGATCTAAAGATTTTGAAAAATTGATAACATGCACCATTAAAATGCATGACTCTTCATCGGGCCATGGCAACATCCTAATAAGCATAAGACAGACTTGAAAGAGAGATAACCTAGGAGCCGCCCTAAACATGCTTCTATGCAAAAACGGTATGTATGTATAGTGCATGCGATAAGGAAAGCAGTAACACATAGACAGTATATGGGTTTAGATGCAAATAATCTTACCCTGCAGGTACCTGTCTTAGTTTGGAGAGTTCTAATACTTTGTATATGCAAAAGGCTGGTTTTGGCTTGTAACGGGTTCCTCGGACTAGAGCCAAGATATACCTCCCACTGCCCGCGTAACTGTAGACCAACAGTCGAATGGTAGAATGACTCATCATCGTCAAAGGTAGTTAGTCATTCGGCGTCCCCAGGCTCCGGTAAACCGTGCCGGATTGCCAAAACGATCTAACGAGGCTTATGCCACATCGATGCAAATGAAATGCTAAAGAATTTGATTAATGGAACAGAATCGCAAATTCACAAATGCCTTTTCAAATTTGGCTCTCTTTATTAATCAATACTTATACGAAACTACACGAGAGAACAATCGGAAAAGCCCCAGTCAGGATGGCCGGACACGAGGTCCTGTTAAATCACCAATCCTTTCTTTAGCAGCGCGAAGCTCACTATTTTGACAGGCTTTTGTGGGATTGTTCTCAAGCGTATTAAAATCTAAGTATAGACTAATATTGATTCGATCCCCAGCAGAGTTGCCACTGTGGGCATGCGGTGCCCGATTTTCTTTCCTTGGGAAGGGATTCAGTTCCCCTCCTAAAAAGAGAAAAATGTTGTCGGTTCACGGGAGCGCTTTTGAAGCTGGACGACAAGCGCTTGCGAAAAATACAGAGTCGCCACTCGGGTTTGAAGGTCCGACACCCAAGGAACCGTATTTCAAAGCACTTACCGCGCTGTTTGATTTGAAAAAGTTTAAGGAACCAGTCCGTCATAACCATATCTGGGTTCGGGAGCCAGGTTACGAGAGGGGAAGGGTTTTATGGCACCCCTCTCGCCCGATCCGGAGATCGGTCTCTACTGAGGCATTTGCGAAAAATGTTTGTTTGCGATTCTGTTTGATTAATTAATTCTTTAGCCAATTAGGGAGGGGAAACAGTTAATGGGGGATTAAAACTGTAACAGGTTGCAGGATGTGATAGATAATAGCATGGATGGATGAAATGGCAAGAAATAAATGAGATAAAGTCCAACACTGATATTTGGATGCCAAAACAGTGTCTTGGTTTGAGTTTGTCACGAACAACGGCCAACTTGCATGCATGGAGATTCTTACATGCAAGTCTGACCATTGTGCGACACTCCCACTCCATCGCGCGAGTATTGACATCCTACTAACAGGTTAAATTTTATCCCCTTCTAGGCTCTGGAAGGACCAATGCACACCCAGGGTCAAACCAAGCAGTTTATGTGTACTGAAAGTAAATAATTGTTACAATCAAAATTAACGGGAACAAGATGCAACCCTTAAACAGTGAGGGTATCAAAACAGAGGCCAAGAGCCTGGCTGCCCATGCAAGGGCAATCACTGGAAACAGACTAACCATCGCGCGATGGAGTCAGATTATCGCGCGAGTGTCCTGATTGGACTTCCAGGAATTGCTTTACATGCCTGAACTCTGAGACATATTCAGAAGTAACCCAGGGGCATTCCAAAGTAAACAGATAAGTAAACTAAGCTAGCCTACATATTTTTAATATGCAAAACAGTGGAATATACTAAATATTCTTGACAGGAAAGCATAAAATTATGTAAATGGACATGGACAAGGATCCCATACCCACGAGAACCATATCGTGCTGACTATATCAGTCACGCGATGGAGTGGGTGTCTCACACGTGGGAGTGCTTGTCCACAGTAACTTGTAACCTTGCTGACTTTAGGGCCAGAACTGGTATTGATTACCAGGCTTGGCCCTGTCAGCCCCCCCTTAGGGATCAAAACAGTAAACAGTAAAGGTTATACCTTTGCTTGAGTGTCTTGAGAATGGCTTGAATGAGGTGGTATGGCTTGGGAAATGAGTATGTGAGATTGATTTGAGTGGAAGAAGTGCTTAGGCTTATATCTCTTTCTTCTCTTTTGGAAATTCTTGGTAACCCTTTGGAAGATGAACCATGGGGGTTATTTATAGGAAGAGTGGTGGTTAAACAAGGCAATGCAACAAGCCAACAAGGCTGGCTGCAGTTGCTTGGTGGAGAAGTGGGGGAGAGGTGGTGCAAGGGCAGCCTCGCAAGACGCTGTTCAGTCGATGAAACGGGGTTACATAGGTCTGTAGACCCCTGATCATCACAAAATCCAGTTGGAAAAAGGTGGAAGTGATAGATGTTGACCATCGCGCGATGGTATGACTCCATCGCGCGAGTGTTTAGCTAGCCCCGCGACTGTCAACAGTCAAAACTTTGACTTTGACCACCACCTGGCAAGTAAATCATCGCGCGAGAGACCCAGAGGGTCGCGCGATGGTCAAACCTGAGGTCCAGGTTTGGATTCAAGGGTTTCAGGGCTAAGGATGGGTTCCACACACACCAAGCTCAAGCCATTTCATTTTCTCAAGACTGTTTTAGACCTGATTCATCATCGGGGAAATAAGAAACCGAAAAATGAAATAAAACAATCGGGAAGTCAGATTGGGGTGTCTACACAAAGGCTGGTTTTGGCTTGTAACAGGTTCTTCGGATTAGAGCCAAGACATACCTCTCGTTGCCCGCGTAACCGCAGAGCAATAGTCGAACGGCAGAATGACTCATCATCGTCGAAGGTTGTTGGTCATTCAGGGTCCCCGGGCTTCGGTAAACCGTGTGTGGGCAGTGTGCCCTTTTTCTTTTAGGAAAGGATTATGTTCCCTTCCTAAAGAGAAAATGCCGGTTGGTAGGAGCGCTTTAAGTTGGACGACAAGCGCTCGCGAAAATACAGAGTCGCCACTTGGGTTTGAAGGTCCGACACCCAAGGAACCGTATTTTGTAGCACTTGTCGCGCTGTTTGATTTGAGAAAAAAAGAGTTAAAGAACCAGTCCGTCATAACCATATCTGGGTTCGGGAGCCAAGTTACGAGAGGGGAAGGGTTTTATGGCACTTCTCTCGCCCAATCCGGAGATCGGTCTCTTCTTAGGGATTTGCGAAAAATGGTTATTTGCGATTCTGTTTGATTTAATCAATTTTTAGCCAATTAGGGTGGGGGAACAGTTAAAAGGGGATTAAAACTGTAATAGTTTGCAAGATGTGATAGATGATAACATGCATAGCCTGAAACATCGAGAAATAAATGAGATGAAACCCATAACTGTGACTGGACATCAAACAGTGCTTTTTGTATGAGTTAGACACGAATAGTGGCCAACTTGCATGCATGAATCTTCATGTATGCAACTCAACCATCGCGCGATGGACCCATACAATCGCGCGAGGGTTGATATCTTCCCAACAGGTTGAATTTCATCTCCTTCTGGGCTCTGGAATGGACCAATGCACACCCAGGACAAACCAAGCAGTTCATTTGTGCTGAAAGTAAATGATTATTACAAACAGGGTAAACAAGAATAAGATTCAACCCTTAAACAGTAAGGGTGTTTAAAACAAAGGTCAGGGACCCAGTTGCCCATGCATGGGCAGTTTCTGGAAATCGCCACACCATCGCGCAATAGAGTGAGAGCATCGCGCGATTGTTCTGGCTGAACTTCCAGGAATTGCTATTGCATGCCTGGGCTGTGAGACAAATTCAAAACCAACCCAGGGGCATTCCAAAGCAAATAAATAAGTGATTTGAGCTAAACTATGAATTTTAGCATGCAAAACAGTGAGATAATTCTAGACATGCTTCACAGAAAAGCAGAAAATCATGTAAATAAGAAGGACCAGGATCCCATCCCCACGAGAACCATTTCGCGCTGACTGGAACAGTCGCGCGATGAAGTGGGTACCTCGCGCGCAGGAGAGCTGGTTCACGGTAACTTATAACTCTGCTGGCTTTAGGACTAGGACTAGTATTGATTAACGGCCTTGGCCCTGTTAGCCCCCCTCAGGGATCAAAACAATAAACAGTAAGAATTATACCTTTGCTTGAGTGCTTTGAAAAATGGTTTGAACAAGGTGGTGTAGCTTGGAAGATGAGTGTGTGGAAATGATTTGAGTTGATGAAGGATGAGCTGTATCTGGAGCTTGAATGTCTCTCTTATTTTAAAATTTTTTGGTAACCCTTTGAAAGATAAAACATGGGGGTTATTTATAGGAAGGGGAGAGGACTTGGAGTGGTTCAACAAGGTAACACAACCGGCCAACAAGGCTGGCTGCAGTTACTTGGTGGAGAAGTAGGGTGCAAAAGGTGATGGGGGAGTGGGGGAGAGGTGGTGCAAGGGCAGCCTCGCAGAACGTTGTTCAGTCGATGAAACGGGGTTACACAGGTCTATAGACTCCTGATCATCAGAAAATCCAGCTAGAAAAAGGTGAAAATGACAGGTATTGACCATCGCGCGAGGGAGTGACTCCATCGCGCAGAAGGGTTAAGCTAGCCGCGCGAGGGTTAAGCTAGCCTCGCGGTGGTCAACAGTCAAAACTTTGACTTTGACCAACACCTGGCAGAAGAAGCATCGCGCGAAGGATTCAAATAACCGCGCGATGGTCAAACCTGAGGTCAGGGTTCGGTTTCGAGGGTTTTAGGGCTAAAGATGGGTTCCACACACTTCAAGCTCAAGCCATTTCACTCTCAAGACTGTTTTCGACCTGAATCATCATCGAGGAAACAAGAAACCGAAAAATAAAGTAAATCGATTGGGAAATTCAGATTGGGGTGTCTACAGTAGTCCCTCTTTAACAGCACGCGGAGCACCATTAGCTGGTACGGGTAACGTCAAAGTTTCCTAGACACCCATCCAATTCACCCAAAAGTCGATTAACAAAGAGCGCAAGCGAGTATATACAAATACCGTGCACCGAAGGGTTAGAGAGCTAGCTGGTCATTTGTTGATGCAAACCCTCCTGGGGAACGAATGAGTTGGACGGATGGATCGTCGCTGATTTGATATTGGACGGATGGATCGCCGTTGGTTTGAAATTTGGACGGATGGATCGTCGTTGATTTGAAATTGGACGGATGGATCATCGTTGGCTAAAAATTGGACGGATGGATCGTCGCTGATTTGAAATTGGACGGATGGATCGTCGTTGGCTTGAAATTGGATGGATGGATCGTCGCTGATTTGAAATTGGACGGATGGATTGTCGCTGAAATTAGACGGATGGATCGTCGCTGATTTGAAATTGGATGGATGGATCGTCGCTGATTTGAAATTGGATGGATAGCGCACGAGTGGACTACTACTAGAGATAGAGAAGTGCTTCGGCTATGAACACTATTAAAAACTGTTGCGGTGCCATAATGATGAACCACAGGCGTTCGAGACATGACCGGGCCCGCCCAGAAGCTGGATTGGGCCTAAAGGCCCAATTGAATGATCGCGCGACGTAGTCACTTCGTCGCGAGGGAGGCGTGTTAGGGCTTGGATCTGGAAAGAGCCCAGACCTAGCTCGTACCTGTTTTCTTCCCTTTTTCTTCCCGGGGACATTACAGAAATAGTTCCCATCGGTTTCAAAGTTTCAAAACTTCAAACTCCTCTCAAACTCTCCCAAAAAATCAAACCAAACCCGTGATTTCTTCACAAAACCAACGAACCTGCACACGCATCAATACCCATGGCAGACCACGATGACAATGGAGGCGGTAGGGATGTAGTCAATCTCCCGGAGGACGAGGGAGGGCCAACGGAGGTTGAAACAGAGGATCAACGGCCGGCGGAGTCCGCCTTGGGTACTGGTGCAATGGTAGCAGGCGGCGGAGATGGCGTTCAAGGCCACGTGCAGGAGGTTGGTGGCGTCGACGAGCATCGCGCGATAGAGCCGGATCGTCGCACGACAGAGGGAGTCTTGGCCGTGGGTCCTGGAGTTGAACCGTTGGACCCGAGCATGACCGTGAGCGGTTCAGTGGTAGTTGGTGGTGGTTCTGAGGGTACGGGCAGCAGAGGTGCCGAAGGTGATGGTGACGGTGCCTGGCCGAGTGAGATTCCATCGAGGGATCCGGCGAGAGGTAAGGGTGTGGTAACCGAGGAAAGAGAGAGCAGCGGGGTTCCGTTTGTGTACAGAGAGGAGGATGTGCTCTTCCGGCCAGCGGCGACATCATCAGGTCACAGGCCGATCACAAAACAAGATGTCGCTGAGCTCCTGAGTGACGAATAGCTTGCCCAACTCTTGGAAGACAACCCTGCGATAGGTGCTGCTGTCTTGGAGGCTCGGGAAGAACGAGAGAGGGAAATAGCCGCTTCTGAGGTCACGACGAAAGCAGAGAGGGAGAGAGCTACTAAAGAGGAGGTTCTGAGAGATGCGGAGACCGAGGAGAGGGCCGGAGCTAGGGTACACGGTTCTAGGGTGACGGCAGTGTCAGAGGTGGAGAGTTTGACTCGTGTTCCGTTCACAGCAGAGGTGTACGAGTTACTGGCTCCTCACTTGTTTGTACCGTCGGGTTTCGCAGCATACTGGCCATGGCAAGCGGAGTACGACTCTGAGCTTGTCCTAAGAGATCCCGAGACCCATATTTCGAGCAACTGGTCTGAGGTAAATTTCTGAAAATCCCCCCTTTCTTCGCGATTGCAAATTCAAATACAATATATGCTCGAATATCGAAAGATGTATAGTGATCCTTGAAGTAGACTTGAATGGCGATACCATAGTTTCACGTCGAATGTCATGCATGAAACATAATAACTTAAACCAACCATCTGTTGTCAGGCTGCATTGATTACCTAGAAGTTGAAAATGAAAACCTTGCATGCTGATATGCCTCTTGTTGCTCGTTTCCGTGTCTGATGCAGGAGAGAGCGAGGCAGAGAGACATCCGCAGTTTCGGGGGTGCGTGCAGCTCTTCGGCGCTATACGAGGGTTTGCTTGCTAGAGTGAGGCAGTTGGTGGATGAGGCAGGCTTCGGGGAGTTCATACAGACCCTTACTCCAGTCAGAAATGACCATGCTGTCATGGTTGCACTTGCAGAGAGGTGGAGGGATACCACCAACACCTTTCACCTACCGCCCGGGGAGATGACAGTGACGCCTACTGACTTTGCAGAGATCACAGGCTTGAGAGTGGGGGGTGAACCTATCCCGTTCAACTCGGGCATTCAAGAGGACGAGGCAGCCTTAGAGTGGTTCTCGGGAGAAGTGCCCAAGGTTGAGGAGGGGATGGCGAGATACGGGCAGTTCGTCCGTTACCTTAAGAAGAAAGTGGCGACTGAGCAGGAGGCGGAGCAGATGGCCTAGGCGTACTTGCTGTACCTTTTTGGTGCTACCCTGTACCGAAACAGGCGTAGTAAGGTCCACCTATCGTACTTGCCTGCATTGAGAGACCTGAGGACGGCCTCACGCTTCTATTGGGGAGGAGCTGCGCTTGGCGCGGCTTATGGCTTTATGGGGGACTTGTCGAGGACGGAGATGAGCACTGCTGGGTACTGACGAATTTGGGAGGTATGATTTCAATAGAGCAATGCATACTTTCAATATTATACTTGTATTCCTTTTGATAGTACCACCTGTCCAACAACATTCTTGCATGTACTGACGGTTTGATCTCTTGATAACTATGCAGCTCTGGGCTTACGAGGTTTTGAACATGTGTCATCCGGTGACGAAGAGTCTAGACTTGGGGATCCTCCCGCGCGCTCATATCTGGAGCAAGAAGAATATGGGAGAGAAGAGAGGGAGAGGTGACCTGAATGGCTTCAGGATATACTTAGACGAGCTTTGACCATCACAGGTATAACATGAAACTTTATCAAACAGAAATATGCATCCCTTTCTATTGCTTCAATGTTGTCATCGATCGATACTTGCATTGTTCGCCTGTGCAGATCGAGTGGGATCATTGGAGGGTGGCAGAGCCAGAGCCTGAGTACCTGACTCGGAGCAGGGTGTTGCTGGAGTCAGTTTTTGGTTGGCAGTGGTACTTGGGTGACCGAGCGACACGCCAATCACTTGGCCATGCCAAGTTCTAGGTGCCCGGACCACTTCCACCACGGGCCTCACACACAGGGGAGTACACGTTGGCCGAGCTGGAGACCTTTACGCGACCTGATACCGACCTGACACGCAACCTGCATCCTGGCATGGACTATGCGACTTACCAGAGGGAGCGCTTGGCGGGGCCATTGAGAGTGTGATAGTTCAGAGAGGTCCGGAGTCAGGCTCATGGAGCTGCTGAGGAGAGGAAAGCCATTACTGGGAGACAGAGTAGTGGTGAGAGTCGCGTGAGACGGGGTCCGAGTGGACCAGTGAGAGGTGAGCCACCAGAGTTGTTGTGGAACATAGCAATGGTAGACTCTCAAGGCAATCCAGCTGAGCTACACCTAGCCCCTGCCAGAGTTGAGCCTGCACCCGTTACTATGCCGGTAAGACATTGTAGCCTCCATTGCTGTATTTCAATAAAATTTGAACCATTGCCCAATTGCTCATGTTCAAATCATTTTTGCAGGTGCCCAATGAGTGGGTGAACGAGGCTGTTCGGCGCATGCTTGCTTTGGAGAACGTGATAAGAAGAGCGGCAAGTGGCTTGCCATTGGACTTGCGCTATCCACCGCCGACGGTTCAGATATCTCAGGTACACCTTTCAGAAAAACGATACATTCCTGCGTTCGATAGTTGACATACGCATACTTGCCCGATACATAGTATACTCTGATTGCCTTTGACTGGGAATTGATCATACCTGCTTTCAAACATACAATATACAGAACATATACTAATGTATAAAAATTTACAATGCAGGCACAGGGACGGGCGGCTCCTAGGAGGAAAAGTGCCAGAGACCCTCCACAAAAGAAGCTAGCAACTAGGACTTCTACTCCTCCACTCATTCCCAGACCACAGACGCGAGGCTCACAGCCACCTGCCGCGAGTGAGGAGGCGGCCCGAGAGGCCGTGGCGCGCGCAGAGGAGAGGTACCAACTGAAGATGCGCTAGAGGCCCTCACAAGACGAGCCGGTCTGCAAGAAGCAGCTGATCCTTCCTGAGGCCTCTGAGGAGGAGGAAGAGGAGGAGGAAGAGGAAGGAGAAGAAGGAGAGGATGAAGATGCGTCTGACAGCAGTGGCTCTGACGACTCTGCGGACGATCCTGGATTTAGGCAGGATCCTAGAGAGAGACACGATGACGATGACGATGGTGACGACGACTGGCTCGGGGAGGACTGAGGGCTACCAAGAAGCCTCATTCTTACTTTCTGCATTTTTTGACTTTTGCTTTTGGGCCTGCGTGCCCGCGTAGATAGATCGAAGGCTGGAGCTCCTTAGCTGATACTTGATAAACGTTTTTGAGGCCTGCGTGCCCTTTTGACTTGATGGGCGAGTGTGCCTGAGTTGACATGATGACTTTCGATTGGCCGAAGCGCCGCACATACGGTAGCTTTCTTTATTTTGATGTGGATAGATCATGGTTTAACCGCGAAATTTGCATTTTCATAGTTTATTTACTCTTGTAATGGATTATATCATATAAAATTTGCCACTAATACCATGCTTTGCATTGATAACGTACTGAGACTGCTCACAGACACACGTATGTGTACAAACGTATCCAACTTAGAAGAAAAACAAGAATGTACTTTAGGACACAGCCAAGATACGAGGATACAGGGGATATAGTGAAATTTTGGACATTCCCAAGCCAAAACTCAAAATACTCCGTCCTGGATAAAATCGACGCTTCCGTAAGATCATATATGTACAAAATGACCTACATGAGTTGACGGAACTGAGGAACATACCCCAAAATGCAAACTAGACCAAAAAGTGCTAAAAAGGACACGAAATGAACACGAGATGGAAAATATGACTCTATTATGTCCCGAACTGAAACCGACACCTCCGTACAGTCATATAAGGCTGCCATGACTTGTGCGGCATGAGAGAATGGGGCGTAGACCTTTGAAACGAGTTTTGAACTCCCGAAATGGCCATTTGAACTTGAAACGGGCTGACGAGGGTCCAAAATCTTCGTTAAACGTGATATCTTGAATCCAATGCTCAGACACAGTCATATATGCTCATAGTGACTTGATGGAACCATCAAAACTGTAAAACAACCTTTGGCACGACAAATGACCAAAATTGGACAGTAGCTGGTGTAATCTGTCAAATTGCAGACTGGACCATTGCGCGACAAAGTGAGTCTGTAGCGCGATGGAGCTGAGCAGCTCACTCGTGCGAGGGAACGAGATCATCGCGCGATGGTTGGTCTGTGCCAGCCCACCTTTATTTGACCACTTCAGATCTTTAAGACCAACCAGCCTTGTCATCATCCTTAAATGCTCAGAGTACTTCTGAGGCAGTATACAGGTGTCCATGCTTTGAAAGGGAAAATGCCACGTTGTTTGGGTGTTTGTCTTGGGAAAGGAGGATATTTCTCATATCCTGGCTATAAGTAGACCAGCCTTCGAATGTAAGGCATCCCCTCCGCAATCTGAAACTTTCACATGCTCCTAAAATGGCGAATAACCTTTCGGTCTTGATAAGCCCGCGGCTAACGGCTTTCGTTGCTGGGGATTGGTTATCATTCCGGTCCCACGGGCTGGCCGCCTTCCGTTTTCTCCGAAACTTGAGGGTCCATCCTGAACTTTTGATGGCGGCCATACAATTCTGGGACCCAGAGGTTCAAGTGTTCAGGTTCGGAGTCAACGAGCTGTGCCCAACCGTGGAGGAATTCCAAGCATTCCTCCAGGGATTTGCTTCGAGTGTGATCGTCCTGCCGCCCTACAGGAAAAATATACCAAAGCTCCTACAGTCAAGCCTCGATATCTCAAGGGGAGCAGCCGAAAGTCTGTTAACCGGAGGGCAGATCAACATCCTACGCCTAATGGAGTGGTATGGGCCGAAAGGGAATGTAGAGGATACGGCCTTGTAGGCTCGGCGTCGATTCGCTCTGTCAATCAGTGTGCTGGCTGCTTATTTACTTGTGTCTCCGAACGGGCAAGTCAAACCCCTGCTGGTGAGCGTTGCCGCTCAAATGGGTGTCTGAAGAAATGTGGTGCCGCTGGTTCTAGTAGAAACACTCATGGGTTTAGATCTGGTTTCCACCGGCCAAACAAACATATTTGGTGGTAGTCCACTCCTACTGCAGGTAAATTATCACTCAGCTCACCTTTTTCCGGTTTTCGCACGTTCTATTTTTACCTTTTCTCTCGGCGAAGGCTATATCGAAGCTTCTCACTTGTTTTTTGTAGACACCCTATTCTGGGCTATCCGGATCAGCACGTTTGCGGTCTTTTTGTTACCCCAATGATGATAAACAGTTGAAGACTCTCCGAGGTCTATGGAAGGTCGCGAGCTTTGAGTGTTGGACCCTCCTCTTTCAAACCATTTCAAAACCCTTCAAACCCTTCAAATCCAGAGCCAAATAAGCCTCAGCAAAACCGTACCTTGCTTACGCCAGCTCCTGCTTGGCGTGCGGCAGGAAATTGCCACGTGTCGGACATCGACCGTTGACTGAGTTTGACCTGGCGCACGTCGGCATGTAGGTGGCGTACGCACGGTCAAGGCCGGTCGAATCACCGCTTTTCTGTCACGTGCTCGAGACTTTGTAACCAACCCAGTACAGTGCAGAGCCTCCTGATCATTACATGCTGCAGGGCCGTCCCCCTCTCTCTCCTACACACCCCATCAACAAGTCCCATGCATTAAATGCATGGGAGGCTCCCCTTTTAACCTAACCAGCCCCTTAACCCCAGCTGATCCCCTGGTCTCAGTCCCTCTCTCCACCATAAATACCCCCCTTGCATTCATTTGCAAGGGGTTAGCACATTCATTAACCCAAGTTTCTCCCTCTCTTCCTTCTCTCGTTCTCTCTTCTCCATTGAAAGAGTAAGAGTGAGAGGGGCACCTCACACCACTGATCAGTCATCATACACCCTCCATCTTCAACCTCCAAAGCTCAAACCATCCTTCCATCCCTTGCACCAAAGGTATACCACCTTTGTGCTGCCTTCTGTTTTCAACTCCTGAGGGGAACCAGAAGGGTTCTGGCTAGTAACTGATACTAGTCCAGACCCCTCTCTGGTAAGATAAATCAGTTGTAGAGGACAAACCATGGCGCACGCCGGCTTGATCAAGTCGTACGCCACCTTTGGCTGTATGCGCATGGCTGGCGTGGGGATCATGAAATGTCCATTTATTGCCTATTTCTTTTTATGTCATCACCTTCTACCATGCTAATAACCAGTTTATTACTTTCTGTATTTTAGAACTGTTCAAATGTAGCTTGCAATACTTGTATCTTTTTGCTTTACTAGGCCTCTGGGGTATTTCTGGTCATGTTCCAGAACCCAGATGATGTAAAGCCAAACACTGGTTAGCATGCAAGCCTGGCGTACGGTCTCCATGGGGTGGCGTACGGCATGTTTTACACAGACCAGTGCCTGGCCCTTACATCACAGATCAATCCTGGCCTCTTTCTCATCCCCACTCTGTTTATGGGGTCTGCCTTGCTGTTTTCTTGGCTCTTAGCCATTTTTTACATCTGCCTGCCTGTAGCATGTGCATAAACTATGTTATCAACTGCGTGGTTTGTCCTGGGTGTGCACTGGTCCATTCCAGAGCCCAGAGGGTTGAGAGCAAAAGTTGTAAGAAATCAGTAGGGTAGTGTACGCCAGCTTTGAGGTGGCGTGCGCAGGGTTTGGTGGCGTGCAGGGGCTTGGCCATTGCGTGCTAGCATGTTGCCTGCTCACGTGTCCGAAAAGCAGCGTACATCATCCTGACAAAACTATTCACAGTGCTTGTTCTCAATCTATGTTCTTACGTTTAATTCAATTCAAGCAAGCAAATCATCATCCATAAACATTTTGTCATATAAACTGCAACTTGTTACAGCTTTTAACCCCTATTAACTGTTCTCCCGCCCTAACTGGATAAAAATGATCAAATGAGAGAAAAATGCGAGTGTTTTTATAAAATGCCCGAGTAGAGACCGATCTCCGGATTGGGCGAGAGGGGTGCCATAAAACCCTTCCCCTCTCGTAACCTGGCTCCCGAACCTCAGATATCGAAGGTGACGACGGACCAGTCTACGCCTCTTCAAATCAAATCAAGCCTTTTTCAAATCAAAGCAAAACGTAGCAAACGTTCTCGAGTTCGGTTCCTTGGGTGCCTCACCGCTAAAACCCAAGTGGCGACTCTGAATCGAAGCGTTTCGCCGAGCTATGTTTTCTAAGAGGGCCGCCCCCAAACAAATCAATCTTTGCAAACCAAAATCCGGCGATCTTTTGGGGCGTTGTGGGCAAATGGGATTTGCCCGAAGATGCTGCCGGTTCGCGGGAGCGCTTTTGGAAGCTGGACGACGAGCGCTCGCGAAAATACAGAGTCGCCACTTGGGTTTGAAGGTCCTACACCCAAGGAACCGTATTTCGAAGCACTTGTCGCGCTGTTTGATTTGAAAAAGTTAAGGAACCAGTCCGTCATAACCATATCTGGGTTCGGGAGCCAGGTTACGAGAGGGGAAGGGTTTTATGGCACCCCTCTCGCCCAATCCGGAGATCGGTCTCTACTTAGGCATTTGCGAAAACGTTGTTGGTTTGCGATTCTGTTTAATTAATCAATTTTTAGCCAATTAGGGCGGGGGAACAGTTAATCGGGGATTGAAACTGTAACATGTTTGCAAGATGTGATGATAGCATGGATGAGCAGTTAGTATAGGATGAGAACAGACTGCTGTGGGAGTTTAAGCAAACTGGGGAGCCCCTGTTTTGGAGTGACGTGCGCAGGAAGAAACCAACATGCACTGAACAAGTCACTGCATGCTGTTCACTCTTGCGCGCACAACTCCAAGACATGCGCAAGCCGGTGAGCTTAAAACCCACAGCTCTTATTCTCAAACCTTCTGGGCTCTGGAAGGACCAGTGCACACCCAGGACAAACCACGCAGTTATAAGCAGCATAATATACAGTTTAAAGGCTTAAAAGCCCTACGAATTGATAAAACACCCCATAAACAGTGTGGGGACAGAATAACAGCCTAAATCCAAGCTACCCGTGCAAGGCCATTCACTGGTCGGAGGCAAACTGTCGCGCGATGGAGTCACTCTGGCGCGCGAGGATGCGCCCTGGCGCACTGTCGCGCGATGGAGTGAGTCTGGCGCGCGATGGTGCGCCCTGGCGCACTGTCGCGCGATGGAGTGAAACCCTCGCGCGATGGTGCGCCCTGGCGCGGGATGATTGCGCCCTGGCGCGGACCAGACCAGTGCTTGGTTTACACATCTTTCTGGGTTCTGGGACAGGTCCAGAATAATCCCAAGGGTATTCCAAAACAGAAAACATGCAAATTGAACTACAACTAGCAATTTCTAACAAAGGAAAGCAGTAAACTAGTTTTTAACATGCTCGCAGAGTGATCTATATATACATAAATACAAAAACAGCAAGACACCAATCCCCACGGGAACCGTCGCGCGATGATCGAAATCGTCGCGCGAGAGAGTGGCTCCATCGCGCGCTGGTTCTTGCCATGACGGTTTTTGAAACCTCGCCAGCTTTAGGACCAGGACTGGTATTGATTACCAGCCTTGGCCCTGCCAGCCCCCCTCAGGGATCAGAACAGAAACAGAACAAAGGTAAGCTATACCTTCGGCTTTTGAGTTTGAACGGTGTTTGAACTTTGAGATTTGAAGGCTTGATTGAGTAGTTTGAATGGTTGAAAGAAGAACAAGCTATGTTCTTTGAAACTTGGGGTTTTTACTAAGCCTTTTGAAACCCTTTTTTTTTGTTAACCCCTTGAATGGATGAGCAAAGGGGGTATTTATAGGGAGAGGGGGCAAATCTGGTCGGAAACAGAGGCCTTCAGCCAGTCCACGAGGCCTGCTGAGAGTTGCATGGGTGGCCAACTGTCCTCCATCAGTAAGGTCGGTTGTAGGTGGGACCATCGCGCGACGGAGTCAGTCTGTCGCGCGATGGTGCGCCCTGGCGCACTGTCGCGCGATGGAGTGACTCTGGCGCGCGATGGTGCGCCCGGGCGCACTATCGCGCGATGGAGCCAAATCGTCGCGCGATGATGCGCCCTGGCGCGGGATGGTTGCGCCCAGGCACGAGATGATTGCGCCCTGGCGCGGACCAGTAGGGTTTTTGGTTTTTGAAGTGGCTTAGGCTAGGTTAGGTTCAAGGGTTTTGCAAACACTCAAAACTCAAACACGCTATCATTCCCAAGGCGTTCTTGATCCATTTCATCATCGGGGAATCAAAAACCGTAAGTAAACTAATCTGGAAGCCCAGATTGGGGTGTCTACAGGCGTGTGCCCACAGTGGCGACTCTGCTGGGGACCATTGCATTAGTTGATATTTGGACATTAATACATGAATGAACAATCTTCAAAAGTCTGGCAAAACAGTACGCTCCGCGCTGCTGAAGAACGGAATGGTAACGTAACAGGATCTCAGCATCCGACCAATCCGAACTGGGGCTTTTACTATTGTTCACTTGTGTAATGGTTTTCAAGTATTGATTAATAAAAGTGGGCCAAACTCAAAAAGGCGTTTCCAAAATCTTGCATTTCTCTCTCATTTAATCATTCGTTGGCATTCTCGATTTACATCGATGTTGGTCAGCCTCGTTGAGGTGTTTTGGGTAACCGGCACAGTTTACTGGAGCCCGGGGTCCTCGAACGCCCAACAACCTTGGACGATGATGAGTCGTAATACCGTTCGACCGTTGCTCTGCTACACGCATTGCAGTGGGAGGTATACCGCGGCTCTAGTCAGAGGAACCCCCTTAAACCAAAACCGGCCTCTACATGCGTACAAAGCACTAGAACCTTTCAACTTAAGACAGGAACCTACAGGGTAGGATCTTCTTGCATCTAACCCCCATAAACTGTCTATGTGTTACTGCTTTCCCTATCGCATGCCTGTACATACATTCATACCAATCTGCATAGGAGCATGCTAGGGCGGCTTTTAGGTAGTCTCTTCGAGTCTGTCTCATGCCGATCAGGACGCTGCTTGGACCGATGACGAGTCGTGCATCTTGATGTTGTGCGTTATGTCTTTCAGATCCTTTAATCAAAGACATTTTGGGAAATCAAAAACTTTCTAAGCCTTTGTTTAAAAAACCCAAATCAAAGTTTCAAACAGAAAACTAGGAACAACAGAGAGAATGTTGTGATACTTACACCATCCAGGTTAAAGTGCTAATCACTTACACCATCAAGGCTCCGGCACAATGCTGCTTACGCCACTCTGGTTATGGTATCACGCCATCTACAAAGAGTTATTCCAAATTCAAATGTTGAAACATCAAAAAGAATAGCCGAAGGCTTAGGCTGTCTTGACATCTCTTAGTGTCAGCCGATTCAATCATGGATACACCGTCGAAAAGAAATCCGAGGATTCTGGCAGCATCCGACCGCCATGAGACAAACTCGTTTCTAGAGTCTAGGGGGACACTGACGATGATAACATGCGCATTGCATTCTTCCAAATTCTTTCAAAAGCTTATTGCAGGAACGCCACTGAGTTCTCATTTACTTTGCTGTCCAAAGCTTTAGGCCATCACCTTCATTGATCATCAATCCAAAATGGCAGCACAAACAGAGCTAGCTGAGCTAAAGAGGGCTGTGCAAGAACTGAATCAGAAAATGGACAAACAAACGGTTATGGTCCAGAGACTGGTTGATCTCTTTACCACCATAGCCCCGCAATCGGATATGGGGCCAATCAAGGAATCCCCTCAAGCCTGCCACACTCCTGCGGTCAGAAAGTGCTCAAAGGATATGTTCAAAGACCTGGCTGAGTTTCATGAAGCCAGGACTCACCCGAAGGAGAATGCTGGATCATTGTTCAAAGCCAATGCCGAAAGGGAGGATATGCGAAACAAAGAAATCAATCCTAAAGGCAAAAGAGTGCATCGTGTGAAAAGTGCAGCGTTGAGCAACTACAAGGCGAGCAAAGGTTCCGCTCTGAATCCTCAATCCGGTAGTCGAAACCCACCAAGGACCTTCTCCCGCTTCTCCACACCTTTGTCCTCGGTTTATGAGAACCTCCTCGAAGTTGGTTTCCTTAAGCCACTCCTCCCAACTCCTTCACCTCGAACATTCCCGGCATCCTACAATTCAAATGCCTATTGTGCTTTCCATCAAATGCCTGGCCATCACACCGATGCCTGCTTCCGCCTTCGACATGCCATTCAAGATCTCATCGATAATGGCACCATTCAGGCTCCACCCCTATCAAAACCCAATGTCATATCCAACTTCATGCCTCAACACGGTTCCAATCCACGTGTTAGCCAGATATCCATCAGTTCCACTCAAATCAACCCAACCTCCACCATATTCAATCCCAGCCTCTACATCATCCCGGAAAATCAATCCAAGCCAATTTTGTCTCCCCTGCCCGAATCTGAGGTTAACCTAACAGCCATAGGTGAAATCGAGATCCTTACTGCCGACACCTGGGTTGACAGTGATGAGGAGCTTGCAAAGGAAGAATTCAAGAGGAAGCTTGATCAATCAAAGGAGAAGGCGGACGAGCTGTGGTCTTGTGATCATGAGGACTTTGGGGCTGTTGTTCAAGGAGTTCTCTCTAGTGGGTCTGGCCGAAGAAGCTAAAGAAGCCGAAGTGCCGTTGCTTGGGCTTGTTGTCCTCTAGCTCCCAGCTCTCTGCAAGGAAGTCAAGGGTAATTATAAAAATTGCATTTTCAAATCGCGTCTATTTTGCATTGACACTTTTGAGTCTAAGTCTAACACAGCGTCTGTCAAGTCGTCTAAAGTTTAGCTCTGAGTCAGAGTTTGTGCTTCTTGGCCCTCCATGTTGTAGCTCCTATCCGCAAGTCGAGCCTTTTTGTTGTACTTGGCAACCCCGAGGGTTTTATGATATGCATTATCCTGCTTCTAAGTACTTTACTGGCTTTTGAATAAACTGTGTCGACCCTGACGACGAAGGAATAGATTTCGATGGGAATCTCCCCAAGGAAATGTGTTCCCTCGCCGAAAGGGAAGACGAAAGGCATGCTCAGCCTCTAAAAGAAAAAGTAATTTCTAATAAACTTGAAAGATGAGGTAGACCCCCAGAAGCTTCAAATTGTTTCAGCGCTGTCTCCAGAAGAGCATTGCGCCCATTCGGACTTGTTCAAAGAATTCAACAACATCTTGGCATGGTCTCACAAAGACACGCTTGGCCTCGATCATGAGATAAAGAAGCATTGAATCCCCTGCTACCGGATGCCAAATCAGAAAGTAGAAGCTCAGAAGGCTCCAGGCCATGTACCATGTTCAAAACAGTGACAATAGTGTTCCATCAAGCGAACATTAAAAATGTGCAAAAGTGCCTAGAGCGAGGCATTTCCAATCGAGGCAATCAGGACCCTTTCACCGTCAAAGTCATTTCATCAGGGGCTCCAAAAGCTCAACGACCTTAACGGCAACGAATTCAATACTGTGGTCAACATGGATCAATTCAAGTGCTACTTTTCCTTGAGAGAAGCTCGTCGGGCTGAAAACCACAAGGGTGGGCAGTTCCAAGCAAAAGTTAGAGCAGTCTGCTAGACCGAAAACCTAAGGAGGCGGTCTAGGCAAAAATAAATAGGCAAAAAGTCGAAAGCTCGCTAGACCGAAGACCCAAATAGGCGGTACTAGGCAAAAGTTAGAGCGTAAAAGGGAGAGGTAAAATACACGAGTGAATCTTGGCCCGAACTACGTTTTGACCTAATTCCCCAAAAGGGGATACGTAGGCAGTCTCTCTCTTCGAGACTCGGTCATAATCTATCAAAGGAATCTCAAGTTTTGGCTTTGGTGCACCGCGTTGGCCGCCTGACTTATGTTTTGACAAATCCTTCCTTGAAGTTCGGTCGCAATCTATCAATTGGGTCAAAGGCTTCGGTACGTCGCCATAGTCAAGAAGAAGACAAGCTTCATTTGTGCAGAAGGGGGAAAACCTTTCGTCTTTCAATTTTATTTCAAACTACTTCTTCAATTTCAAAGCTGAGCAAAAGTCTTAAAATATCTGAAGCATCAAAAACAGAATGAAATGCTTGCGAGGCCTAACGGCTCATAGTTTATTCTAAGTCGCAGAGTCTAGTGTAAGCAGCCGCAGCAGACTGGTAGCCATGCGTGCTAGTTTGTGGTTCATGCGCGTTCGTTCAAAGTTATGCCCGTTCCTGCGCACGCTTCTTCGATTTGGGCAGCATTCAGAAGCAGTCAGCTACTGCCACCAATTCATCAAGTTAAAAGTACCTCGAATGTCATTCAAGGGGCTTTTGCCAAGTTTTTCTATACCATGCAAGTCATGCGGACCTAATGTGACTGCATGGAGGTGTCGGTTTCAGTCCGGGCCTATATGAGTCATCTCTTTGCGTCTTTTTGTCCATCTTTGCGACATTTTTCGAGTGTTTCAGTCTGTCTCCCATTCTGGGGCTTTCTTCTCAATTTTGTTTATTCGTACAGGTCATTGTACATCTATTTGACCTTACGCAAGCGTCAGTTTCACCTGTCTACGGGACATTTGAATTTTTGGCTCATCAAAGCCCAAGAATTCATTTTTCCGCGAATCTAAGAGTCCGCCTCTTATCCTGGGGCTCCTTCTCTCTTTTCATTCGAGCTAGGCAAGTCTGTACATATATATGTGTCTGTGTGTCGGCTCAATTCGCTTGTCAATGCAAATTAGATATTAGTGGTGGGTGTATACGCTCTTTCTCAAAGGAGAGTCAATAAATTAAAAAATGCAATTTTTACATTGCTACCTTAGCTTCTATCTCCTATCCAAGCAGTGGAATCTTGTGACCAGCAAGAGCATTTCAGCCCAAGGCAAAGCAAAGTATATCTATGAGGCACATCCGCCTGAGCATCAAAGAAAAAGCAACCAGGTCCAATACCGCTGCTAAATGTCAACTGAGGCACATCAGCCCGCTCAATGCTCCTCTATTTTGGCACGCAAGCCCGAAACTCAAAAGCAGGAGGCAATAAAGTAATGAATCTCAGTGGTAGTCCTCAGGCATCGTCGTCCTCTTAGGAGCCACCCTTAGCTTGCGTCTGCATTTTCAATTTGTGCATGCAATTTGGTACATATATATTTGCACATTATATATCAACTGTTGAAAACAGGAAAAGTCTATCAAATGCCAAAGCATGCTTAACCAAAAGCGAAGGCAGCAAGTAATCAGGCTTTTGCGGGTTCATACCTGGGATCTAGTCACTACTGGAATTGGAGCCGGAGCCGCTCCTCTAGATGGTGCAATTGTAAGGAGGGTGCCACATGCCGTTCTCCCTATCAATTTATCCATGGCAACTGTCAAGCACATAGCCTACTCCGCCAGCACCTGGGGCACACTTTGGTGATTAGAATACAATTCAAAGCAGCAATGACTCGTGCAACTCAAATCCAAGTTCATTAACGGCATGCTCATCCTAAAGAATGTTCTTCCGGTCTTGTCCAAGTCAACGACGGCAAGCCATGTCGTCCTTCAATCCAATCAACGACGGCCAGCCATGTCGTCCTTCAATTCAATCAACGACGGTCAGCCATATCGTCCTTCTAATCAATCCAATCAACGACGGCCAGCCATGTCGTCCTTCAATCCAATCAACGACGGCCAGCCATGTCGTCCTTCAATTCAATCAACGACGGTCAGCCATATCGTCCTTCTAATCAATTCAATCAACGACGATCAGTCATGTCGTCCTTCAAATCAATTCAAATCAATGACGATCAGCCATATCGTCCTTCAAATCAATTCAAATCAACGACGGTCAGCCATATCGTCCTTCAAATCAATTCAAATCAACGACGGTCAGCCATATCGTCCTTCCTTCAATTCAATCAACGACGGTCAGCCATATCGTCCTTCTAATCAATCCAATCAACGACGGCCAGCCATGTCATCCTTCAATCCAATCAACGACGGCCAGCCATGTCGTCCTTCAATTCAATCAACGACGGTCATCCATATCGTCCTTTTAATCAATTCAATCAACGACGATCAGCCATGTCGTCCTTCAAATCAATTCAAATCAATGACGATCAGCCATATCGTCCTTCAAATCAATTCAAATCAACAACGGTCAGCCATATCGTCCTTCAAATCAATTCAAATCAACGACGGTCAGCCATATCGTCCTTCCTTCAATTCAATCAACGACGGTCAGCCATATCGTCCTTCTAATCAATTCAATCAACGATGATCAGCCATATCGTCCTTCAAATCAATTCAAATCAACGACGGTCAGCCATATCGTCCTTCTAATCAATTCAATCAACGACGATCAGCCATATCGTCCTTCAAATCAATTCAAATCAACGACGGTCAGCCATATCGTCCTTCTAATCAATTCGATCAACGACGGTCAGCCATATCGTCCTTCAAATCAATTCGATCAACGGCGACCAGCCATGTCGTCCTTCTAGTCAATTTAATTCAACGACGATCAGCATGTCATCCTTTTCAATCCATCAACAGCGATCAGCCATATCGCCCGCTTCCAGCCCTTCACGGCATTCAGAATATCGCCTGCCGTTCAACTCAGCGGCTGCCCATCCAATCAATCACCACAACGGCGATCTGCCCATCCAATCAGTCTATAACAACCGTCCGCCTATCCTGATCCATATCTATGTATAGCAAGTGCAACTTCCAACAGTCTTATTGCTCTGTCTCGAATGGTCTTTGATAAGGAGATTGGCTCTGGTTCCCAACAGATGGAATTTAACCTACCTGACACGACCTACCCGTGGCTGTTGAAGTTTCTGTAGGCCGAAGAAGGTTCGATCCCCCAAGGTAATGATTTGTCCGCAACTGATTAATCCCTAGGAGAGTCCGCCTCGGCATTCAATGATGGTCTGCCCATCCCCGTTTCTCAACAAAGTTCAAACCCTCTTTCAATCAAATCAACGATGGTTTAACGAGTCGTCCCTCAACGATGACCCACAGTCTCAAATCAACGATGGTTTAACGAGTCGTCCCTCAACGATGACCCACCGTCTCAAATCAACGATGGTTTAACGAGTCGTCCCTTAACAATGACCCACCGTCTCAAAATCAACGATGGTTTAACGAGTCGTCCCTCAACGATGACCCACCGTCTCAAATCAACGATGGTTTAACGAGTCGTCCCTCAACGATGACCCACTGTCTCAACTCAACGATGGTTTAACGAGTCGTCCCTCAACGATGACCCACCGTCTCAAATCAACGATGGTTTAACGAGTCGTCCCTCAACGATGACCCACCGTCTCAAAATCAACGATGGTTCAACGAGTCGTCCCTCAACGATGACCTACCGTCTCAAATCAACGATGATTTAACGATCAGAATATCATTCGATAGGTCCGTCCGTCTGCAACAAACTGTTCCCCAGGAGACTCTGCCTCGGCCTGACCCGAACAAATACCTTCCCTTCAGTCTTGCTTCAAATGCATCTTCCAGCAGCCTTATTGCTTTGTCTCGGATGGTCTTTGATAAGGAGATTGGCTCTGATTCCCAACAGATGGAATTTAACGTACCTGACATGACCTACCCGTGGGTGTTGGAGTTCTATGTATCGAGGACGGTTTGATCCCTATCAACGATGGTCCACCCGTCCAATTTCAAATCAACGACGGTCCACCCGTCCAATTTCAAATCAACGACGATCTATCTGTCCAATTTCAAATCAACGACGGTCTATCCGTCCAATTTTAAAACAACGACGATCTATCCGTCCAAATTTCAAATCAATGACGGTCCACCCGTCCAATTTCAAATCAACGACGGTCCACCCGTCCAATTTCAAATCAACGGCGATCCATCCACACAATTTCAAATCAACGGCGATCCATCCGTCCAATTTCAAATCAACGGCGATCCATCCGCCCAATTTCAAATCAACGGCGATCCATCCGCCCGATATCAAATCAACGGCGATCTATCCGTCCATTTCCAAATCAACGGCGATCCATCCGCCCGTTACAAAGTCAACGGCTATCCATCCGCCTATTCTTGCCCTCCGCGAGCAGCAATCTTTCTCAAATAATCTGTCTGGCTGAATTCACCAATCAGGTTCTTTATGATTCATGTCTTTGTCAACCAAGTGCGTTCTGCTTTGGATATCCTCGAGAGGGTGTCTAGAAAGCCTTTGACGTTACTTGTACCCGATCGAACAGTGCTCCAAGTGCCGTCAAAGGGGGGCTCCTGTAGACACCCTATTCTGGGCTATCCGGATCAGCACGTTTGCGGTCTTTTTGTTACCCCAATGATGATAAACAGTTGAAGACTCTCCGAGGTCTATGGAAGGTCGCGAGCTTTGAGTGTTGGACCCTCCTCTTTCAAACCATTTCAAAACCCTTCAAATCCAGAGCCAAATAAGCCTCAGCAAAACCATACCTTGCTTACGCCAGCTCCTGCTTGGCGTGCGCCAGGAAATTGTCACGTGTCGGACATCGACCGTTGACTGAGTTTGACCTAGCGCACGGCGGCATGTAGGTGGCGTACACACGGTCAAGGCCGGTCAAATCACCGCTTTTCTGTCACGTGCTCGAGACTTTGTAACCAACCCAGTACAGTGCAGAGCCTCCTGCTCATTACATGCTGCAGGGCCGTCCCCCTCTCTCTCCTACACACCCCATCAACAAGTCACATGCATTAAATGCATGGGAGGCTCCCCTTTTAACCTAACCAGCCCCTTAACCCCAGCTGATCCCCTGGTCTCAGTCCCTCTCTCCACCATAAATACCCCCCTTGCATTCATTTGCAAGGGGTTAGCACATTCATTAACCCAAGTTTCTCCCTCTCTTCCTTCTCTCGTTCTCTCTTCTCCATTGAAAGAGTAAGAGTGAGAGGGGCACCTCACACCACAGATCAGTCATCATACACCCTCCATCTTCAACCTCCAAAGCTCAAACCATCCTTCCATCCTTTGCACCAAAGGTATACCACCTTTGTGCTGCCTTCTGTTTTCAACTCCTGAGGGGAACCAGAAGGGTTCTGGCTAGTAACTGATACTAGTCCAGACCCCTCTCTGGAAAGATAAATCAGTCGTAGAGGACAAACCATGGCGCACGCCAGCTTGATCAAGCCGTACGCCACCTTTGGCTGTATGCGCATGGCTGGCGTGGGGATCATGAAATGTCAATTTATTGCCTATTTCCTTTTATGTCATCACCTTCTACCATGCTAATAACCAGTTTATTACTTTCTGTATTTTAGAACTGTTCAAATGTAGCTTGCAATACTTGTATCTTTTTGCTTTACTAGGCCTCTGGGGTATTTCTGGTCATGTTCCAGAACCCAGATGATGTAAAGCCAAACACTGGTTAGCATGCAAGCCTGGCGTACGGTCTCCATGGGGTGGCGTACGACATG
Source organism: Rhododendron mucronatum var. ripense (assembly GCA_019656295.1). Taxonomy (NCBI): domain Eukaryota; kingdom Viridiplantae; phylum Streptophyta; class Magnoliopsida; order Ericales; family Ericaceae; genus Rhododendron; species Rhododendron mucronatum. The sequence continues at coordinate 8,059,917 of BPLT01000004.1, read as the reverse complement.
TTTTGCACAGACCAGTGCCTGGCCCTTACATCACAGATCAATCCTGGCCTCTTTCTCCTCCCCACTCTGTTTATGGGGTCTGCCTTGCTATTTTCCTGGCTCTTAGCCATTTCTTACATCTGCCTGCCTGTAACATGTGCATAAACTATGTTATCAACTGTGTGGTTTGTCCTGGGTGTTCACTGGTCCATTCCAGAGCCCAGAGGGTTGAGAGCAAAAGCTGTAAGAAATCAATAAGGTAGTGTACGCCAGCTTTGAGGTGGCGTGCACAGGGTTTGGTGGCGTGCAGGGGCTTGGCCATTGCGTGCTAGCATGTTGCCTGCTCACGTGTCCGAAAAGCAGCGTACATCATCCTGACGAAACTATTCACAGTGCTTGTTCTCAATCTATGTTCTTACGTTTAATTCAATTCAAGCAAGCAAATCATCATCCATAAACATTTTGTCATATAAACTGCAACTTGTTACAGCTTTAACCCCTATTAACTGTTCCCCCGCCCTAACTGGCTTAAAATGATCAAATGAGAGAAAAATGCGAGTGTTTTTATAAAATGCCCGAGTAGAGACCGATCTCCGGATTGGGCGAGAGGGGTGCGATAAAACCCTTCCCCTCTCGTAACCTGGCACCCGAACCTCAGATATCGAAGGTGACGACGGACCAGTCTACGCCTCTTCAAATCAAATCAAGCCTTTTTCAAATCAAAGCAAAACGTAGCAAACGTTCTCGAGTTCGGTTCCTTGGGTGCCTCACCGCTAAAACCCGAGTGGCGACTCTGAATCGAAGCGTTTCGCTGCGCTATGTTTTCTAAGAGGGCCGCCCCCAAACAAATCAATCTTTGCAAACCAAAATCTGGCGATCTTTTGGGGCGTGTGCCCACATTTTTCCACTCAAGTTTTATATGACTCCTTACTTGTTTTTCGACTCGTATAGCTCTAACTGTCTGACAAATTGGGGTTGCTCATGGCACCGGAAGCAAACTGGCCTCACTTGCCTGGCCAAATGCATCAGCGAGGGATGATCTACCCGGAGATGCCCGTGCACCAATGGTATACATTCATGAAAGAAATGCTGCCGAACGAGATCACCTGGACGCATGAAGCCCTGAACATCCCAGACATGGCTCTGAATTCTGCAGGTTTCGAAAGGATGGTGATAGCTAGACTGGCCGCTTTCACCTTCTACATTCCCAGTCGCATTCTTCGTCAGTTAGGAATAAGCCAAGGGCTTCACCGAGCCGGGATCGAAGACTTCCAAGTCCCTGCATTCACTGCTCAGAATCTGGTAGGATATGAGCGCAATTGGGGTCTGAGGCAACTCAGAGGAGCTGACCTAGATTTCAGCGCAGAGCTTATGAACCGATATCAAGTATGGCTAAGAAGAGAAATCGCAAGTAGGCAAAACAATGAATGACTCCTGACGGACCCTGATGACCTAGAATAAACCGTGAGCCTGTTAAAGCCTCGAGCACTTCATTCTATTTTTATGCTTAAATCTTTTAAGACTGCTCAGCTTGTGTAATAGAAGTTATAGTTTAAATAAAAATGAAAGTTCAAGAGTTCTCTCCTTTTGATTCAAGTGTTGAGCACCGCGTTGTTTCGAACATTGAGTTCACCCCTGGTAATAGGAAATCGTGGATCAAGTTGATTGATTGTGACCGAATCTCACAGAGAGATTGCCTACATATCCCTTTTCAAGGAATCAGGTTAACACGTAGTTTAGGCTAAGGTTCGCTCGGGTATTTTAGCTCTCCTTTTACGCTCTAAATTTTGCCTAGTGCCGCCACTTCTGGTTTTCGGCCTAGCGAGCTTTGATTAATGCCGATTTATTTTTGCCTAAACCGCCTTCTCAGGTTTTCGATCTAGCAGGCTTGCTCTAATTTTTTCTTGGAACCGCCCACCCTTGTAGTTTTTGGTCCAACAAGCTTCTCTCAAGGATAGTAACGTTTGCATTGATCCAGGTTCACCAAAGTGTTGAACTCGTTGTCGTCGAGATCAATGAACTGAGCCGCTCCACTAGAAAAGATGGTCTTGATGATGTAAGGTCCAGAACGCTTAGGTCGAAATTTGCTGCGAGGGTCGAAAATTGGCGCCCGGATCTCCTTTGTGACCATGTCTCCTTCGACCAAGTTCCTAGTCTTCACTTTCTTGTTGAACGCTCGGGCAATTCTCCGTTGATACCCCTGAACATGATATAAGGCCCGGAGCCTCCTTTCGTTAAAAAGCATGAGTTCAACGAACCTTCCACTGAGCAATTCGGATTCCGAGAGTTCTGATTGTACCATGATCCTTAAAGACGGTACTTCAAGCTCTATAGGGAGAACTACTTCCATCCCGTAGACTAAGGAGTAGGGGGTTGCCCTCGTTGAGGTTCGGATCGATGTTCGATAACCCCAAAGAGCTAGAGGTAGTTGTTCGTGCCAGTCCCTGGTGGACTCTGCGGACTTTTTGATGATTGTCTCGACATTCTTGTTTGCCGCTTCAACTGCTCCATTCATCTGAGGGCGATAGACCGTTGAATGATGGATCTGAATCTTGAATTCCTTAAAGAGTTCCAAAACCCTGCCCTTGAAATGGCTCCCATTGACCGATACGAACGCTTGCGGAACACCATATCGATAGGTGATGTTTTTCCTTATAAAGTGAGCAACTTGAATTGCGGTCAGGGTCTTGTAAGATTCGGCTTCCACCCACTTGGTGAAGTAATCAATTGCCACGAGAATGAACCTATGGCCGTTCGAAGCAGACGGTCTGACCATGCCGATGACGTCAATACCCCACACAGAGAAAGGCCAAGGCAAAGCCATGCCAAATAGGTTAGAGGGTGGAACATGCATCAGATTTGCATAAATTTGGCACTTGTGATATCGCCGCACATAATCCACACACTGAGATTCCATGGTAGACCAGAAATAGCCTTGCCGTAAGATCTTCCTAGCGAGCATGATGCCGCTCATGTGAGGGCCACAGACTCCCTCGTGGATCTCCTCCAAAACTCTGGCAGCCTCGGCACCATCGACACAACGCTTGTGCATCCCATAATGAGATCTTCGATACAACTTCCCACCACAAATGATGTAGTGAGCGGTCATCCTTCGCAACGCAATTTGATCCTTTTTAGAGGCCTCGGCCAGATACGAACCGTTCTTAACGAAGTTCCTTATATCATGGTACCAAGGTAGGCCATCATCAACATCATCGATGGCGTTGACATATTGATAAGCGGGGCAGTCTCGCTATTCGATTAAAATAGGGCAGAGTTTGACTCCGAAAGGCAACTCGATCATGGAAGCCAAGGTCGCAAGTGCATCGGCAAACTGGTTCTTCAACCAGGAGATGTGAGTGAAAGTCACTTTGTTGAAACGAGGAATTAGCCCCTCCAGATCTTGATGGTAAAGTTTTAACTTCTCTTCACGCACCTTTCAGTCCCCATTGGCCTGAGATACAACAAGATTAGAATCCCTGATGACCTCGAGCTTCTCAACACCGAGCGTGAGCGCAGCCTCCATACCCACAATGCAGGCCTCATATTCAGCTTGGTTGTTTGTAACATCGAGGTTAAGCTTGAATGCGAGTGGAATGTGAGAACCGTCAGGGGTAACGAGCAGGACCCCGATTCCAAACCCTTTCTGATTGGCTGCTCAGTCGAAGTAAAAAGTCCAAACGTCCTCAATGACTGTGAGCAATTCCTCATCCGGGAACACGAAATCTGAGTCTTCTAGCCCATCCACAGGGTGGTCAGCCAAGAATTCTGCAACAGCACGCCCTTTTACTGACTTTCTCGTGACATATTCGAGATCGAATTCTGCCAAAAGGAGCAACCAACGTGCTAACTTACAAGTAAGTGCTGGTTTCTCAAATAGATACTTGAGAGGATCCATTCGAGAAATTAATTTCACTGGGTAAGCTAGCATGTAGTGTCTCAACTTCTTAGAAGCCCAAACAAGAGCCCAGCATGTCTTTTCTAAGGCGCTGTAGCATTCTTCACACCCAACCATCTTCTTACTCAAATAATAAACGACCTTCTCAACTCCCTTGTCCCCCTCTTAAGCCAGCAAGCATCCCACGGATGAAGGGTTCATAGACAAATATAGAATCTGAAGTTTCCCAGGCGCTGGTGGCATTAGAACAGGTGGGTTCTGTAGGTAGTTCTGAATCGACACGAAGGCTACTTGGCATTTATCCGACCATACAAATGGGGTATCCTTCTTAAGTAGACAAAATATCGGCTCGCAAGTTAATGTTAACTTGGCGATGAATTTGCTGATGAATTGAACCTTCCCCAGAAAGCTCCGCACTCCCGTTTCGGACTCTGGTGGCTTCATTTCAAGTACTGCTTTGATCTTTGATGGATCAACTTCAATCCCACAAGAAGTGATCATGAAACCGAGCATCCTGCCTGCTGTGACCCCAAAAGTACATTTCTGTGGATTGAGGCACATGCGAAACTTACGGAGCCTTTCGAAAAACTTTCTTATCACAAGAACATGGCCTTCTCGAGTTCTTGACTTAGCAATCATGTCATCAACGTATATTTCAACGTCTTTGTGCATCATGTCATGCAGAATGGTCGAAGCAGCTCTCTGGTAGGTAGGACCGGCATTCTTCAAACCAAACAGCATGACCAAGTAGCAGTAGGTCCCCCATTCGGTGATGAAAGTCGTCTTCTCACAGTCTTCAAGTGCCATGAGGATCTGGTTGTAGCCTGAGAAGCCGTCCATGAACGAAAGCAAAGCATGCCCCGGGGTATTATCCACAAGCACGTCGATGTGCGGCAAGGGAAAATCATCTTTGGGGCTTGCTTTGTTCAAGTCTCGGAAGTCAACACAGACACGAATCTGGCCATTCTTTTTGGGAACTGAAACAATGTTGGCCACCCATGTGGGATATTGAGAGACCATAAGAAATCCCGCGTCGATTTGTTTGGTAACCTCCTCCTTGATTTTCTGCACCCAATCTGGCCTCATGCGTCTGAGCTTTTGCTTTACTGGCTTAGAATCCGGTAGCAAGGGAATTCGATGCTCCACTATCTCAGGATCAATGCCAGGCATGTCTTGATGAGACCATGCAAAGACATCACTGAACTCGGTGAGTAGTCCTTTGAAATCACAATGCTCATCTGGGGTCAACGTGGAGCCCACTTGAACCATCCGGGGATCGCTCTCATCTTTCAAGTTTATAAAGGCTATTTCTTCTTTTAACGGCTGAGCATGCCTTTCATCTTCCCTTTCGATGAGGGCACGGATTTCCTTGGTAATGTCCCCATCGAAATCCGTCCCTTCATCGTCAGGGTCGACAATGTTTATGTAAAGATCATTCAAGTAGTCTGAAGTGGACTCCTTCATTTCATAAGACCCTGCAGGGTCGCCAAGTACAAGGGAATCGAACTCGAAATAAAAGCTATGACGTGGAGGGCCGAGAGGCACAAACTCCGACTCAACAGACTCAGTGTCAGACTCAGACGCATCATCAATGCAAGTAAGGCGTGGTTTGAAAATGCAATTTTTGAGGCTACCCTTGGCTGCCACGAGAGAGGTGGGGTCTTCGAGGGCGTCGAGCCCAAGCATAAACACTTCGGCCTCTTCAGCTTCTGTGGCCAAACCCATTTAGGAGAACTCATAGAACAGCTGCTCCAAGCTTCCCTGATCAAAAGACCCCAACCAATCAGTCTTCAGTTTGGGCTGGCTAAGCTTCCTCTTGAATTCTGTCCTTGCTGGCTCTTCATCACTAACAGACCATGTGTCGTCAGCGAAGACCTCAAACATAGGTAGTAGTTCTCTAGTGACCGAATCGATAAAAGGCTCAGCCTGCCCAGTGTAGATATCATTCCCCACTTTGAGCACAAAGTAGCTGTCGGGCTCACCATAGAGAGATCGAGGTTTTCCCGTACATTTCCTCCTTTTGGCATCCTTGGCAGAGGAGATGTACCCCAAACCAAAGCGGCCCTCGTAGGAAGGAAAGGTAGGGAACTCCGGGATCCCTTATTGGTGAATCCCTAAACCAAGACCAGGTAGATATGTAACGCCCCAAATTTTGGGTATGTTAATGAGGCATTTATTACATAATAAAGAGAGTTTATTACATCATAAATACTTCAAAAGGGTACATATAATCAACAAAGGAGAAACTAAGGCTCCTAACTACTGCTCCGCTCCTTCCATCCTAGCCAGCCCTTCAGCTCCAGAAGCCTCCAAGGTGAAGATCTCGCCCTGTTCTTCTATGAGATCTTACATATTATATCGGCGTCGCCACGCATATAATATGCCAGGGTCACCACAAGGTAACACCGTGAGGTACGAAAGCTCAATAGAGTAAACCCTACCCACTAACCCATAACTTACGAACAATATATCGTAAATAACAAACAGTAACCATAACACATCCACAATCGATATTTTACTACCGTTGGTGTCCAAGATTTCAGAGTTTCTCCTACGCGACTCGTCGTAGACCATGTCAACATTTTCCACTTACAAAACAATCCTTCAAATCATTTTCATTGGCTCCGTACCGCGGATAACCAAGCCTTTCAAAATCATTTGCATTGGCTCCGTACCGCGGATAACCAAGCTACACACTCATCCTTTCAAAATCATTTGACATTGGCTCCGTACCGCGGATAACCAAGCCACACACCCAACCTCGGTTCCGCCATGCCGGGTTCCCGAGTATCCTCACAATGGTTCCGCCGCGCCGGGTTCCCATTGGTACACATTTGCATTGGCTCCTCTCCACGGATAACCAAGCTATACCTCACCATGGTTCCGCCGCGCCGGGATCCCATGGGAACGCACACACACAACCTCACAATGGTTCCGCAATTCCGGATTCCCATTGGAACACACACATAATACTCTCGAAATGGTCATTATGTTGTTTCTAAAATATCTTTTTCCTCGAAAAACATATCCTCCTTGTCAACCACACCCTAGGTAACATGTTTCTACTTTCTCAGTTCTCGTGTCTCGTTATCATGCATAGACTCCGAGGCAGGACAAACGTAAGCATGAATCATTCTAACAAGATCATCCAACTCTAGAATATATCACAAGTAATACAATCATTTCACATATGCAACTCAAACTCTTTGAAATATCAAAATACGAATACTTCGATCCAAATAGTAAAGGTTTAACTTTCGAAAAGCCGTTCTTTCTTTAGAGATTAAAACCACATACGTTATACTTGAGAGAATGAGTAGAGATTAATCTACCTCGATCCGAAACTAGTCGGGGCCGAGTAAGCTATTTGGAAAATCCACGGGTGATGAAACTCACGAATCTGACCCGAACTTTGGACGGCAGTAACTCGGTCAATCTTTGGCCGAATATGCTTTTTCTTGGGTCCAAATCGAAGCTCAAAAAATTCTCTACAACTTTTGTGAAGAAAGTTGATCCTAGAAACGAACTTAGGTTGGAGAAAAATGGAGATAAAGGAAAAGACAGTAAGCTGTCTGGAAATTGGAAATCCGAGATTTTACTGAACTTCGGATGACAATATCTTTGTCATCTCTTCACCAATTGGGGTGGTTCTTGGGCCTAACTTGAAGCTCTCGAAGTTCTCTACAACTTTCCCAAAGGAAGTTGGCTCTAAAAACTACTCTAAGCAAGAGAAAACTGGGGATTTCCAAAGGGACAGTAGGCTGCCCAGAAATGGTTTCTAGAGAGAAGGAAGAGCAAATGCTTCAAGGGATGAGTTGAAATGCTTGGAATGGCATTCTATTTATAGGCAAGCCTTGGCTCTCTCTCCTCTTCTCAATGGCCGGCCCCCCTCTCTCTCTCCTTTCCTCAATTTGACACTTGTCATGAATCTTGGAAGATCAAGGTCTAAATCCCAAGGCTTGCATGGCTAGGATTGTCCTTCTTGGAAGACTTGGTGTGAAAAGAGGTGTGAACAAGAATAATTGTACAAGATTCTAGTGTGAAACCATAGATAATGGTACAAAGGAGGACAATGGAGTAATTTCTTAGCTAGGAAGGAAGAATCCCATGGATTTTGAAAAAGACTAATTTAATAAAACCTTTGTACTTGGTGAAAGAATAACTTTATTACCCAATGGGTAATAAATCCCCTAACCTCTATTGTCCAATGGACAATAGTTATTAGGTAACTTTTATATTAAAATAACAAGTACTTTGGCACATGGGTTTTAAGAAAAAGATTAACTAATAAATCTCATGGTACTTTGAAAGACTAACTTCTTTTTATCTATTGGGTAAAAATTCCTCTAACTTCTATTATCCAATGGATAATAGATATTAGGCAACTTATAATCCCAAAAGTACTTTAAAGTAATTAAAAAGTATTTTTCTTAATATTCTTAGTACTTTGACCAAGTATACATTTAATATAAACAATTGGAGTTCTATTATCCAATGGATAATAGTTTCCCTAACAATCTTTGTCCAATGGACAAAGAATAAAACCAAAATAATTAAAAGAAAAAGAATATTCAACTCTTAGTCTAGGGTTAAAAAGGTTCACAAAGTTCAAGAGGGGCAAAATGGTCCTCTTACGGTTAGATAAAAGTAACTAGATGGCTTCCTAGTTTAGTTTCTCCAACCGGATGGTTAGAAGCTAACTAGGCTTGCTAAGTGGGGCTAAAGCGCAAGAAATGAAACTTGAAGGGCAAAAACGTAATTTTCACAAACCACAATAAAATTCAAATATTTAACGAAATTTTCACTGACCGAAAATCAGGGTCGTTCCAAGATAGGACATCCTCCTCATAATTTCCAGAGCGACAGAGCTTATGATGAAGTCCCCATCTACGTTGATGGCCAAAACCGAGCCAGAAGTGTCAAAAGAGAAACCCCCGAGATCGACATCTTCGTCGCCGTGTGTAATGCCTAGAACAGGTGTGCCATCCTCCTTAAGCGGGCGAATGCCAGAATCCCCACAAATAGTCAGAGTACCGGTAGGAAGTCCCAACATAACCTTCTGATGAAGAGTAGACGGTACAGCTATGATGTCAGATCTGTGACGCCACGGCCTTCCTAACAAAAGATTAAAAGTGGCAGGGATGTCAACTACATGGAACTCGACATAAATTTCAAACCCCTCAGCTTCAAGCTAGAGCACAAGCGTACCCTCTACCACCCGACGAGTGCTGTCGTATGCCTTAACAGCCAGATTAGAATGTGCGAAGTCCCTTTTAGTTAGTCCCAAGCGGTAAGCCACTCTCAACGGGCAAACATTGATAGCTGATCCATTGTCGATAAGAACAGTTGGAACCCAGAGTCCTCGGCATTTGACAGTGATGTGCAAGGGGCGATCGTGATCAACCCCTTCGACCGGCAAATCCTTATCAGTGAAGATCACGGTGTGCTTAGAAGCAGGTGGGAGGATGAGAGATACCATCGCTACGGGCGTGACATCCGATTGAATCTCAAGACGAGAGAGAGTGTGGCAAAGCTTCTGATGATGCTCACGGGAGGAACAAATTAGTCCCCAGAGTGATATGGCAGCGGGAATCCGCTCCAGTTGTCTTTGAATCATGTCATCATTTAGGGAGCTAGCAGGTACCTCAAATGGTGCAGACCTTAAGAAAGCGGAAGGTTCATTCTTTCGATTAGAACAGTTGGATGAACTCCCAGCTTGCAGATTAGCAGGCTGAAAAACTCGTCCACTTCTCGTACCGTTGAGAACGTTCTCCAAAGAGGGCACCACCTGAGGGTCTTGACTATCATCCCAGAGATCAGCAGGGACTTCCCCTAGTTTGCACTTCCCTTTGTCGGAGGCTGGCGAGGCCGCAGGCACTTCCATGTCCAACCCCAGATCTTCAGCTAAGTCTTTCAACAGCAGTGATTCCCAGAAATCTAGATCATTAACAGGTGCAGCCTCCTCAACAGGTTCTGGATTAGCAACAAAAGGGACATCCCAAAGCCCTCCATTGGCAAAAAAGCGATTGACAGTCCAAATCTCGGATCCAACTTGGACATTGACCACATCATCAACATCCTAAAGGTTAGCTGGTGGAACAAGGTCCATGACCATGATGCTGCAATCCTCCTCGGCGGAGTAAGGTACTATAGGGCGCAGGAGTTCCTCGTCGACGATGTAAACGGTAGGATCGTACTCAACGTCAGACACCAAGTTGACAAGCCTATCGACAGTGGAAGGGAAGAAACATTCCCCTAGAACCCGAGTTTCATCTTGGATAATTCCATCCTCCAGAAACTGAATCTCGTGGTTTGGCAAGGCGTAACCTTGGAGAGGATTAGGGTCAAATCCCAATGAAAATTGCCAAGCAGGCTCGGGATCCCAATAGTACTCCTCTTCAGGCAGAACAGGCTCAGGCTGTTGAAATAGCATGCCCAACGAGAATCTATCCAAAGGATCAATCGTGGCTGCCTCATAATTGGCCATCCAAGCATCATACCAAGCGTGGTCAAAAGGGACGTATTCAGGGTTTTGCGGGAAACCATCCAATTCCAGCTCTGTCCATTCATTAATTATGGGGGTAGCATAGTCATCATCATCAGCTATAGCCCAACCCACTGCTTGTATATCAATCTGCTGTTCTGGTAGAGGAGGGATGGCAGACCTGAAACGACTCACGAGACTTGGAGAGGGGTTGGGATCCGTTACATTGAAATAAGGGCTGTCCAGGGAAGAGGCAGAGTTGAGCTGCACAGAGGGATGGATTGACAGAAAAGGTCACAGATAGACGCGTTGAACACAAATGCGCCATTCTGTAAGCGTGCAGAGGAGTATTGGAATTGGACGACTGTCCTTCCTCAAGGCGGATATAGAAGATCTCGACTTCAGGTTGAGAGGGCATGGGCACGACTGGCCTGGGTTGATCTGTTGAGGTTATATGGTCGGTAGGGTTGAATATAGTGGAATTAGGGTTGATATCAGTGGAGCTGAGGGATATTTGGTTGATGCGTGGAGCAGCATTGTGCTTTGGCATGGAATTGGAAAGGATGTTTGGCTTTTAAGACGGTGGAGGTGGAGCATGAAGAGTTCCTTCATCTATGAGATCTTGAATTGCATGCCGGAGACGGAAACAGGAGTCCGTGAGATGACCAGCCCCTTGGTGGTAGGCGTAATAAAGATTGGCCTTGAAGTTGGGTGAAAGGTTTTTAGGTAGAGGAGCTGGGTCAAGGGGCTTCAGATACCCTGACTGGATTAACTTTTCCATGACGGAGGATAACGGACCTTCAAATGCAAAGAAGCTGCGAGGCTGATTGCGAGGCCGGTTATTCTGCGGTGCCTGCACCGGATTGACGTTGACAATGTGGTTGGTAGTATTGGAGGAAGAGGCATTAGTACCGCTGGTTGCAGCATTGGAGTGAGTCCCTCCTCCAAACAGTGCATTGGTATTCCCGAAGTACGCATGAGGCATTGCTTTTGGAGGGTTAGAAGATTCCCCTTTAGACAGGATTCAGCTTTGCAATGCATCCTCAATGGCCAGGCCAGACTCGAAGAAGGTGTTGAAATTGGAGGATGCTTGAATGAGAACCAAGTGCCTAGCATAATCAGGCTGGAGGTTGCGGGAGATGATATGGAGCTGATCCCTCTCATTTGGACACTCGGTCATCTGAGCGGCCTTTGCCCTCCACCTTTTAACGAAATCTGCGAAGGATTCCTTAGCTTCCATTTTGGTGGACTCAAGCTCCCGGGTTGTCATCTTCAATTGAGAATTGTAGCTGTACTGAGAAATAAACGTAGCCCCGATGTCCTCCCAAGTCCTTTGCTTGTCAATGTCGAGTGACAGAAACCAGTGGAAAGCAGGGCCCGGGAGGGTTTGAGGAAACAGTTGAGACATGGCCTCAGGTTCTACTAATAAAAGCTTCATGGCAGCATGGTAACCATAGAGATGAGTCTTAAGGTCGCCACTGCCATCGAACTTGGCCATGTCAGGCATTTTGAACTTGTCGGGGAGCTTGGCATTAGGATAGAAGCAGAGGTGGTCCAAGTCAATCCCTCCAGCACTGATCTTCTCGGATTTTGAAACGGATTCTTCCAGCTTAGCCATCTTGGCAACAAGAGCAGTCATGTCAGGGTTCTGAGCAGTCCTAACAACAGTAGTGCCCGGATTTGGAGCAAGGATTCGAGCTCTCCTAGGGTTGAACAAGGCTACTAGACACCCTAGGTGGTCCGGATCCTCGACCATGACAGGTTGTTCATGCACATCCTCTTCGGCCTTGCCCTCCTCTTGAACAGCCAGAGGAAGACGAGTGTTAAAGAGGTCATTCAAGTGGGTCATGTTGGCGTCTATTTGAGCGGCCCTTTGTTGCATAGCAGTGATACTAGTCTAGATGTTCATGAGGATGGTTTCCAAAGTGAGCAGTTGCGGTTGTTTTGCCATGACTGGTGTTCTCGAGGTGCTTGATGCAGAAGAGGGAGTGGGTGATTCCAGAGATTCCTTTTCCTCAAAGATCGGAGACGAGCCTGACTGTTGAGTGGCGAACAGAGACCGCGGAGAGTCTTCCGTGGTGACTGACTGGGCTTGCAACCTGACTATTCTTTGAACCGGATTCTGACGCAGACGTTCCTAAGCGGGTTTGACTTTTTGCCTCGATACTTTCCTTGGCAGCGCAATGGTTTAGAACTTTGCTTGCAGTAAAGTAAGAAAAGGCTCAATAAGGGTCTTGCAGCAACTTTAATCTAAATAAAAGACTAAAGCGAAAGCACAATCACCGTCCTCCGTGTCACCCTTAGACTCTACGACTAGAAGACGAGTCTGTCTCATGATGTTCGAACATCACCAAAATCCTCGAAAATCTTTTCGAGGGTGTATCCTTTGAATAAATCAACTAAGACTACAAGATGTCAAAACAGTTTAAGCCTTTGACTATTCCACTCTCGAAGTTCCAACTTTGGAGTCGGAACAACTCGGTGTGGACGACGTGATATTGTAACCGGGGCGGCGTAGGCGGCACAGCGCCATAGCCTAAATGGTGTACGTGCAGCGCACGATAACCAAGGTGTGTAAGCATCACGGCATTCTCTCTGTTGTTCCTCATTTTCTGTTTGAAACCTCGATCAGGCATTAGACAAGGACTTAGAAAGTCTAGATTTCCCAAAGTCTAGTTGATCTAAGGACTTTTGAAAATTGGTAACATGCAACATCAAGATGCATGACTCTTCATCGGGCCATGGCAGCGTCCTAATAAGCATAAGACAGACTCGAAAGAAAGACAACCTAGAAGCCACCCTAAAACATGCTCCAACGCAAAGCGATATGCATGTATAGCGCATGCGATAGGGAAAGCAGTAATATGTAGACAGTATATGGGGGTTAGATGCAAGTAATCTTACCCTGTGGGTACCTGTCTTAGTTTGGAGAGTTCTAGTGCTTTGTATATGCAAAAAGGCCGGTTTTGGCTTGTAACAGGTTCCTCGGACTAGAGCCAAGATATACCTCCCGCTGCCCGCGTAACCGAAGAGCAACAGTCGAACGGTAGAATGACTCATCATCGTCGAAGGTTGTTGGTCATTCGAGGTCCCCGGGCTCCGGTAAACCGTGCCGGATTGCCAAAACGATCCAACGGGGCTTTATCCCACATCAATGCAAATGAGAATGTCAAAAAGTTAATTTAATGGAACAAAATCGCAATTCGCAAACGCCTTTTCGAATTTGGCTTACTTTATTTGGTCCATTTTTAGAGGAGAAAACAAATTTGAACAAATGGAAAAGTCCCAGATTAGGGTGGCCGGACACAGGGTCCTATTAAATCGCCATCCTAACCTTTGGCAGTGCAAAGTTCACCGTTTTGACAGACTTTTTAAGGATTTATTCAAAAAAAATGTTTTAAACTCTAAGTATGGATTAATATTGGTTCGATCCCCAGCAAAGTCGCCACTGTGGGCAGCGTGCCCTTTTTCTTTTAAGAAAGGATTCTGTTCCCTACCTAAAGAGAAAATGCCGGTTTGCGGGAGCACTTTAAGCTTGACGACAAGTGTTCGCGAAAATACAGAGTCGCCACTCTGGTTTGAAGGTCCGACACCCAAGGAACCGTATTTTGTAGCACTTGTCGCGCTGTTTGATTTGAAAAAAAAAGTTAAGGAACCAGTCCATCATAACCATATCTGGGTTCGGGAGCCATGTTACGAGAGGGGAAGGGTTTTATGGCACCCCTCTCGTCCAATCCGGAGATCGGTCTCTACTTAGGCATTTGCGAAAAATGTTTATTTGCGATTCTGTTTGATTTATTCAATTTTTAGCCAATTAGGGTGGGGGAACAGTTAAAAGGGGATTAAAACTGTAACAGTTTGCAAGATGTGATAGATGATAACATGCATAGCTTGAAACGTAGAGAAATAAATGAGATGAAACCCATAACTGTGATTGGATATCAAAAAGTGCTTTTTGTATGAGTTAGACACGAACAGTGGCCAACTTGCATGCATGAATCTTCATGTATGCAAGTCAACCATCGCGCGATGGACCCATACAATCGCGCGAGGGTTGATATCTTCCCAACAGGTTGAATTTCATCTCTTTCTGGGCTCTAGAATGGACCAGTGCACACCCAGGACAAACCAAGCAGTTCATATGTGCTGAAAGTAAATGATTATTATAAACAGGGTAAACAGGAATAAGATTCAACCCTTAAACAGTGAGAATGTTTAAAACAAAGGTCAGGGACCAAGTTGCCCATGCATGGGCAGTTTTTGGAAATCGCCACACCATCGCGCGATAGAGTGAGAACATCGCGCGATTGTTCTTGCTGGACTTCCAGGAATTGCTATTGCATGCCTGGGCTCTGAGAGAAATTCAGAACCTACCCAGGGGCATTCCAAAGCAAATAAATAAGTGATTTGAGCTAAACTATGAATTTTAGCATGCAAAACAGTGAGATAATTCTAGACATGCTTCACAGAAAAGCAGAAAATCATGTAAATAAGAAGGACCAGGATCCCATCCCCGCGAGAACCATTTCGCGCTGACTGGAATGGTCGCGCGATGAAGTGGGTACCTCGCGCGTGGGAGAGCTGGTTCACGGTAACTTATATCTCTGCTGGCTTTAGGACCAGGACTGGTATTTATTACCGGCCTTGGCCCTGCTAGCCACCCTCAGGGATCAAAACAATAAACAGTAGGAATTATACCTTTGCTTGAGTGCTTTGAAAAATGGTTTGAAGAAGGTGGTGTAGCTTGGAAGATGAGTGTATGGAAATGATTTGAGTTGATGAAGGATGAAGTGTATTTGGAGCTTGAATGTCTCTCTTGTTTTAAAATTTTTTGGTAACCCTTTGAAAGATAAAACATGGGGGGGTATTTATAGGAAGGGGAGAGGGCTTGGAGTGGTTCAACAAGGTAACACAACCAGCCAACAAGGCTGGCTGCAGTTACTTGGTCAAGAAGTAGCGTGCAAAAGGTGATGGGAGAGTGGGGGAGAGGTGGTGCAAGGAGAGCCTCACAGAACGTTGTTCAGTCGATGAAACGGGGTTACACAGGTCTGTAGACCCCTCATCATCACAAAATCCAACTAGAAAAAAGGTGAAAACGACAGGTATTGACCATCGCGCGATGGTTAAGCTAGCCCACGGTGGTCAACAGTCAAAACTTTGACTTTGACCAACACCTAGCAGAAGAAGCATCGCGCGAGGGATTCAAATAACCACGCGATGGTCAAACCTGAGGTCAGGGTTCGGTTTTGAGGGTTTTAGGGCTAAGGATGGGTTCCACACACTTCAAGCTCAAGCCATTTCACTCTCAAGACTGTTTTCGACTTGAATCATCATCGGGGAAAACAAGAAACCGAAAAATAAAGTAAATTGATTGGGAAATTCATATTGGGGTGTCTACACCGTGCCGGATTGCCAAAACGATCCAACGGGGCTTATCCCACATCGATGCACGTGAAAATGCTAAAAATTGTTTTCAGAAGAAGAATCACAAGATCGCAAAATGCCCTTTCAAATTTGGCTCACTTTATTTGGTCCATTTTTAAAGGAAATAACATGATTTGAACAAATGAAAAAGTCCCAGATTAGATTGGCAGGACATGGGGTCCTATTAAATCACCATCCTAACCTTCGGCAGCGCGAAGCTCACTGTTTTGACAGACTTTTAAGGATTTGTTCAAAAAAATGTTTTAAACTCTAAGTATGGATTAATATTGGTTCGATCCCCAGCAGAGTCACCACTGTGGGCAGCGTGGCCTTTTTAGGGAAAGGATTTCGGTCCCTTCCTAAGAAAATGCTGGTTCGAGGGAGCGCTAAGCTGGACGACAAGAGCTAGCAAAAATACAAAGTCGCAACTCGGGTTTGTAGGTCTGACACCAAAGGAGCCGTATTTTGAAGCACTTACCGGGCTATTTGATTTGAAAAGTGAAAGCACCAGTCTGTCAAAACCATATCTGGGTTCGGGAGCCAGGTTACGAGAGGGAAAGGGTTTTATGGAACCCCTCTCGCCCAATCCGAAGATCAGTCTCTACTTAGGCATTTTGCGAAAATATTTGCCATTCTTCTTTTAAACGATTTTTAGCCAATTTAATTAGGGCAGGGAACAGTTTATCAGGGGTTAAAACTATAACAATTTGCAGGATATGATAGATAGCATGAATGGATGAAATAAAATGAATGAGGCAAAGATCCAACACTATGACCTGATATCGAAGTAGTGCGTTGGTATGAATTTGTTACAAGTAGTAGCTGTAGACACCCTAATCTGGAACTCCCAATCGTTTTATTTCATTTTTCGATTTCTTGTTTCCCCGATGATGAATCAGGTCGAAAACAGTCTTGAGAAAATGAAATGGTTTGAGCTTGGAGTGTGTGGAACCCATCCTTAACCCTAAAACCCTTGAAACCAAACCTCGACATCAGGTTTGACCATCGCGTGACCTACTGGGTCTCTCACGCGATGCTTTACTTGCCAGGTGATGGTCAAAGTCAAAGTTTTGACTGTTGACCATCGCGGGGCTTATTGAACACTCGCGCGATGGAGCCACTCCATCGCGCGATGGTCAACACCTGTCATTTCCACCTTTTTCCAGCTGGATTTTGTGATGATCAGGGGTCAACAGACTTGTGTAACCCCGTTTCGTCGACTGAACAGCGTTCTGCGAGGCTGCCCTCGCACCACCTCTCCCCCACTCTCCCATCACCTTTTGCACCCTACTTCTCCACCAAGTAACTGCAGCCAGCCTTGTTGGCTGGTTGTATTGCCTTGTTTAGCCACCACCAAAGCTGTAACGCCCCTAGTTTTAGGTATGTTAAAGGGATTATTTATTACAGAAATAAAGTGAGTCATTGCTTATTATTACAACACGGCTCTCATAAGAGCATTTGAAGTACAAAATAGGATAACAAAAGGGAACTAAGGTTCCTATTCTACGGCTCCTCTTGTTCCTCCAACCTAGCGAGTTCTTCCGCTCCAAACGCCTCCGAGGTGAAGAGTTCGCCCTGTTCGTCTATCAAGTCTGACATATTATACCGGCGTCGCCACCCATATAATATGCCAGGGTCACCAAGAGGGTAACACCATGAGCTACGGAGGCTCAATAGTAAAATCCTACTTACTAGCATCGATTTCCACATGATAAGTATGTAAGCAGTGTTAAAAAGACAATAGCGCTAACACTTTCACAATTGCTTTGTAACTACCGTTGGTGTCGACTCGTCGTGAACCATTTCGTTATTACCTTTTTTTTTTTAAAACTCCTTTTTAACTCACCCAACCTCGGTTCCGCCGCACTGGGTTCCCATTGGCACACATTGCATTGGCTCCGTACCGCGGATAACCAAGCTACTCACCCAACCTCGGTTCCGCCGCACCGGTCTCCCGAGTATCCTCACAATGGTTCCGCCGTTCCGGGTTCCCATTGGCACACACACACACTACTCACGTAATACCCTTGAAATGGTCATTACGTAGCTTTGAAAATATTTCCAACCGGGAACACATTTCTTTTGTTAAACCACACCCTAGGTGCCATGTTTCTACTTTTCTCTATTTTCGTGTCTCGTTCTCATGCAAGACTCCGCGGTGTAAGACTTTACATACAACATGCATTCAATCAAGCCTTGGGAAAGTACAACAAGATCTTCCAACTCTAAACTACATAGCATGCTTGAATTTCATAAACAACATAATCATGCATTTCCAACTTTTTATCTACGATCAAAGTAACTTCTTAAACTTTAGGAAAAGTAAGTGGAGATTCAAAGTAGCAAGATTAAACTACTTATAGAAAATAAAGTAAGGATTTAACTACCGTTCTTCTCGGCGGTGTCCGCTACGGAAGATTGGTCGTCGGTTTTGGTTTTGGCGGCGTAACAGCGTCCGGTTTGCTTTGAAAGGAAAAGAGTTGTACTTCTTTTCCTAGAAACAACTTCCTAACCTTAACTAAGCTACTTTAAAGATCGATGGGTGGTATTGGAAGTGGTTTGGTGGTATTGCTCAAGAACACTCAAGAACAAAGAAAGTTCTTGAACTTTGAACAAAGAACACTTGAATTTTTTTAGAGAGAAGGAAAACCAATTGCTTTGAGGTGTGAGTTCAAAGCATGGAATGGCTCTCTATTTATAGGCAAAGGCTTGGCTCTCTCCCCTCTCTTCATAGCGCCCCCCCCCCCCCCCCCCCCCCCCCCCTCCAACGCTCATTTTTTGACATTTGTCAAGCCATCATGGAAGATCAAAGGCTAGAATGCTAGGTTTGCATGGCTATGTGTACCAAGGATTTGATTCTTGAACAATTTTGTGGTGGATGAGAAGTTGTACAAGATTCTAAGGGCTAAACAATAGAGAAAATGTACAAAGAGTACAATGTAGTTAAGATCTTGCTTGGAAGAGTAAGAATCCATAGGATTGGAAGTACATTGGAAGATCAAGGGTCAAGTACTAGTCAAATCTCCTTCCTCCTCCTCTCTCCCAACCGGCCCTCACTCTCTCTCTCTCCCTCTCTCCTCTCTTGCTTTCTCAAGTACAATATATATATATATATATATATATATATATATATATATATATAAAATGCAAGCAAACAAATAAACTAATGGGTACTTTTGTACCAAGGATCAAAAGTAGACCTTAAATGCTAGGATTTGCCCAATAAACTAATAAATAGGCATATGATACTTTAGGTAATACTTTAACCATCTAAGTACTAGTATATATATACACATATGTACCCATATATCTAGTTAGTTCAAAATCCCAATAAAAATAATAATAAAGGGTACTTTGGGAATCTTGGTACCATGTACCTTTCTAATTAAAATATGGTTATGCTAGACACATGGGTTAAAAGAAAGACTAAATTAATAATCCCCATGGTACTTGAAAGATTCACCCTTTTATCCATTGGGTAAAAATTCCCCTAACTTCTATTATCCAATGGATAATAGTTATTAGGTCACTTTTAATATTAAAATAATCAAAAAGTACTTTAAAGTAATTAAAAAGTCTATTTTTTTAATATCCTTAGTACTTTAACCAAGTATACATTTAATATAAACAAATGCGGTTCTATTATCCAATGGATAATAGTTTCCCTAGCAATCTTTGTCCAATGGACAAAGAATAAAACCAAAATAATTAAAAGAAAAAGAATATTCAATACTTTGACTAGGGTCAAAAGGTTTAAAAGGTTCACGAGGGGCAAAACGGTCCAACTGCGATGACTAGATGGCTTCCTAAGTTAGTTTCTCCAACTGAATGGTTAGAAGCTAACTAGGCTTGTTAAATAGGACTAAAGCGCAAGAAATGAAAATTGAAGGGTTAAAGCGTAGTTATGACAAACCATCGGAAATTAAAGCAATTCAAGCAATTAAAATTAATAACTCGAATAATGAATACATTTTTATTTATTAAAATTCAGAGTTATTACAAAAGCCCCCCACTCTTCCTATAAATACCCCCAATGGTTTATCTTTCAAAGGGTTACCAAAATTTTCAAAAGAGAAGAAAGAGACACAAGCCTAAGCACTTCTCCCATTCAAATCACTCCCACGTACTCATTTTCCGAGCTACACCACCTTATTCAAGCCATTTTCAAAACACTCAAGCAAAGGTATAACATCTTTCTATTTACTGTTTTGATCCCTAAGGGGGGCTGGCAGAGCCAAGGCTGGTAATCAATACCAGTCCTGGTCCTAAGGCCAGCAAAGTTACAAGTTGCCTCGGATCAGCACTCCCACGCACGAGGTACCCACATCATCGCGCGATGGTTCTAATCAGGACGATATGGTTCTCGTGGGGATAGGATCCTGATCCTTCTTTATTTACATCATTTCCTGCTTTTGTTGGGATGTATGTTTAGAATAGTTCACTGTCTTGCATGATAAAATCAATTAAGTCATTTATTTCACACATTTAATTATTTTGGAATGCCCCTGGGTTGCTTCTGAACATGTCTCAGAGCTCAGGTATGCAAAGCAATTCCTGGAAGTCCAGTCAGAACACTTGCTTGATGAACTGACTCCATCACGCGACGATCAATCTGTTTCCAGTAGTTGCCCTTGCATGGGCAGTTAGGGTCTTGGCCTCTGTTTTGATACCCTCACTGTTTAAGGGTTGCATCTTATTTCTGTTGATCATGATTGTAATAATTACTTTCAGCACATATAAACTGCTTAGCTTGTCCTGTGTGTGCACTGGTCCATTCCAGAGCCGAGAAGGAGATAACAAGTAACCTGTTGGTTGGATGCCAATCGTCGTGCGATGGAGTGGGTTTGATGCGCGATGGTGGACTTGCATGCCGGCAGACCCATGCATGCAAGTTGGTCATCGCCTGTGCCAAACCCACACGTATGCACTGCCTTGGCATCCAATTCCAGTGTTAAATTTTATCTCATTTATTTCTCGCCATTTCATTCATCCACGCTATTATCTATCACATCCTGCAAACTGTTATAGTTTTAGTCCCCGATTAACTGTTCCCCCGCCCTAATTGGCTAAAGAATTGATTAATCAAATAGAATCGCAAACAAACATTTTTCGCAAATGCCTAAGTAGAGACCGATCTCCGGATTGGGCGAGAGGGGTGCCATAAAACCCTTCCCCTCTTGTAACCTGGCTCCCGAACCCAGATATGGTTATGACGGACTGGTTCCTTAACTTTTTTTCAATTCAAACAACGTGGCAAGTGCTTCGAAATACGATTCCTTGGGTGTCGGACCTTCAAAACCCGACTGGCAACTCTGTACTTTCGCGAGCGCTTGTCGTCCAGCTTAAAGCGCTCCCGCGAACCGGCACTTTTTCTCTTTTTAGGAGGGGAACGGAATTCCTTCCTAGGAAAAAAAAAACGGGCACGCATGTCCACAGTGGCGACTCTGCTGGGGATCGAACCAATATTAGTCTATACTTGGATTTTAATACGCTTGAGAACAATCCCACAAAAGTCTGTCAAAATAGTGAGCTTTGCGCTGCTAAAGAAAGGATTGGTGATTTAACAGGACCTCGTGTCCGGCCATCCTGACCGGGACTTTTCCGATTGTTCTCTCGTGTACTTTCTTCTAAGTATTGATTAAATAAAGAGAGCAAAATTTGAAAAGGCATTTGTGAATTTGCGATTCTATTTCATTAATCAAATTCTTTAGCATTCTTCATATGCATCGATGTGGGCTAAGCCTCGTTGGATCGTTTTGGCGGTCCGGCACGGTTTACCGGAGCCCGGGGACCCCGAATGACCAACAACCTTCGACGATGATGGGTCGTTCTACCGCTCGACTATTGCTCTGCGATTACGCGGGCAACGGGAGGTATATCTTTGGCCCTAGTCCGAGGAACCCGTTACAAGCCAAAACCTGTCTTTGCATATACAAAGCACTAGAACTCTCCAAACTAAGACAGGTACCTACAGGGTAAGATTTACTTGCATCTAACCCCCATATACTGTCTACGTGTTATTGCTTTCCCTATCGCATGCACTGTACATGCATATCGTTTCGCGTAGAAGCATGTTTAGGGCGGCTCCTAGGTTGTCTCTCTTTCGAGTCTATTTTATGCTTATTAGGACGTTGCCATGGCCCGATGAAGAGTCATGCATCTTGATGTTGCATGTTATCAATTTTCAAAGTCCTAAGATCAACTAGGCTTTGGGAAATCCAGACTTTTTAAGTCCTTGTCTAATGCCCGATTGAGGTTTCAAACAAAAAACGAGGAACAACGGAGAGCATGCCGTGATGCTTACACCACCTTGGTTATCGTGCGCAGCACGTACACCGTTTAGGCTATGGCACTGTGCCGCCTACGCCGCCCCGATTACAGTATCACGTCATCCACACTGAGTTGTTCCGAATTCAAAAGTTGAAACTTCAAAGAACGGAATAGTCAAAGGCTTAGACTATTTTGACATCTCTTAGTAATGGTTGATTCAAAAAAAAGGGATACACCCTCGAGAAGATTTTCGAGGATCACTGGCAGCATCCGAACATCATGAGACAGACTCGTCTTTAGTCTTAGAGTCTAAGGGCGACACTGACGACGGTGACTGTGCTTTCGCTTTAGTCTTTTATTTAGATTAAAGTTGCTGCAGGGCCCTTATTGAGCTTTTTCTTACTTTCTGCAAGCAAAGTTCTGAATCATTGCACCAACAAGGAAAGTATCGAGGCAGAAAGTCAAACCCACTCGGGAACGTTTGCATCGGAATCCAATTCAAAGGCTAGTCAGATTGCAAGCCCAGTCAGCCACCACGGAAGACTCTCCGCGTTCTCTGCTCGCCACTCCACAGTCAGCCTCGTCTCCTATCTTTGAGGAAACGAAATCTCCAGAATCACCTACTCCCTCCTCTGCATCAAGTGCCTCGGGACCACCAATCATGGCAGATCAACCGCAACCGCTCACTTTGGAAACCATCCTCATGAACATCCAAACTAGTATCACTGCTATACAGCAAAGGGCCGCTCAGACAGACGCCAACATGACCCCCTTGAATGACCTCTTTAACACTCGTCTTCCCCCAGCTGTTCAAGAGGAGGGCAAGGCCGAAGAGGACGTGCATGAACAACTACCATGGTCGAAGATCCGAACCATCCAGGGCGTTTGGTAGCTTTGCTCAACCCTAGGAGGGCTAGAATTCCTACTCAGAATCCAGGCACTACTGCCGTTAGGACTGCTCAGAACCATGGCATGACTGCTTTTGTTGCCAAGATGGCTAAGCTGGAAGAATCCGTTTCAAAATCTGAGAAGATCAGTGCTGGAGGGATCGACTTGGATCGTCTCTGCCTCTATCCTAATGCCAAGCTTCCCGATAAGTTCAAGATGCCTGATATGGCCAAATTCGACAGCAGTGGCGATCCTAAGACTCATCTTTATGGTTACCACGCTGCCATGAAGCTCTTATCAGTAGAGCCCGAGGCCATGTCTCAGCTGTTTCCTCAAACCCTCTCGGGCCCTACTTTCCACTGGTTTCTATCACTCGACATAGCCAAGGGAAGGACTTGGGAGGACATTGGAGCTACGTTTATTTCGTAGTACAGCTATAATTCCCAGTTCAAGATGACTACTCGTGAGTTGGAGTCCACCAAAATGGAAGTAAAGGAATCCTTCGCGGATTTCGTCAAAAGGTGGAGGGCCAAGGCCTCTCAAATGACCGAACGCCCAAGCGAGAGGGATCAGCTTCGTATCATCTCCCTCAACCTCCAGCCCGATTATGCTAGGCACGTGGTCCTTGTTCAAGCATCCTCCAATTTTGACACCTTTTTCGAGTCTGGCCTAGCCATCGAAGACGCACTATAGAGTGGGATTCTGTCGAAAGGGGAATCTCCTAATCCGCCAAAATCAAAGCCTCATGCATACTCTGGAAACACTAATGCACTGTTTGGGGAGGGACTTACTCCAACACCACGACCAGTGGTACCAATGCCTCTTCCTCCAATACTACCAATCACATTACCGATGCCAATCAAGTGCAGACCCCGCAAAATAATCGGCCTCGCAATCAGCCTCGCAGCTTCTCTGCATTTGAGGCTCCATTATCCTCTGTAATGGAAAAATTGATCCAGTCAGGGCATCTGAAACCCCTCGACCCAACTCCTTTGCCTAAGAACCCTTCCCCCAACTTCAAGGCCAACCTCTATTGTGCCTACCACCAAGGGGCTGGTCATCTTACGGATTCCTGCTTTCGTCTCCGTCATGCTATTCAGGATCTCATAGATGAAGGAACTCTTCACGCTCCACCTCCGTCAACTCAAAAGCCAAACATCCTTTCCAATTCCATGCCAAAGCACAATGCCGTCCCGCGCATCAACCAAATATCCATCAGCCCCACTGATACTAACCCCAGCTTCACTATATTTAACCCTACCGACCACATAACCTCAACAGATCAACCTAGGCCGGTCGTACCCATACCTTCTCAATCCGAAGCAGAGATCTTCTATGTCCACCTGGAGGAAGGACAATCGTCCAATTCCAATGCGCCCTCTGCATATCTACAGAATGGAGCGTTTGTAACGCTTCTATCAGTGACATATTCCACCAATCCATCCCTTCTGTGTAGCTCGACTCTGCCTCTTCCCTGGACAGCCCATATTTTAATGTGACGGATCCGAACCCCTCTCCAAGTCTGATGAGTCGTTTCCGATCTGTTATTCCCACTCTACCAGAGCAACAGATTGATATACAAGCAGTAGGTTGGGCCATAGCTGATAATGATGACTATGCTACCCCCATAATCAATGAATGGACGGAACTGGAATTGGACGGTTTCCCCCAGAACCCTGAATACGTCCCTTTTGACCATGCTTGGTATGATGCCTGGATGGCCAATTACAAAGCAGCCATGCTTGATCCTTTGGATGGGTTCTCGTTGGACATGCTATTTCAACAGCCTTAGCCTGTTCTGCCCGAGAAGGAGTACTATTGGGATCCTGAGCCTGCTTGGTGATTTCCGTTGGGGTTTGACCCTAATCCTCTCTAAGGTTACGCTCTGCCCAATCATGAAATTCAGTTTCTGGAGGATGGTCTTGTCCAAGATGAGACTCGTGTCTTGGGGGAATACATCTTCCCTTCTACTCTTGACAGGCTGTTTGACTCGATGGCAGACATCGAATATGATCCTACATTTTACATCGTCGACGAAGAACTCCCGCGCCCTATAGCACCTTTCCTGCCTGAAGAGGACTACAGCATCATGGTTACGAACCTTGTACCGCCACCTAATCTTTGGGACGTTGATGATGTAGTAAATATCCAAGTTGGATCTGAGGTTTGGACTGTCAATCGCTCTTTCACTGATGGAGGGCTTTGGGACGTCCCTTTTGTTGCTAATACGGAGCCCGTCTGAGAGGCTGTAGCCGTTAAGGATCTGGACTTCTGGGAATCACTACTGTTGAAAGATTTGGCCGAAGACCTAGGTTTGGACATGGAAGTGCCTATAGCTCCTCCGGCCTCTGACAAAGGGAAGCGCAAATTAGGGGAAGTCCCTGCTAATCTTTGGGATGATAGTCAAGACCCTCAAGTAGTACCTTCATTAACGTTCTCAACATTACAAGTAGTGGACGAGTTTTTCAGCCTGCTAATCTGCAAGCTGAGAGTTCGTCCAATTCTTCTAACCGAAAGAACGAACCTTCCGCTTTCTCAAGGTCTGCACCATTTGAGGTACCTATTAGCTCCCCGAATGATGACATGATTCAAAGGCAACTGGAGCGGATTCCCGCTGCCATATCGCTCTGGGGACTAATCTGTTCCTCCTGTGAGCATCGTCAGAAGTTTTGCCACACTCTCTCTCGTCTTGAGGTTCAACCGGACGTCACGCTCGAAGCGATGATATCTCTTATCCTCCCGCCTACTTCTAAGCACACCGTGGTTTTCACCGACAAGGATCTACCAGTGGAAGGAGTTGATCACAATCGTCCCTTGCACATCACTGTTAAATGTCGAGGACTCTGGGTTCCGACTGTTCTCATCAACAATGGTTCGGCAATCAATGTTTGCCCTTTAAGGGTAGCTTATCGTTTGGGACTAACTAAAAAGGACTTCGCACCTTCCAACATGGCTGTTAAAGCATACGACAGCACTCGCCGCGTGGTCGAAGGTACGCTTGTGCTCAAACTCGATGCAGAAGGATTCGAGATGGATGTCGAGTTCCATGTAGTTGACATCCCAGCCACCTTCAATCTCTTGCTGGGAAGGCCGTGGCTCCACAGATCTGATATCATGGCTGTACAATCTACTCTTCATCAGAATGTTATGTTGGGACTTCCTACCGGCACCTTGACTATCTGCGGGGACTCGGGCATTCGCCCACTTAAGGAGGATGGCACACCTGTTCTGGGGATCATGCACGGCGACGAAGATGTCAACCTCGGGGGTTTCTCTTTTGACACTTCTGGCTCGGTTTTGGACATCAACGTAGATGGGGACTTCATCATAAGCTCTGTCGCTCTGGACATTATGAGGAGGATGTCCCATCTACCTGGTCTCGGTTTAGGAATTCACCAACAAGGGATCCCAGAGTTCCATACCTTTCCTTCCTGCGAGGGCCGCTTTGGTTTAGGGTACTCTTCCTCTGCCAAAGATGCCAAAAGAAGGAAATGCACGGGAAAACCTCGATCTCTCTATGGTGAACCCGACAGCTACTTTGTCCGTGAAGTGGGAAATAATATCTACACCGGGCAGATGAAAGGCATGCTCAGCCACTAAAAGATGAAGTAGTTTTTGTAAATTTGAAAGATGAGGACGATCCCCGGATGTCTCAAGTGGGCTCCACGTTAAACCCAGAGGAGCATTGTGGCTTCAAAGAGCTCCTCACTAAATTCAACGATGTCTTTGCATGGTCTCATCAAGACATGCCCAGTATTGATCCTGAGATAGTGGAGCATCAAATCCCTTTGCTACTGGATGCTAAGCCAGTAAAGCAGAAGCTCAGACGGATGCGGCCAGACTGGGTACAGAAAATCAAGGAGGAGGTCACCAAACAAATCGACACTGGATTTCTGGCGGTCTCTTAGTATCCCACTTGGGTGGCCAACATTGTGCCCGTTTCCAAAAAGAATGGCCAGATTCGTGTCTATGTTGACTTCCGGGACTTAAACAAAGCAAGCCCTAAGGATGATTTTCCCTTGCCACACATCGACGTGCTTGTGGATAATACTTCGGGGCATGCTTTGCTTTCGTTCATGGACGGTTTCTCAGGCTACAATCAGATCCTTATGGCACCTGAGGACCTTGAGAAGACAACTTTCATCACCGAGTGGGGAACTTATTGCTATTTGGTCATGCCATTTGGTTTGAAGAATGCATGTCCTACCTACCAAAGAGCTGCTACGACCATCTTGCACGACATGATGCACAAGGAGGTTGAAGTCTATGTTGATGACAAGATTGCTAAGTCAAAAACCCGGGAAGGGCAAATTCCTGTGCTAAGCTTTTCGAAAGACTCCGTAAATTCCGAATGCGTCTTAATCCACAGAAGTGCACCTTCGGAGTCACAGCAGGCAAGATGCTTGGTTCATGATCACTTCTTGTGGGATTGAAGTTGATCCATCGAAAATCAAAGCAGTACTTGAGATGAAGCCATCAGAGTCTAAAAAGAGAGTGCGGAGCTTTTTGGGGAAGGTTCAGTTCATCAGCAGATTCATCACCAAGTTAACTTTGACTTGCGAGCCAATGTTTCATCTACTCAAGAAGGATACCCCGTTTGTATGGTCGAAAAAATGCCAAGCGGCCTTCGTTTCAATCCAGAACTATCTACAGAATCCACATGTTCTGATGCCACCAGTGCCTTGGAAGCCCCTGATTCTTTACTTGTCTGTAAGCCCTGCATCCATGGGATGCTTGCTAGCTCAAGAAGGGGACAAGGGAGTTGAGAAAGCCGTTTACTACTTGAGTAAGAAGATGGTTGGGTCTGAAGAACGCTACACCGCCTTGGAAAAGATGTGCTGGGCCCTTGTCAGGGCCTCTAAGAAGTTAAGACACTACATGCTGGCTTACCCAGTGAAGTTGATTTCTCGAATGGATCCTCTCAAGTATCTATTTGAGAAGCCTGCACTCACGGGTAAGTTAGCACGTTGGTTGCTTCTCTTGGTAGAATTCTATCTCGAGTACATCACGAAAAAGTCAGTAAAAGGGCGTGCCGTTGTAGAATTCTTAGCTGACCACCCCGTGGATGGATCCGAGGATTCAGATTTTGTGTTCCCGGATGAGGAAGTGCTAGCAGTTGTCGAAGACATTTGGACTCTTTACTTCGATGGAGCAGCCAATCAGAAAGGGTTTGGAATCGGGGTCTTGCTAGTCACCCCTGACGGTTCTCATATTCCGCTTGCGTTTAAGCTCAATTTTGACGTTACAAACAACCAAGCCGAATACGAGGCCTGTATTGTGGGTATGGAGGCTGCGCTCACGCTCAGTGTTGAGAAGCTCGAAGTCATCAGGGATTCTAATCTCGTTGTATCTCAAGCCAATGGGGTCTGGAAGGTGCGCGAAGAGAAGTTAAAGCGTTATCATCAAGATTTGGAGGGCTAATTCCTCGTTTCAACAAAGTGACCTTCACTCACATCCCCTGGCTGAAGAACCATTTTGCCGATGCACTTGCGACCTTGGCTTCCATGATCGAGTTGCCTTTGGGAATTAAACTCTGCCCTATCTTAATCGAACAGCGGGACTGCCCCACTTATCAATACGTCAACGCCATTGATGATGTTGATGATGGCCTACCCTGGTACCACGACATATAGAACTTTGTTGATAGTGGCTTGTATCTAGCCGAGACCTCTAAAAAGGATCAAACTTCATTACGAAGGATTGCTACTCAATACATCATCTATGGAGGGAAGTTATATAAGAGATCTCATTGTGGGATGCACAAGCTCTGCGTCAACGGCACCGAGGCTGTCAGAATCATGGAGGAAATCCACGAAAGTGTCTGTGGCCCTCACATGAGCGGCATCATGCTCGCTAGGAAAATCTTGCGTCAAGACTACTTTTGGTCTACCATGGAATCTCAGTGCATGGATTACATGCGGCGATGTCACAAGTGCCAAATCCATGCTAATCTGATGCATGTTCCACCCTCTAACCTATTTGGCATGGCTTCGCCTTGGCCTTTCTCTGTGTGGGGTATCGATGTCATCGGCATGGTCAGGCCATCTGCTTCGAATGGTCATAGGTTCATTCTTGTAGCAATCGATTACTTCACTAAGTGGGTGGAAGCTTAGTCGTACAAAACCTTGACCGCAGTTCAAGTCGCTCATTTCATCAGGAAAACATCATCTATCGATATGGGGTTCCCCATGCATTTGTATCAGACAATGGGAATCATTTCAAAGGCAGGGTTTTGGAGCTTTTCGAAGAATTCAAGATCCAAATCCATCATTCAACGGTCTATCGCCCTCAGACGAATGGAGCAGTTGAAGCAGCAAACAAGAACGTCGAGACAATCATCAAAAAGTCTGCGGGGTCCACCCGGGACTGGCACGATCAACAACCTCTAGCTCTTTGGGGGTATAGAACATCGATCCAAACATCAACAGGGGCAACCCCCTATTCCTTAGTCTATGGGATGGAAGCAGTTCTCCCTATAGAGCTCGAGGTACCATCTCTGAGGATCATAGTAGAATCAGAACTCTCGTAGTCTGAATAGCTCAGTGGAAGATTCGTTGAACTCATGCTTTTTGATGAAAGGAGGCTCCAAGCCTTGTATCATGTTCAGGGGTATCAACGGAGAATTGCCTGGGCATTCAACAAGAAGGTGAAGTCTAGAGACTTGGTTGAAGGGGACATGGTCACAAAGGAGATTCGGGCGCCAGTTTTCGACCCCGCGGCAAATTCTGCCCTAAGCGTTCCGGACCTTACATCATCAAGACCATCCTTTCTGGGGGAGCGGCTCGGCTCATTGATCTCGACGGCAACGAGTTCAACACTCTGGTTAACCTGGATCAACTCAAATGCTATTATCCCTAAGAGAAGCTCGTTGGACTGAAAACCACAAGGGTGGGCGGTTCCAAGCAAAAATTAGAGCAAGCCTGCTAAACCGAAAATCTGAGAAGGTGGTTTAGGCAAAAATAAATAGGCATCGATCAAAGCTCGCTAGACCGAAAACCCGAATGGGCGGTTCTAGGCAAAAATTAGAGCGCAAAATGAGAGCTAAAATACCCGAGCAAACCTTAGCCTGAACTACGTGCTGACCTGATTCCTTGAAAAGGGATACGTAGGCAATCTCTCTGTGAGATTCCGTCACAATCAATCAACTTGATCCACGGTTTCCAATTACCAGGGGTTAACTCAACGCTCGAAACGACGCGGTGTTCAACACTTGAATCAAAAGGGGAGAACTCTCGAACTTTCATCTTTATTTAAATTATAATTTCTATTACACAGGCTGAGCAATCTTAAAAAGAGTTAAGCATAAAAACAGCATAAAATGCTCGAGGTCTTAGCGGGCTCACAGTTTATCCTAGATCATCAAGGTCCGTCAAGAGTCAGTCATTGTTTTGCCTACTTGCAATTTCTCTTCTTAACCATACTTGATATCGGTGCATAAGCTCTGTGCTAAAATCTGGGTCAGCTCCTCCGAGTTGCCTCAGACCCCAGTTGTGCTCGTATCCTCTCAAATTCTAGGCAGTGAAAGCAGGGACTTGGAAGTCTTCGATCCCAGCTCGGTGGAGCCCTTGGCTCATTCTTAATTGACGAAGAATGCGACCAGGAATATAGAATGTGAAAGCGATCAGTCCAGCTATCACCATTCTTTCGAAACCTGCAGAATTCAGGGCCATGTCCGGGATGTTCAGGGCCTCATGCCTCGAAGTGATTTCATTCGGTAGCATCTCTCTCATGAATGTATACCATTGATGCATGGTCATTTCCGGGTAGATCATGCCTCACTGATGCATTCAACCAGGCAGATGGGGCCAGTTTGCTTCTGGTGCTGTGAGCAATCCCAATTTGTCAGACAGCCAAAGCTGCATGAGTGGAAAAATAAGTAAGGAGTCATATAAAGCTTGAGTGGAAAAACAAGTGAGAAGCTTCAATATAGACTTAGCCGAGAGATGAGGTAAAAATAGAACGTGCGAAAACCGAAAAAAAGGTGAGCTGAGTGAGAATTTACCTGCAGTAGGAGTAGACTACCGCCAAAAATGTTTGTTTGGCCAGTAGAAACCAAATCGAAACCCATGAGTGTCTCTGCCAGAACCAGCAGCACCACATTCCTCCGGGCACCCATTTGAGTAGCAACACTCACCAGCATGGGGTTAACTTGCCATTTCGGAGATACCAGTAAATAAGCAGCCAGCACGTTGATTACCAGAGCAAATCGACGCCGAGCCTGCAGGGCTGTATCCTCTATATTCCCTTCCGGCCCATACCACTCCATTAGGCGCATGATGTTGATCTGCCATCCGATTAGCAGACTTTCGGCTGCTCCCCAAGTGATGTCAAGACTTGACTGTCGGAGCTTTGGTATATTTTTCCTGTAAGGTAGCACGACAATCACACTCGAAGCAACTCCTTGGAGGTACGCTTGGAATTCCTCCACGGTTGGGCACAGCTCGTTGGCCCCAAACCTGAACACGTGAACCTCTGGGTCCCAGAATTGCAGAGCTGCCCTCAGAAATTCGAGACGGACCCTCACATTGTGGAGAAAACGGAAGGCGGCCAGCCCGTGGGACCGGAATGACAACCAATCTCCAGCAACAAAAGCCATTAGGTATTTGTAGAAATTTCAAACTGTGGAAGTGATGCCTCTCATTTGCAAAATATTGGTCTCTTTATAGCCAAGACGTGAAAAACATCCTACTTTCCCAGGGCAAATATCCATACAACATGGCATCTTCTTCTTCAAAGCAAGGGCATCTGCAGACTGCCCCTAAAGTACTCTGAGTGTTTAAGGACGATGACAAGGCTCGTTGGTCTTAAAGATCTGAAGCGGTCAAATAAAGGTGGCCTGGCACGGACCAATCATCGAGCGATGATCTCATTCCATCACGCGAGAGAGCAATTATCCACTTCATCGCGTGATAGACTCACTTCATCACGCTATAGTTCAATCTGCAATTTGACAGATTACACCAGCTACTGTCCAATTTTGGTCACTTTTGGTAGCAAGGGTTCTTTTGCAGTTTTAATGGTTCCAGCAAGTCACTATGAGCATATACAACTGTGTCCAAGCATCGGATTCGAGATATTGCGTTTAACGAAGATTTTGGACCCTCGGCGGCCCGTTTCAAGTTTAAATAGCCATTTCGGGAGTTCAAAACTCATTTCAAAGGTTTACACCCCATTCTCTCATGCCATACAGGTCATGGTAGCCTAGTATGACTGTACGGAGGTGTCGGTTTCAGTCCGGGACATAATAAAGTCATATTTTTCCATCTCGTGTCCATTTTGTGTCCTTTGTAGCACTTTTTGGTCTAATTTGTATTTTAAGACGCGTTTCTTGGTTCCGTTGACTCATATAGGTCGTTTTGCACATACATGATCTTGCGAAAGCGTCAATTTTATCCAAGTCAGAATATTTTGAGTTTTGGCTATGAACGCCCGAAATTTCATTATATTCCTCTCTATTCCTCGTATCCTGGCCGTGTCCTAAGGTACATTCTCGTTGTCCTTCTGAGCTAGTTTTGTCTATACATATGTGTGTGTCTATGAGCAGTCTCAGTACATTGTCAATGCAAGTATGGTATTAGTGGCGAACTCTTATCTACTCTAATCTATTACAAGAGTAAGTAAATTGAAAATGCAAATTTTATAGCTAAACCATTATCTACCCATGTCAAAATGAATAAAACTACTGTGCGTGCGGCGCTTCGGCCACCCAAAAGTTGTCATGTCAACTCGGGCACACTCGCCCATCAAGTCAAAAGGGCACGCAGGCCTCAAAAACGTCTATCAAAGTAGCAGGCTAAGGCACTCTGGCCTTAGATCTATCTACGCGAGCTCGCAGGCCCAAAGGCAAAAATCAAAGTGCAGAAAGTAAGATGAGGCTTCTTGATAGCCCTCAGTCCTCCTCGAACCAGTCACCCTCTCCGTCGTCATCGTCGTCATCTCTCTCTCTCAGATGCTGCCTAAAGCCAGGATCGTCTACTGAGTCGTCAGAACCACTGCTGTCAGACGCGTCGTCTCCCCCTCCTTCTTCTTCCTCTTCCTCCTCTTCGTCCTCCTCCTCGGAGACCTCAGACAGGATCAGTAGCTTCTTGCGGACCGGCTCATCTTGTCAGGGCCTCTGGCGCATCTTCAGTTGGTACCTCTCCTGCGCGTTCCACGGCCTCTCGGGCCGCCTCCTCACTCGCGGCAGGTGGCTGTGAGCCCCGCGTCTGTGGTCTGGTGGTAAGTGGAGGAGCGGGAGTCCTAGCAGCCAGCTTCTTTTATGGAGGATCTCGGACGCTTTTCCTCTTAGGAGCCGCCCGTCCCTGCGCCTACATTGTAATTTTTATACATTAGCGTATGTTTTGCATATTGTATGTTTTAAAAGCAGGTATGATCAATCCCCAGTCAATAGTAATCAAAGCATACTGTGTATCGGGCGAGTGTGCACAATTTTTAGTACCGAATGTAGGAATACATCAAATGCAGGAATGTATCGTTTGTGGGAATGTATCATTTTTCTGAAAGATATACCTGAGATCTCCGAGCCATCGGCGATGGATAGCGCAAGTCCAATGGCAAGCCACTTGCTACCCTTCTTACCATGTTCTCCAACGCGAGCATGATCCGAACAGCCTCGTTCACCCACTCGTTGGGTACCTGCAAGAATAATTTGAACATGAGCAATTGGGCAATATTTCAAACTTTATAAAAGCACAGCAATAAAGGCTACAATGTCTTACTGGCACGGTAATGAGCGCTGGCTCAACTCTGGCAGGGGTTAGGCGTAGCTCAGCTGGATTGCCCTTAGAGTCTACCACTGCTATCTGCCACGTCAACTCTGGTGGCCCACCTCTCACTGGTCCGCTCGAACCTCGCCTTGCGCGACTCTCACCACTACTCTGTCTCCCCGTGACAGCCCTCCTTTCCTCAGAGGCTCCACGAGCCTGACTCCGGACCTCTCTGAACTCTTGCACCCTCAATGGCCCCGCCAAGCGCTCCCTTTGGTAAGTCGCGTAGTCCATGTCAGGACGCAAGTGGCATATCAAGTCAGTATCGGGCCGCGTAAAGATCTCCAGCTTGGCCAAAGTGTACTCCCCTATGTGTGAAGCACGTGGCGGAAGCAGTCCGGGCACCTGAAACCCTGCATAGCCAAGTGATTGGCGTGTCACTCGGTCACCCAAGTACCACTGCCAACCAAAAGCTGACTCCAGCAGCACCCTGCTCGCCGTCACAACCCTGCTCCTGGCCAGGTATTCAGGCTCTGGCTCTGCCACCTTCAAAGGATCCCGCTCGATCTGCACAGGCAAACCATGCAAGTATCGATCAGTGACAGCATTGAAGCGATAAAAAAGGGTGCATATTCCTGTTTGATAAAATCATGTTATACCTGTGAGGGTCGAAGCTCGTCAAGGTATATCCTGAAGCCATTTAGGTCACCTCTCCCTCTCTTCTCTCCCATGTTTTTCTTGCTCCAGATATGCGCACGCGGGAGGATCCCCAAGTCTAGGCTCTTCGTCACTGGACGGCACATGTTCAAAACCTCGTAGGCCCAGAGTTGCATGGTTAACAAGAAATCAAATCATCAGTACAACGCAGAAATACTATTGAGCAGGTTATATAATCAAATGGATAAGTGTATACTGAAAGTAGGCATTACTCTATCAAAATCATACCTCCCAGATCCGCCAATACCCAGCAGTGCTCATCTCTGTCCTCGACGAGTCCCCCATAAAGCCATAAGTTGCACCAAGTGCAGCTCCTCCCCAGTAAAAGCGTGAGGCCGTCCTCAGATCTCTCAATGCAGGCAAGTAAGATAGGTGGACCTTGTTACGCCTGTTCGGGTACAAGGTAGCACCAAAAAGGTACAGCAGGTACGCCCGGGCCATTTGCTCCGCCTCCTGCTCAGTCGTCACCTCCTTTTTGAGGTATCTGGTAAACTGCCCATACCTCGCCATCCCCTCCTCAACCTTGGGCACTTCTCCCAAGAACTACTCCAGGCCTGCCTCGTCCTCCTGAATACCCGAGTCAAACGCGATAGGCTCGCCCCCAACTCTCAAGCCTGTGATCGCCGCAAAGTCAATAGGCGTCACCGTCATCTCCCCGGGCAGTAGGTGAAAGGTATTGGTGGTATCCCTCCACCTCTCTGCAAGTGCAACCAGGACAGCATGGTCATTTCTGACCAGAGTAAGAGTCTGTATGAACTCCCTGAAGCCTGCCTCATCCACCAACTACCTCACTCTAACAGGTAAACCCTCGTATAGTGCCAAAGAGCTACACGCACCCCCGAAGCCGCGGATGTCTCTCTGCCTCGCTCTCTCCTGCATCAGACATGGGAACAAGCAGCAAGAAACGAATCAACATGCAAAGCTTTCATTTTCAAGTTCTAGGTAATCAATGCAACCTGACAACAGATGGTTGGTTCAAGTTATTATGTTTCATGCGCGACATTCAACATGAAATTATAGTATCGCCATTCGAGTCTACTTCAAGGATTACTTTACGTATTTCGGTATTCAAACACAAACATTGTATTTAAATGTGTAATAGCAAAAGGAAATGGGGGATTTTCAGAAATTTACCTCAGACCAGCTGCTCAAAATATGGGTCTCAGGGTCTCTTAGAACAAGCTCGGAGTCGTACTCCGCCTGCCGTGGCCTATATGCTGCAAGACCCAACAGTCCAAACAAGTGTGGAACGGGTAACTCATATCCCTCTGTTGAAAACGGAACACGAGTCAAGCTCTCTGCCTCCGACACCGCTGTCACCCTAGGACCGTGTACCCTAGCTCCGACCCTCTCCTCGGTCTCTGCGTCCCTCAGGACCTCCCCTCGGCGGCTCTCTCCCTCTCGGCTCTCGCCGCGGCCTCTGAAGCGGCTATCACCATCTCCCGCTCCTCTCGAGCCTCCAAAACAGCAGCCCCAATCATGGGATCCTCCTCGAAGAGCCAGGCTAGTCTCTCCTCACTCAGAAACTCTGCGAGATCCTGTCTCATAATCGGTCTGTGGCCCGACGATGTCGCTGCTGGCCGGAACAGTACCTCCTCCTCAGGAACCTCTGTGGTACCCTCCTCCTCAGTCACCACACCCTTGCCTTTCGCCGGATCCCTCGGCGGAGTCTCACTCGGCCCGGCACCGCCACTATCGGCCCCTTTACTGTCAATACTCTCTGAACTACCACCAACTACCACCGAGCCACTGATGGCTGTACTCGGGTCTAATGGCTTAACAACAGGACCCACGGCCCCGAATTCCTCCATCGCCCGACAATCTAGCTCCGTCGCGCGATGCTCGCTATCGCCACCTACCTCCTGCAAGTGACCTCATCCGCCATCGCCGCCGCCTTTTACCTCTGCACTGGTGTCTGCGATAGCCTCCACCGGCGGCTGACTCTCTGTTTCAACCTCCATTGGTCCTCCCTCGTCCTTTGGACGATCAACTACATCTCCACTACCCTGGTTGACGCCGTGGTCCGCCATGAGCGTCGGCATGCGTGTGGATTTCTTGGTTTTGGAATAAAATCAACGTTTTGGAAGAGGAGTTTGAGAGAAAATAAGAGTTAGGGGAAGTTTGAAACTGCTATGAGCGGTTTCAAAATGTCCCCGTCGATTAAAAGAGAACAGGTGCAGGCCGAGTCTAGGCTCTTTCAAATCCAAGCCCTAACACGCCTCCGTCGTGCGACAAAGTTGCTCCTTCGCGCGATGACCCAATTGGGCCTCCAGGCCCAATCCAGTCGTTGGCCAGGCCCGATCATGTTACGGAGACCCGTGGTTCCTCATTATGGCACTGCAACAGATTTAAATAGTGTTCATGGCCGGAGCACTTTTGTATCCCCAGCAGCAGTCCGCCAGCGCACATTCTAATGTTCAATCAGCGATGATCCATCCGTCCGATATAAAATCAACGACGATCCATCCGTCCAAATTATCAAATCAACGACGATCCATCCGTCCAAATTACAAATCAGCGACAATCCATCCGTCCAAATTATCAAATCAGCGACAATCCATCCGTACAATGTTCAAATCAGCGACGATCCACGGGGGGGGGGGGGGCGGGAATAGAAATTTGATTTGATCTATCTCGCTATTTTAATTGTTATGGGCTCTATTTTAATTGTCGATTGCTAATTTAAAATTTGCTTGCTATGATCTGTTAATTATTTTTATTACTTCTTGATCATATTGCTATTGTTGCATATGTTGAGGGGAGCATATATATTGGGGGAGTATTCGCTCATTTATTACTTATCATTGCTTTTAAAAATCATACTGTGTGTCATCATCAAAAAATAGGAGATTGTTAGATATAATTGATTTCGATTATATTTATGACACAATTATTTTCTTAAAACCTATGTTAAAATAATTTGATGCACTAGCTTTGAAATGAACCAACTTTCCACTATGTTCGATAATTCTTTTTTCTCTGTGGCTTAAACAATACATGGTACAGCTTGTGTACAAACCTTTTTTTAAAAAGAAAAGTTTCTAGCCCTTTCTTGTTTTAAGCATGGCCATTAAAGAACTCCCTTTACCAAAAATAATTCTTTGGTCCATGATTTCAGGAAAATGACAGCCAAGGACGTGTTTTGATAATTAATACCCGCTAATTAACAAGCTAAAAATATTTGTTAATGTTGAAAATGTCATTGGCGGTTATTAATTATCAAAACACGTCCTTGACCGTCATTTTCCCGATTTCAGGAAAATAGCTTTGGTCCAGATCGACCTTTTTGGTTGTATCCATACTGATGACTTTGGTCCAATCACAAAGTTTCAGACCCAATTGTTTGTTTTTATCAAAGAGGTCTTCCTGTTCTACATAGAGGTCAACCTAAATTATCAATGGTTCGCCTATTGGAAGATTGCTTGTAACGACCCTTATTTTTGGTGAATAAAAAATAATCGTTAAATATTTAAATTTTATTACTTGGTTTTGTTTTTAAAATCTCGTTTTTATTTATTTCTTAGCCTTACTTTTCCCAAGGTTACTTTTCTAGATTTCTTGTAGGTGTTCATGCAAACCTAAGATTAATAGCCTTGAACCTAATTACTTTTTCCAAAGTTACTTTTCTAGATTCCTTGTTGGTGTTCATGCATGCAAACCTAGGATTAATAGCCTTGAACCTAATTACTTTTCCCAAAGTTACTTTCCTAGATTCTTCCTACATATTATATATATATATATATAGACACATGTGAAAAAGGACGAGAGAACGAGAGAGAGAGAGAGAGAGAGAGAGAGAGAGAGAGAGAGAAACGTGTGTGTGTGCATGTGCCTACTTTATCCTAGAAAGCTATGCTTCCTTACGCTTTTTAGCCTTTAAGCTAATTACCACATGACACCATTCCTAGACTATAATTATATAGGATTTGCCGAAAAAGCTTAAAATCCTACTTGTCTTATATAGCATTAAGCCTAAAAAGAAAAAAGATAAGACAAGTCATGGCATGCTTGGAAAGCTTGATTGGACAAGACCATGGAACAAATCCATGAGAGAGAGAGAGAGAGAGAGGGCCGGCCATTTTAGAGAGAGAGGGAGCCAATGTTTTGCTATAAATAGGACCCCTCACTTGCCTTTCAACTCACACCTTCCATCTTTCAACTTCTCTCTCTAGAATTCTTGTGTTCTTAAAGTTCTTCCTTTATTCTTGAGTTCTTCAAGAAACTCATCCAAAGCCGCCACTAAACCACCACTCGACCACCCTCTCGATCCAAAAAGTTTAGTAGTTTAGTCAAGAACTAGTTTCGAGAGAAACCTTTATCTTTCGAAGCTACCGTAGGAAGTCACTCCATTCGATAGCCGGCATACTTTTTTTTTCCGTAGTCGTCACTAGGGGGGGGGGGGGGGGGGGGGGGGGGGGGGGGGGGGGGGAATAGAAATTTGATTTGATCTATCTCGCTATTTTAATTGTTATGGGCTCTATTTTAATTGTCGATTGCTAATTTAAAATTTGCTTGCTATGATCTGTTAATTATTTTTATTACTTCTTGATCATATTGCTATTGTTGCATATGTTGAGGGGAGCATATATATTGGGGGAGTATTCGCTCATTTATTACTTATCATTGCTTTTAAAAATCATACTGTGTGTCATCATCAAAAAATAGGAGATTGTTAGATATAATTGATTTCGATTATATTTATGACACAATTATTTTCTTAAAACCTATGTTAAAATAATTTGATGCACTAGCTTTGAAATGAACCAACTTTCCACTATGTTCGATAATTCTTTTTTCTCTGTGGCTTAAACAATACATGGTACAGCTTGTGTACAAACCTTTTTTTAAAAGAAAAGTTTCTAGCCCTTTCTTGTTTTAAGCATGGCCATTAAAGAACTCCCTTTACCAAAAATAATTCTTTGGTCCATGATTTCAGGAAAATGACAGCCAAGGACGTGTTTTGATAATTAATACCCGCTAATTAACAAGCTAAAAATATTTGTTAATGTTGAAAATGTCATTGGCGGTTATTAATTATCAAAACACGTCCTTGACCGTCATTTTCCCGATTTCAGGAAAATAGCTTTGGTCCAGATCGACCTTTTTGGTTGTATCCATACTGATGACTTTGGTCCAATCACAAAGTTTCAGACCCAATTGTTTGTTTTTATCAAAGAGGTCTTCCTGTTCTACATAGAGGTCAACCTAAATTATCAATGGTTCGCCTATTGGAAGATTGCTTGTAACGACCCTTATTTTTGGTGAATAAAAAATAATCGTTAAATATTTAAATTTTATTACTTGGTTTTGTTTTTAAAATCTCGTTTTTATTTATTTCTTAGCCTTACTTTTCCCAAGGTTACTTTTCTAGATTTCTTGTAGGTGTTCATGCAAACCTAAGATTAATAGCCTTGAACCTAATTACTTTTTCCAAAGTTACTTTTCTAGATTCCTTGTTGGTGTTCATGCATGCAAACCTAGGATTAATAGCCTTGAACCTAATTACTTTTCCCAAAGTTACTTTCCTAGATTCTTCCTACATATTATATATATATATATATAGACACATGTGAAAAAGGACGAGAGAACGAGAGAGAGAGAGAGAGAGAGAGAGAGAGAGAGAGAGAGAGAGAGAAACGTGTGTGTGTGCATGTGCCTACTTTATCCTAGAAAGCTATGCTTCCTTACGCTTTTTAGCCTTTAAGCTAATTACCACATGACACCATTCCTAGACTATAATTATATAGGATTTGCCGAAAAAGCTTAAAATCCTACTTGTCTTATATAGCATTAAGCCTAAAAAGAAAAAAGATAAGACAAGTCATGGCATGCTTGGAAAGCTTGATTGGACAAGACCATGGAACAAATCCATGAGAGAGAGAGAGAGAGAGAGGGCCGGCCATTTTAGAGAGAGAGGGAGCCAATGTTTTGCTATAAATAGGACCCCTCACTTGCCTTTCAACTCACACCTTCCATCTTTCAACTTCTCTCTCTAGAATTCTTGTGTTCTTAAAGTTCTTCCTTTATTCTTGAGTTCTTCAAGAAACTCATCCAAAGCCGCCACTAAACCACCACTCGACCACCCTCTCGATCCAAAAAGTTTAGTAGTTTAGTCAAGAACTAGTTTCGAGAGAAACCTTTATCTTTCGAAGCTACCGTAGGAAGTCACTCCATTCGATAGCCGGCATACTTTTTTTTTCCGTAGTCGTCACTACCGCCAAGAAGAACGGTAGATTTTCCATACCTACTTTCTTTAAGTATACGTAGTTTATCCGTGCACTCTAAGAATAATTAGACTATATGATTTGTCGTTTGTATGATAAAATGCATGAGAACTTGAAAAATATTTTACTAAAGATTTGAAAGGGAAGGGGAGTATGTTGAATAACTCGACTTTATTTCCAAAAGAACATGTGTTGTTTTATGGAATTGGATAATCTTGCTAGTTTAGTT
The DNA here is from genome assembly GCA_019656295.1 of Rhododendron mucronatum var. ripense. Classification (NCBI taxonomy): domain Eukaryota; kingdom Viridiplantae; phylum Streptophyta; class Magnoliopsida; order Ericales; family Ericaceae; genus Rhododendron; species Rhododendron mucronatum. Next base: position 8,019,098 of record BPLT01000004.1, on the reverse strand, counting down.
TCAAGATTACAATGAATGATTTATGATTACTTACGTGAAAAGTCCTACCGTGGAATCTTTGCATGAAAACGAGACACAAAAACCAAGAAAGTAAAAACATGACACTTAGGGTGTTGTTAATGAAAGTTGTGTTTTGAAAAAGGAAATATTTTGAAACCGCAATATGGCCGGACTTGCCCATTGGGTAGTGTGTGTTTTTCGAAAACTCAATGGGAACCCGGAACGGCGGAACCATTGTGGTATACTCGGGAACCCGGAGCGGTAGAACCGAGGGATGAATTATGGTTTGGTTATCCGCAGAGAGGAGTCAACGCAATTGTTTTAATGATTTTCGAAAACCGAAATGGGAACCCGGAGCGGCGGAACCATTGTGGGATACTCGGGAACCTGGAGCGGCATAACCGAGGGTTTTGAATTGTTGATTGGTTATCCGTGGAGAGGAGCCAATGTCAAATTCCATGTTTTGTGTGCCAATGGGAACCCGGAGCGGCGGAACCGAGGTTGGGTGTGTTAAAAATGATTTTTGAAATGTTGATTTGGAAAAGTGAACATGATGACACGGTCTACGATGAGTCGCGTAGGAGAAACTCAGATATCACAGACACCAACGTTAGCCTAATGAATGTGGATGTGTCATTGTTAACTGTTTTGATAAATATACATGTACTATGTGGAAATAGTTATGATCTATTGTTTGTAAGTTAAGGGTCAGTGGGTATGAGATTATTCTACTGAGCTCTCGTAGCTCATGGTGTTACCTTTGGTGACCCTAACATATTATACTGGTGGCGACGCTGGTATAATGTGTCAAACCTTGTAGATGACCAGGGAGAGCGGTACACTTTGGAGGCTTTCGGAGCCGAAGAGCTGGCAAGGATGGAGGAGCAGACGGAGCTGTAGTTAGGAACCTTAGTTTCCCTCACTTGTGTAATAAAAGTATTCTTGTGAGAATTATGATGTAATAATGAGCCAGACTCTATTTAGTTTTTCAATGAAATTGCCTATTTAACGTTCCCAAAATTCGGGGCGTTACATTGCTCCTCAGATTTTGATACTTCGCAGCCATTGTTGACTCTAGGCTTCATAGTTAATACATGGGACCATTGCAAATAAAATTTTCTAAAGATTTTAGCTCAACATTCATAAAGTGCATCTAATGAAGATCAATTGTTGCAGAATAAATATCTCAGCTTAACGGAAAGAACACAACATTAATATTTTCTTTCCTATAAAAGAAGGGCTTTTGCTCCAGAAGAAAAGACACCAAGCTTCACCAGAGAAAATACTCAGAGCAATATTCTTCCTCTCCAACACTTCATTTTCACATTATTAGTTTGAGGGATTTGAGGGAAAATTATCATATCTACTCTTTGAAGAGTGTTGTAATTGTGAGTTACAAATTTCATTATCTTTTGAGAAATTCGAGTTGTAATACTCTATCAATTGTAAGAGAGGAGATTATAACTAAGATAGGTGATTATCTTGCTGAGGTTTTTTCTTAAGATTTTGGGAAAAATCCTAGCAATTCACTAGCTCCTCGAGAAAGCTAGTGGTGTAATCTATTCGAAGAATAGTGAAAACTCAAGTCGAATTTTGAGAAGTGAACTAGGCTACGTCTTGTTGAATCACTATACATCCATTGTCAAATTTTTCTGTTCCTACTCTTTACGCATTTACAATTCTTATCTTGCTTGCTTGCTTAGTGCTATATATTGTTGCTTGGTAATTAAATTTTTTATTGGGCATTATTATTAGCAACCCTATTCCCACCACTAAAAAATCAATTTCACCAACAAAATCGAGTGAATTAAAAAAAAAAAAAAGGGACAGATTTACCATTGGAAGTAGAGAGAGGCGCCGATGGTGGCTTACGGAAGACAATATGTCATCGAGAGAGATTAAAAGTGAGGTGTTTAAGAGAAAGACACAAATTTATCGTTGGGTGTTGTTGATGGTTGTCGGAGAAAGCAAGGCATCGTGGAAGAAAGAGACAAACGAAACCCTATTTCTTATTCAATGAGAGACAAATGGATCAAGAGAGGGCAAACCAAACCTAGTTATTGCTAAGACTTAAAGATGATAGAAAACGGAGCAGGAGGAGGGGAAGGAAAAATATGCAGCAATTTTTTAACCCATGAGACTAAAAAGTCTCCCCACGGTCTCTAGGTATTCTAAACCTATGCTCTGATACCAAGTTGTCACGCTCTAGATTTTCAACATAAATGATAACCATTTGTATTAAATAAAATCCTCGCTGAAGTACAGGTAATACCCAAATACCATTTCTTTCCCCTGTTCTCAAATTAAATACAACTATTTCAATCCAAGCAATACCCGAAGAAAAATAACGTTACAATTTACAATAACCATTCTTCTAAAGACTCCTCTTGAATACCTGTCAATACTATAATCATGCATGCACATCAAGTACGCCATGTCACCTCTTTTAAATTGTACATAAAATGATAATAGGTTTGAGCAAACACACGCTCAGTAGAGAATCCGTTACACAAGCTATATGAAAATGTGATGAGATATGCACCAAAAATGAATGAGTTTCTATGAACAAACATGAGCAACGAGGTTTTACCACAATAGACAAACAGACATCGACTTCAATGCTTTAATCATCTTATTGGAATTCCTATCAAAGCGCATGTCAAACCAGAGACTGTACTAAGATCACATCAAACCGAACAAGCCAATAACAGATTTTCAATCACTTCATTTACTTCATGCGTGAACACCACAATCCATCTCAATTTCACATTGCTAAATATCAAATCTTTTTCCCTTAAAACTTTCATTTTTACTTCAAAATGACTTGTGAAAACAAAACCAAACCAATACAGGTCAAGCTCCATGATTCGAGCTTGAATACCGGATTCCGTTGATTTGTGCCCAAATACCGGAAGCCATTGATTCACTCAAGAATACCGGAGGATTTTATATCAAAAATCCCTTTCCCTTTTAAACAATCTTATTTAGTAAAAATCAATATTTCTTTCTTTTTCTCAAAATCTCATATCTCATCAATCAAGATTTTCGCATGTATCGCGCCTACTCCGGGACACATCACATATAAGTGATGCCCATAATGTCATATCTCATCATATCCGTACGTGTCGATTAGTCAATCACAATTTAATCATCCCAAACAGTTCTATCACAATATCGATTTCACTTCAAACGTTCTAACGATCTACCAATCCACCACATTGATTACATTTCAAAACATTCCAAACTGTCAACCGTATCATGACTCCAACTAATAAATTAATACACGCCTTTCCCTTTAAGTATACCACAATACCCCACGTAAAGTACCAACCCAACACCACCCTACGGTATACCCCTTGCTAATATCGACACCTAGAGCTCATGGAATGAGCATCGAAAGAGTTAGAAGAAAAACAACAAGACAGATCATGAGAACACGGATTTCGATCTAACCTTTCGAATCATTAAACGAACACTCGATACCCATTCACACTCACCACAATGCCTCGCATAACCTACGATACTCCTAAACACCCTTACGATATATCATTCGTCTACAACAATACCAAAGTTAAGTTTAATAAGTGTCTCGGGAATGGGAACGATCAATGAGTCCTCAAATGACGAACAACCAAACTTAAGGATGGTTTAAAGGTGTTTTAGAGGTGCTAGAAGTGATCAGGAGTCAAAACAATGGAGTTTGGAACAAAACAGCAAAACTGTCCTGAAGCCCATTTTTATCGATACTAGCCAAATTAGTATCGATACAACAGAGCCTTAAACCGTTCCAGAGAATCTGGTATCGATACTAACCAAAGTAGTATCGATAAAATGACAGTTCGAGCAAATTTTCTACAAATTTTCAGGGATTCAACTCAACAACAAACACAACAATCTAAGGCACAAACCAAGCATAAAATCATCACAGAAACCCATAGAGTGAGTAAGAAATCCCTACCTCGAGTATCAAAGCCGAACCCTAACGAGAGATCGAGCCCTAACTTCCAAAATCGACACCGAGAGCAATACACCTCTCAATCCGGCCTAACCCTTACTCCAAAACGCGTATAGAAGAAGGATTGAAGGTCAGTTCGTATGGGTTTTGAGTTGGTTTGGTGAAATTTGGGTGAAGGAGTGAGAGAGGGAGAGAAGAGCCGAGAGAGGGAGGGAGATCGGGAGTTAGAGAGAGAGAATTTTGGGGAATCATATCCCCTACACACCCACCCACACAGACATATATATACTCCCAAAATCACAAATTTGCACAAGCACTCTATAAACAACCTTCTCACATTGAACCAAAATCAAATAATTCAATAAAATCTCTCATTTATTTCACATTTTAACATTAATAAATCCTTTAAACGATTTTCGAAAATACCGGTCTCTACATTACGTACACCGAGAGAGATGGATAACAACCGAAACCGTGGTCAAAACATGGATTAAGTGGGGGATACTCTAGTATTATCCATATGTATCTATCTAACTTGTATCTATGTTTTGATACTTTGGTTTTCATATTACTAAAGTAGGAAAAATTGACAGAATATACAGGAGAAAATAAGAGGTGGAGAAAATAGATGAGTGATGACAATTTCTAAGTATGGATCATGATTTGTCATTATACCAAAAAAAAAAAATGGATTTTTATCTTGACCAAACAAGGCATAAACTAAAAAAAATATTATATGGAAACGTTTGAGATGTGTTGAAATTGACACATTTCTTGCACGTGGACTCATCCAACCTCTTTGATGTAATGGAATACATTAGAAGGTAGCAAGAAATCTTTCGTAATTAGTATTTGATTTGCTTGGATGTGAATTTTATTTAATTGGAGGTGATTAGAAATTAGGGTTAAGTGAGTATTTTCAATTAAGAAAGCTGGGTGTTTGGTAACAATGAGAACATTTGGGTATTTTTTATGCGAAATTGGAGGTGTATTGAAATGAAATTGAGCTGATGTGGAGCTAGTTATGTCGAAATAGGAGTAGCAAATATAGGTGTTTAGTTTTGTTTGAGAAGGACAAAAAGGGTGTTTAGTTTTGTTTGAGAAGGACAAAAAGGTAATTTTCAACCATTAAGACCTTCCACCTGTTTATCATATCAATTACAAAACAAACCAAGTGTATACATATTTTTTTAGAAAAATTAAACAAATATAGTAACTTTTATTTTTGCTCACTACTGATCTGTAATTATTTTTGCATAAAAAAATTATACAAACGGTAAAAATTATACTACAAACCAGTAATCCACTGCTGATATATAATTATTAATCGTAAAAACCCACCAGAACCCAACCGGAGTATGTCTTCTGGTTGATTTAAAACCCTAAAAACACTCTTGATCTGATCTCAACAGTTTCGTCATCGTCCTCCCCTTGTCTGCTACTGCGAAAGAAGAAAAATGGCGAAGCCGCAACAACAAGCATCGACCCTAGAAGCGGGTCCTCTACTGCTAGTCGTTCTAATTGTCGCTCACGTCTTCGCTTTGGTACGTACAACAAGTATACAATCATATCTCTAACTTCCATACACGCCCTATTTCCAATGGAATGTGTATTTATGGATGCGCTTTTGTAGGGCTACTTGATTTACCGTTTAGGCACTCAGAAACAGCCCCAGAGAAGAAAGGAACACTAGTGGCAGCTCAATTTTTTACGGCAACATAGAAGCAGGTAAAAAAAGAAGCCCTCGTTCGTTGGTTTCTTAGTCGAAAACTTGGGTAATTGAAATTTTAAAAAGTTGATTGTTGTTGGGAATTCGGCCAAACAAACAATCATGCAACGCGTAGAATAATCGAGAACAGAAAACAAGAACGCAAGCTACAGAGATTTTTACGAGGTTCCCCATCACAGCTCACTCTAATTTTCACTATGTATCAAATGAAGACGTACAAGTTACATTGGCTGTTGCATATAGCTAGTTACCGTCAGCAGCGAAGTGTGACCCAAATCGATTCAGGCTTCACAAGGCGAACAATCTCATTACAAGAATGCATTCTGGGTCCATGTTACATGTGCTTAAGTAGTTACTTGTGTTTCTGAAAGTAGTTGTGGACTGTATTTTAGATATTTGGAGGCTTTATGCTTCTTAGTTTGATGTTTTTCTTTTTGGGTTCTGGATATAAGGTTTTTGAATGGTTTCCATTCCCAAGTTTACCTACCATTTTTCTTGATGATGTTTGTTTATATTTCTCCATCTACTTTGGATTGCTATGTAGAAACACAATGAAGTTATTTGTGGGAGTGAGACACTAGCTTCCTCTGCTAGGTTCGCATTTCAAATTAACTCTTATGTAGTTTCCTGTGAATTGGCTGAATCATATTTCTTTCGTATTGCTAGGCACTCGGTTTTTCTTTCATTGAGAGGGAATTAAATTAACTCCACCACGTGGTTCTCTCTCTCTCTCTCTCTCTCTCTCTCTCTCTCCAAAAAATCATCCAATGGGGTCAACGGTTAACTTGGTGAAATATGAGTAATCTCAGGCCATGAATATGTTCTCCCATTTCTAGTGCAATATGAAGAACAATCGAGCAGTCGTGATTTTGGGATGTGTGGACTAGTGCAACATATTGTTCTTACTAGTGGCTGAGATTGTTCACACTTCACATTTTAGACCATTCATGTCCAACCTCTCTGGCATGTCATTTGGTTCCTAGTATTCTAAAAATTCTGTGTCAAATAGGGCATACTCATTGCATTAAGAAATTGCCTTTTCAAGGGATTAGGTAGAGAGAGTGTAAGTATTGTATGTCTAATTGCAGGGGTTGATTTTGTGCTTTTTTGTTTTAAATTGGTATCCTTGTCCTTCCCACCTTCACATTTTTGTAATGCAACCCAATCTTTTCTCAGAGTGCAAGGGGTTTACTTAACATCTTTTTACCTTTTTGGTTGTATTTGGCACTCTGACCTACGGTGGATAGATGCTGATGTAGGATTCTGTGTTTGTGGTATACATATTACGTATCCATAGCTAATTACATCGGTTTCTCCTCAAGAAAGAAGGTGCTGTGGGTTAGTAAAATCCTACTGAGATACTATTTACTTATTTAGTGGTGGAGTGACCTTTAACTTTGGACATTTAAATCCACTTGAACAGCCAAGAATTCATATAGCCAACCCCAATTAAGAGGCAAATAAGGCTTAGTTTAGATTGGTATGGTTTGTTAATACTTAATAGAAACCAGCCTACTCCTTTGTGTGCTGTGCATATAACGCTGATTTTTATAATTAGAAGATTAACTTTTATGGCTTCTTGTAGAGCCCTTTGCCATCTCATTATCCTCTTGGCAATCAAGTCCAGCACTATGTCTCTCTTGGATTCTAGTTTTAGGTACTCTAATACCTGTATAGTTTGGATCTATGAAGATCATATTGATTATTGGTATTATGCGGGATAACCTAGAACCATTAGAATGCATACTGACATGCTTTGATAATTTGTTATGTTCTTTTAAAAATTAGAACATAAGTTCCAAAATTAATCAAAGGCATAGTCAGCTAAGGGATTCATGTTTAATGTCATATGGAAAGTCCAAACCCGAGTTTACTGCCATCATTAAAGAAAATACAGACCAAAGCTTAATTGCAAAAGCATGCTAAGCAGAGAAACAAGTCCCATCAAGCTAACTTGATCTCTGTGTAAGTTTAAGTACTGTAACAGTTGGGGTGCCATACGTAACTTGGTTCTGTAAAAATTAAGACAGAAATTTGGTATACCTTTATTATACTAGTATGCTTGCAGATGTACCATGCAAAGTACCCTGCCCAATCAACATGTATTTTTTTGCAGTATTCCTGCTTCATGGGTTTTGATCCATTTGTCCTGCAATACCTATCTCTGTTGCGATCCTTTGTCTAACCTTGACGCAACCTTGAATGTCAAATTTATTAATAGTTGTTTATTATGGTAGTTTTTGAAATTTCAACATGTGCATGAATACCAATAAAAGAGTGAATCCTGTCTTCATATCTGCATCTCTTATGCTTTAGGCTTTTAGCTCTTATCCAAACATGACAGTGAGAAAATACATTCGTTTCTTCTCTTCTTTTTTACCCAGACATGACACCATAATCATTTTATTTATTTCCTCACCTAATTCACCAACGAGTTGGTAATTACATGCTTGTGTCCTCTAATATAATGAATGATTACTATTTTCCTATTTAGCAGTTTGCTTGATTATACATCTTTTAAGGTATTTTCCTTGAATATACTTTCATTCCTTCTTGTATTAGAAAATCTCTCTACATCTTGTGCTTAATCGTAGAAGGTAACTGATAACTACGATTTTCTTTCACAGGAAATCTTCAATTCATTTGTAGATTGGTCCACCGTAGATTTAAGGTTCTTATACAAGGTGCTTTATGAAGAAATCACAGCTACCTTCTTTTGCTTGTAAAATTCCTTATCCTTATCTGTGTCAGGTAGCTGCTTGATATGGATGTGTCGATGTTTGATATCTCTGTTATTCAAGACAGCATACAAATTTTGTTCACTATATATTAAGTTAGTTAGCAGTAGCTAACATTGATGTTGCAATTAGCTTGTTTCGCTCTTTGTAGGATCAGGATTTAGTAGTTTTAAAAAATGAAAAAAAGAAAGAATATATATTGGATATGTGCTACGGATGTTGCATCTGTGCCTTTCATAACTCCACTATATCTGATCTATTGGTGTCTTCTGTTTCGCGAAGCAGTTGAAACACCCACGGAGAAGAGGTGGGCAGGGAACAGAGAGGGAGTGCATTATGGTTAACTAATTAAGCGAACAATCTGCTTGATCAATTTTCGTACATTCTTTTATTTATTTTTCTTTAATATCAATGTATCATAATCCTACTCTTTTTTTCTTTTTGTCGGATACTCCTACTTTGATCCAACGAACTCAACTCGGTTAGAGGTGGAGTCGATGTAACGGGACCCATCATGGTCTAGGTTCTGTCATAAATTTACTTAAACCTACTGTACCTTGTACATTGTCCACCCTCTTGTGCTTTATAAATTGGAGAAATAGGCTAATATGGAATGAATGTTAGTTACCCTTGCTTCACCAATGCCAAGAGCAGATGTTTGGAGTCAAAAATTTTATATACTTTTTTGGGTAAATAAAATTTTATATACTTGTTATTGTTGTAACTGCACAAACGGCTACGTGAGGTTAGTTACCTTAAAATGGTTCGCACATTTGTACGTAAGTCGTTTGGGAAGTGATGTGATGTCCCATTTTTGTAGCAAGAGAGAACATCATACATGTAAATGTTGGAAGTACTGCCCCAAAATTTCGTTAAAGAATCCAAAAAAGCATGGTACTTAAATAAGCGAAGGCAACATGAAATGATGAAATACGTGATGTGATTGTGTTGTGTCGTATCGTATGAGAAATAAATTTATAAAAACTAAGAGATAATAACCCTTATCCAGTAGAATAGTAGTCAAGTTCGGGTGTCAATTTGCATGGACAGATTGATTTCTAAATAAAATCGAAAAAAATAATTTTTTTTAGTTTGATTTAGGAGACTAATTGAATCCGGCCCCCGATCTCGAGTTTTAAAAATTTTAGTTTTCTATACATGATTTTGAATATTTTCGATAATTATTTATGTATAGGTATATATAATCTTCATAATTTTGGTTTGATTTGATAAAAAATCGATTATTTTATACTCCGTATTTTCATATCTGAATTTTTTTTTATAGATAAAAGATAAATACGTGACTGTTAAAGTAGCTTAAAGAAAAATAAAATGATTGATATATTTTAACTTCATTAGGCATTTATGGATACATATTGGCATTTCTTTCTTTTTTTTGACAGTCAGGAGTGTTACCTTGACAAAAGAGGGCAGGTACACGTCGACGGCTGTTTTATTTATTTACTTTTGGAGCTGGGGTGGCCTGGGAGAATTGGGGGTGTCCGTGCCACTCGCCATCCAAGTGGCTCCGCGGGTGGCGGAGCTAGGAATCCCAGTTAGAAGGGGCACATGTTCATGTATATCAACCAAGTCATTGTTCAATTATTGATCATCCATTCGGTTTTGCACTTGATTGTTCAATTTTTACTTCGAAAAGCTAGAAAATGAGTTGGATTAATTCAAAACATGCCAATTCGCTATTTGCTACGATAAAACAAGCATTTTAATTCTTGAAGGGGTCTATTAATTTTGTTGAAAATCCACGACAACACAGTAGACAATAAGCCCAATACCCAAAATTCAAATTCCTCAAACATTTTTTGAGTAGGTTGTTTAAAAAAGGAGACGTGTAGGGGATAAAAATCCAGGAGGGACACGTGATCCCTGGGCCTTAATTCCCTCCGCCCTGCATTTTTTCTATACATTGGCATTAGGTGCTGATCCGGGTCTCTCTCTCTCTCCCAAACCACCATGGTTGCATTGCTCATTTGCTCTATATATTGGCATTAGGTGCTGATCTCTCTCTCTCTCTCTCTCTCTCTCTCTCTCTCTCTCTCTCTCTCTCAAACCACCATGGATCAACCACCAGAAAAGGTCCAACCCGCAAAAACCTTCTACTTCAAAAACCTCCTAACCATCCCACTCTTCTTCGCAACACTCGTCAACGGTCTCTTCACCCACCTCCCTCTCCTCTCCCAATTCAACCCCTCCCCATCTGCTCCTTCTCGTTTTGTTCTTTCGATAAGCACTTCTCCTTTTAATGTTTATTCCAACATCGATTCCTCCCAATGGACCAAACTCCTCGTCTTTCCATTCTGCTACCTCGTCATCCTCTTTGCTTTCCCTCTCCTCTCCGCCATGGTCTCCAACCCCGTCGCCTCTTGCAAGCGCCTCTTTATCACCCACCTCTGGGTCTCGCTTGCTATGTTTGTTTACAATGTTGTAGTTTCAGGGTCAGCCCTCGTCTTGGTCGCAATCAATACCCATAACTTGGGTTTGCAGCTGGTTTCCGCCTTCGTTCTGGGTTGCTTAGTGTTTCTTGTTGATGATGTGACGTTGTGGCGCTTGGCTTCTGTGCTTGAACCCGATCAGGGAGTCGCTGTGATGAAGAGGAGCTATCTGTTGGTTTGTGGCGTTAATGCGGTTTTCGCTTATCTGTGCATGGGCACTGACTTGGTTATCCTAATAAAGAACTGAGGAAGTTGGAACTCGGAAGTCCATTCTTTGTTCTCACCTTTTTCGTTGTTACAAAATGATAAATATGGTTTTTAATGGCAATGGATTGGTGACTGAAGCCTCAAATTGATTCTCTTGGTAATTTCGGTGAAGCGGAATTACCTGCTAATATTACTCTTCCTAATTCATGGATATTGGTGGGTATTATATGATGGATTCGCATTTTGTTTGTTATGCTTCTTGATTTGAACTTCAATGTCTAGCATATATATACGTACTCATCTGTGTTTCATTTCTTGCGGCCGTCAATAAAAGCCAAGACAGCTGATTTTTGCTCCTAGATTTTTGTTATGCAGCTGGAGAACTATAAGATTCGGAATCGAAATATGAGCAGAGGCGAAAGATAATCGTGCCCATCGTGATTAGTACGACAGTTTTCATGTTTACCGGATTAGTTAGATGCTATGGTGTCCCCGGTCATTTTGGGGACACCGTAATTTTTGGCATAACAAAACCCTTACAAGTATAACAAAAATCATTACAAGTATAATAGAATCATAACATGGCATAACCAAAGCATAACTAAAAACCAATCAAGGCATAACCAAAAATCAACCAAGGCATAACCAACCAAGTTATGCCTTATTATGGTTTTGGTTATGCTTATAATGATTTTGGTTATGCTTGTAATGAATTTGGTTATGTTTATAATGGTTTTGTTATGCCAAAAATTACGGTGTCCCCAAAATGACCGGGAACACCGAAGTCATTCCCTTAGTTAATTAGTTCACATCTGTATTTTTTCTGGGAATGACTTTGGTGTCTCCGGTCATTTTGGGGACACCGTAACTTTTGGCATAACAAAATCATTATAAGCATAACCAAATTCATTACAAGCATAACCAAAATCATTATAAGCATAACCAAAACCATAACAAGGCATAACTTGGTTGGTTATGCCTTGGTTGATTTTTGGTTATGCCTTGATTGGTTTTTGGTTATGCCTTGGTTATGCCATGTTATGGTTCTATTATACTTCTAATGATTTTTGTTATGCTTGTAAGGGTTTTGTTATGCTAAAAATTACGGTGTCCCCAAAATGACCGGGGACACTATAGCATCATCCATTTTTTCTTATTACGGTATGCATGCCTTCTGAATATTTCAAAGTACTGTATATCTCATCGTCATCTATAGATTGCCTTTACCTTTATAGTTTGACTCCAAAAGTTGTATAGTTGATAAGGTTGTTCTTTGTGTGTGCATGGGGGCAAAAAACACAACACAAGCCATGCGTGATTGTTGCTGTGGACATTTTGATAGGGAGAAATCAATTCATTCGAGTTGTGCAGGAATTTGTTGGGATAAAGATTTATGTTCCTTGTTCTCTAGTAAAGGGGGCTTGTGTGGGGGAGCAAACCCACAAACCAAACCAACCAACACAACTAACCCTTGGGGCTATAGCATTTCAATATGGAAAATGCATTTATATCGCTTTGACGACACAAGCGGTTGAGAATTTTTCATTTCCAAATTCAGAATTCTTGTTTATCTGTATGTTCTGCTGCAATTCCATACTAGAATTAATACAATTCCACATTTTCAAGAAAACCAATGGGTTGCCTTGATTAGGACAAGGAGTTGCAGGTGATATAATTTGGACAAGTTCCCAGGCAAGTTCACATCTTCCCAGGCAAGTTCTATATATGGTTCTGCAATTTTGATGGACTTCAAACAAAACTTAAACCAAACAGCCCTAATCTTTAGCAGGCCGAAATCTCCTTAAAATCTTTCTACTGCAAAGTTTCTGTTTTTTGATAAGTTCAAACGGCAAGGTTATGCAACAAACGAAAAGTGTAGAAGCGCCAACAAGTCCTCCAGGAGGAAATATGAAACATTTGAAGTCAGCTTTCTTAAAGCAATTTCATTTGAAATGGAAAATGAGGTTCCGTTTTCCGATTGATTTGCAAGCAAGGGCACAAAAATAAAGTCCCAGAACACCAATCAAAATTGGTCGAGTTTCTTTTCAGCACATGTATCTATATATATATACAAGCACAATTTATGGATACCTAAAAGTAAAGAAATATACTGGAACCAACCTCCATCTTCAACGTACAATTACTCATCATGGTGCAACCTGATTACCATCCATAAGTTCAAATCTTCCCGATTATGTGATCCCAGCTCAACATATTATATACGGCAACAGATATAGCAAAATTCACCACACTAAAGGATAGGTTATTAAACCCAACCACCTTAGTATGGGTGAAGCACACCATTCGAGTTGCAAGGCAACGACTACTCTCCAGATGGGAATAATTTGTAATGTGCAGAGTTTGCAGACGGTGGTGACATGTAAGTTGACTTGTTCTCACCATTTGATGGTACATAGATATTGGATGAAAGGCCTGGGATCCTTGGCAATCCAGCGGTAGTATCAGCACCTGACCTTGAATCTCGCGAAAACACGTCAGCTTCAACCTCATCAAGAGTCTACAAAAGAAGCCACTATTTAGACAAAAAGAGTGCATTTGCATCTGCTCGGGCAGTGGAGGAATCTATGTAAGTGGGGGCACCTTTTAAACACATTTCAACATAAAATATAGTATAGTAAGCAAAGTTAGAATAATTAAAAACAAATGTTCGTGCTAAGAATTAAAAAACCTAAAACGAACAAATTGTTTGAATTGCCTAAGCGAATCAAGTCTAAGAGCAATTCACTACACAATATTTAGCAGTTTTGCTCCCATTGTTAATAATTGCTAATGTATAAAACGCACAACCCATGGTTTTGGCATTTTGAATAATTTTGGCCATTATGAATTAGAGAGTTCCAAATAGTAAGTGGCGGCTACATTTTGCATTACAAATCATTGTTCTAATATGTGAAATAAAAGTCAAGAATGAAATGGTATTCAAAATATCTTAGAGTGATCAAAAGTAAATTTATGACATACAATTAATAAGAAAAAATGCAAAATATAAATTTTCTAATTTTAAATTTTAAAAAATCGGTGGGGGCCCGTGTCCCTGCTGGTCCTATACTCCCTCCACCATTGTGCTCGGGAAGCACAAACCGCTGGGTTAACCTCAAAGGTTAAATATTTACTTTCCCTTCTTTCTTTTCAATTTTTTTTTTTTTTTTTGTACAAACCTGAACAGCTTGTTGCAGAACATGGAAGAGCTCCCTTGTCTGTTTTCTTTTCGTGACCACCTCATCATGCTCCTGCAACATCTCTTCAAAAAGGTTCTCTCTGTGTAGACCAAAAACAGATCCTCAATAATGTCAAACTGTTGTGTTCATGCAGCAGAGGAAATCAATGAGACAGTGCCCCATAACCACGTTGGAGCACGAAGGTGGTGTGCTTTGTTTCGTTAAGTTTACATAATCAGAAGGCAGATACTAAAGCCGAAGTGATTAGGAAAATTAGGTTAACTTTCGACTAACACCCCATCAGTGAAATGGTTGGCAAGATAGTTAACAATAACAAATAAGTACCCAAGAGGGTTGAGATAGGTATAAAAAGGCTCAGCCAAATAACTATAACCTGTGTACAAGTAGACAATATTTCAGAACACCCCAGAACGCTATTTGTAAAACATATAGATCTGAAACAATTTATCAACCCGTGTATGAGACAGGTTAAGGGACTTCAATCATATCCTCATCCAAATAACAAATATTTCCATTTACATGAGAAGCCATCTAAATGCAGCCAAGTATCATCCATTATTCTCTGGCATTCAATTTTCTTCTATTTCCTCATTATATCCTCATGCAAATAACAAATATTTCCATTAAATGAGAAGCCATCTAGATGCAGCCAAGTATCATCCGTTATTCTCTGGCATTCAATTTTCTTCTTTTTCTGAGGAAATAGAAACCACGGAACCACATACATCCAGAGCCATCTGGATGCTTCAGAGCAGCACATAGATTATAAATAGGCTGACGAGGCTGTTGAATCAGGCAAAATGCCTGTAGCAATAGAACTTAGCCAAAACATTACAACTACAAATTACAAAGGACTGAAAGATGGGACTATGAGGAAGTTATTAGAGAATGATGGATCAATATTCTACGGACATGAGAATTCATTGTTCATGAGCCCCAAATAACAACAAACAAGCAAAAATTCCAAGCATTGTTGTTCCACAGAAGACATAACCTAGTCAAGAGACTGGCTTAATGGGTCACCAGCTTAATGAGCCACTGGGGTCAACCTAGGAGTCTAGGAGATCATATAATTGCACTGGTTTAATGACGTTGATCACAAGACCTTGTAATATTCTGCTGCCCAAAGCGGTAGGGATAACATAGTCATCAGAATTTCATTATTCACGATCCAATTAGCGGTTTGATTCACAGTTGATGCATATATTTAAGCCTTTTACAATTCAATAGGTATATATATTTTGAATAGAGTCAAAAGGAAATCATGTGATCAAAAGTTCACTATAAGATTCAGTTAGCAATATCCATGTGATTCTAGAAATTATCAAACCCTTCCAAACACCTCAAATAACCCCTTTTTTCCATTGCAAACTCATAATACTACTTCTGGGAGTGCTAATGTGAAGATAACCAATACCATGCACTATGAGTGTTAAACAGTAGCCAGGTAGACTTAACAGGTTCATAAACGTTCTTTCTTATTTTTTCCTGAGAAATGTTGTCTTCAAGGATGTTCACGGCTGTTATTTCTATCCATGAATTATCTATAGGTGTTATGGTGAAACAAACACAACTTTATATGATATGCGTCGGCACAATAAGACTCAACAGTTCCACAACGCTTTTTATATCTGCTACTTTTCTTTTAACAAGAAATTTACAAGACTGTACTATACGTTTCTTTGCATTTGAATTAAAGGGTTCCCTCCCTGCTACTCCTTTTGGTACTCCCTTTAAGGTTTCCAAGTACCTTATAAATGTCAAAAGAGAATAAACTAGTCTTAAAGAACCTCATGGTCAGCAGGATTTGGATGGACATTTTCTATGATAAGGCAACAATCTCCCCAATTAGACAACGTAATCACATCCTTGTACAACTATCACCATATGACGTGTCAGTATCAATTGATTCATATTCTTAATATACAACATCAATTGCTATATTACATTTACCTTTCCCAGTACATTTTGTACTGCAATTTGCAAAACAAGTTTCAACTCCTGATACGCCAAGTTGCCAACTATGGTCCACCAAGCGTTATCCCATGCAATCATGCCTCAGAAAGGTTGGACACGCTCAATTAAATGGGAACATTTATACAGCGGGGGACAAGATAACCCTACCACTATCAAAACCTCCCACACCATGGGGTTCCTCGTATTCTCTCTCCGCGAAGCCATAAAAAAGGTTGTTATAAAAGAATGGCCCATGCATGGAAAAAGGAAACGTCTATTGATATGACAATGGGATAGTAACCCAATCCAAGAGTACAGCAGGTCATACAAATGCTGGAATTAAATTAAATTTCCACAAATGACATATTTCAACATCATTGATCCAATATGGCATTATCCTACATGCCCATTGAAGCCCATAAGAATTGCTTCAATGAACTACAAATGGAAGAAATGGTAAAACAAAGCGAGTGAATAACTCATCTAAACCACGATGCACGAGAGGACTCACTATCACACATAACCCTTTTCTCTTTCAACTAGGAAAGAAAACAATCATCATGAAAAATAACCAATTCCAACTGTTAGATCCCACATCGGCTTCTTGAAGAAGTAATGAATGATATATAATGTAAGGCCGACCAGCTACTGTATAACATGAGGTTAACCGTTTGAGCCACGTGGTTAGGCGAATGGTTAGCAGGTTAACTGGCGCGGATCGTAACAGGTGGTATCAGAGCTTGCACCAACCGGAAGTGTAGGATGGCTACCACAAGGAGACGTGCTTGGATGGGCCCGACAAGTGAGGAGCTTGTCGTGCTTGGGCGGGTCCCACATGAGACGAGCTTGAGGTGCTTGTCGTGCTTAAGCGGGGACTTGTCCTACATCGCTTGGTGGTTGGAAGTGATGGAACTTGGGGTGCAACGGGGACGTTGCGGTCCAAGTGGGGGAGATTGTTAGATCCCACATCGGCTACTTGAAGAAGTAGTGAATGGTATATAATGTAATGCCGACCAGCTACTGTATAAGTTGAGGTTAACCTTTTGAGCCACGTGGTTAGGCGAATGGTTAGCAGGTTAGCTGGCTCGGGTCGTTACACCAATGACATTAATCATTATCAACACAACTTAGCAACTCAACATGTTAAAGAAACATAAACCGAGCTTCTAGATTCTTAATACAATTTTCCGGAAATTTAGAATCCTGAGATGAAAACTCAGCAAGCATTTAAAGGGTTAAAATATTACTAATAGACTCCTTTTATATATTGTCTCATAAGAAAATGGATCAGACATCATACTAAAAAAGTCCTTGTTGTGTGTCATATGCATACCTGTACAATTTTTGTATAAAGGTATTAAGAAGATCCCTTTTCATATGGTTGACCTGGAGTAAAAACACAGTAACAGAACAATAAGAAAAACAATAGTGGACTAGTGGAAGATGACGAGGAAAATGAGTGCACAAAATTCAAGCTAAAGAGTAGTCGGGATGTTCCACACCCACAAACATAAGATTTGAACAACTAGACCAAGGCAAAAGAAGGCCTCAACTAGCATACCAGAAAATGCATTATAGCTTTTGGAACCAAGTCTTGAATGTTCTTTCTGACAATGTCATAGTAAGAGCTCAAGAGCAATTTGGTTATTTTTACTTCCACCGCTTCACCATTTGTTTGTGTTTCTGCTGGCCTTAAGACGGCAGGGGGCTGAAATCACCCAGCCACAGAATAGATATTTGAATCAGGAGTAAAGAAAATTACATTTGCGTCTTCAACATAGAGAAGCAGTTTATCAAGTCCTTTAGAAGCACATTACCTCCCTCAATTGAATCACAGAAGGCATCTGCTCAACATCATGTACTGTTTCACCAAGAGAGCTCATAGCTGAACTATCTGCAGACGATGCTCGACTCCCAAATATAGATGAGATACCCCAAGTCCTCGCGGATGAATTACCTGCCAAGTTAATAGTTATTTACTTGTGCCAAGGAGTAGGTGTGACAAGCATTAGGTGGCGATAGTCATGCTCAAATTTTGCATAGAAGGCCAACTATAGAACGGAGGCTCTGCGAGATTACTGCCACAACCAACCCCTCAGAATCCCACCAACAATTTCTACACTATCTTCTCGTGAAACAATGATAACCGACACATATTCTTTACATAGTAACAGTGGAAAATTTCATAATGCATAAACGGGTGGGGAGGGTAGCAATTACAGCAGTTCAAAGTTATTTTTAGGATACAGGCTACTTTTAATATATCATGATAGGATTGCATCCACCAGATATATGCAATTTAGCTTTACAATAACCAATTAACCATTATTAAAAGCTTCATTTATCAAAGATATACATACACACATAGTGTGTGTGTATACATACATACATACATATGTACATCGATCTATATATGAGTTTAATTTCATTTCATTATTTTATAATTGAGTACTTGAGTTTGTGCAAGAAAAATATATGCATCCACCCGATGGAATACGAGAAATATGACACATCCAAAAAGGGAATAAAAAAAAAAAAAACCCACCACAATTTATACACAAATCAAGTCCATTTCCACCTATCACATAGAAATACACATATGTATATATAGGGATCAATATAATGGTAATTGGCCTTAGAAGCATTTAGTGTTCGACAAGCAGAACAATATATATGATGGGTTTGCTAAGGGGTTGTTTGATAACCCAATTCAGCACTTATTAAGTAATAAATTATAAAGTTGCTTTGATAACCATATTTCAACATACTTAATATTCTAAGTGCCTCTTAAAATGTAGGCTTAATAAGTTACAAAAATTAAGAAGCCTGATACCTACTTAATTCTCGCTAAATATGTCAGTACTTGAATATCACCCATTCCGTTATCACACCATCCTCCACGGCTCCGCTACCACCCACCACTGCCACCATGCCACCGCCGTCACCACTACTACCACAACCACTATTCCATCGCCGCCGCCAACATCACCACTTGACCGCCGCACCACCACCAATACTACAATCACCACTAACGTGACAAAGGTCACCGGCACTCCATTGGCACCACCTTCGCACCAAAATTATAACTTTTTAAATTATTTGACTATGTATTACACATCATGTGAATCTAAGAACATATACTCAAAAGGACAAGAGGGTGGCCAGTGGCGTGTCCAACACTTCTTGTTCTTGGACTCGTATCCAATACTCTATTTTCTACGTCCACAATTAGGAAATAAACATTTTAATTCAGACAAGTGTCACACACTTTTTTTGCAACTGACACTTATTGGTGTCGATGACTAAGAAATTACAACGGCATAGACACTTCTTAGATACTTGCTAACATGTAATTATAAAAAATTTAAGAATTTGATGTGTCACAATGGTATACAACCATTGCGAAACTAAAAATAGATACGTTAATCATTTTCATTTTCACAACAAATATGTATATAAATTTTCAAAGGGATTCCTGGCCTTTATCCATGCCCTATTTGCAAGGACTTCTTAGGCCCCAAGGTAGTCTACATTCTTCAAAACACAAAACATATTATCCATTGTACCCCAAAGTGTCTGTTTGCTACATTTTAGAGAAATAATGCATTCATGTGTCCCTATTCTGCTGTATCCGCATCCTCTATCCGTGTCAATGCTTCTTAGATCTCAACAATAGTTGGAAATCTTGGTAAGTTTCTAATGCAAACTAGTTATCTTTAGAAAATAGGCACTCAGTTTAGGAGAAAAATTTATTAAATTGCAGTAGGTCTACAAAACAAATTATTCCGTATCGAGCATATTCTACCTATTTGATAAAATAGTCTATAGATTGCCCACATGTTTTTTTCTTTTGAAATCATGTCTTATATGCAACCAGATATGGATGAAGAAGATCCAGTCAGATGGCTGCCCCATCCAAGTGGATTATTCTCTATGAATTCAGCTTGGGAAGCCATCAGAATCCAGTTCAGGTTTGGCAAAGCTGATTTGGAACAGAAGATCAGTTCCAAAGTAGGCTTTTAGTTTTTGGATAGCGATTCAGGAGAGGCTAACTACTAAGGATAGACTTTCTGCTTGGGGTATGGATGTGAAGGTTTCTTGTGTTGTATAATATGGGGAGTGAGCCAACAACACTTGTTCTGGGACTGTCCTTCTTCGCTGCTATTTTGCAAACTTTATGG
Organism: Rhododendron mucronatum var. ripense; assembly: GCA_019656295.1. NCBI lineage: Eukaryota > Viridiplantae > Streptophyta > Magnoliopsida > Ericales > Ericaceae > Rhododendron > Rhododendron mucronatum. Next base: position 7,998,682 of record BPLT01000004.1, on the reverse strand, counting down.
ACCAAGAATAGAATTTGAATAAAGGTCTTCCAAATTAAAAGATACCATTGAGTGCTGTTCTCACAATGCGGGGCAGAAAAGTTCCAGGTGTAGAGTAGTTGCTAGGTCCTCAATCGCTGCGACTGTCTATTGCCTTTGGATGGAAGGAAATCGATGATTTTTAAAAAAAAATCAAGTTGCTGCTTTGGAGTAGGTCAATCTAAGGGTAGTGAACTCTATTAGAGATTTACTATTCGAAATGAGAAAGGTGGAACCTAGTAAGAATAATAAGTCTGTATGTAGAATTTGAGGGATTTCTTAGATTATTTTTTGTCCCTCTTAAGTTATGTGGAGTTTTGACAATCTACTTGTGTTATCATATATGTATTACCACAATAGAGGATTCGTCAAAAAGAGTGGATGATTAGGAACACAAAGATACAAAAAGGTTTGGTAATGGAAATTTGGAAAGTTAGCCAACTGGTTATTTCTACATGAAAAGAATTGGGTAAAGTCCACTTTCACCCCCTGTGGTTATCGCCATGTGCGGATACCCCCCTTGTGGTTTAAAACTAACCACATAACCTACCTGTGGTTTTGAAAATGTGCGGATAGACCCCCTGCCGTCATGTTTTCCATCCATATTAACGGAGGTGTATCTTACACATCTCTAGAATGTAATCTGAGTCGTTCATAATGTATTAAATAAAGAATAGAGTATCTCTGTAAAAAATCATCTCGATCAGGCATCAATAACCCAGTGATCTAATTTTTAGTAAATTCAAAGTTGAAATTTTAATTTCATAACAAAATCGATTTGACCATGAGCTTTTCATTTTTTGATTACTTGAATTTTGGCATAGACGTAGTACTCGTCAAAATTTACAATATCAACGGTTTGGATTCAATTTTTGGTATACAGGATGGTGTGGTTAGATTTAAAAAAAAAAAAAGAATCAAGGGACGTGATGGGGGTATAACGGTCTTTTAATGTTGTTTCCGTTAATATGGATGGAAAATATGACGGCAGGGGGTCTATCCGCACATTTTCAAAACCACAAGTAGGTTATGTGGTCAGTTTTAAACCACAAGGGGGGTATCCGCACATGGCGATAACCACAGGGGGTGAAAGTGGACTTTACCCAAAAGAATTCTAACTTTCGAAATGGAACTCTTGTGTTATCATAAATGTCTAGCTATATATTCTCCAAGAATAATAGGGTTTCCATAAGGTTTTGCAATCCTTGAATAGCAATGTTGAGTTTTCCTCACGTCAATCCCACAACCCTCTCATCTATTCTCATTCAATCACGGCAGGGGGGAAGTCAAAATAGAAAAACTTACATTTGGGTTACGGATAATCAGGCTCGAACTGATGCCTTCCATCACGTCAAGGTGACACTCTACCATAGTTAAATTAAATAAACCCATCTTCATAGGGGAAATAAAGTAACTTCTAATATGGTTTTACTTTCATAAAACACATAGGTGCTATTTGTATTTTGAACAACCTGCAAGGGTGTACAAAGTAACTTTCCTTAATTGACATCAACAACAACAAACATCGGTTAGATTGAAACACGGGTACTTGCTACAACAACATATCAGCAACTTGATACAACTATATGATAACTGCATAAACTGCCAGTCTGCCAGGCAATCAACAAGGCATATCGCTTTGGCCAATGATAAGTGCATAAACATCGTCACATAGTCTCCAAGAAGATTAACATACATACCACGTCACATGTACGCAAAAAAAAAAACATATGACGTAGTGGTATACCACAACGGTCTGACCCATGCTAACTCCACAATGAAATAAATAATTGATCTACACAAAGATCAAATGCAGAGAGGCCTGAATTACGATTATATCCACCATACTAAAGTGAAACACGGCTAATTTCTGAACAGTTAATGTACGGAAGTAAAGAGTAACAATAAGAATTCAACATAATTTTCTTGTAAGAAAAAATATACGATAACTACTGACTAAGAATCAAGAGTTTACCAACTGATACAGGTCTGCCATTGTTAGACTGAGGACGAGTTCCCTGCCACAAACGAAGTAGGAAGGAAATTATAAAATAAAATTAAAAAAACATGCTACAAATGTGAACTTGTATCCCAAGTAGACCTGCTAAACGAGCTTCAGGCATTGCTCAACTCAAAACTTGCATAAAGAATAAACAGCACAACATTATTTCACTTGCTCAACTCAAAACTTGCACCAATGACTTTGCAGTGATTGGATATTCAAAAGTAGAATCAGCCGTGTGATGATAATATTATATGTCAAATGGTCGACATATGTGTATAAACTTCTAACGAGACACATAACTTATCATCCCTCTTCAGCAAAGTCTTGCTCTTCAAATGTAGTCAAATTTTGGACTCAAGTAGGCATACTTTTACCCTCCTGGGTAGAATTCAAACCAACTTTAGCTCTGTCGAACGAATTACATGTATAATCATGCCCAGAGAAATTTGTTGGGAAGGACTTCTGGTTTGGCCCTTGAGAGTTGTTAATAAGACAAGGGGTCTTCTATTATTCAAACTGGCCATGGAGGGTTCAGAATGCCCACAAAGATACATGCACCCGATAAACAACGAAATAGATATCTTGCCCTGATGCATTCTTCCCCCTAGATTATCAGATCACAAAAAAATACTTTAAACAGAGAGGGGCCTCAACCTTGTAGCACTAAAGGAAAAATATGCCCCTCATTTGCTTTCCTATTACGTGTTTCTACGACCAACAGTTTCTTTTATTCACTATGGTCCTGGAGTCCCGCTTTTAACAAGGGAACACTTTGCATCCACATTAGATTTTTCTTTTCAAAACAACTTTAGTCTAGTACTTACAAATATTTCAAAACATTCATCTTCACATTCACAACATAAAAGAGGGAAAAGTAATACCTGGGCAGGCAAAACTCCATTCAGAACAGACTTAGGCAGGACAGATCGAGACTTCTGGCCCCTCTCTGATGTGGGTACTTTCTCAACATCATTGACATCCTGATTCAACATTAAGAACAAGAAAACATTGTGACAATTCTCAACTAAACTCCATTTTTTTAAGAGTTGTTGGACTGGAATCTGATCGTCCCTTTGGTGCTATGCGCCGGCCAAAAGTTCTCTTTTTTAAACCCATTTTTAGGGAACTCAATAAAAAAATTAGAAAAAAGGAAAAAGGAAAAATATATTTGGGAATTCGAAAAGGTTTCAAAGTTTTAAAAGAAGGAACAAAATTCTTTATAAAAATCTCAAAAAAACAATAAAAAGGACTATCAAAAAGATTAGGAAAGTCATTCCAGTTTTAAAAAGAAAAAAAAACAAACTCTTATTATTTAGAGAGAGAGATAGATTGAGAGATTTTTTATTTAAAGATAAATTGATAGAAAGATATCAATCAAGCGAAACTAAAAAAGAAAACGATTCTATAAACCTCCATGAGATAATTCTTGAATCTCCGACCAAAAAAAATATGAATGATAGGACAAGCACAATCAGAAACTACATAGATTTAAGGAATTGATTACTATATTTCGAACCTCAAAAAAGGAATAAAACTAGAAATATTCTGTGATTAGTTGGTATTCAAAATATACAATTCAAGTAGGCAAGTCAAGAAAGAGATGGTTGAATCAAAATAATTTTGTTTAAAGTTCTATTTCTCTTCAAGGCAATATGAATGTTCTATCATGTTCAATCAATACACTAAAAGGTTTCTATGAGATATCTGGTGTGGAGGTAGGTCAACATTTCTATTGGAAAATAGGAGGTTTCCAAGTCCATGGCCAAGTACTTACTACTCCATGTGTTGTAATTGCTATCTTATTAGGTTCCGCCACTATAGGTGTTTGGAACACACGAAACATTCCGACTGGCAGTCAGAATTTCTTCGAATACGTCCTTGAATTCATTCGAATTGGTCAGGAGCTCTTTTACCTTGAAAAATCATACAATTACCTCATGGGGAGTTAGCCACACCTACGAATGTTATAAATACTACTATTGCTTTGGCTTTACTCACGTCAGTGGCATATTTCTATGCAGGTCTTAGCAAAAAATTTCTTGGATTTGCAAAAAGAAAACCTTTTTTGAGTTTCAGTCCGAATTCTGAATAATGATATAGATCATGAATCATTCAAATGAAGATTCGTTGCTCAAAGATGTTTATGTTATTTGTATGTGTATCACATATCACAAGACTTGTGATCAGAGAAAAGTATTTCCTCTACGATCCGTTTGTTTTGTGAAAGAGTCGAGTGAATGAAAAAGAAAACGAATTACGATCCGTTTGTTTTGTGAAAGAGTCGAGTGAATGAAAAAGAAAACGAATTTGGAAAGGCTAACTAAAAAAGGATATAGGATAGATAGTTAAGGAGTCAAACGGGATTTTGGGGATAGAGGGACTTGAACCCTCATGATTTCTAAAGTCGACGGATTTTCCTCTTACAATAAATTTCATTGTTGTCAGTATTGACATGTAGAATGGGACTCTATCTTTATTCTCATCCAATTCATCATATCTTCAAAAGATCTGGCAGACGATGGAGTAAATGATTTGATCAAAAAATATGCAATTTTTTATTCAATTCAATGTGAAATTAATTCAAGATAATTGGTCCATTTTTATTATAAAAAAAACTAGGGATACAGATTTTGGTCAATCATTTGATATAGTATTTCAATGCCTATACATATGTATATAGAATTACCTTTCATTTTTTCATAAGTTTCGATACAAGGATTTCTATTCCTCTACCAACGCAATCAACTCCATTTGTTAGAATAGCTTCCATTGAGTCTCTGCACCTATCCCTTTTTTTTTAGCTTTTGGAATCTTTGTTTGTTTGCGAAAAAAGGATTTGGCTCAGGATTGCCCTTTTTTTTTTCGGGGTTTCTCTGAATTTGAAAGTTATCACTTGGTAGGTTTCCATACCAAGGCTCAATCCAATTAACCAGGACTGCCCAAGGAGGTGACTAAAAACCAAGTCTCTGATGACCTCAGAATACCATTCATAGGGCTTGGTGAAAGCTTCAGACACAGTTTCAGGTTCCGGTGTATGAATAACAACCTTAGTCATAAAAGCAAAGTTAACCTCTTTTCTCTGAAATAGTGGGTTATCATCTAACCACATAGTGGTCGCTTGAGAAAACAAAAACCACAATTTGTGTGCTAAGAACTACAGATTTTGTTCCATTCAAATTCATGGCAGTTACCTGAAAAGATCTCTGTTGCTGCATAGCAAGCTCAACAGCTTTGTTCCCTCCAATAAAATTCGGGTGTGAACAATTTATGTAATCCATCTGAACATAAAAAAATTTGACTGATCAGCAGAATATATAGTTACCAAATATAAAATCACTTCAAAATGACCACAAGTAAAAATCATTCACAGGTTAACATTTCAAAAGCATGCTAAATATGTTCATACATAAAGAATCGATATTGCAACACATAATGGACCATGGAGATACTATACTTGACGTGGTGGCCAATGATAACTAAAAAAGAATTACCTCATTTTGAAGCACAAAAGGTGCATTTGGATGCACAGGGTTAGTGCATGACTTATCCTTACATGTCAAACTCTAGCAGGATGGGAAGGGTTGACAGCCTGCACAACCTGAGCTATTCTTTTTGTAGAAAATTTATATCCGTCTCAAAACCAATTGGCAATGAGTGAAGAGGTCCCTCATGTTATTAATTGATCACCCATTCCACTCTCAAGCAATGTGGGGCTATATTTCCTTAACATCCCCCTCAAGTGCAGGCGCTTTTGAGGTCTGTCACGTGTAGCCTCTTTTTGGACCTATCATCGTGCGGTCTGTCACGTGTAGCCTCTTTTGGGTCTATCATCGTGCGGCCTTTGTGCTGGTGTATCATTATCGGGTGTAGATTATAAATTTTTAAAATATGGGGTGAAATGGAACCCCGCTCTGATACCATGTAGAAACTTTATATCCATCTCAAAATCAATTGGCAATGAGTGAAGAGGTCCTTCATGTTATTAAGTGATCACCCATTCCACTCCCAAGTAATGTGGGACTATATCTCCATCAGTTCTATACTTCATATGTTTTCACCTATGAAGCACTGACACCTCTAAAGGTCGAAGTATCGCAGTGTCGGACACGGAAATATTGCGGGGACAAGCATGGGACACGCCACATGGCGTGTCCCATAATTTAATTTAAATTTTTTACAGGGACACGGCTGTGGCAAAACTGTAATTTTTTTTAAAAACTTTGGGAGCCAAACTGTAATATTAAAAAAATAGGGGTCAAAAATTTGGGGCCAAATTGTAATTTTAAAAAAATTTGTGGGTGTCAAACTATAATTATTTATTTATATAAATAAATGAATATACACGTGGCGTGTCCCCGCTGTGTCCGTGTCCCCATTTTTTTAGAATTCTCGTGTCCCCGTGTCAGTGTCCGTATCCGTGCATCATAGGTTTTCACCTTTTTTTTCCTTGCAGCTAGCAATTCAACTTTGTAGGCTTTGCTCCACCCTATGTTACACCGACTCTAAAATCAAACAAAGTACTTGATTGTTTCAACCACTCGACACTAGAATAAGAGTTGGATATAAAGTCTTTTTGACAAGGACATTTGCCTAGTCTACATAGTTACTAGTCCAGTATACTCCACAAAACCTGCATACAATTCCATTTATGCATGAATTGTTCGATAACACCTCATAAACAGAGTTGGCCTTAGAAATGAAATAACACTAGCAAAAAATGGTTACAACATAGGGTTCCCGATTTTAACTTCGTTTCAACCCCACCCCATAAAAAAAACGGGGGGGTGGGTGGGTTGCAGCTGCGGTCGAACTCTAATTCTGGAAATAAGTAGGGCGATAACACGATGAGAATTATATGAATCCAACACTAACGCATACCCGTATCCATACACGTGCAGGAGTTCATGTAATATAGATTCTAGTTATTATTTCTGGACTTTAAGCATATCATTTTCCTTTAAGTTTTGGTATCTTTTAATACGTGCAAACCCAATAACAGGAATAATCACACAGCCATATAAGTCTCAACCACATTAAAAGTCATTTATAGCTAATAAGTAATTGATGAAAGAATAACGTAGTGGAAAAGAAAATAAGCTGTCAGATATCAATAATATAATCCTAACTCAGCTTGAGTTACCCCTTCCTATGGATCATACTAAGAATCTCCGGAGTGAAGGTGCAAGGGTTTCCGAAGACCTCGCACGAGTTAAACTCACAATTATGCTTTGTTCTCTTTGCAACTTAAAAAGAATTTTTCAAAAAATTTCCCCTAGATTCCCCCTACTTTCAACATTTCTCTCTCTATCTCTCTCCATTTATTACCCCTACTATTTTTCAAAAAAAAATTTCAAATTCCAATCCAAACAAAGCATTAATTTTGGGTTGCGATATTTTAGCCCGATACCAGACTTGACTTCAAATTTACAGTACGTAAGCAAGGAGAATTCATATTTTAGAAGTTGAATTAGGAGGAGAACGGATAAAGAAATAGTCAAGCCCCTTTTATTCAACTAAAACTTAGAAAAATGCTAAGAAGGAAGAACGCTTTAATCAATTCCAAAGCATGGTACAAATAATTCTAAGATGGTGTGAACAAATATATCTCAACAAAATTGTCCTTGGAAGGAAAATAATAAAGTACAAATGGAGTGAAATATACGGTCTGCAATTTTGGCAGGAAAAAATTAGTGCTTGCACATAATACCTACATATGGTTCTTTATACAATATTTAAGTCTTAGGATATTCTTAAAAAAGAGGAGAATCAAACCTAAATAAAGTCCCTCTTGCCTTTTCCAGCGGTTTAAGTACACAAGATTGAGAGTTACGAAATCTTATCTTTCCTTTTTGTTGTAAACCTCTCATAAGGAAAAAGATGTAGCATTATGTATTCTTAGAAATATTGGTATTGAATGGGAAGTTACTAGAATTGAAGTGGTTTCTCCTTAAGAGTTTCCAAAGAAGTCTTCCTGTTTTCTCTCTTCAGACAAAAACCAATAATCACTTAAATAAGAGACAAAAACATAAAATGACACTTAAATTTCCGTGTAAAACAGAAGAGGAAGAAGTCTTGCATAGCACTTCATAGTTCAGTGAGGTGACATAATAGAAGATATCGTCTAATAGCAGCATAAGTATGAAATGATTTTTGTTAACATCTCAGCTTGAATATTCCATAATAACCTTGGATGTTTTGCATAACACGTATGTTAGAGTAGTCCATCTAATTTCACAAGTGCTAGGGGAGAATCAATACGGGAATGACATGGAAGATTCAAATAGATGGGAAAAAGAGGAGTGCTTTTTATGTTCACAACTTCAAAAGGATATTCATCTGCCCGCTGCTAATGTATAAGCACATATCATGCTGCCTTCTAGTGCATATGCAGAATTAATGTGTGGAGAAAGAATAAGAAAGGGTAGGAGGAGTTCAAATCCAGCGGTAAAATAAAAACAATAATGTGTGGGTGTCATGTGAAGTGTGTTATTTGGTTGGTTACATACATACAGGGAGAGTTAGTGGCATATAGAAGAGATGCATGATATCTACATACATACATACATACATACATATATATATATATATGTATTAGTATAAATACACACACAAGTACATACATGCATATATAATTATATATACACAGAGGGGGGGGGGGCTTTGGAGGAGAGAGGGGGGATAAAATAGATTTTGTAATACATCTTGTGGACCACTAGCCCAGTAACTTGTTGGCGCCTAACATGGCCCAAAATGTTTGAGCCCAAGTTCCTAGAAGTAGTTTATGTGGTTCCATATATACCAAAGATCACTCAGGTATGTAGACTTTCGATTTGGGGCGGGGTGTCTCGGTTGTCTACCAAATAAGAAATACTACGTGGAAATCTAGCGATAGGTAAGTCTATTAAAGTTAGCCTGGGAGGTTACTCAAAAAACATAAGAAAGCAAGAATCTGGTAGATTGACTAGAAGGAATCGGTGGAGAAATTTTGGTGAAAAAAGGGTGCAATCATGTGACTTTTCAAGATTTATTTTCGCTACGTTTTTCTTGCCTTTTGTTCTACGTATCAAATGGATACGGTCTTGATTTGAGGTAAGTGGGTGTACACAATATGCTCTCTTTCATTGGTGGAGCCAAGATTTTGAACCAAAGGGGCCAGTTTAATAGACATAGATTTTTATCGGAACGTATACTTATTATATCATAAAGTTTTTGCTTTCCAATCATAGTTGCCAAATCGAGAATCGAAAAGGCCCATTTGTGAATCGTGAATCGTTCCGATTCGGTCAAAATCTTGAAAATGCATAAAAAAATGTAGATTTCAAGTTTGAATAATTAAAAGTATTGTTTCATAAGATAAATAGATGATCTAGTGACACTAGTTAAAAAGAAGTTTATTATACTCTGTTTTTTTGTTTTGTTTATTTAACGGACTTTTATATATTAATGTACACCCCACTTGCTGGTGATATAAATTATATACACACCACTAACAAGTATAATAGTATATAATATGCACAGTGCACACCACTAACTAGTGTATATAATATATAATATACACTCCAGTACTCCACTAACTAATATAATATATTATATGCACAACAAAAGTCAGTACCCTCACCGACTGGAAGGAGATGCAATTCAAACATCCATGTCAGGCGTCGAAAACTTCGAAGGAGCTCGAAGCTTCTCTACGACGGCTCTGGACTTCGTGTTCTTCGATGTTAGAGTTTTCTCCAGGTCAGTCAAGAAATTCCGACCACTCGCCTCCCATAAATTTAAGGTATTTTGTGATTTATGTGCAAAAACCCAACCCAACTCGCCAGAAAACCCACTTATTCGAAGACAAGGTGAATCGTGAGAATCGTACGATTCACCTCACGATTCACCGATTCAAAAAACGATTCTGCGATTCTCACTTTGATTCTTACCTATTTGTGATTCATATAATCGATTTGAATCGTTTTACACCTGAATCGAACCGAATCGTACGATTCGAATCGGGAATCGTACGATTTCGATAACTATGTTTCCAATACATTGCATTTGTACATTGAAATGATTATAGCCTAATACAGTTAAAGTATACCAATCATTTTTTTTCCTTTAGGCTACTCCAACAATCACGTGCTTATTTTTTTATGTATAGAAGAAATTGAGAAATGAAAATGTAAAATAACTGGGGTTTTTTTATCAAATCAAACCAAAATTATTAAGATTATAAGTAGCTATACACGAATAATTATCAATAATATTCAAAATTAGGTATATACGAAATAAAAATTTTAAAACTCGAGAACTTAGTGGACCAGGGCCGGGCCTCAACATAGCTCCGCCCTTGCTCTCTTTGGATAGAGTATTTCTTATATTCCACATTTGTCCTCCTCGAATATTATGTCATTATGAACACCATGATTCTAAATGGATCAATTAAATCTGTCTTGGTTGTATGTAATGGATCTAATTAGTAGATGTACATGTGCATTATGTTGCAAGATAACTGGGGCGGGTTTTTTATCACTCATATGCAATCTAAGTGGCACATTCCTTAATGCTTCAAGTGGAATTATTAGACTTGGTGATTATCGACTAGTGATTCAATCTATGTTTGAACAGTGTAACAAACTAATGGCCATTTTGGCTTATGCTTTGTTTGGATTGCTTTTTGAAAAAAAATTCTCAACTCAAAAAACACTCATTACCCCTACTTCCAATCATTACTCACCCCTATCTTCAATCATTATTCTCATTTCTCTCTCCATCTCTCTTCAATCATTACATCTACTTCCAATCATTACTATCATTTCTCTCTCCACTCATAACCCTACAAAATTTCTCAAAAATTCATCCAAACACTACATTAATAGGTCAAAATGACTTACTACCTTTGTCCCAAAATATTTATCCGGTCTGCAAAACGAGAACTAAAAAATAATGCACTTTTTTCAAGAAAAAATTCAAACTTTTTGCATAAATTAAAAAAACTCATCGATATTTAGTGAATTGTTGAAAAAAAATTGAATTTTTCTTACAAAAATTGTATTATTTTTACGTTCTCGTTTTGCGAATTGGATAAACATTATGGGACGGAGGGCGTATTTTTTTTTGTTATTCAAAAAAAATCGCATTTCTGAATTTTGTGTCAAACTTTGCGACTTATTGATTCATCTCATCGAAAGAAATCAGAAAAGTAGAAAAAAATTGATCAAATTTCATAATTTTTTAAAAAGACAAAAATAAGTCAAAAGACAAAAGTCTTTTGACTTATTTTTGTCTTTATTCAAAAAATTGAGTTTTTGATCATTATTTTTTAGATTCTCTCGTTGAGACGAATGAATAAGTCATAAAAGTTTAATGCAAAACAAACAAATGCGGAAAAAAATTTGAATAAAGACCCCCAAAAAAAACAAGTTACTTAACTTCTTTATCCAAAATCGCCCTAATAATCAATGAATAGTGATTCTTATTTTTTCTTTTCTTCCTACTTGTAGAACTTGTTTGACATAATGTGTTTTCCATAGGGCGAATTTGCAACTCCGCTCATGCTCTCCAAGACTAAGCACCATGACTTCCATTCCTGGAGAACACGTTTCCCCATCTTAAAATGACGGTTGTTTCTTCCCATAGGTCAGCAATTGGATTCTTTAGTCCATCAACAATTGTTCAATTTTTTTAATCTGTTCTGCACAGGAAGGAATCTCTTTGTAACCATTCCTTTAAGCCACCATATTCCTTCCTTGTAACCATTTCATTAAGTCACCATATTGAAGAAAAATACGAATGGGAGTATTGATATTAGTTTCTCAGCACTGATAACAGAACTGATGTTAATGGTTGGAAAGTCCGACAAATACTACCAAAGGCAGAACCAACCAAAACTCGAACAAAGGTCAGAACAATGCAAAATCAAAGCTAAGTGTTATATTTTGCTATATCCAGCAAATGAAACTCGAAAGCTAGCGGGCTAAAACCAAACCCTACTAGATGGCAAAAAAGGAAGAAACAAAATAAATAAATCAGCAATTTTCTCATCCAGGAATGCCTGTTTAAACATATAGCAGAGCCCTTATATACATAGACAAAAAAGATGTAAAACATTTCACATATGTGAAAGAAAAACATTTAGGGGTTTTCTCACCCACATATCCTACATCAACAATACAAAGAAACTAAATCCCAAAAGTTATGAATTTGATTCCACTACCCATCACTTCAGTTTAGTGAGCTTAAACCAAATGTAGCAATTAGAGAAAGTTTTAAGGTAGCAAAAAATAGGAGACAAAAAGAAAGTCAGTCAAGTGAGACAGTCAGTTACGCTATAAGAACTGAAGAGGCGACAGGTTCCAGTTAAATCACTACACGGCAATAAAGAAAGCATGTTGAGGCAGTATGAAAACAAACAATAGCATCACACTTTGTTTTTAGAAGATGCATGATTGTGATATGCATATATATGTGTGCGTGTGTGTGTGCAGGAAGTTAACAAAGTGTGAGAATATGGAGAAATTAACAAATCAAGAAGAAAAAAAAGAGGTATCAAGGCTTAAAAAACAGATACTAGTATAGTAAGCATTAAATATCAAGCTCACTTATCATAGAATTGCTATTGACATTCAGGTAGGGATGAATTCCACTGCTAGCAATAAGCAAGGTTATCAAATCATTGTTCAGGATCTAGTAATTCATTCGATACTGTGTCTGCAAGTGGCAGGAAAATAGGCTGCTGCCCATAGCCAAAATGAACATTAATCTCTTCTAGGACTAGTTAAAAAACAACTCTTTTAGAACAGTCAACCCTCCTCGGTGAGTGTCTATGAGGTGAATTGGTAGGAACAAATAAATTCTTAGGCCCAGAACTCCCATGGTTTGTTTTTCCAAAACAGGTATGGACTAATCAAGCCGTTGGGTCAACTTTTCCCATTTATAGAGGCTTAAATAATCAGACTGACGATTAGCTATCTTAATAGAGAATGGATGGTTGGATAACACTAGCAAAAGATCCAACGGGAATAAATGCATGGGCGGGCTTCATACCATTCCTTATCCTATCCCAACCAAACAACAGATACGACAAGATTGAAGTAGGAAAAAATCCCAAGACTTGATACCTCCGGGCAAGTTGTCCCTAATTTGCAGTTCAAAAAAAAGTTGTCCCTAATCTCAATTGTAAAACAAACGCAACTTATATGATAGGATTGACGTAGGAAAAAATCCCAAGACTTGATACCTCCGGGCAAGTTGTCCCTAATCTGCAGTTCAAAAAAAAGTTGTCCCTAATCTCAACGGTAAAACAAACGCAGCTTTTATGTTACGTGATGAAGCCAATCGGACATCATGCTATTCCAGAATATTTCATTTAACAGAAGTACAAGGAGTACAAATGCCATTATAACGGTTGCAGGAAGACCCAATAAGTTTACATGAGGATGGAAGTCCCAGACAATGTGATACACCCTGAAGAGTCCTTGAAAATTATCTATTGGCACTGTAATGATCCCATTCTTTATTATGGATATTGACCTTCGTAACCAGAGCATCTGATTAAGCACTCACCACAAATTACTAATAGACTGTATGACTCACAGCCACCACAGAAAGACATGGCAACAGAACACAAACAACAACAATAACAGAACCCATCTGGTCCCCAATCATTGGGGGTATGGATGGGGGAGGATTGGACACAAACCTAACCTTTGGCAATATATGCACAAAGTGGTTGCTCTCAAAATACCACTTAAACGGTGGTCCCCTTAAACCGCCAAAAACCGAGAAGCTAAAGGGATGTTTTGCTACAGAACCATACCCCAAATCAAAGCCGAAAGGCATCAAAGAGGGCAAGCCTAGAGAACCAAATCAACTTTTTGTGCAAATTACCATGCTTCCTTCATTCAAAGACAGGGTATTACTACCTCCGTCCCAATTTACTTGTCACAGTTCTATTCTAACTAGATAAAAAAACTAGTTATAGCTTTAAATTGGTAATGAATTTTATATCCAATATGTATCTTGTTTGATAGATCTCGATTTGTTCTATAATACAATGTTTTCAAAATCACCTAAAACATTATAAATTACAAGATATAATCAATTGAAAAGTGGCACGAACTTCCAAAAGTGACAATTAAATTGGGACGGAGGGAGTAGAAGTTAACGTTAAATTTCAAACCAAGCTAATTGCTAGACCTTTTGATGATTAGTTAAAAATGCAATAGCTCAGCATTGCCTCAAGAACATAAATAAAAAAATGTAGTAAAAGAAAAGAAAAAATAAATATAAACAACCAAGCATCCGTAACTCAAGGATATAGCTTTCTCGGATTATGATTTTTCTGTTAGAGAGAGGGAGAGAAAGAAGAGTATTAATAGCAAGTGATTGAATGAGTTGGGGGCCCGAAAGCACATGCAGGATAAGTGGTTCAGGAGATGATCTTAAAATGGGTCCGGTCCAAAAAGAGAACTCTCAACAAAACTAAGCTGGAACTACTCAAGATCAATAGGAAGAGGACTCGTGACCTCCCCAGCCTTACAACATAAGGGAAATGAATCCTTTACCCAGCCTTACAACAACATAGGGGAAATGAATCCCTTATATATGATGTTAAACGGATTTTGTTCTATCCTTGATCACAGATTTGTCTATGAAAGCTACAAATCGGAGGACGGGGAAGTCCTTTGAAGGGAAAGGGTAGTTAGCCAATCACATAGGTTTGGCTCCTAGAATACGGCAACCTTGGAGCTTTCTATTTGATTGGATCGAAAGGCCTAATGAATTGGGATTTCCCTCTTGGTTCAGGTCATTTTGGGGCAAGCAGAGCATTATTGATGAAGAGGATGAACTTGAAGCGGATGATGATGAGCTTGAAGAGGACTACCAAATGAGGAAGATCGCCAACCCATACTTATCCTTACGGTCGGAGAGCTCAATAAGGAAGAACCTACCAATAAAACAAGCAAGCACGCTTGCTATCTCAAATAATAGTAAGGAGTCTTTCTGTTTATGGGTTCCAAGCAATTCTCTCTTTTCGAATGCCAACTCTTGAATAAAGTTATTAGATTCACACCCTATCCCTAGTTTTCCACATAAAATTCAATGTTCTGGGGTCTTACTTTATGTAGAAGTTAACTCATATCCACACAAAAGGGTTTAGAAAATCAATGCCCCATGCATTTCCCTTTAGTTTATGTATCCATTTAAACCTTATCCCAATTTTGCACATTAACAAAACCTAAAGAAAAGACCAGGGAAAGATCAGGTAACCTCCATCTCAATAATGTTTCCAATCATTCTTTCAGCTGGTTTCACACCATCACGCAAGAACTTCCCCATGACTTCGTCCAAACGCCTTCGTAGTAATGGAAATCTATGGATCTGCATTGCCTCACAAGTACGGGTTATCTGCATGGAAATTGGTTGGATCAGATATCGCATTTGTCTTGCACTAGCGCGCGCGCGCACACGCAAACACACACAGAGAGAGAGAGAGAGAGAGAGAGAGAGAGAGAGATCAGCGAGCGGAATATTAAATGCCAAGTGTAATTTCTTTACCTTTATTAGTTCATCATACACAAGTCGTAAACATTGAAGACTAGGATCCAACAGCCGAGCAATTTGTCTTCTAACCAAAACTTCAAATGGCACCTGAAAGGCATATACAAGGATAACTACTTATGAACGCGTTTGCAAAACCTCAGATCAACAATAAAAGATGCAAAGTAGAGTCATCTGGTATTAACATTGACCTCAGGCACAAATAAAGCATTTCTAGGACCAGTAGCATTTTGGATAGCCGTTCTAATGTCCTCATTAGTCAAATCGTCACAAGGATCCACTTCCTGCAAAACAAATAAGGCAATTATGAGCTATGTAGCACTTAAATGTTATCATAGCCATCACCATGTTTTCTGCAGACAATGAAGAAAAGCTTGAATGACATTTAGACGATTCATACACAAATAGGACAGATACATTGATTAAGATGGCGGTCCCGGGCAGAAAATAAGTGGACCATTCCAGGTTAACAAACTTCAAATTTACATATTTCAGCACTACAGGAGCACACAATTGAACAAGCTAAATACTTATGAGAACTAAGTTGCACCTCCAAGCTCTTTACAAAAATTGATTGAAAGATGTAGTGGATTCTAGCTCCCCCAAACAACTCTTTGGTTGACATTTCTTGACTTTTCCCATCCACCATTGCAGAAAAAGCTGTAAATCAATGACACAGATAGCAATAGCAAAAGCAAATTAAGGGAATTCCAGAAATGCTTATTGATGAGAAAGGAAAAGCTTCAAAAGGCCCAAAAAGGAGGGGAAGGAGGGAATGAAAAAGAGAGACAACTAAACACGTGAATACAAATATTTGTATCCACCATCGTTTGAGAAGTGGACATCCAATGGCCATGGCTCTAACCTAGATCAAGAAACCAAGTTATTGCGAGCTTGCTCACTGTTTAAGCAGAACCTCCTGAAAAGGTTACATTAGCGTATCTCCTCATAGTTCACATGAAGAGGCACCAAGTGCCGTGTTAAACGTCAGTGCTCAACCAGATAGAAGCACTGGGATGACAAATGTCAATTAGATAAGAGATCCACCTGCCCAAATGGTGACAAACACATGGTCATCAATTGTCCTAAGTAACTTGTAGCGGTAACACCTGTTTAACTGTGCCTTCGTGCCTCTTCAACAAGATCCACAACCAGGTGATTAAAGCCTGGACATAAGAGAATGGTCGCAGTCCTAAATCAAAAACCAGAAGTCATTTGATCCATCACAACAGTCTGGCTGCAAATGAACCAAGCCTTTTCTGAACTATTCGAGGCTCGACTCAGTAAATACTCGTTCAAATTCGATTCAGGTACTAAACAAACTGAACCTGAGCCTCAATTTTAGGCTTGTTAAATAAATGAGACGAACCTAAACCTAACAGTATTCAGCTCATTAAGGCTCGCGAACCTGGAGTGTGTGTGTGTGTGTATCATAAGAATTTCACATATAACCTTGAATGTGCATAAACTTTTACATGGACAAATGAAAATTTTATAACTTGTACACATATAAACCTTTAAAAGTACTATACACGTAAATTTTAATATGTTTTTGTACTATATATCAATATGAACTTATTTAAAGATTTTTGCCTTGTTCCTTTCACATTCTCCCTCCTTCCAACATTTTTCTCTCTATCTCTCTCCACTTATTACCCCAACTATTTTTCAAGAAAAAATTCAAACTCCAATCCAAACAAAGCATTTATTTGCAGTTCTAGACCTATATGAGAGCATAAATATCTAATATTTTTGACTCGTTAAGGCTCGTGAACAAGTTCGAGTTCGACTCAAACCTAGGCAAGAGCTGAGCTTGAGCCAAGTTCGCTTAAAAACTTAACTAACAAACCTGAACATTCTTAAGCTCGGCTCGATTCGGCTCGTTTGCAGCCCTTCAAACATCTTTGCTCCAAAAGCCTACTAAAAGGACTCCTGCCAACTCAAGTAGTACTGAGGACAGAGGAGCAGCAGCCCAAACAACCTTTTCTAGGAAATTATTATTTTATAAAATCAAGCAACTGTCAAATGCAGATAATAACGTACTAATACATTGAACATTATAAAGATTTTAAAACATTGCAACAACTTTATTAGACACGTGGGAATGTAAAACTGCAAAACAGAAATGGTTTTGGTAACAAAGATAACTCACCTTCACAATACTTTGTCAGAATATTCAGTAGAACAGCTCCTTGTTCAGCCTAGTTAAAGCCAAGCAACCATATTCAGCGAAGAAAGTAAAGCATTAAAAGTCATAGTAGCCGCCAAAGCAAGTAGCAGCCTTCTACATGCAGAAGTAAATGTTATTTAAGTCTACATCAACAAGATTCATTTTATTCAGTGCCACGGCAAAGACATAAATAAAGAGCAGAGTTGTAGGAGGCCATAATATCTCAATAATTTGTTTTACAAAAAACTGTGCCAAGACACAGTCACAGGCAGAGTGAAAATACAGCACTGGTTTTGAATCACCTCTCTGATACTAAGCCAGGTAATGTTATTGTAACGCCTAAGTACACAAATCTACGGTAACTGTTGAACAGAGTACACTATGCTGTAGATGCAACTAGTATAAAGCATAAACCCAGTAAGTCTAAGGCTTAATCTGAGCAGTAATTTGTTCAGCCATTGCTTTTAGCTCTTCCAACTTTTTTAGTAGCCAGTTAAATGGTGGACTGGCAATTCTATTTACTTT
Source organism: Rhododendron mucronatum var. ripense (assembly GCA_019656295.1). Taxonomy (NCBI): domain Eukaryota; kingdom Viridiplantae; phylum Streptophyta; class Magnoliopsida; order Ericales; family Ericaceae; genus Rhododendron; species Rhododendron mucronatum. The sequence goes on along the minus strand of BPLT01000004.1, from coordinate 7,980,416 downwards.
ATGTCCCCGTGATTGGTACTATTGTTGATATTGTCATTTGGTTTTATTGACTAGCATTGACGAATCTGACACATATAAATAAGAAACGACTCGTGAGTAAAGGAGGAAGTTGAATATTATCATTTGTGACTTTAGGTGTCACAGTATACTAATTTCATAACTCAAGTTGATGCCTTACTTTTGATTCCATAGCCTCGCCATAAGTACGAAGCTCTTTGACAACAATGAGCAAATGAGAATTAAGCTCAGCCTTCAACCCAGGCAGAACAGTCTTAATATGCTGCTCCAGAATCTGAAACAGAACAATGCCAGCAAGGGAAACAGGTAAAATGAAAAGAAGTGCTATACACAAATGCAAAAACAAATAATCATTAAGCACTACATTATCTTTTCTCTATTTATTACTTTAGTTTCTCAAAAAGTGGGAATACCAATTCCTTCCCTAACACAAACCTGAGCTTTTATTTAATAAGCATTTGTTTAATATCTTCTGGTATAAACCTACTAACAATATTCCACAAAATCAGTGCCGTAAGGAATTCTCGGCTCATTGTGAACTGCCATGGGTCATATATTTCTTTTACGTCTACAGGTGATGATTTCATTCGTTCAGACTCACACCAAGGGCAAAAGGAAAGTTCAGAGACCTATCCATCAAGTAACGTTGATGTTCAATGTACCCCAAACAAAATGGAAAGTCTTATCCTCAACAAAGCTACTCATGGTCAATGAGATATCCCACCAACTTCATTGTGGTTCTTTTCATCCCACTCTCCCTCTCTATGTCAGAGAACATAGAGAAAAAAAAAAGCATTGTACTCCATTCACCAACTTATTCCCTTTCATGTTTCTCCATGACTATTTCAACACATTCACACCACAACATGGACACCACCCAAACCACTAGACTGTAGCAACCATCCAGAAAAAGAAAAAAAAATGAGTTAAGCCACAACCCCAAACATCCCGAACAACGTATCATAAACCAATTTGAACCCATGGTTGACACCAAACCATTAAAAAATCATACCATGTAATATGTGCGTGTGTGTGTGCGCATACCTCATTGGAAGCCAACACACTCCTAGGGAAAACCAAGTTGTATGGTTTGTTGGCAGGAGGTTGTCTTGATAATTGATATCAGAAGATGTGCCACCACAACTACTATTATTGTCAAAACTAGGGGAAACCTCAATTACCGCGATATAAGTCTCAGTGTTCATGGCAAGTAATACTACATCATCATCAACTGGCTGCCTAAGGCAATTCTCCATCAATGTCCACTGACCAAAGACAGAGGGAGGGGTTGAGATAGAGTGGAGGGGCATGGCGGCGAAGGGTGAGGGGGAAATGGTGGTCACAGAAGGAGAGACGAGGTGGGGTGGTAGGCTGACAGGGAGAGGGAGGGAGGTTGGATCGGATGGAAAAAGAGAGGGAGGTTATATGGGAAAGAAAGGGCGCCATACAACAATGGTTGTGGCATGGCAAATAGTGATGGTGCCCATCTGTGGTAGAGACTAGAGATGAAAAAAGTATTTGGTAACCGTTTACGTTTACTTCTATGGTGGCATATCCTATGAGTCATGGGTGGACCTTCTGGGCAATGAGTTCATGTACTTGTCAAACAAGGAACCCCGGCACAAAAAGTGCCAAGAAAAATTGAACATAGACCCACTGATCCTTCAGCAAGTTCACCGCCAGAAACCTTGCCACGAATTCTCCTTTTTCTAAATGACAAGTTTCAGTAGACTTCTAGCAACATCACCGGGAGCGAACCACCCACTTCATCGCGATCCCCCATTTCACCGAACCATTCAATTGGTAGGCGTAACAGGCGGTGTGTACAAATGGCACATGCGTAGTCAATGAGAGCTGATGACTTGCGCTTAATAGGAATTCCTCGTTGAAGACCAACAATTGTAATGATCTATCCCCGTCACGATGAAATTTCAAAGATTACTGGTGGCATGGTTACTTCAATTAGTTATTCAAATAGTGGACTAACAAGAGAGGCGGGGATTCTATAATGCAATAATAGATCTTAGGAAGGGATGTAATTAAAAAAACTTCAAGGACCCTAATATTAGCCACAAGCTTCATGGCAGATCAATATAATTTACCCTTTATCTAGCAATCTGAACGTATAGATGCAGAAAAGAAAAACGAGAGAGAGAGAGAGAGAGAGAGAGTTGAGGGGAAGTGAAAAAGCTAAGAGAGAGAGAAGAGTTAGATAAGGGAAAAGAGAATTGAGGGAAAGTGAAAAGGTCTAGAGAGAAACAGAAAATAAGAGAAAAGGATGAAGATAAGAGAAACAGAGAAGGATGAGAGATGAGAGGAACATAGAAAGAAAAAATGAGTGGTAAGGGAATTCAAGAAAGAAAAGGATGAGAGAGACGTGGGAGTGAGATTCAAAAGGGAATTATGGATTATGGGGTCAAAATCAACATTTGAAATATGTGTGGAACCAAAGAACAATTTGCCACATCATCATTAGTACCAATAATCTTATCCTTTGTATTGCTTTATGATATCAGAAGGCTCTGTTGCACCCTTTTCTAGCGGAAGTGCTTAACAATCAATCTTCTGAAAGAAAAATTCAGTTCTGTTGGTACGTGGGATGTCTATAACAATTGTGCAATTGTACAGCTCCTACTGAGAAGGTTTTACACTAAGCGACTGAAATAGACACCCTTAGAAAACCTCCCTGCAACAAATCTCAATAACTCCTTTCAATTTATAGACATCATAAAGTTCTTCCAGTTTAGGATTCATCCTTTCTCTGTTTTCTGAGTTTCAAACAGTTCGTGAGATGGTAGGTGTAGCACCTATAGAGGAGAAGTTGAGGGAAAATAGGCTAAGGTGGTTTGAGCATATCTACCGTAGACCAGAAGATGCAGTACTTAAGAGAGTGGATAGGATAGCTCTAGGTAGCAATGTTACAGGGAGGGGTAGAACTAAATTGACATTAGATGCTATAGTTCTCAAAGATATGAGTCTAATAAGTCTATGTGAACAAGTGGCTCTTGACAGAGCTCAATGGAGGAAACGGATTCATGTAGCCGACCCCAATTGATTGGGACGCAAGGCTCGGTTTGGTTTGGTTTGGTTTGGTTTGGTAAAGTTGGCCCCTTCACTTTTTACTTTATTGTAATGCAACTGGTGATCTTAGAAGATAGGGACACTAGCACACAAGAGAAAACAACTAAACGAACAATGAATACAGAAGGAAGAAAGAAATAACAACAGAACTCAGATTCTGTGATTATCTTCTGGCAAGTGGCAAAAGATACACACAAGCAGATGAGAATATATGTAAAATTATAGCAGAGCCAATTAAAACACAAGATCTTATAAAATGTCCATGACACTCCTAAATTCACTAAATGGCAAATTACTCTTCCAAAAAAAAACTGCATGATAAAGTGGGAATATAGAAATGGTTAAACTGTTAAAGTTTAATTTTAACAGACAAACTATAGATAATTGAAATCTGATTTAAAATAAAAGTTGATATGAGGATAAGAAAGGAACCTATCTCATAATATCTTATGTTTGGAAGACCTTTATTGCACAAGCATTATCCTTTTTTCATAATAAAACTGCTGTCACAGCACAAATTCCAAATATTCACAATGGGATAAATAGCTTTGATTCAGGGATTTCTTACATTAAGGAGGGGGAAGGTGGGTTGCAAAATAACATCCTACCTGATTCAACTTTTTTGCTAGCTGGGGGATGCCACAACGATCAGCAAGACCATTATATATCTTCAAGAAATTGTCAGCCAACAAACGTGAAATGTTTCAAAACCAATGCAAAATTACCTAGTGAATCAGCACAGTACAATAATCTGAAGGAGTGAAAAGTACAGGATTATCACGGAAGAACTGCTCCTCATATGCAAGTGCTTCTGCAATGCTACGGTTCTTATTTATGTCCTGTAACAAAGGCATAAGGTTGATATTAGCCTAACTAGATCAAACTTCTTTCACTTCAAATGCAATGTCTCTTAGATAATTCATAAGCTAGTATTCGTTAAACCCTAAAGAACAACATCATTTACACAAGATATTAATCAGCAACATCTTGTAAATTGATATCGTTGATTACATATGCTTCAGATATAAAACTTCAACCCAATCTTTAGAGTAGAACGGCTCAATAAAGTGAGTTGTGGTTATGTATTACCTGGATTGAGCTCCATTCTGTGGAGACAAGCCATCATGGCTGAACCACATAAACCAAGTGTTCACTGTCTCTATATCTCTCTGTGATGTTCCTCTCTTTTTGATCAACGAAAGTCAGTATTGTTAGAATAACTCGATATTGTTCTTATTTTGTTTTGTTTATTTGTTTGTCTTCAATATTATCAGAGCAGATAGATCCAACCTAGTCCCTCTCACTCTTGTAGTATTTTATTGCTTCATCCATGTTTTGAACTCTCGCAAACTTTTTCGTTGCACGCCCAAAGATAGCAATCCACTTTGGCAAGTTGGCAAATAGTTTCTCCGTGCTTTGGCCTTAGTGAGATTTTTTTCTGGTTTTGTAATGACATTTGCAAGTTTAATAGACAACATTGGTTTCTCAATTTAGTATTTTTTTTTTTTCCTTCGGATGCAAAACATGAGGAGAAGGAGACAGAAATGGTTGGAAAAACCATTCATGAAGATGGGCAATTTCCTATAAACCATGCTCATGTTGAATGGGAGTGTTCGAGATAAACTAGCAATAACTTAATCAACAGGCAATTCTATATGTTTAAGAGATAATCCTAACAACCATCCCAATCACTAGGGATTAGAACGAGTCTATAAACTAGGTTGAATTATGTATTCATTGGGCCGATCCCCTCAAGTTGAAGTAAGCCATGATGGATGAAACACATAAATCTGGTATCACCTCTCTATCTCCGTGTTTTTCTTCACTACTTCTTCCTTTGATACTTATTGGATTGGTTTTCATTCATTAGTATAAAAATTTACGAATCAACCTACATCTGACTCTGTGGTTACATTATGGTACCAAGAAACACTAATGGAAACAAGATGATTATCAAACAAATACATCGTATGCATCATACTAGTCTATTGCATTGTACATCGAATCAAACGATACACTAAAACCAAACCAAGCCTTAAGTCCAATCAATTGGGTTCAGCTACATGAATGTGTTGTCTCTATTCAGTTCTTCTAGGGCATCGTGTTTTGTGATACACTTGCATAACATGTATACTTTCAAATACAAGTATCTAGCATACATTTTGCCTCTTAATTCTTATACCTTTTTCGATTTGTTACGCCCTCTACAAAGGCTAGGATCAAATAATGCAGAAGTGTGCCTTTTCTATTCTACTGCTGATTCTACAAAGGTAAAGACTGAGACAGAATAGATGAGGCTAGTACTTCAGGAACAAAAGACATAAAAGCAATTTATTCTGTGAATGAAACACCAACTAACTAAAAGCTACATAATGTGGCCTTAATGTGAAAAAGGCCAAAACCAGAATACTAACATTAGCATAAGCTGAAGGAAGTTAATGGTGATCAGAATGGGATTAAGGCTATTCGGCTGACTTGAGAAAATGTGGTTCATTTACGGGGTACTTAAAAATGTACTTAAGTCATAAGAATTCCTTCTACCCGACCGAAAAGAACATGTGTCTTTTCAAACAATAATACTGATATTTTATGTTCTCTAGTTTGTATGCCCAGAAGACTAAATATTAAACAGCCATGTTCTGACATCTTTTGCTGTTTGAGAAAACCATATATCAGAGAATTGGCGCACAAATGAATGAAATAGACGCAAACATTTTAGTCTCAGTGTTCTTTTCACCAAGCTAGTCAAGATCTGTTGAAACAAACAAATGGACCAAATAAAGAAACTGTTTCTGAACAAAATACAGGAAAACATTTGCAACTCAATGACAACAACATTGAGAGAAACAAATTACTTGATATACATAACTTCACAAAAGAGACTAAAAAGGTTACACTCCCAATGATGCTTCCCTGAATAAATTCCAAAACATGACATGTATTCCATCTTATTACTGATCTCAGATTCAAAATCAGCTGGTATTTTAAATTCCTTTAGAACATTGTTTTCTAAACAATAAGCTCATTTTTAAACAATCCAGCCCTCCAATTCTACAGTTCAAAACAGTCTGATCAGCTCAAAACCTCTTTTAATGTCACTGACTCACTGCCAATCAGATGATAAAGTACCCTTCATTTCAATTGACTTTTTAATGTTAGACAAATAGGTAAAGCTGCCAACTTGAGAGGGCAAAATGCTTTCTCATGTATTCCATTGCACACATTCCAGGATGGAAAGCCCATATTGAACGTGCTATGAATTAACGAAACCCATCCTGAAAAATTCTTAATAGATTTAACTTGACAGTTACAGACAACGGTAGTAATAGTGTCAATACCAAGTAAGTGGCTGTAGAAAAATGAACACCAATAATATTCTAGTGATAAATGTGGTAAATTCTGGTGAACAATGTAGCGACTATCTGGTACAAGATCAACATTCATCTTGATCTAGCCACCAGTTATTAGCTTGAGTGGCATCTCATGTCATCCCCAATTTAGAGTGGTAGGTTCAAGTGAGTGTATCTAGCTCGTCAAAGAAGAGTGGATGCAGCAAACAGAGAAACGCAAATACACCCCATAGGAGGATTGATATTCCAGAAATGAACTTAACAGTTTACCTCCTGACTGCGATTCACAACACCAACATAACCTAGGCGAAGTGGAACAACGTTTCCAAGCAGAAAGTTGCGCGCGTTCGTTCCCCGGTCCATTATATCCAGCTACATTATATGTAAAAAATAGTAACAGTTAACGTCACTATACCATATAACTCGATGCAACTAATTCTTAAGAGCTGAAAAGAGGCAAAACAGAGATACTAGAATTCTAACCTTCGTAATTACTCCAATTGTCCGGGAACCTGTTAAAGTAAATGAACCAGCACAGATAAAGATCGAAAACTATAACATGAAAATATCTGTTTTGCCTAATTTCAAAGAGAAAAAAAATGGTCGAACCCATTCCAAATCCTTTCATTAAAGACGCAATATTGAAAACCTACCAGTTGGGTCTGCCTCTTTAGCCATCTGCAGTGCATCAGATGTTGCCAGATCAGAATTTGCAGGACTAACTGCTAATATGATACAGGCTTCTTGCTGTATATAAGCCATTATCATCCTCCTAATCCTCGCTTCTATATCACTGGGTTGATCTCCCACAGGAACCTTAGTTATCCCAGGTAGATCCACAAGAGTGATATTAAGAACCTTTGAAGATGAAATCTTTAGGCGAATTTGTTTGTCTGAAACTCCTTTGTTGTATCCAACTTCTCTTTCAGTCTCAGCCTGCAGGGGAGAGGGAAAAGAAGTAGGCTCACAAAATATTCCTTTCTACCAGAAAATAAAACTAATAACAAGAAATAAATGATTCATGCAAGTACCAGTTTAGCAGTTCAATAACCCACAACGCATACAAAAATTAAAGAACAATGGATTAATACAATAAAGCACGAGCATGTTAAAAAAGATACATAGAATTCTGTAATGCATAATGGTGTTAATTTGCAATAAGGAAATATATGAAGGGGCTAGTGATTCATGTAGGCAATAAATACAGTCCTGCACAGAGTTGTCAATCTCATGTCATAGCGGCTGATCAGTATGTACGGACAACAAAATGGTACAGTCAGAGCTCAATTCCATTCCGGTGACATTCCAGGCTTACTGGCTGATTTTCGGTTGTTTTGATCTTTTTAGTCGTTCATCCATAACAGCCATAACAGAAGACGGTAAAACTATGACTTTTGGCTAATTGACTAGTTACTTGATGCCCAAAATTCTTTTCTTTCTTCTACCCAGTTCCCTAGCCATCCTATTCATAAGACCATAACACAATCACACGGTGCTTGGTCAAATCTCCGATGATAAATCAACGTATACACCCAAAATGATGGCGTACAAGAAGGATTGCATGAGGATCAGATCAATCAGTTTCACTTACTTTTTAGAATTTCTCTTGTATGTTATTAAGATTTGCTTTGTGTTTTGTTAGGACTGATCTTTATTGTAGGTTATCCCTATCTGTTGGAGCCATTTTAAAAGACTAATCTGGACACAGTATTTCAATGGGATAAATAAAATGAGTACGATATGGAGTATGGTATGGGTAGGGGTACGAAATCACTTCATTAGGCATGGGGATGTCTAGAGGTCCTTATGCCTGGGGATGCCTAGGTTACTTTTTCTATCTTGTTCCCGACTGTCCTGCAGCACAAAACAAAGAAAAATGATATCCTAGCTCTTGTAAGAGTAGACAAAGATGGCAGCAACATAAACAGAATTGTCTCCGCTTGCTCTGAAAAATCCAGCCAAGTAAAGCTGTTTGCTCCCACTCCTCATCCCCATTCTTCGATGAATCATACACTTACTCTACAAGACCTTCTTTTTTTTCAGAGCAAAATTACCAATTTGAGCTTTCTCTACATGAATCTTTTGCTTTCTGCTTGTGTACTGAATTTCTGATCATTTGGGTTTGTGTAAGATAGATCAGTATAGATTCACAATTAAGTTGAAAGTTTGGACAATGCCACAAAGAAATTGATCTCCGGCCTGAGCTCCTACATTTCCCATGCAAGTAAATTTCTACAGCAAAAGTTAATGGCCTTGTTCGTTTATCATATTAGTTTGTTTTAACTTTGTTTTCCAATCATTACCCTATATCTTTCTTCAATCATTACCCTATTTCTCCAATTATTAATTTCATTTCTCTCTTTATCTCTCTCCACTCATTACTTATCTCTCCAATCATTACCCTATTTATCTCTCTACCCACTACCAAAACTAAAATACCCAAATGTACTAAGAATAGGGCAAATATATCCATAAGGGCACATCCAAATGGTTCACTGAAATAAACAACAGTTGTCCACTATGCCCCAACACATGTTGCATAAAAAATGTCCCTTTTTTTCATCTTCTCATAAGCAGGCACACTTTCACTTCTTTCTTTTTTTTCAGTTATATAACTAGGCTTATGTTGCACACTTGGGAGACAATGAGACAAGCCTGTCTACTTTCACATACACGAAACACGTACGTCCTGGCATAAGTCTTCTTATTGCATTTTTCTTCATTTGTATTTAGGTAAATAATTTTCACACTCCCTTATTTGATAAATGCACTCCACATCTTGTCTTTTAGTGAAAAAATTAAACATTAAAGGTTCACTAAACGACAAAAAATGGAGTGCATTTACCAAAAAAGGGAGTGCGAAAATCACTACCATTGTACTTATTGTGTACGACTACAAGGCTCAGCCCCTCCTGATGTCATATGATACTCCTTATGCTTAATAAACAATATGTAGCATTTATTATGTACCATTGGAGTAGGACTGTTTGAGACATTAAGATAATAGATTTTTAATATTTCACCACTTTCTTAGAGAAGAAAAATACCATAAGATTAATGAAGGATCATCATTTTTCAAAAGTTCAAGAATTCATCCGTTTTCCTACTGTATAGGTGCGTATCATATCCCTGTCAATTGATCATCAATCAGTATAAGCCTTCTAAGCTAGGGTATTGAAAAGTATCATAAGCCTTATTCATAGATCATCAACCAATACAAGCCGTCTAAGCTTGATAAAAGAAATATTTGTCCAAATTAGAAAAATGAAGAAGGCTTCTAAACTAATTCCTAGGTTCTAAAGTTTGATGTTTTGCAGTAGAAAATGATTTCTCACCATTTTTGTGTGTTTGTGATGCAGTACCAATAGCGCATATTATATATTCTTTAAGATGAATCCAAGCAGCTCGTATCGCATTGTTTTTAGAGTTTTTGGTATGCCGTATCCTTGTTATAATGTATCTGTATCCAATACCCCTACCCAATGCTTCATGAGTTATCATTCCTATAAATCCCGGTAGTTACTTGCTCCAGACCAAAGAGTTGTTGGACTAGGCCATTTTATAACCCTGGTCGAACAGTCTGCCTCCCATAAGTCATTTACCTTGAATTTTGAAACTCAATTGCAGCTGTCATTAACCTTCACTTGCATTTGTTGCTTCAGAATTTTAGGATTCCAGCCTCACATTGGCAAGATAATATGATAGCCTAATCAATTGTTTATCTGAAACATTGAGTACATAATTTAATCCTTGTTTGGTTACTATTCTTTCCGAAAATCGTTCTCAGAATTGTTTTTTGTTTTGATGATACTTTATCTATCATTTCACCAAAATGATTCACAGAACTTGAAATCACAAAAAACATGTTCTCTGAAAAAATCTCCAAAAACTACATATCAAAACAAGGTCAACATAATATGTATTTCAGAAGACTTCCAGAAAACTATAAAGGAAACCACCACCAAATTCGACAAACTTAATTTAAACAGGTAAGAGCATCACCGGCCCTCGCTCAAATTTGAATTAAAAAAATTGAGCAAAAGCTTCATTTGGGATGAAGTGTTCCAATGGCTAAACCCAAATGTAAGCACAAATTTGAGTAAAAGGCATAGTTGTAAATTATGCAAAACAAGCTATCAAAAGTTTGAGTAAAAATTTAAGGTTCCCTTGATTTGGTGAAAAAATTGAGTAAAGATCAATCTGATATGACTTTCAGTCAAAGCCTAAAGTCACTTTAGAGTGGTTTAACTCAGAATTTGGTTTTGAGTCGGTTAAAAGAGTTAACGGTTGGAGATGCTCTTAGCTAATCAAACTATTCTAACCATACTAACTTTCGCCGATCAAAATTAGAAGCTAAATCACTTTCAATAATTACCTGAATTTCTCTTTGAATCTTATATGACTTTCTGTGAAGACTGAAGTGAGTTTAGAGTGGTTCTACTCAGAATTAATAATTTCAGCTCAACACAAACTAACAAATGCTAAATCACTTAAGTGCTAGGAGTAAGGAGGTCAGGGATTGGCCTAGCCATGGAGTAAGGAGGTCAGGGATTGGCCTAGTGGTCAAGGCTGGGACTTAGATTTGCTCCCTCCCAAGCTGTCAGGTTCGAAACCTTTTTGGTGCTATCAACTATTTGGGACCAGTTCATGCACAGCTTTGCTCTGGCTTTAATTAGAACCAACGCAAGTGGGCGGTGGAATTAGTCCCCAAAATCAGTCAAGTGCGAAAGCTAGCCCGGACAACAGTTATCAAAAAATAACAAACAAAATGCTAAATCAAAGTGCCAGGAGTTTCAACTCCTCTCTAAGGTGTTAATTTAATTATTCCAATAACATTATCTTTCGCTAATTTAAAAAAAAAAAAAAAAAAAAAAAAAGAAGAAGAAGAAGAAGAAGAAGAAAGCTAAATCACTTTGAAAAGATACCTGAATTTCTCTTCGAATCTGCGAGAAGTCGTAGAACCGCTTCCCAGGCAAGTGTCGGAACTCGCCCCACTCCCTCTCCTCGGCCGGCCGGTTCTCCAGCTGCAAAACCAGCGGCCTGCGCGTGCATATGTCGCAGCCGCGGGGGAGAAAGTCGCGGCCGACGAGCGCCTCGAGCACACTGGACTTGCCGCTGCTCTGGCTCCCGACGACCGCCACCTGAGGCAACTGGACCCTCGAGTGAAGTTCGCCACCGCCATTGATTGGGGCGAAGATGTCTTGGAGCTTGTTGATGATAGGGATCACGGAGGAGCCGATTGAGGAGGGTTTGGATAGGGCGTCTTTGGGGTTCACTTGTTGTCCCATTGTTTGAATTTGAGAGAGAGAGAGAGAGAGAGAGAGAGATTACAACGGTGTAATAAAAAAGTTGCGAGATTTTTATGGGAGTTTTGTGAGATTCTTGGAGAAGAAGGAAGGTGGGAGGATGTTTGTTTCACTACGACTGATGAGTGGGGATTTCGGTTTCGAAACGGTGGAGTGGTAGCGTAAGGCCCCGTTCTCGTACATATTTTTAATTCTTTAAGAAAGGCAATTTCAAATTAAAAAGATAAAAATTATGTGTTTATATAAATAATTTTTCTATCAATATGAATTTTGTTTGATAGATTTTATTAAGGTCTTTAACACGGTGCAAAAAAAAAATTTATAATTTTATTTTTCATTTACATTTTTTTAAGTTTAAAAATATGAAATAAATACTTATTTTTTTACAAAGTGTTCTAGAACGGAGCTTAAGTGTCACGGCAAAGTTAAGCAAAGTTAGGATGTATACAACTTAAAAAATAAGGGTTTTGTCTGGTTGGAAGTTAGTTTAATTTAGTTTAAATTTGATAGTGGGACAGGGGTAAGGATTGGATAGAGATGAGAAAGTAATACTTTGAGAAATAGGATAATGAATGGAGAAAGAAATAAGATAATAATTGCAAAACTAAACTAAATTAAGAACCGAACACAATCAGTGCGGGACCTAAGTCCTAGGCCAAGAGCACTTAGCCAATCCCTAAGGATTAAAAAACCAAAAGATACAAACTTCCTATTGAATGAAGATTTTAGCGGAAAATAAATCCAACACAATTGGAGAACAATTGAGATGAGTAAACTATTGTTTTGCTTCATTTATTTGTTGATGAGAGTGTTCACTCAAACAATCATGCACAGATCATTGCGTGGGGCCATTTCGGATTCCACACAAACGATTTAAGTTGTTCATCAAATGTAAAACATTGTTTCAAGGATCTCTGCAAAAAATTAACTTAATCTGATGCCCGTAAGTTTTTGATCCAATCATCTAACTTTTTATTATCTTGAAATCTGAATAAAAAGTTAGATAATTGGATCAAGCATTTATAGATATTAGATTGAGCTAATTTTTTGCCAAGGTCCTTGAAAAAATATTATATATTTAATGAACGGATCGAATCATTTGTATGAGACCCAGAGTAGATCTCACACCGTGATCTGCACAGAATCTACGTACAAATATGTGTGGGTAGCACTGCTGTTTTGTAACGCAACACGATACAGAGAGAGTTGAACTTGATGGTGGATTGCATACACGTGAGTGAGATCTAACGTGAGGTCAATAAACTGTGAGCCACCTCTAATCACATAATAAATACATAATGCAAAACTATGGGTACTAAATGTATACAGTGTTCCGTGGAATATTAGAGCCGCTCTATTTGCGTAAAACATTTTTTTAAAAATTTATGTGAGGCTTAATCGCTTTTATGTCCAATTTGCGGGTGCACAAGTGCGATCATGAACGTAAAAGTGTCATTCAAAAATCTTCTAAACAACTAAAATTCGTGCATGCGATGATTAAAAACGCAAAGCAGAAATGGAGAGCGGTGGGAGGAAGATTATGTGACTACGAGTCTTCTTTCCCTTTTGATTTCATGGTAAATTTCTCTTATATTCCTTCGATTTTGAAGCAAATTTCACTTTTGTCCTTTACCTTATAATTTGAACCATGCTAACCCTATAGTTTGGTGATGAGTTTCAATGTCAACCCTTTGTTTCCTTCCATCCAATTTTTGGTCTCAGAAAATACCAATGTGCCATTCACCTGGGCCAAATAGAGAGCTATATAGGGTATTGTGAATCCCCTATCCGTTGTGCCCTGCGCGGACAAAATCCCTTGTCAACCTCCCATCTTTTCTTACCATAGCCCTTTCCCATGCTATAAAAACACCCTCTCACCATCATTGTGAATTAATCGCATTTAGAATTTACGGAGTACTTCTGAGGTTTGAGAGTGCCTAGCAGGCCCGGCGAGGCCTGGGTATAAGGGTTTGAGGGTTGTTGGTGGCTATTGAGGTGGGATACGTGCCAGGTTGCAATTTATTGCTCCATTTTAGAGGGAATAAGTCGGTGATGGAGTGAGTTCAGAGCTCAGGAAAGAAGGCTATGTTTTGCGGAGAGGAGGGACTACGTGATGGCAATTAGTGAAGAGTGGAGGCAGGATGGTGGCTTCTGAATTTTTAGAGGGAGAGCGTACTTTCGTGGGTATAGTTTGTAAATGAATAGACTAAGTTCGTCCTAAATGTGTCAATTTGGTTACACTTCTGAGAAAAATTTGCGGAAACGAATCTAGAGTAGTGACTTTCTGGTGCTTTCAGATATAATGCTGAAAACAGCAGCTGAGAAGTGATAAACAAAACTGACCAAGACCAAGTAGGGTTTATTTCCCAAGTTCACTGAGAAGGCTCTACTCTTCTTTACCAGCATTCTCTGCGAATCCAAACAGAAGAACATTGCACAGAAAGCACAAATTCAAAAAAAAAAAAAAAACATACTGTAGAACCTTTGAAGGAGGTGTTGCTTTGAGGAAATCTTCCACTGTCTTGGAATATTCACGATTGCAATTTGAAACTCTTTAATTTACGAAATTGAGAGATCAATACGAGAGAATTATCATTGCATATAGATAGATTTATAGGTGCATCCATATATGTCATACCAGGTCTACAGAACCAAGCTTCATCATCAACAAGATGAAGCACACGTTTTTTGAACTGCTACAGATGCACAATGCACTGCAATGTATAATAGCCTTTTGATCCACCACAGAATGGTATTAATTCCTTGCGCTTCAACAAAATGCAATGTTCAAATGTTTTCTGTGTAACTGAAATTACATTTTCACAAACGAATTTTAGGTAGTCCGAATTAGGTCATGACTCATGATTTGACCATGAAATGGCACGGACAAAATGATATCAAAAAGAGTCAGAATGGTAAAAGCAAACAATAACAGTTCGAACATTACAGGTATTTGCACTACTACTTAGAAATGGGAGGCTCTTCCAACCACTTTGCACGAAACCCTGTTCCCTTACAATCGGCACAGCGTTTTGATCCCTAGGATAAGAATACACCAGAGTAGACCATTAGGATCTGTCATAACATTAGTCTCCTAAACATGAAACATTAAAATAAGAAAAAAAGTTTTCTTTTGTATTTAGTTTACCTTTCCTGTACAAATAACACAGCTGGTGCTTCTGGACGGGACTTGGCAAAGCATGTTGTCGCCGAGAATGAAGAAACCTGTACCGCGACACCATTCACATTCCACATGCCCATTGGAGTCGCAAGAAGAGCAAGCAATGGGCCTTGGTTGCTGCAAGCATCGATGACGTAAATACTACAAGGAAGAAGAATATAAACGACCTACAGTGTGAGGTGACCATAGAGAATGTCCTGTGGGAAGAGAACTACTGGTAATGCTAGATTTTTAAGGTAATTATTGACGTCAAATGAAGGGGGCAGGGGGGACCTAACAAAAGCAACATATAGGTTTTAAAGAACATCAATAATTGAGCACCATCAAAGAAAACTTTCTCGTTCAAACTCATTTATCATCTCATCATCTGGCAATTTAAAGACAAAAGTAGTTAGTGAGGTCATTTCTTCTTATTGCACAAGATGTGGTCTCTTTCTAGCTGTCAACAGATGGTTTATCCTTTTTTGGAGTACTTCAAAGTTGATAAATAAAAGAAAAGTGGGACTATACACAACTGCAGCTGATTTACTTCACATAACATATGTAGGATGCCCTGCCCTACCCGCAAACAGTAGCTTAACAACTGTCATCTCAATAGTACCTCACCATAAAACCCAAAGAAAATCCTAATGATCAAAGCCTGTAGAAAATAATCAGAACCATATGCCAACAACCAACCTTCTTTATAGTCATTGACTCCTGTTTGTTTGTTCAATTTGGGGATACATCTTTCCAAAGGAACACAATCATTGTACCTATAAATGATCAACTTTCCAAAAGCTACCCTCTAACTTTTTAAAAAAGATTACTTCAACCCAAGTAATAAGGGACAAAAGGGAATTTTGTAGCTTTCGGTCCATTAGTGTTTAGAAGTACACAGATATTTTGGGACAGGCAAAAGTCAAAAGTGGAAAAACAAGTAAGGATGGAGTTACAAATGACTAGATGCCAAAAATAAGCTTTTCTTTAATAATTCATTCATCTCTTTACGTTTCTCGTCTAAATTTGTAATCCACAAATTGAAGCATTAGGACTTCTCACAATACTAGGTGAGTTGAGAGTCCCAATCATTCCAAAGAGATAATCCACCCAAACCCACCTGATTTCTTTTTGGGTTGGTTGGCTTCAATATTATCTACTAGTTCAAATCAATGGTGGCCCAAAAACTTGACAATAAATCGACTTTTTATTTTGTGACCAGAGGAAAAAGTGAAGTGACATTGTGTTATATGGGGTTTACACTACTTTTTAAGAAGTAGGAAACACTTGCAAGTATGGCCGTAGTACCCCAAGCAGGACAAACCAAGTTCGATGTTAGCTGGACTGATGGACTTAGTATGGGCAACAAGTACAGGTGTGTGTCCAAGTGTCTTCAAAGTTAGACATAGTTGTTGGGATTTATCCCACATCATTTAATTATCTCCTCCAAAAGTAGTATATGAGCCTGGGCGGCCTCTCCACTCTTTGCCAATTGGTTTGGAGTTGGATGCTTTAACATGGTATCAGAGCTAGGGTTTCCCCTTTGTCTGTGCCATAGTTGCACTTTCTTTCATTGTGATCCGTGTGTTCCGGATCCTTTGTTTACCTCTCCACGTGCGAGTCGGGGGTCGCACGTGCGGGGGAGTGTTGGGATTTATCCCACATCATTTAATTATCTCCTCCAAAACTAGTATATGAGCCTGGGCGGCCTCTCCACTCTTTGCCAATTGGTTTGGAGTTGGATGCTTTAACAATAGTGACATGACTCAAAGAGCCTAGGATTCCTAAAATAGGTAAAGATCCATGTTAAAGTCCAAGAATTTTAAAATAGGTACTCGAACGGGTAATACGAATGCCACTTGCCAAGAAAAGTTTTTGTTAAGTAGTGAATTAGTTGAACATCTAGGTCATCATAGAATATATCAAACTATAGGGAGGTCTAATTTTGACTAGCAAAAAAGCACAACTTAATTTGCAAAATAGGCGTTTTACATTCTTAGGAAATCTTTCCTACCTCCGACACGTATTACCGCTTCTACAACAACAAATTTGGGCTCAACAACAAATATCAATGAAACACTCACATTTACTGGACATGAGAATACAACCATGTTTGAGGGTATCCCATATCCACAAGTATGATGACTTGTGCACCTTGCTCCCAAGAGTAGCATGACTTGAGTTTGAATCCAACTAGGCTAGTAGACTATGGATCTTAAACTGGACAGGGGAGCTTGTAATACTGTTTACCATAGATAATAGGGATCCAGGGACGCTACCACGCGTCCCCTGCCAAGCACACTACCAAGCGGCGAAACGGCACCGTATGACCATGCATAAGGGACGCTGGGGGCTGCTGCTATGTTGGTTTTATTCCTTTGTTTGGTTTGCCTTTAACACATGTTAATTATTTTTTATTTTTGTGGGCCCGTTATGAGTCTTACAAAGATGATTTAAACCGCAAGTTTTTCTTAAAATATTTTTTATGGGTTCTTGAAAAAAATTGGCTCAATCCGACATTGGTAAAGGTTATTTCAGAATTTGCAGTGAGTTTCAAAATTCGTAGCCATTACTGATTTCAGATTGAGTTAATTTGTTTTAGAAACCCAAGAAAAATATTTTAAGAATAACTAGCGATTCGAATCATCTTTGTAGGACTCGTAATGGACCCCACAAAAAAAAAAAAACATGTGTTAAGGCCATTAATTTTTTTTTTTGTGGGGCCCATTGCGGGTCCTACAAGGATGATTAAAACCACAAGTTTTCCTTAAAATATATTTTTTGGATTCCTGAAAAAAATTAACTCAATCTGATATCGGTAAGCGCTGTTTCACTACAAAATTCTAAAACAGCCCTTACCGATATCGGATTGAGCTAATTTTTTTTAGGAACCCATAAAACTATATTTTAAGGAAAATTTGTGGTTTGAATCATCTTTGTAGAACCCATAATGGGCCCCACAAAAATCAAAATAAATAACATGTGTTAAGGCAAACCAAACAAAGAATAAAACAACTCAGCAGCAGCCCCCTAGTGTCCCTTTAGCATGGTCAAACGGTTCCGTTTTGATGCTTGGCAGGGGACGCGTCGTAGCGTCACCAGATCCAGATAATAGTACCATAGGTAATATTGATAGCATCATATCTGATATCATTTTAAACCACTGTTGTTTCAATCCAAATTCTGATCTGTAAAGCTGTGAACCTTTGATACAATACTCTCTACCCGAAAAGGATGCTATTAATGCCAGGGAGATTAAGCTTTTGTCCTAGCAATATAACTACTTAAACCATCAAAAGCTAGTAGGTGTTATGGATAGTAGAGCTCCTGATCACATTTATCTGAGATAGGTAGTGACGGGATAAAAACATTGTTCTTCTTACCTAACGATATAACAAACCATTGTTCTTCTTCTAACAAGACATTGCTTTTACCCTTGTGCTTAGAGTTACTTTCGTGATTGGATTAAAATATAAACACAAGGAGATGAAGGAAGTAGCAAAAAATGAGTTCGGAAGCAACTAGGTATGGGCCTAAAACTGAACAGGAGAGCCCCTCATACAAGTGATAGGATTGCATCAGATATAATATAAATCACTGCTCTTTTTGGCCAAATCTTTATCGGTGAAGTTGTGGATCTCCGGTCAATAATCCACTCTATCAAAAAGGACCAATGATACCGGGCAGATTCGGATTTTGTCTTAGCAATATAACTGCTTAAAGCAGCAAAAATATAGTGGTTGTTTTAGATTGAGAAGTTTGTAGTCCTGTCCATTGGAGATAGAGAGTGACAGGATGAGATTCGATGACATATAAACCGCTGTTTCTGGGAGAGTTATGAGTTTTCAATCTTGTGCTTAAGACTACTTTAATCTTGTTTAGATCTATTTTGAATACAGGTGGAGATGAGGAAACTCAGTCAGTTCCTAAACATATTTCTCGTGACTACTTTAATCTTGTTTAGATCTATTTTGAATACAGGTGGAGATGAGGAAACTCAGTCAGCTCCTAAACATATTTCTCGTATCTCTCTTTCCTTCAACCTTTTTCTCCTCTTCTCATCTAAACCCAAACTTTCTACTTTACAGCCTATGTTTTAGAAACTTGGAATCAAAGCAATCTGATCCCACCTTAAAAGCAAATAGAAAAGTCTACAAATCCTTGCACAAGCTGACTTCAATCCATACAGCAATTTCAGCATTCATATAACCGTCAAAGGTCAGCAATTATCCCTTGAGATTCGTCTCACCCTTTTAAGTACTTTTCTATTTTCCGGAGTTCTACGGAGGTAGACGATGTTAGCATCACAATTTTTGATTGTTTCCTTCTCGTATCCCCATTTTTCGATCTCTGAGACTCTACCATATGCCAAATAATTTCAATGACAGGACCATCAGTGTGGGAGTAGAACATGCATTGAAAGCCTTGATGAGCTAAGTTAGTTCCCTGGTTGAGATTTGGAAGCATTTTGTTGAGTTCTAGGGTTTCAGATCGGTATTTAAGAACCTTTCATGTCAATTTGTGGAATTACCTAACCATTGGGACACAATGGGTCCCTTGATTCTGCATTTGTCTCTATTTGGTTCATTTGATGTCTATCTGGTTCATTTGTCATTTAATCCACCCACGGCGCCATACTCTACAATGGTCAGATTAAGAAATTTCTGACCAATTTTTGACTCTCTTGCCAAATGACTTTTACATCAGAGTAATGTTTCTCATACTTTACGACAAGATATCCACTACTATGCAGTCAGACAGTCTAAATACCTATTCCCGTCAGAATCTCAAATAGGCAGTGATGGAAAATTCATATTTTGGACGAAATAGATTGAACCTAACTTACTTTCCCCCTTGACATCAAAGCCCATTTCCACTCCTATCTTTTTCATGTCTTCTCCAATCAAAGACCAACGAGAGACCTATGTATCTTATGGGTAGATTGAAGCTCCTAAAAATCTAGCCAGCTTCAGCACTTAATATTAATGACCACCATAGCACTTTTACTGCTAAGATCACTATTTATCCCCTCGATTCACCTTTCAACAAGACACTGAAGCCATTAAAGTTGACCTTACAATATCATGAAATAAAAAGGTTTGAAACAAAACATAAGTTAGTAATTACTTAGCTTAGTCTCTTTCATGTGTTTGTTTTAACTTTAGCAAGATGTTGAAAATACAAGAAACTAAAGATACCGTACAAATCCACATATACATGTAATCTCTACAGTTTTATTTAGAATTTTCCCAACATTTTTTTTGTTCGGCAAAAGTCAGCATTACATTGAGTAAGGTTGATTTAGGCGCATGTATTCTAAAAATATGCTCGGCAAATATAACAGTTAAAATTTTTTCTTGCAAAATTATAATCTCAATCAAAATATACCCGGAAAATTCAATTTCCTTTTCATTTCCGTTCTTTTACTTCCTTTTTCTACCATCTTCACCTTCAACCATTCTTTTCATCATATCAAACAAAAAATTGAAATGGAAAACCCTAGCACCAAAGCGTACCTGAGAAATCAACCAAGCCCTTTCCATCCGCTTGGCGAAGTTGGAGGAGCTCTCGGTCGAGTCCACCATTGAAGCTCGAACTCCAACACTACAAGTATTCCTAGACCTAAGCTGGTTCTTCAAGACCCGTCCGTGGAGCAGACCAATTGGGATCGATTTTATCGAAAACTGTATGGGTGTGCAACATATACAAACCGACATTCTAATCAGAACTTTTTTTTTCGTTTTCTTTTTTCAGGATTTCGGGTTTCCGGACAGACCGACAGAGATAGGCAGTCAGCAGGGAATATGTGTGCGTGTGGGGATGGAATGGAGGAGGAGCCGTACGGTTTTCGGGTTCTCGTGTGGCGTGATCTTCCGCCCTTTTTGCGAAGAAGATGATAACTACGACCAGACTATGGGCCAGCCTGGCCCCACGTTCCTATGAATTTTGGAAAATTTTCAAAAAAATGGAACTTGAACTTTTATTAGTCAAATCTCCCATAAACATTTATACTTTATTTTATTTTATTTAAATTAAATTAAACACTTGTACTATTATTAGGGTGTTCCAAACCCGACTGGAACGAAAAAATTGACCTTTCCGTTTGGTCTTCGGTCAGGGTGGTGGCAGAAAATATCAGATTTGGGGTGGACCGAACCGAACCAAACCCATTTCGGTTTGATCTCGATTTTGTGAAACTGTGGACCGATCGGACCGAACTGAACCGACCAGACCGAAAGAACCGAAGTACCCCAAACCGACAATATATATATTAGGGAAAAAACCGAAATGGTCCCTATAGTTAAGTGTTTGTGTTAACTTGGTTCCTGCAATTTTAATTGGCTCGATTTACACTCTACACTTTCCATTTTGTTTTAACTTGGTCCAATTACTAATTGTCGTTAACCTTTTTAACGCCAAACGCGAATGGGTCACTTTTCTACGGTTAAAACAGTAATTCTTTAATTCCCCTCTTGCCTTAATATACCTCTAAATCAAATACAACTCATTCTTTCATTCCTAATGTTAATCATTGGTATTAAGTTTGGATTTTGGTAATAAGCAAAAATTTGGTTATATGTTTTCTTAAAAAAAAAAAAAAAAGTTGTCCTCCAAGTCAACATTTTCATGATTAGCTATGAGGTAACATAACCACTGGTATAAATACTAAGATACCTTATTTTTTGCATAGTACTTTGAACTTAACTTAAATTGAAAATTTTGTTTTTATTTGATTATTTTTTTTCGCATTTGTTAGTTTTGAGTTAAACTTTTGTGGGTTATTGATTCATCTCAACGAGAAAAATCGGAAAAGTTATTTTATTTTTATTTTTAGTATTTTGAGAAATAACCACTTTTTAGCCAAGAAAAATGACATTTTTTGACGCTAAAAAATGACTATTTCTCAAAATACTTGTATAAAAAGTAAAGCAAAATATTTTTTTGATTCCTCTCGTCGAGACAAATCAATAACTCATAAAAGTTTAGTGCAAAACTAACAAATGTGAAAAAAATTCAAATATGGACAAAATTTTCAGGTTTAAGTTAAATTCAAAAGAACGCAATCCAAAAATGTATATAGAATCATGTCCAAAAGTCATGACATAATATAGATCCAAAAGTCACAATATGATGAAGAAATCATATCCAAAAGTCGGAATATTACATAGACATAACAAACCACTAATATAGGTTACATTAAACCTTAACCGCCCAAGTGGTTACAAAAAAATAGTGTCTTGTCATTCCATTCATTTTCCAACACTTGGCCCACGCACTGATTGCTAATTAGGGATGTTAAAGTTTTAGTAGTCCCACAAAGGGGAAGAGTAGAATTACTATTTCAACCCCAGAAAGGGGCTCATTCGCGTTTGGCGTTAAAAAGGCTAACGTCAATTAGTAATTGAATCAACTTGGAACAAAACGGAAAGTAAAGAGTGTAAATCGAGTCAATTAAAACTGTAGGGACAAAGTTGACACGCACCACACACTCACACGTGCACCCCTCACACAATTACCCTTATATCCTCCCACGAAGACGTCACACCAAATATCCGTACCGTCTATCTCGACGGGCGGTACATAAACAAAGAGAAAAAAAAAATTTAACCTAAAAAAAATTACGGGTCTCTACATTAAGTACCTCAGGAGAAATTATTCTGCTGCTATTCAAGAATAGGCGTATAGTTAGGCTTGTGATACTATTGATGTGGGATACTTGTTCCATTGTTATTGCTCTTTCTTTTTGTTTCTTTTTTCTTTTTCTTTTTCTTATTTGAGTTGTCGGTTTATTGCCATCTCTTTTGTCTTTTTCGGGTGGGTCTTGGATTGAAGTATGATTGTCCCAATTTTTATGTGACAACCTAGTTGGGATGTTTAAGGCAGATTGTGATACCCATACAAATCCTTGCTCCATTTAGCCTTTGTAATGCTTATTCAAAGAATAATAAAATTTTCATTGCCATTAAAAAAAAAAACATGGTGTATTTATGTGTTTTCATGATTTTCATGTTTATTTTTATTTTTCAACATGATGTATTCATGAAAAACATGGCCAATTAATTTATTCATGTTTTTCATGGTCGATTAAAAACATGGTGTATTCATATTTTTTCATGTATTTCGATTAATTTATTCATGTTTTCATATTTTTTTGATTAATGTATTCATGTGTTTTCATGAATAAAAATGGTGTATTCATATTTTTTAAATCAATCATGAATTTTTGTGAAATTGGTCGAACCATATTAACGTAAGTTTATAATATTTTACAACCAATTTATGAAAATTAAGGATTTAAAATTTCACGAAATTAAGGAGAGAGAATGGTTTAGAATATATCCATTAAGGATTTTAAAAATTTCCCCCATTTCCATCCATTAATTAACCCATAATTTTAGATAACTATCATTACTAGAATCTCACTGATTTAGGAATGAAATATACACCTACATATGAATATCTTATTAAAAGGGTAATATAGGTAATTTATCATTTAAAAGGATGAAAATATAATTGTTCAAAAAGTACCGGATGAAAACTTACGAACAGATGAACCCGAGGGCTATTCTTTAAGTCTCCCTTTAAACACCTGCGGTCCAATTTGTGGTGATGTGACCATATTTTGCCGTTAAGTGCTCATTGGAACACAACAATGGCCCCAAAAATTGTAGAGAATTAAAGCCCATTTCTTTTCTACCCCTCATCATCTTTTATGGCCGTTTGTCGGGGGAGAACCGCCGCCAATTTCAACATGAAACAACACAACTGTTTCAAAAATCCGAAATCACAAAAGAATATAATATAGAACGGAGTTCATTGGTAGCCTAGCCTAGTCTTAAACTTGGGGAATTTGGTGGCCTTCGACGGAGATTTGGGTTCCTTGGTTGCCTTATCAGTCTTCTTCGACGACAGAACTGGGTTGATGTTTGGAAACACACCGCCGTGGGCTATGGTCACTCCGGCCAGCAATTTCCCTAGCTCTTCGTCAGCGAGGTATTCAAGGACGACGGCCATATAAACCAGGGCGCTGGTTTCGACGCGATCGACGAAGCGGCCTTTCTTCAAGTACCAGCGAATCCGACCGACGGGGAACTGTAAACCGGCCTTGATGGACCAGGTGGCTTGGCCCTCAAGCCGCCTCCATTCCTTCATGCGGCTCCCTTCTTAACTTTTCCTCTGTCGTCCATCTCTCTCCTCTATTTCTCTCTTTTGCTCCCAAAAAATGTAGTCTGGGTGTAGAAGTTTGAAAGAGCATTTTGGAATGGGTGGATAAGATGTGTTTTTGACGAGAAAAGGGGAGATCAGTGGTGGGGAGATAGGGTTTGTTTATTCGGTGTTGACCAGTGGAATATACGTGAATATATATTGGGTCATGTTGGCCCAATTTGATGTTGGATCGTGTTTCTGATTGATTAAAATGGTTATGGTCGGAAAACTCGTTGCCAGAATGTGACTGTGATGACTCTTTCTAGCTTGGTTGGTGGAACTTCAATCCCGGTGGCAGGGCTCCGACAAGAAATGGGTGTGGAAGAGGATGGGTGTGGGTGACCTTACGGGAGAAATGAAAGGGGCTTTTATTTGCTACAACTGTTTGGGCCCACTGTTATGTTTCAATGGGCACTTAACGGTAAAATATGGCCCTGTCACCACATTTCACCATAAATTAGATGGCAGGAGAAGATAGGTGTCTAAATTAGTTTTTTTTTTTTTTAAGTACATTTGTCTAATTGAAATAAAATAAAGTATAGTTGTTTATGGGACATTTGGGTGAAAATTCTGGTGTTATTTTAAAATTTTCTTATGAATTTTGTTAGTAATGGTATTTTGTCTTGGCGGCCCCCCAACACCTCATTCGCGAAAATTTACACATTTTTGTGTGGGGTTCGTACACTAAACAAGGAAAAAAAATGAAAAGAACAAAGATTTAATATTTCTCTTTTTATTCACTGTCAAAATTAAAATACTAGAAACTAGCAAACGAAGAAGGCCAATGTATCTTTAACAATGACTTCCTGACATCTTTTGACATGAGCCTTCCCCTGTAACATTATCATCACTGTTTGCGCATCACCTTCCACCATGTACGAGCTTCCATTGGAACAAACTGAGCGATCCAGTGCGATTCAACCTTTCGCTTCAACCATTTCTGCTGACATCCTGCTTGGTATGGGAACAATAGTAGTACCTAGAATATTCTCCACATGATCACGGATGACCACTCCCACACCTCCCTTTCGATTCCGACATCAAAAGCCCCATTCACATTCATCTTCAAATTCCAGGTTCTGGTGGCCTCCACTGATCACTGCTCGTTTGATGCACCACTTGAAACATTAGTAAATGACAATCCCAAGGGGTTTGAGATGAATTTCATGAAAGCTAAATATTTCAAACCTCGAACTATTGGAAGGTTTGTTCGGTCGTTAATTTTAGAACTTCGAAATTAATCAAGGTATGTACAAGCTAGCTCCAATATCCAATTGTATAAAAGAAACATATAAATACATGGGAAAATTTTAAACTTACACCTTATCTTTCACACAAATCACACATAAACACTTGACATTTTAATATTACCAAAAAAATATCTAACCTATTTAAAGACCCATCAATTTTCCATCCGCTGTTAACTTTTCATCTAAAAACAGACGAAAATGTTGAAATAGCCTACACCTGGCCATTTGGAGAAAAACCAATATACATTTTAGGGAAAAAACATAGTACTCTACTGATTTCTCCCGCCAAAACCTATCTGTGGGGCCATGGAGTTCCAATAACAACTATTTTTACTTTTTCTATAGCTTTTAGTTTAGTTTTTGTTTTTGTTTTCTTTTTTTTCGCGTTTATTATTTTGTGCCAATCTTTTGTGACTTATTGATTTGTTTCGACAAAACGAATCGGAAAAGTATATATATATTTTTTACTTTTACCTAAATATTTTAGGAAATAACCATTTTAAGTAAAAAAAAATTGACTATTTCCCAAAATATTTGGGTAAATATATAATTTTTTTTTACTTTTCCTATTCGTCTTGACAAGACGAATTTCAAGACGAGACAAATTTGAAAACAAAAAAAAGAGAGCCGCAAAACTAAAAAACACGGAAAAAAAATTCAAATAAGAACAAAATTAAAAGTTATAGAAAAAGTCAAGTGGAATGGGGATGTCCCAAAATCTCCAAACATCTCATTATTTTTATTCATTTGCCTCACACCATCTCAAGCTCTGCGGAAAAAAATAGTGCACAAATTTGATCCCAAAATGTGCAATAACTAGTTCAAAAAAAACAAAGTCTTATAAGGCATTACTCCCATAGCAAACTATTACAATAACAAGGTAATACCATAATCAGATTATAAACCAAATGCCCATTTAAAATAGCAATACCAACTTACAACCATAACCAGTTTATGGACCACATGCCCATCCAGAATACTAGTACCAGCTTACTAAATATTACATTCATCCAAGTCCAACTAGCCAAGTTTTCAAAATACATTAAGACAAAATCAAAAATATTGTCTACTGCATAATCATAACATTACACATGCAACTTCACAAAAAGTAGTTCTGTGGCCCCATAGGTGGGTTTTGGTTGGTGAAATCAGTAGAGTAATATTATTTTTCACCAAAATGTATATTGGTTTCCCTTCAAATTGCTAGGTGGAGGCCATTACAGCATTTTCGTCTGTTTTTAAATGGAAAGTTAATGGCGGGTGAAAAATTGATGAGTTTTTAAATAGGTTAGGTATTTGTTTTTGATAATATTAAAAGGTCAGGTGCCTATACATAATTTGTATGAAAGGTCAAGTGCTAATTTGAAATTTTTTCTAAATAAATCACATGACGGGGTTGTTTTACTTAATTTTTTGGGCAATTATTTATTTATTTTTTGTCCTTGTTAACTTTTTCGCATTTGTTAGTTTATTTTTTTGGATTATTGTTCCGTCTCGTTGAGAAGGATTGAAAAAGTAAAAATTTATAACTTTTATCCAAATATTTCTTTTAATTCCCTTTGAGTCAATTTTTTTTTCTTCAAAATTAGTATGACTTTACCCAAATGTTAGTTTTGAATCACATATTTTTTCTCCCAAAAATTTTCGGGTAAAAGTCATATTACTTTTTCAATTTCTCTCAATGAGACGAACAAATAATTCATAAAAGTTTGACTCAAAATAAAAAATAAAAAAAATTAAATAAAAACAAAAACTAAAAAACAAAAAAAAATTTAAGTGAAACAAGCAAGACTTGGGGAGTCTGGCATGGCAGTCGGTAATAGTTGGAGTTTTGCAGCTAATTTGTGGGATTTCAAACACACACACGATCTCTCGTATCTTTAACCGCCTTCTGGAGCGTCTCTCTGTGCAATTCCAGCCGTTGGTCAGCGTATCTTAACCGCGATCCCCTAATCCTCTCTCACGCCGTTTCTTTTTTGAATTGAATTTCAAAACCCTCTCTCTCTCTCTCTCTCTCTCTATACAATGTTACGCTCTCACTCCTCTCTCTCTTGATGTCTCTCTGCGATTCTGGATGAGCGGGTCAGAGAGACAGATGGTGGTGGCGGTGGCGGTGGCGAGAGGAGGGACGAGATGACCACACCATAGATTGCGGTGTAAGCGCAGAGGTCGAGTGGTTGCACATCACTACGATCCACACCATCTCCTCTCTCTCCCTCCTCCGCAAACCGATTTCCGAAGAAGAGCACACTACGGCGAAGAAGACCTCGATGAAGGCGACGAAAACACACGCGGGCGCGTGCGGTTCTTGGGTCTTGACGGTGGTCGGATTGATGGCCGCCGCCGCTCATGGCACTGCACTGGTGCATGGCCATCCGGATACGAGAGATGTTCGATTTCATGAGTTCAATGAGGTAATGTTTTGAAACCCTGTGCTTTTCAATATCTTAATCTGGTAGCAAATGATATTATACTTCATGTATTGTTAGGGTTCTTGTAATGTTCATTTAACTGAAATTTTGGGGGGAGGGGAAAGGGGGTATTTTTTTGTGAGAGTGATGCATATCGAAGCTGACGATTCGACGCAGCATAGGGTAAATTTTTGGAATATGTCTGCTTTAATTCATCAATAAAACTCCATAATTTTTCTTTCGATAAATGGTTTTTTGATTTGTTTGTATCATATGTATAACAGTTTAAGAGCAAGAAAGTGAAGGATCCCAATCAAGGTGAGATTCACTTCCATTTGCGTATTGAAAAATTAGGGTTTTTTTAGAGGTAGGAAAACAAAGCATAGACAGCTGCGAGAGGCAATTTGTATCAAATTATAGTTTTGTATTCATCACTTTAAATCAGGATTAAAGTGATAACAATCTGTATACTTACGGCTTGGGCCTTTTTTGCCATTCAGTTCATTATTATAACCAACTAAATTTGTTGAAAAGATTATCAAATTTCAGCCGGACCTTTTGGGTTTTGGGCAATAAAAGTCCTTCTGGGTTCTAATGTTTAATGGAATTTTTTTAAGTTTCTGATAATAGGAAGACTGTCAGAAGTAGCATAACCTGTGGCCTGTGGCTGATTTAATTCTCATTGACCTTAGCCCTGCTGCACGAATTTAGATAGCAACGTGCCCATTTTGTAGTTGCTTGGGTTATACCATTCTGAGTTCAGTTATGAGCAATTACTGTTCTGAAGTTTCAACCCTTTAAAGAACTTGAGAGGCTGGCTAATATGGGAACCAAAGTTCGAAAGACAGCTCGCAGGGACAGCACATATGTTGTGAGTAGAACTCTTAACACAATCAAACCATGGGCGTGTCTTCTTTTATGGTGCATTTGTACATTTTTTGGAAATTGTTTATGCCATTCGCATACCGGCTGCTTGGCTGAAGCGTACTGTCACTCTCAATGCTTGATTGACTTTTAAGTTTTAACGCTGGAAAGCAGTACTTTTTAGGCTACAGTAATTAGTAACTTATCTGTAATGCTATGGGTTGATGCTCTGAGAGGAAAACTAAGAATTCAGTAGCGGTTCAATTGAAGAGCTTTATCCAAATCTGCATGCAAGTTGCTGTAATTCTATTACATTTACTTGTCAATTAAGATTGGTTATTTAGTCTAATGTCATAGAAACTTGCTTGTTTTCTGAGCTTCCTTGGTTCAATAGAGAGTTGTGAGAAGTAAAATTTCTATGTACTTAGGTTGTGAGTTGGAAATCAAGCTCAGTTGAGAAGAAGAGGTGAAGGATTAGAGAAGAGGTTAAAGAGATTCAAGAGGTTGGTTTGGGGAACTCAGCCCAATCCCTTCACCTTAGGATTATTTATACTACTCAATGCAAGACTACAGAAAAACAAAACTGAAAGTGTGTTTTCAAGTTTGAGAACTTGTCTACAGATATCTCTTGTACGAGTGCTGATCCCTTGTAGTCAGTTGAGTGGTTCTCTCTATCATTTATCCACTTGTTGGTCTCGTGTTGGTTCTCTCTCAAATTTTTTTTTAACGGCATCATGCAAATCCGGAAGTTAATCCTATCTATCTGGATCATTAAACTAGTCTTGCTATAGTATGTACTTTACAACTAGCATGCACATATATGGATGACTAATTTGAGCTGTGTTAACATTTTTAAACTCTATATTTGTGGCAACCAAAGTGAATGGTGCCACAATTGTTTCTGCCACTATGATTTTCACTTCTATGGTGAGTTACTCCAACCCTTTCACTTTTTGTCGATTTCTTCACTTTGATTTGTACAAATAACCATGGACAAGATCCTTCGAATAGTGTTGCTAACATCGAGCAATTCAAAACTTGTGCAGGTTGGCGTCCGTGTATTTGTCACTGGGGGTATTGGTGGAGTGCATAGACATGGAGAGAATAGTAAGCGTATATGAATACGAATTTAAGATGAATGAAAAACCATAAAAAGTATTCCTTATGCTTACCCAAACATGAGGTGACACTACAGTCGAAAAGAAATTGTATTCTTTCTTTTTTAGTTTATTGACAGTTGTGCTGTGGAACAAAGTATTATGCACAATGTTTGTGTCTTGATGGTTTGCCTATGAGGAGTTGCTTCACTCTATTTGTCTTAGATATGCCTTTATTTACTATGACTCTCACTTCTCTCAAGCTCTTCATAAGACAAAATAAACCAATTATTATTTCTCAAGCCTATTGCACCATTTAGTCAATTGTTTTAGTTTGTTTCCCTTGAAGCGTGGCCATACATGATACATATCTTATTGAATGGGCAAGCCTAATAAAAAGTCAGTCCATCGCCTATTTCTAGGCTAGACTACCCAAAATATCCAGATTTTGCACTGATTACCTTCTTTTACTTCTTGCTACCTGCATGATTTGAAATTCAAAAAAACAGTTTCTTCTTTGTAGAATTTCTTGTGGTACAAGATGACGTGCGATGCACGTCGCATTAACACTAGTTCCAGTAAAAGAAAAAAAAAAAAACGGTTGGCACCCGATCCCGAAGAGCAGAAAACAAGGAATAAAATAATAATGAACCAACAAATGATAATAGTAGCCATTACAAATTAATGTGAATCTGCTTCCGTAGGAGAATACATCAGTAACGGATATGTGTTTTGTTTTATTTTTCTATAGATTAGTAGGCGAGGAGGGAGAAAATAAAAAAGAAGATGAAATTTCTGCAACATTTAGTTCCAGGGTGCAACGAAGTTACAGGCAAGGCTGGAATGCTCGACGAAATTATTAACTACGTGCAATCTCTTCAAAGATAAATTGAGGTGTTCTTCAGTTTCTGTTTTCCACCTTATTAGTCTGCTTAGGCTATGTTTGATATCTTCCTTCCTTTCTTTTTGAGTATGACGGTTTTCAATGTACATCACAGTGATCAGCATCATCACTTGTCAGTATGCTTGGCCAACGATATTCATATTAATATCCCTGGCTTGGCTGAATTTCTGGTACCGGGTATGGACATTCATTTGACATCGTGTTGTATTTTTTATTGATTTGGTGGGGGAATACATTCTTCCCTTGACAAATATATGTTGTTACATACTATACTGCCATTTGATGTGGTTCTGTTAAAGGGGCTTAGTTGACATCTATTTCACCTACTATGTGGGAATTTGTAGAATCATGGTAGTTTTCCTGCTACATAGCAAGAAATTTGTCCTGACTCCCGATGTGGGAACACTTGTGAAAGCTCTTGGTGATAACTTGGCATGCGGCGACGTGCAGTGCGGTCTGACCGTTGATGTCTTGATAATTGACATCGGTGCCAGAGTCCAGGAGCTCCTTCATGCCCTCCAGGTCGCCCTCGTTTGCCAGGTTCATCAGCCTCACATGAGGATCGATCTCCCTTTCCTCCCCACCCGCTGTTGCCATTGCTGTCCCCGCCTCCTTGCTCCGACGACTGCTTGCCTAGCGTGAGCAGTGAACCTCACAGGCGGTAGCGGAGGAGTGTTCGAATCCATTGGGGAAACAATTTCGAGAATTCAATTAGGTTGGCTGCAGTGTTGGATTAAACTGTTTTGGAGTTTTAATAGAAGGGATTAATGCTTAGAAGTTAGAACACAGCGAGAGAGGTACAGAGAAAGAGATAGAAGAGACGAGACAGATGTGTATAGATCTAGTAGGAGAAAGAGAAGGGTAATAATGTCTACAATGGGGGCACATGACTCTTCCCATCCAATTCTTAACAGAAGTTAGACAGAAATAAGGTTTTCATTACTTAAAGGAGGTTAAGTGCTAAAAAAATTAGAGGGGGCAAAGTGTTCCCGACCCATAGTTAGAGGGGGTAAACTGTAATTTACCTTACCCTTTTACTTAAATGCTTGAATTTCTAACCCTTAAACTGTACTCAAATCCCCTTCTTCACCATTCACCACTGGGTCGGGGTGGAGTCGAAAACTTTTTTTTGTTGAACTTTTTTAGGGTTTTGGGAAAAAATATTCTTTTACAAATGGAGGAGATAATTAACCGACGTGGACAAACTCCAACAACTTATTCTGTCTTTATTTTTTATTTTTTATTATTGCTCAACGTCGTGTTCGTTTGTAAAATTCTATATTACTGAGCAGTTTCAGCATTGGAGAGGGAGAGAGAGCGTGCGCTCTCCTACTGCCATTGGTTCTCCTCTAATCTGCATATTTGGTTTCTTCTAGTGGTTTGCCCATGGTTTCTGGTTTCAACATATGATTTGTCTCAACTCTAAGCTTCATATCCACAAGAAGTGTAGATTTTGACCTCTTCTTTGAGTTATTTTCGATGTATTTTAATGAGCTTTTATTTATTTGTTTTGGTTTTGTGGCCATTAGATGTGTAGTAAATTGTTGATATAATAGTAAAATTTACATCTTTGGGGAGAAAAAACCCCCTCAAACTTGTTATTTTCTCCGTGCTCTGTAAAAATAACGAATGTGCAATAATAACAAGTAGCCCAACTTAAAGGGGACAAAAAGAAGACATTGAGAATTAAAAACAATTATACAACAAAAAATAAACAAAAGGCATGAGAACTCAACAGCTTAAACCTTTAGACCAGTCTGATTTTGGAGAACTTTAAGGAATCCTCGTTTAAAAGATTTCCTCCATGTACAAGTAGTTCCGCTTGTCCTGTAGTATTTTCTTATGGAAATCAATTTGAGGTGTTATGCCCATCACTTTCACATATGAACAAGCCAAAACTCATTGTATATGGAGATATTGTAGTTGTCTTGATAGTTGTCAAAACTCTTATGATTCGGCCCCAACTATTAGAGGGTTCTTATTGTAATCAACTCTTTTGAATTCATTGTTTTTCAGGTGCTTCTTTTTTTCGGCGATTTGGAAACGATGGGAGCATTCACGATAGTTACTATCATGATGCAATTGAGTGGTATGAGCTCCCTTTATGTGGTTTTTTTAGGTCTACCCATTTTTTGAAGTTTTTACATCTCAAATGCATTTGTATACACGTTCGGTTTCTTCATTGAACAAGCATCGGTGTTGTACGATTTTGAAAGATTGCTATTTGCTTCATGTCATCCAAATTGGTGGGCTACACTAAAATCTTTTTCCTCATTCTTAAAAACCTTTATAATATAGGAGTATTTTACTAATCTTTCAAAATGAGAAGATAAGGAAAAATATGAAGTTAAGCTTAGTAGGGAAATTGGAAGGAAAAGGAAAATGCACAAGAACTGGTATGGTTCTTCAATATTTTTCTCAAGGTTTGTTTTTGAACAATCAGCAAATAACTCCACTTGGAGTTCAAGTGTATATGTTTTGAAGCATGGATAATCTAAACCTCCATCATGTAGAATGAATTTATGAAAACTGGGTTGGTGTTTTTGAGCTTTAGGTGCACAAGTTTGGAGGGACATACATGTGTTGTATGGAGGGAGTTTTTAAGTAAATATGCATTTGTGCAAATTTTTTTTTTGGTAAGTGAATTAAAATTGTTTGATCATGGATAGAAATTAAAATCTCATTCTGAAGATGAATTGATTACACTAGAACATAGTGTTTTGAAGTGAGTGGACTTACCCTTGGTATTATTGAAGTGAGCAAGAACTGCTTTTTGAAGACATAACTCAGAACCTGATCTCTCTTTTTTTGCTAGAGCTTTCAACCTCTGCTTTTTCTATACTTAGTTGGAATAGAGATCTTTTTGTTTAGGCTTTTGAGCTTGGTCATAGTCTAACCATGTATAACAAATACTTAATGATTTAGTATGCTTTTGGTCTGAAATATGTAAATTAGGCTACTGCAGTACCAGTGATGCTGTAGAAAGAATTCGACCATTGTAATTGGAATTGTACGTTGAAATATAAAGTTTTATGACTTCCCAATTTCTTTCCTTCTCCATCAATTTTTGCGTTTATTTGTCTTAAAAATATGTCTCGCAGATTATGGTGTGTTATCACAATCATGAATGGTCTCTTGTGAACATCAATTGGTTATATTCTGTACAATGCTTGTAGTACAATGGTGTCTTTGCACTTCTTTTTAGAATTTCTTCTTTTCTAACTCATATTGAAACTCACCACCAAACTATTAGTTCAGATACTTGTACATGTTTGACCATGGAGGAAAGACTAGCCACATAGTGGGATGGGTGTTCAGAATATAAATATAGTTGCCTCTTTCTCTAACAACTTGAACTTTAAAAAGATTTTGTGGCCATCATTCATCAATCTAATACACACATTATGTGTTGTAACTGTGTTTATACTACAGGTGCATCTGCATCTGGTCTTGCGATATTTGTTTTAGAAAAGAAAGTTGGTCTAGCTCCCAGGAAGGGATATATTAATGAGGGAAAGCCTATTGATACCCTTAAGTCTGTTGTAGAGACCAAAATTGAGAGTATGAAGGAAGTCAAGAAAGTGAATAAAGAGTCATTTTCATCCTCACCAGTGATGCATTTTCGACCATTAAGAAGTTCTGGAACTCCAACCTCCTGTAAGATTACTTGATCTTTTTCCTTATGTCTATGTCTCTTGCGGTATCAATTGGCTATTAGCGAAGGATAAACAAATGTCTTGCATGCTTGCAAAAAAGAGACGAACATCTTCATCTTATTGAAAATTATAGTGTTAGCCTGTGGGTGTGAGCCAATGTATATGCCATAATATCCAAAAAAAAATTATTGTGATTATCACATGTTGGTGACAGTTTTTTGTTTTGTGGTTTTTTTTATTGGGTGAAATTCATATTCATCAGAAAACTATTAGGAGTCATTGATAAAATTTGCCATTTGGTTTTAATTTTGCACGCCTTATATTGGTGACATTCTTACCTGGCAGGCAAAAGTTAACCAGAGTTCTACCTGTGGCTTGAAAAGTTTTTATTTGAATATCAAATTTTATTTTCTTTTGATTGGCTCAAATTAGTGATATTCAATAGGAAACTCTTGAGAGTCGCAGATGTAACCCTGATTAGATTTTGTACGCTGCAACTTGATGAGATTCTTATGCGACATACAAAGTTTAAGTAGGGCTATAGCTGTGGCTTGAAGAATTTTCATTTGAATATCAAATTGCTTTGATTCAAATAAGAGAATATTTTCTTTTAGGTGGTAATGTGGAGTGAAGAAATTTGGATGTAAAGGATGGCGGCCTGGTGACTGTTCTTCCCACGGCTGAAGAATGTTTTCGTGGTTCTACTTTAGATTCTTCTTTTATGTAAGCAACTATTCATCTGTCTTATCACATAATGTCTTATCACATAACATCTGAATGTTCATGTTAATACTTTCCATCACATATCACCATAGTGTAATGCTTAAACTTATTATTTTCTCCGTAACAGTCGTGCTTGTTTTATGCAGGCCATGAGGCCATGTAAGATGGACAAAAATATTCGAGCACATGTTTCTTCAATTTTAACTTCGTCTTTGTTTTTCTGCAATTAGCCATATTTCTTGGAAATCGAATAAAAATTAACAACTTCATGACACATTTACTTCCCTTCATACTAGATATATGTGGTGGAAACAACTTCAACAAAAAAGTTCAATACGAACTTAACTCTAAATTAGCCAAGAATCACATAAACATGAAAAATTTCACCTGCAACATATCGCTTTCCAGATTGTAGTAAATTGGAACTGGTTTTTGTTTATGGATATAATGGAGCTTGATGGAGATATAAATATATGTATATATCGCTGACTCGTTCAAGTTTTTGTAGGTGGTATATGTAGCCACAAAATTTGCTTAGGTATCCTTGCAATGTGCCTTTCTCTTGGCATGTTGAGGAACCGGGAACGTGTATTAAATGTGAGGTAATGTTTTGAAAATATTGTGAGGTAGAATTTTCTCTAGGAAATTGAATATTTCTGAATATTTGCATTCCATAAACTGACTTTCAGTATATGATCTGTCCTTGGCTGCCACTATCCATATGGTTGAGTTGATCTTGCCAATGCCTATGTGGACTCCAAAAAACTTATATTATATGGCCTATACATTATGTAGACACTGTTTAATTCTAAAGCTGGGTAACGAACACGATAACACGACACGAACCGGACACGAAATTAGCGGGTTAGGGTTGAACATTTTTGACACGAAACACGAAAATGACACGATTCGAGAAACACGAATTCTAAATGGGTCGGGTTCGGGTTGAACATGCGAGACACGAAATTGACACGACCAACACGGTTATTAATCTGTGTCACCCATAAACACGAATATATATATATATATAGAATATATGGTATATCTGTAATTCTATATAGAGTTAAACAACGGACACGATAACACGACACGAAGTTAACGGGTTAAGGTTGAGCATTTCTGACACGAAACACGAAAATGTCACGACTCGAGAAACACGAATTCTAAATGGGTCGGGTTCGGGTTGGGTAGTTTGTGATACAAACACGAACCCGACCCGACCTGTTACCCAGGTCTATTTAATTCTATAAAATTAAAGAAATATTCTAATTAGTATGCATATTTTGGTGTGTCCATGAGTCCTTGTAATGAAATCAAATGTGACATTAGCTCACATGTGACACTCATACCCAAGCCAGTGTAACACAGGTTCTTGTTGTTCTGAGGTTCAAAAGTCGCACTTGAAACGTGATTATCATTGTGTTAGAGCATCCACTCCTAAACAAAAACTGCTTGTTAGGGAACAAGACGAGTCTTATTTGATCCTGAAGGATACGTAGGACAGATGGATGGTTGTAATTTTAGAGTTTATCGATTAGTAAGTATTATTAGGCCAGGGTAGTGGTAGTCTTATCTTTATCACTTCATGTTATTCTTGTCTTTATCTTACTGATATCTTTTGGAGGAGTTTTCTTATGAGGGACTCTATAGGTATTTGTTGAAGTAGTTTATCTTTTTAGTTGAGAATGACCTAAGGAACTCCTTTGACCTAAATCATTCATGAAAAATTTCAGTTGATCTCTATGGAATTGATTTCTCTTTAGTATTCGTGTCGATGCTTTTGCTCCCCCTAGATGTGGGTTTCTGGGGTTCCTTAGGTGCGGATTCTGTAGGGCTTTCTTTATTTGTCATCCTGCATCACTCTTCTGTTTATCTTTTTTTATTAAAATTTAAAAAGCAGGGCATTCTGTTTACTGAAGTGGTGGCATTTGTCTTTATAGATATTATACCTCTGTGACTTATTTTAGAATGACCTAAGGAACTCCTATGACCAAAATCATTAATGAAAATTTTCAGTTAATCCCCTTTGACCCATGGTGTCTCCATTGCTCCTATCTGGTTATTGATATCAAAATTGCCAATTTTGTGGTTTGAGTTGTTCAACATGTTTGCTAAGACCTTTATGAGCAACACAATTTCAGTCAATCAGAACAATGCAAATTAAATGTTGCATTAAGATCTTGGAAAAGCATGGGGCGGATGCTTTCCAATTTCAAATGGCAGGTGAGATTTGGCGAGGTGAAATTATCCAACAGAGCTTGCCTCAGAGAGAGAGAGAGAGAGAGAGGGGTTTTCTCCACCTATTTGGATTAGCTTTTGGTGTTGTGCATACTTGCCAATGTTTTGATGTTCAATATTTCAACAAGATTAAAATAGTGGGGAGAGAGAGAGAGAGAGAGAGAGAGAGAGAGAGAGAGAGAGAGAGAGAGAGAGAGAGAGAGAGCAGGAAGTACTTTGACAAATGATGAGAGACGAAGCTACCATTGCATACATATCTCTGGATCAATATTCTATACAAGCTAACTAATAATAATCACTATTTTTAAACTTATTTTTTCCCAATTATTTTCATCCATAAACAAATACTTTAGCTTGATAAATCAGTTGAGCAAACTGAATATTTTATGGTTGACCAAGGTTCCAGAATAAATGTAGGTAGGCAGAGACAATCTGTTGATTCCTTCAACTTCCGATAACGGATGCAAAATTTATGAATCATCACTTGAACTATTATATCTGGTCGACCCCAAGAGTTAATGTCCATGCTATTTGTTTTCTCTCACACCTTGATTTACTTTTATCTATGTTGTTACTCTTCTCATTGGTCTCGTTTTTTGCTGCATATAGGATAAAACTATGTCTACTTATATCTCAAACATTAGGATCACGTATGTTTCTGTTGCCATTCTTTGAGCCTTTCAATATTGCTTTTGAGTTCTGAGATGTCACAGGTACTCTTGCCTGGAAGGGGTTTCGGTTTCATAGTGGGTAGACATTCATTAACAGATAGAAAATTTCTTTGTAGGCTATTGTGATACATGGTTTTCAGTTGCTCGATATATGGATCCACCACATGTCAGGGAGTAATTCATTTTGCGAGAGATCCAAGCTCTTTGATATGTAAGCAGCAGGTAGTTTTGAAACTATTGTAGGTATAAATGCCTTTTTTTGGTATTTGTCTACTTTAACTAGGGGTTAAGAGTTCCTATGCTCCACCCAATTGTTATGTTGTGTTTGTTCCATTCATTGCTTCCAAAAATTGGTGAAAGTATACTGCTATTATTTTCTCATTTTTTCTTGTATCCAGTAGTAGTATGTATGATTGCAAATTATTATGGAGGTTTTGGGAACTATCCATAGAATTAAATGCACCATTGTGGAACAATGCTCGAGTAAAATCGATTCAGGTAAAGATTTCGTCCTACTGGGTTGTATATTTAGGGTAAGTGTATTATTTTTCGGTAATCTACGGTTGTTTCTTTTTTTGGCTAATTGGATTTAAGTTTGTATCGTTCGTTTGTTGGACTCAAGATCGATCTTCGGAGGGGCTAATTGGGCATTTATTTTTATTTTTTCGTTTTTTAGAATTTGGGAATTGAAGCAAGGAGTCCAGAATACCAAGGTCATTTGGTGATTATTGTAAACCAAAACTTTGTTTTATGTTTTTGGAGTAAAAAGAAATAGGGGTCCAGAATACGATGTTTGGCTTTAAGTTTCCATAATGTTCTTTTGCCTTGCTCTTTTGTGTTTAGGAAATATTCTGGGTGGGAGGATGATTTTGTTTGTCAGGAGTTGGAATCGGGAAGGTTTCGGAGTGGGATGATTGTGAAAGTGGGTTTTCTGAACCATACAATGAGGAATTGCAATTGTTTGTTTATGTGTTGACCAAACTGGATGAAGGAGATGGGCTGCACCAGATTCTTAAGTGGAAGTTCGTTTTCGGTTTAGGTACTACGCGAAATCATACCTCTGTAGTTGCTATACATAGAAATTCTTGCTCTAGCTTTAGGGGACAAGCATGGCTTTAATCATTTCGTATTTTTTGCAAATTAGTGCGGCAACAATGCTAATTTGAAGTATGCTTGGTATGGTGGGTCTAAGCATGAGATTAAGAGGATTATTTCTATGCAGACAAGGGATTGTATGGCTTTGGCATCTCTCTCCTGACGATTCATCAAATGATTGGTGAGCTAGTATTCTTTGTCCCCTTCCATTTTCTGCTTCAAGATTATTGTGCACAATGGTTTTACATCACCGGTTCTTAATACAAAAATACTCGGTGGTATTTAGATTTGAGCAACTATGGCTTTGGAGGATTTTAAAACATCTTTTTGGTGATTACATGAAATGGGTTCTTTGAAATCCAGGAATCAAACAAGTTTGCTGAAAAATATTTTCCAATTTTTTTGGGGAAAGATTGAAACAACTAATGCCTTGTTCTTTTCACAATTCAAAAAGAATTTTTCAAAAAATTCTCCCTACATTCCCCGTAAATTCTTCCTACTTCCAACATTTCTCCTTCTATTTGTCTTCACTTATTACCCCTACTATTTTGCAAAAAAATTTTCAAACTCTAATCCAAACAAAGCATAAAACACGTCATTCTTTTGGATGCATAATTCATTTTTTTTCTTCACTACACATTAGAGGTGGCAAATGGGTGGGTTGAAATGGGTCGTGGATTGAATGCGGGTCAAAGTTGGTGGGTTAGAATGGGTCGGGTCAAATATGGGTCAAGCCATACCTGACCCTTTTTTTTTTTTTGATTTGGCGTTTTTTGATATAGTAGTGGAGAAAGGCTTTTTTTATTTATTTATTTGGAGTATCATTGAAGTAGTAATAAACTCTAGGGTTCAATTTTTTGGTAAAAGAATGTAGGTTGTCAATTGTATACCATTTTCTCAAGGAAATGCTAAAAACATTTCACTGGATTACTTCTGAAAAATGTGTAAAATATATTGAAATGTGTGTTTTATAAGGGTTATTTGGCCTAAATAAGCCCATTAACTTATTTTTTGTCCTTATTCAATTTTTTTTTTGCGCATTTGTTAGTTTTTCGTAATTTTTTTTTTGTGAATTATTGCTTTTTATGACAAGATGAATCTAAAAAGTAAAAAATCACGATAAAAAAATCACGGAACTTTTGTGGATTATTGATTCATTTGGTTGAGAAAAATTGGAAAAATTACACAAATCTTTTGAGAAATATCCATTTTTAAGCTAAAAAATGCAAAAAATGAGAAGTAGATATTTACCAAAATATCTGGGAAACAAGAGGGCTGGTAGGCTGACTCACCCTCCTTAATGGAACCCACGCACCACATTGGTGTGACATGTGTCCCAATACATCAATATTTGCAGTGTGGTGCGAGGCTTTGACAGTTTGACCGTGTGACAACTCAACCCAATTTTCCACTTACTCACACTTGCACTGTTTATGGCAGAGGCGCTAGATAGGGAAAAAAACGGGGAGTGGGTCTTTTAATTCCAGCCCATATTGGACCCATTTTTAATCCATCTAAACCAGTGTAAATATGGGTTTATATGAGTTGACATATAAACCCATTATACAATATGGACGGATTGGGTTGCGTTATAAGTGGGTAGACTTGGACAGGTTTAAAAATATGGGTTGAGATTGTCACATGTACTACACATACAACAATCCTTTATCATGTTCAATCTTCAGTTGAATAGTTTAAGATATGGTTTTGTTCGTCTACTACACAATTGTTGACTAAGATGGCTTCAGGCATCTAATGCTTTGTCACGTCGTTATGGGGAACAACCAAACTATTGACACTGTTTTTTGAAACATGGATTGTGCACAGTCATTGTGTGGGGCCCACTTCGGGTCCCACATAAATGATCCGAGTCGTTCATTAAAATTTAAAATAGGTTTTCGATACCCTCATGAAAAATTAGCTCAATCCGATATCTATAAGTTCTTCATCCAAAATCATCATTTTCATTCTAATTTTTCGATACCTAAAATCTGAATGAAAAGTTTGATGATTGGATTAAGCACTTCTTGGTGTCGGATTGAGTTGATTTTCTGTGGGGGCCATTGAAAAAATATTATAAATTTAATGAACGAATCCGATAGTTTGAGTGGGACCCACACAGTGATCTGTGTGGATATATTTTTTGTATGGGGAATATGGATCTTGTCCATCCCGGATCAAAACAATGTCATCAGGGATATGAGCCAAGATGTGCGGAAAATTAATACGTAATTTTGATCTTTTATTTATGGTATATTAAGAAGCCATCAATTTCTGGTGGTGTTAGTGGTTTCTTAGGGCTAGTTGGGGAAACAATACTAGCTTGCATCTTTTCATCTATGTTGGCTATTATGCAACTATGTGAATTCCGTTGATATGGTTTCCAAATCATAAGAACATGGTGTGCTTTACTCAAGCACATATTCATTTAACATTTTTGAGGCACATATTCATTTAGTAACATTTTGGAGGCATATGGAGAAATACGACTGGTGGCACATTTTGAGAATTGGATCCTAGCTATTAATATATGGTATCAAGGCGTCATTGAATATGTGGCTTAAGCCTGTATAACTAAATAAATATTTGCTTCATCTAGAAGTAGGACAATTGTAACTTCTATATTATGGGAGTTAAAAGAAAAAATATTTGTACGTATTTTATGATTGCATTGTTAAACACATTCCCACCAATTTTCCTTCATGTAACACTAAAATTTTTAGAGAAATGAACACAAATGATTTTGTCTTTGAAAGTGTTTCTAGCATTGATAAAGTGCCTTTGTCAATTAAACTTGAACACCACTTGTCTGATTTCGTAATAGGCTTGGATTTGATGCTCTTTTACTTTTAGACTTTAGGGGAGACCTTGAACGGCTCTCGTAGCCTTTTTGAACCAACGGGTCTCTTCCATTGCTCTGCTAACAGATGTTCTAGAAGCTTTCACTATATGAGCCAAGTTTGAAACTTAGGAAAGAAGACGCGCCTGTGTCTGATTATAGGTTGAATGTATAGCACATTTGTCAATAGTTGAAAACTGAGACATTATACGTCCGGAATGGAAAATTTTTCAGTTCTCAAGATCTAGAGTGGTTTGAGCCTCTCTAATGTCATAGAATGTGTTTAGCCCATGGATATATGAATGGAGGACAAAATGGGAGGGGTTATACTATTTGTTGTCCTACAGATTCTTCGTTAAAAATGTTCAGCTAAACTTGTTTTTTTTGAAGGAAAAAGCAAACTAAGAAACAATCATGACGTTCTCAAACATTTGATAAGTACATGTCAACCTAAACTCCATATATGTTTGAAACAAAGTTAAGATACTTTTAAAATTTATCGGTGAAGTCCTATCCGAAATGACTTACGCAAGCTTAGCAAGTTAGTAACATCACCAACAAATGAGTTATAAAAAAAGTTTTGCATCATTTGATTCATAGGAATGAAGGCAAATTGGAATGGTATTTTCCTTGCAATAATCATTTCAATCTATGATGCACGGACATGGATACCGACATTGACACGGGCACGGAAATTCTAAAAAAAATGGGGAGACGGACACAG
Organism: Rhododendron mucronatum var. ripense; assembly: GCA_019656295.1. Classification (NCBI taxonomy): domain Eukaryota; kingdom Viridiplantae; phylum Streptophyta; class Magnoliopsida; order Ericales; family Ericaceae; genus Rhododendron; species Rhododendron mucronatum. The sequence continues at coordinate 7,937,822 of BPLT01000004.1, read as the reverse complement.
GCATGGGGGGACACGCCACGTGTATATTTATTTACTTATATAAATAAATAAATAATTTTAATTTGACACCCAGAAATTTTAAAAAATTACAATTTGGCCCCAAAATTTTTTACAAAAATTGCAGTTTGACCCCATTTTTTTAAAATTACAGTTTGGCCCCCATAATTTTTTAAAAATTACAATTTGACCCCTTATTGTCTCCCCATTAGTGTCCCTTTTGTGTCCCCAATTGTGTCTCCCCGTGTCCCTAGTCGTGGCCCCCGTAAAAAATTTAAATTAAATTATGGGACACGCCACGTGGCGTGTCCCATACGTGTCCCCGCGTGTCTCCCGTCGTGTTCCCATGTCCCGACACTGCAATACTTCGATCTCTAGAAATGTCGGTGCTTCATAGATTCCAACATGTGGTTGCTTATGAATGATCAAGCTATTCTAATTTTCTAAATGGAGGGAATGATCCGATTCTTTTTGTTAAGTTATCAATAACAGAAAAGAAAACGCAAGTTTAAAAACAAACTGCAAAAATTCATTTTAATAATATTTTCTCTTTTTAGATATATTTATTTTTCATCTTCATTAGGTAAAGAGGGTATTTTTCTCAATTGAAAAATCCATTAAAGGTAATGTTGGTTTATGGATCTTCATATGCAATTTCAAAACCATAATTCGGTTGCTTTTCTTTTCTTTCCCTCCGCTATTTTCTTTTTGATTCTAGGGTTCTCGTCTTAGATTGCTCGTCAATGGTGCTCAAAATCCAGCGGTGTTGTTTAATCTTGATTTGTTTGTTCTTTGTTTCAAAAAAAATCCCATCTGTTTGTTCACTAATCATATTGATTGCCCTTTTTTTGTGTGGAGAGTTGTTCTAGCATTTGGATATATGCGGTGCACTGACAAAAGTTATTTTTCTATGGTGTCCACTTTTGAGCACCAAAGAAGAGGCGTAACCTCCATAAAGATTGACACCAAGGCGGCCTAAACATGGATTTACCCAGGTTTTATTCTATAATATTCATCTAATTTCCTCTTCTTTTCAATAGGGCTTTTGGGATTTCAGGGTTTTGGTTTATATCTGTTAAAAATTTAAACCATTTGAATCTGCAACATGTATGTGTTGTCAGTAGCACATAGTAGTTAGAAAAGACCTACTTGCTTCTACAAATTCAATAGGGCTTGCTTGTGTGACTTTGTCAGCTTGGATTGTTGGTTGACACTTTGTAACATGATATTTCTTTGTCATTGCATAAGTGGTGTTGTCATATTTCGATAAACTGAGGTACGATGCTTAGCCCTAACCCATTTGTTAGAGAATTAGAGAGTGGAAAAAATATTAGATGATAGCGCCTTCTAAGTGTTCAACTAAATACCTAGCAATGGGTGATGAGGTAAGAGGGTTAAGGGCATCCAAAATAGTTTATTATCTATATGTTGGCTGATGGGTAAGGATCTGATAGATGGGATTATGAGAAAAAAGGTTTCGTCAGTGATCCATATGAAGTGTCCAATAAGAGAATTGGCCAACTCTTGGTATTGCTAATGCATGCATTTCAAATATGTTTGGTGGGGGAATACATTCTTCCTTTGACAAGTATATGATTTGTTACATTTTTTTGAACGGCTATATGATTTGTTACATACTATACTGTCATTTGACGCGGTTCGGTTAAAAGGGGCTTAGTTGACATCTATTTCACCTACTACGTGGGTATTTGTAGAATCATGGTAGTTTTCTTGGTACATAGAAATAAATTTGTCAACACTTTTGAAAGCTCTTGGTGATAACTTAGACTTCAAAAATATTGAAATTAAAATTTGGCATGTTGGTCTTCCAATTGTCACACATAACTCACACAACCGTAACAATCATGTTACTTGATTTTTACCCAATAAATGTACATTCACATTGAAACTACTTTTTGTTATATTATAAACATTTACGTTTGTTCCGGTCTCAAGGCATCTCGCGAATGGGTGATGAGGTAGGAGGGTTAAAGGCATCCAAAATAGTTTATAATCTATATATTGGCTGATGGGTAAAGGTCTAATAGATGGGATTATGAGAAAAAAGGTTCCTTCATTGATCTAGATGAAGTGTCCAATAAGAGAATTGGACAACTCTTGGTATGGCTCATGTGTGCATTTCATGGAAGCCCCCTGGTTTGTGCTCAAGTACCATTAAACATGGTCTGTGGTGGGGTTTAAGAAATGAGTTGTATTATATTTTGGCTGAATTCGTACGTGCTCTGGTTAACAAACAGATCTATATGTAGGATATGAAAAGGTCGTGTTTTAGTATAGTTATCTGAAAGGTATCAATAGGATATGAATTCAGACCCGTTAAGGAGTTCAGTTTTAATGCTACACTGAGAGCTTAAAGTTGTGTTCATGCTTGTTCGGCAGGAATGTTTGTGGGGTGCTCTCAAAGAGAAGACAGTCTACTTAGGAATGTTTGATATCTTCCTTCCTTTCTTTTTGATTATGACAGTTTTCCATGTACATCAAAGTGATCAGCATCATCATAATCATCACTTGTCAGTATGCTTGGCCAACAATATTCCTATTAATACCCCTAGGGGGCTTGGTTGAATTTCTGGTACCTGGTATGAACATCCATTTGACATCATTGTATTATTTATTTATTTGGTGGGGGAATACATTCTTTGACAAATATATGATTTGTTACATGCTATGCTGCCATTTGAAGTGGTTCTGTTAAAGGGGCTTAGTTGACATCTATTTCTCCTACAAGGTGGGAATTTGTAGAATCATGGTAGTTTTTCTGCTACATAGCAAGAAATTCGTCCCGACTCCCGATGTGGGAACACTTGTGAAAGCTCTTGGTGATAACTTAGGCTTCAAAAAAATTGAAATTAAAATTTGGCATGCTGGTCTTCTAATGCATCGCACATAACTCACACCCATAGCAATCATGTTACTTGGTTTTTACCCAATGAATGTATGTTCGCAATGAAACTACTAATTGTTATATAACATACATTTATGTTTGTTCCGATTTTGAGGATACTATCTCCCATCATCTTGCAAATTAACATGTTTCGATTCCATTACCAAAGCGCCCACTTTTCATCATTTCTCAGAGAGTATTTATGGGCAGTATGTTTCTTGCATTAAGAGAACTCCAGTTGGCCGGAACTGAGTTTGTTGGCGAAACAATTAGTATTGCGCCTTTACAGTTGGTGACTAGTAAGTTCTCCCGAGGTTAATCACTCTTTTTCTCTAGGACTTAACTTGAAGAAGAGGAAAACGAATGGGGTTCGTATGTTTGTGAACTCTACTACAACTAATTTGTTTCACTTGGTTCGCTTTCGGCAAACAAGTTTGTTTAGGAAGTCCTTGTTCTAATTCTGGCCCCTGCTGTTTATTTCTAATTCAATCCCACTCAACATTGTGTGAAATAATAATTGCATCATATTGCTTTGTGCAATACAACTTACTGTAGAAGAGTGCTGTAATGACGATGAGATTGGAGTAGAAGTAAGGCAGGGAGAAACTGAGGACAATGAAACAACTAATTCGGAAACTTCAATTGGCAATTTGAAGGTTTCTTATGTTCTGAAGCCTGATTACATTCTTGTCAGGGCTCGCTGTGGTCAGGCCACTAATAGCCACAGTTTGGATGAAAGAGTGAGTCTTTTTTTTTATTTTTTTGGATAAAGATCTAAACAATAACAATACACTTGTAATAAAAAAGCCAACACTGCCTGCCAAGCCACATGACGAAATTATCAAGTTGCCCTCTTCAGATTTTTCTACCAGTTTTCCCTTGCATGTGTTTAGGTTTGAGTAGTTTGGGAATTGTAACTTTTCTTTCGTTCACGCAAGAACCTGTACTTTTTAAGGCGATCGATCGAGACTTTGAGAGACGATTGCTTGGTCATCCAGATTTCACTCATTGAAATTGTACTCTCTACTCTAGATTTTGCTAGAAATTTGGTACTTGCTAAGCTAGGTTAAAGCACTGTTGTTGCGGCCGTTGCCTCATTTAAAGGAGAGCTAAGATTTGTTATTGCTTCATTCGTATTGACCTAGGGTTTCCAATAAGCTTCCATAGAAAGCATTTCTCTGATTTCATGGTTCAAACTGCGTAAGGAACACAAGCAAAATTGGACTTGGCAAATAGGTATGTCTATTGTTTACATATGTGAACGTGGCTTTTCGGTTTTCTTTTTCTAAGATTGCATTCTCTTTGGATCAAGGTTCGTCATCTGCTTATATAATTTCATCTTTTGGGAGGAACGCATCCTTCAATTTCTGTTGGTTTTTCAATTCCGATGATTTTTTGGATATGGTAATATAGTGAGGTTTTTTTTTTCTTTTTATCCCTTAAACTATGCACATTTTCTCTACTTAGTCCCTAAACTACCAATTTGATGATTTCATCCCCTCAACTATCATATCGTTACCTACTTAGTCCAATAGATAGCGGAAATTAGAAATTTGTACAGAAAATATCATGCAAGGCCCTATTTAGGACCCTGTAAAGTAGATACTTGATTATGAGAGTTTTAGAGATAAAAAATAATTATGACCTTTTAGGGTAAATTGATCAGAAAAATAAGATCTTCACATCGGTTTAAACAGATTGAAAATTGGAGCACTTAATTTTTTTACAAGGTTCGTATATTGGAATCTTACGTGGCATTTTATAGAGACTAACACATACATTTTTTTTGAAAAAGACAGAGTTCGCTATATAGAATTTAGACTGTTTATATATTTTAAAAATATGGTTAAAAATTAAGCGCTCTAATTTTCAATATGTGTGAACCGGTGTGAAGACCTTATCCTTTTGATCATTTTATTTTAAAAAGTTATAATTAGTTTTTCTTTCTAGAGCTCTCATAATCAAGTATCTGCTCTAAAGGGTTCCAAATAAAAAATAGATATTTAATTATGATAGCCCTAGATATATAAATTAATTATAACTCTTTAGAATAATATGATCAGAAAAATAAAAAAATCTTCGCACCGTTCCAAATGGATTGAAAATTCGAGCACTTAATTTTTTTAGAAGGCTTATATACTAAAAAATATAGTTACAATATTAAGTGTTCAAATTTTCAATTTGTTGAAATCGTTGCGAAAGTCTTATTTTTCTAATCATTTTATCTTAAAGGGTCATAATTAATTTTTATCTCTAAGGCTCTCATAATCAAGTATCTGCTCTACAGTGTCTCAAATAGGGCCTTACATGATATTTTCCGTCCAAATTCCTAACTTCCGTTATCTATTAAGTGACCCACTCGTACAAATGTCTTTTTGTTTGAATCAGCCGGACCGATCCCCTTCAGTGCCTATTTTTCGTATTGCGTTCCACCTCGTTTTTGGTTATTGGAGCCATTGATCGGCATCGTGTGATCGATCGTGGCCTCTGTTTTGGGGGTTTCCGTTTCCAGTCAATTTTTGATGTACCCAGCAATCTTCGAAATCAAAATCATGTTTTCTTCCTCTAATGATTTTTGTAGATTTGTTTTAACATTTGTCTTTTGTAATTAGTTTTATTAAAGTTGAGATTTTTTAGGTTCTCAATAGCTTTGTTTGAAAACTAATGTTAGGGGTACTAAATGGTTTTTGTGATAATTTTGCGAGTAATGCTATTTATATGTTTGTTAAGATTTAAGGCCAGTGAAAGACTAAGAATTAGTGGCTTTTGGCTAAGTGATGCTACTCAGAATCCCTAGTTGTGGTAATGTGTTTGAACCAAACTCCTTGCTTCACTTGTATGTCAATAGATGTTTTGTTTACCGTATGTCTTTTTGTCCTTATAGGTTTCAATTTTCTATTGTTCTAATTCTACTGGTAGAGCTGGTTTTATGCGAGGCAATTCATAGGATCTAGCTTTGTTGATCTTAATGTTGACAAATTCTATTCTATTTTTGTTACAGGTTTAGTAAATCGTCTCATTAAAAGGTCTGAGCAAACCCCTTTACAAGAAAAGGCAAGTTTCTTTCATTTTTCCCCTGTTTGACTTTTATCTTTATTGTTTTTGTACTTTGGCTCGCCTCTTTAGTTACTTTGACGTTATATTTTGAGTCAGATTACGGATTTTTGCAATGATTTGAAGAAATTGGCCACGCGGGCGAAAGTGAGCGAAAATACAGAGAGGGGCTATGGAAAGAAGAGTCCAGTAGTTGTGAAGAAATGGAAGGAAAAGGAATGTGATGGTGAGAATATAAGGGAATTGGATGTGAGGGAGAAAGAGAGGAAGCCATTGCTTGAGGTGAATAAAGAGAAATGTGAGATAGTGGAGAAGAGCAATGTCAAGGAGAAGTTGAGGAAGAAAAAGTAACTCTCTCTCTCTCTCTCTCTCTCATTATGTAGCATGTGAATGAACACTTCTAACAGCACCTACTTATTAAATTAGACCCAAATATTCCCATTCAACGATGAAATAGGTAAATAACGAATGCACAGTTTTTACTCCACATATATAAAATTTGAAAACTGTTATGAAAGATTACCATTGCAATGATCAGAAAGGTTGACAAAGTTTATGGCTCTGCTCTCCAATTTGTTTAATTTCAAGTGCTATAAGTCCTGATGGAAATGCCCAATCCATATAATCTATATGGTATATGACTGTTCCAAATGTATAGAGCACCCGCATTGACTACTCAACACTTCGATAAGAGTATGTGATGTGTTGACACAAAGATGAACATTCACCCAAGTACTTTTTGACTTTTCCGTATAGAAAAGTCACATAGTGCATCAAATGCTTTATTGTAGAGTATCCTAAGGAGAGCCACTGTTAGCCAAGTTTTATTTTTGCTCTTTAGGACAAATGTGAATAGTTTCTTCCCGGAGAAAGAGTGCAGCGGTGATTCAATTTGTTGAGCATATTATGTAGAAGAGCTGAAGAGGCAGAAAACATCCCAATCTCTTTGGATGTGAAGAATGTAAACGACAAAGAAGGTGACTTTTTGTGGCAAATTAAAACCTGTCCTCCATCACCTCAATATTTTTTAGTTTGTCGTGCCCCCAGCAAAGCCACCCCTCTGAAAGCTTCCAGATCCAGGCCTCCGACAAGTAGTGAATAGGCTCTCTTTTGTTCTTATCATCTGTGTTGTGCTTGTGTTGGAATCATAATTAGCTTACAGAGCAGGAAACAAAGCAGACTATAACAACATGATTCCTTACCAATTTTTGGTTCTAACATTCAAGTAAGGTAGGAAATCATATCTGGTGTTGGCTGTTTGTTGTCGCAGGATCAATTTCACTAGATTACCTTGCGCATTCTTCATTGTTTTTTCCCTAATGCAGACAGCTATGTTAGCCGCTCAGGATGAGTGATCCTACCAGATTAGATGTGAGACAATTGCCAATATTCACATCCCCTAAAGATTGTATGATTCAGTCCAATGTTCAATTAAGCAAGACCTAAGTGATTCAAGTCCCCACTAGAGGATAGTTGATAATTCTATCATGTACTTTTTCTCTTGGTGAGGACATATACTTTGTGGGTAGAGATTCTCACTCCCCCTTTCTACAGTGGCTTTTCTTTTATCTCATCTTGCAAGTAAGGACGCCCTTTTATGAAAGGGAATGTTGTGAATTCACTTGCTTGTCCTGAAAAACACTCTTCCTATGAATATGAGATTCTGAATGAGTTTTTTTGGTTTATTTACAAGGGATTTGCGTCGCCGTTGTCTTGAAGTTCTACACCCACAGAATCGAAACCAAAAGGAAAAAAAAAGTTTCCAGCTTTTGAAGGTTGTTATAGAACTAGGAAGATCTTTCAATGATTCTTCTTATATAAGTATGTTCTCTTTATGGTAGGTGTAACCATGTAAGCTTCAACTTGTTTGCAAAAGACGAACAAACAAAACGTAAATTTTTTTTCGTGCTTTTGATGGTAGTGTAAATTTGAGGAGAAAGAAAGGTGATTCTTCGTACTGGTTATAACAAATTGTAATGGAGCTCCATATTGGTTAACAAATTGGATTGGTGATTCTCCGTAATTTGATTCATCGAACTAATGAAATTAAGCTCCAACTCGACTATTAGCCAAACGGAGGAAAAATACTTTATGTCATTAATAGTTCACATTACTGACCAAACAGGAAAAAAGAATCCTTGGAGAGCTGGATCATTACAATACAGAGTTGCCAAAGGAGGAAACTGTGGACAACAATAATCGTGGGAGAACTGCCTCAATTGTTGCTAAAAGAGAACCAAGAACCTTGGATGTTTTCTGGTTCTTGAAGCCTTGCACACTTTCTAGTTATAGCTAAAACAGTAGCCTGAATCATCTAAATCATTCTTTCATTCTTTTTATTTTTTCTGCCTTTTGGAGTTCATAGTTTCTTCTCATCCAGTGTTGCAATTATCAATCCAATCTTTGATGTTAAGTTAGATTTCCTCACCATTGTGCATTTTCGATTCTTTTGCCTTGAGGCGAAAATAAAAAATGTAATTAAGAAGGCAATTGTTCAACACTTGTACTCAAAACCAAGTTCAGTGAATAAAAATTTTCATTTCTGGTATTGTCCTTTTTTATCCTGGTAGCGGAAGCGTGGTGAGCCCATAACCCTTGGTTTTCGTTTTGTTTGTTTTCCAACTCAGAGCCCTCTACCCTTGCTAATCGTCAGCATGATTTCCATAAGGTGGGTATTACAAGAGACGATTTATCTTAAATTGACTTCAGTGTCTTTTTATTATCTATATTTTACTAGGAGTTCTCCAACTGGAATACTAGATTTGCAATGGTTGTTCAATACTCTACATGTTGATGTTGATGGTAGTGGATAGATAAAATCTGCTTTGAAATGGGGACATTGTAGAATGTAGGTGCAACGTAGACTAGTTGGGTGGGCCCAACCAGTTAAACCAAGTAGTTTTTGTGGTGTTGCTGGTCTAATAAAATATAATAGTGTAAAATTGTAAGGAAGCGAGAGACGTGGAATCAGAACCCAAAAGTTTAGGGTTATTTTCTCATAGAATAATATGATTACAACGTGAGATAGTTATACAACACACTAGACTCATTATACTATGGTCCTAGAGAATAAACTAATTACAAATAAATCTATAATAATCTAACAACTAGTTGTATCCTGAATGGGATTTCCAATTAAGTTACAAGACGATTATAACGTCTCAAGTTGGTCCAAACTTCAAGACGTGATGATTCACTATTTATTACTCCCTCCGTCCGGATTTAATTGTCCATAGTTCTATTCTAATCGGTTAAAAAATGAGTTATATCTTTGAATCCGTAACGAATTTCATATCGAATATGGATGTTGTTTGATAGAACTCGACTAGTACTATAATACAATGTTTTCGAAATCACGTAGAACATTATAAATTGGAAGATATAATCGATTGAAAAATGGCACGAACTCCAAAAAAGGACTATTAAATCCGGACGGAGGGAGTAGTTGGAAATCACTTTTCTTTTCTCCTAATTTTTTTATGTGAAGATTGTGAAACGTATACAATTATGAATTATCATTGGTGAGGTGATTGTTATAGTTGTATGCTAACGAGTTGGCTGCTTCTTGGCCACGCCCCGAAGGCAAAATGGAGTTCAAGGATTAGAGATGGGCTGTCTAGCTTAAACGAGATAGGCTTGAGCGGAGATCTTTCTGGAGGACTAGCTATGTAGAGAAGGAAATAGTGTGGATAACTTTATATTTATTATGTACACAATACTAGAAAGAAAAGGGTTGTATGTACTGAGACTGTTATAAGAGGCTTAGAGTTGATGCATAGACCTTTTGTGTATGTCTGTAATGTTTTCTGTTTACTAGCTGGATTGTTGGCATTAGTATTTTGAACTTGGTAGACTTTGAAGTTGCTGGTCTTGTGATTCTCTGCAGTTTGAAACTTTGAGTATTGTTGGTAACTTGCTAGTTGGTACTTGTAATTCTTTGAGTTTCTTCTTTTGAATTGGTGTTTAAAATAAAAAACAGATGGAAGAGTACTTGTAATTTCTTTTGAGTATGCCTGTTTGTGTTTCTTTTTGAATTGGTGTATGAAAAAAAAAGATGTGGAAGAGCACTTGTAATTCTTTGAATATGCTTGTTATTAGTGTTTTCTTTTGAATTGGTGTTTGAAAAAAAAAAACAGGTGGAAGAATTTTTTTTGTTCAGCAACGGGTGGAAGAATGGCCCAAAAATGGTTGATTGTTAAGGTTGAAAATGGCCCAATTATGAGGAAAAACATGGCCCAAAAATGGCCCACAATCCCCTGTTTTTAGAAATGGCCCAACAAAAAGGCCCATTTCGGACGAACCGAAATCCTCGTGAAATTCCCTACAAGACCAACTCACCCCGGACTGAACCGAACCGAACCAAAATCAACCACTGTCGGTATCGGTCCCAGAAACATATACCCCAAACCGAATTGGTCTTCCGAAATTTCACTCCGATCAGATACCCCTAGCTCTGGTTTCTAAATAAATAGGTTGATATTTTCGGGTTGTATGTAGCAAATTCTTGGGTTTGCTCGGTGGATGGTTTTTTTGAGTTGTACGTAGCAAATTTCTAAATAAACCAGAGACAGAAGCACATCCACAAGAGTGTTCGAATGGAGAAAGGGAAAGGAGTGGCGATGGGTCGAAAATGGGCCGTCGATTTCACAGACAACTCAACGGCTTCTTCCTCTCGCGACATCCCTGATCCACCTGGTTTCTCTCGCACTTCCGCCGATCAGGTCTCTCTCTCTCTCTCTCTCTCTCTCTCTGTATGTATGTATCTGTGCATATATGTATGTGTGTATGTAAGCAAGTTTGCGTTCTGGTTAAATTCGATTAGGTGAAATTGCTCATCCGGTGTCTTTGACTTGTCGTAGGATGATTCAACAGTTAGTCGCCAAAAGAAGGACGCTGAAGCTAATTGGAAATCTCAGGTAATTCCAGTCTTCCTGAACAGCCGCGGTTTAGGGTTTCGTCGTGTATTTCCATTATGAATGAATAGACTATAGTTATTCCCTTTTTTTTGGGTAAGTAGTTAGTTAGTACTTTTTGCTCTGAGGAAAGTATGAAAAAGGAGGAAAATAATTGAATCTTTTCCTATGGAATGTACAGTCATAACTCATAATTCTGTAATTGAGGCGTATGGTAAGATCTGATATTCCTTCTTGATGTTGCGTCTAGCATATTGATTTCCGATCTTTTTTTTTTTTTTTGGGGGTAAGTTAAGATTTAATACCAAACAGAGGAGCTACCCCTGAAACAAAGCATACAAACAAGGAAAGGGAAAAGGGTAAGGAACAGGCTCCCACCCTAACAACAAAAGAACAGAAGCAACTCTAGCCTAGAAAACACCCTTTGGACAAAAAGGAAAAGAAACTAGATGTAGTAACAAGTCAGGCCCTATCAAAGACCCTGTGAGGAATATTCCAACAGCACATAAAGCCAAATTCACATCAGTCTTCTTAATGCCTCTCCATGAACTAGCACAAGCTCTGATGTCAGTAGAAATTTGGCAACTGTAGCAAACTACTACTATGGTGTTGAAAGATCCTCCTGTAGTCCTGTTCCTCTCTCCCCACACATAGTCTAATAAAGCAGCAAAAGAGACTTTAGACAATAAACCACCAAACAAGGATCTAGAAGCATGTTTTCCAAACAATCAATGATGTGAGCCATATCAAGAAGAGGATAAAGAGATCTGTTCCTCCTTTGAATATTCTGCCAAAGCTGAGAAGATTAAGAACATTGGAAGAAGAGATGCTCACAAGTTTCCAACGTAGTTGAACAGAGAACACACTGAGCACTCGCTACAATTCCCCATTTCTGAAGCCTATCCAAAGTGGAGAGCCTACCAGAATTGCCAAGCACTGGATGATAGCCCATCTTGGAACAACATGTTTAAACCACACCACCTTTGCCCAACTAAGATGAGGACGCTGCCTCCTAATAGCATTCCATGCAGATTGAATTGAAAACTGACCATTGGCATTGAGATTCCATCGTACAGTGTTCTCTTGATCTATATGGGGGATGAGAGAAGCAGGGGTGTGCTAAATAATTTCCCTAGTAACAGAGTTTCTACATCTGGGCCACTTCCAATCTTGATTGGCAACTATAGATGCTACTTTGGCATACAAATTCCTGCCCAAGTTATACACAATTCTGGTACCAAACTTAGTATAAAAAGGGCCTAATGGATGCCAGTTGTCCAACCAGAGAAAATTCTTACTACCATTTCCAATCACATAAGTGATCCAAGGCTGTACAAGAGATCGATGATTGAATAATTTTCGAATTTTCCAAGAGGCAGAACCTGGGATAGCCATAGACCATAAGCAATGATCTTTGATAATGTATGTGTGAATCCATTTTACCCATTAAGTGTCAGCCTTAAGAGCAATAGCCCACAAGAGCTTTGTCATAGCAGCCCTATTCCAGTCCTTGAGAACCCTAAAACCAAGGCCTCCTTCTTTAGGAGCACACACATCAGCCCAAGAAACCGTTGCACCGGTACTCTTCAACTCAGTCCCAGACCAGAAAAAGGATCTAGACCAGAAAAAGGATCGAAGCAATTTCTCAATACCCTTAAGCACCTTTTGGGGCAAAATGAAGATGGAACTCCAGAAAATTTGAGTACTAAACAAGACAGATTTTAATGAGTTCAGCCCTGTCTCCATATGACAATAACTTGTTGGTCCAAGACTGTATTCTACCATGAAATCCAACAACATTTGACAATCTAAAGCATGTAGCCCAGTTGTGATGAGGGGCACACCCAAATACCGAACAGGAAGCATACTTTCTGGGATGGCTAAAATTTGCTGCAAAACTCCTTGACTCTCGGCAGAAACACCAGCAAAGTAGACACAACTTTTTTGGAGATTTGGCTTAAGCCCAGACCTAGAATGGAAATCTTGCAACATACCATTTATAAGCTGAAAGGATAAAGGATCAGTACCACACATGATGAAGAGATCATCTGCAAAAATAAGGTGAGAAAGATGTAAGGCCCTGCACCTAGGATGAAAAGAAAAGACACTTTGACTGATTCTTTGTTGCAAAATGGAAGAAAACCCTTCCATAACTAAAAGGAATAGGTAAGGGGATAGAGGATCTGCCTCAGTCCCCTTTTTCCAGGAAAATAATCCACTAGTTCCCCATTGATGCTTACAGAGAACATAGCAGTGGATACACAAGCCTTGATCCATTTAAGAAACTGAGGAGGGAACTCCATAACCTTCAAAACTTCAAATAAAAAACCCCAATTGACGGAATCATAGGCTTTCATAAGGTCTATTTTCAGAGCACACCTTGGAGAACCTTGATTTTTATGATAATCTCGAACCAGCTCTTGCATAAGTAACACATTATCCACTATAGATTGCCCTTTGATAAAAGCTGATTGGTTAGGCCTGATTAGAGAGGATAAGAAAGGTTGGAGACGAGCTACAAGGATTTTTGAAATGCACTTATGGGGGGCATTACAACATGAGATTGGTCTATAATCTTTGATAGTCCTAGGAGCAGAAGTCTTAGGAACAAGGGATATGGCAGTTGAGTTCCATTCTTTTAGCAAAAACCCTGTCTCAAAAAACTGCTTGACAGCTTTGACAACATCTAGCCCCACAATATCCCAATTTTTGTGGTAAAAAGAACTAAACCCATCAGGCCCAGGAGCCTTATACCCATGGATTGAAAAAATAGCATTTTTGGCCTCAAGATCAGAAATATGATGAATCAGAGCGGCCCCTAAGTCAGGAGAGATGTGAACCTGAACTGCCTGCCTCAGCTCTGGGAAAAAGCTGTCATCAGTAGCAAAGGAAGTACCGAGCAAACCCTTGTAATAACTAAGAATTTTATGCTTAATAGCACTAGGATCCTCCAATCTAATCCCATTCTCAGTCATCAAACTCAGAATTTTACTTTTGCATCTGTGAGCTACTAATTTTTGGTGAAAAAACCTAGTATTTTGATCCCCAAGAGTTAACCACTTGACTTGAGATTTCTGCTTTTTAATCCCTTCCTCTGCCAAACTAAGCTCCATGTATGTACAGAGAGCCTCTTTTTCAAGAGAACATAAAACAGGATAGTGAGGATTATCAAAAAACTCCTTCTGAACCTGATGAAGATGGGACTTAGCCTGCTCTACCCTTAGACTGATATGAGAGTAATGCTCCTTATTCAGATTCCTCAAAACAGGCTTGAGCCTTTCTGATCTGTTACTGGCATCGAGGTGGGGCAACATATGGAGTTGATTAGGGACATGGATTTTTTACTATGTTGATACTGCTTAGTTTATACGTGATTCTCTTCCTTAATTCATTGGCATTCTATTGAACATTGGTGTTGTGTAAGGTATCCATACATGTAATAAAGCTTTTTATATTTTAGCTTGCTAAATTATACCGAGGCCGGTGGAATTTCGTATCACTTATTGACGCTTCCCAAATAAGATATAGCTCCTCCACTTTTTTTTTTCATGTGCTTTAAATATGTGTAGCTTTTTTCCCTCTGTAAGCTACAGGTTATTTGTTAATTAGAAGAAACCAAGATGCCTAAGGATTCCTAGGACAAGAAGACCATCACATGGTGGAAATTAAGAAAAATTTGTGGGGATTGTAACATTTCAAATTGCTAGAAGTAAAAACTGTAAAATAGTAGGAGAATCTTCACAAGAGAAATCCTTGAATCCTGAAAGGAAAGTTGTCCTTGTTATACTATTTCTTGTAGAGTCCTTGTATACTATTTCTTGTAAAAGTTGATCCGATGAGCTAGTTGTTGAAGTAACGATGCCTTCATACTTGTCTGCTTTGCATTACTTCTATGTTTAGGTTATGGGAGACTTCACTCCAAACCCTGCCTTAGGCAATGTGTTCACTTTACATCACCTGATGTTTGTAGGCTAGGGACATACACTCTATCCATTGGCACTTGGACTTTGTTTCGGTTTTGGACAGAACTCAACCCTAAAAGCTAGCTCTTAAGGGTGCTTTCATGTTGATATCACACTACTTTCGTGCCCATTAGATTTTGTTTTGCTTCAAACCCCCTGTCCCCCAGCGCCTTCCACATGTTGGCTAGGTATGCTCTAACATATCTGGAAGTGGTCATTTGCTCTGAAAGCTTCAACTTTTAGGGTTTAGGGTATCAAACTACTTGACAGTCCCACAACGCTTTAATCTTGTTGACACTTTCGTAAAAGCTGTAGTGTTTCAGCAACATACCATTAGTTTGCACAAAATGAACAGCTTGAAAGTTCTCTAGTCTTGTATGAAATAAGAATCCTCCGTGATAAACTTTAAACAATTGCACGTACAAAGCCAAAATTACCCAGTCAATGTCCACCAACCTAAACAATTTGTACCATAGGTCCGTAAGGCCATTGATATAGGGCAATGCGAACATAGATGAATCCTAGATGAAAAAAAAAAAAAAACATCGATGAATGCTAGATGCAAAAAAATAAAAATAAAAATACATCATTTGTGGGATATGGTGTTCTTCGCTTGCTCAAATGGAAATAAAACAAGATTCACTAGTCGTACTTTACTATAATCAATTATAAGGTTGTATTCACAATTACTTTTAAGCCAGTCTTTTTGACTGTAAAGCAACAAATTAAACTGCAGTGTTTCTCAAATCTCCTACTAATTGCTTGAGCTTTTTAGCTTTCTTTTGTCCTACTTTCATCTAAAAAATGCAAACAATGAAATTTCTACTGGGCAACGCAGAATTAGATGAATTCGATATGCAATAAAACCTAGGAAGCAGGGGCTTGAATGCTCAATGGTATATGCAGAAAACTAGCAAACAGATAGGACACTCTGGGGACACCTTATAATTATTGTAGTTTTACATTTTAGAGATCTAAGCCTGATTTTAATAAATATTACTTATTTGGAAATTTATTGAAATAGTCCTCCTAGTTTTACCCAAGTCTCATTTTCGTCCTCCAAGTATCAATTGCAACTCTTTTGACCTTCAAGTTTGGTTTTCGTACCAAGTTGGTCCAATTGATGACGCCAGTCAGCCAAACTGGATGGAAAAAATCAGATTGAGGGCAGACGTTATCAATTGGACCAACTTGGTACGACCTACAACATCCAAACTGCCATCAATTTGATTTTTTCTATCCAGTTTGGCTAACAGAAGTTATCAATTGGACCAATTGGGTATGAAAACCAAACTTGAAGGTCAAAAGAGTTGTAATTGATACTTCGAAGACGAAAATGAGACTCGGATGAAACTAGGAGGACCATTTCTATAAATTTCCCCTATTTATTTCTTTAATATTTACAGTAAGTGGGCAATGGTAGGGTTAGTGTTGCATGAAGAATGGATGTGAATTGGTAACATGTATGAATCTATGATACATGAAGGAGACATGCCAATTTTGTAAAGCTTGCTAAGGTAGTGTTGAGTTTTGTGATACCCGATTTGTATTGGTTCTACTAGACTAGGCCCTAGGGCCCATGACTTTGGTGATACAACTCAATGGTGGGTTCGCAAGGGGTTTTGGGGGACTAGCCTCGTGCTTGAAGGTGGGGTTCAAGGGCTTTGTTCCCGTCCCAAATTGTTGTAAGAGTACTAATGGTATTTTGGTTTTTGGTTGTGTGGATAACTCTAGCAGTGTATAATGAATTTAACCTTGGCTGCCTCGTACTATGGTTTTTGTCTACCTCTTTGCATAAGAACACAGTGAAATCTCGTGGGAGCCATGGACATAGCATTTCTTGCCGAATCACCTAAGTCTTTGTGTTTTTATATGAAGAACTACTATTTACTCAAAGGTGTCTGGAGTCATCGTAGGAATCTAAGAGAGAATATTTCCCATGGGAAAACGTAGGAATTGGTGAATCATAAGTATTGCCTTCAGTTAGGTTATCTGGGATAATGTAGAGAGCATCCTGCTACGAAGCACAAACATTCATTTGATGGTGCCGTGTCCTTGTTGGAAAAGAAGTTACGATCCAATGTTGTAGTTGCATGATTGAAGTCTCATGGGAAAGTCAAGTGGTATATAATGAATCGCGAGCAGCTACTGTATAATCTGAGGTTAACCTTTTAAGTCACATGGTTAGGCTAAGGGTTAGCTGTCGCGGGTCGTTATAGTTCGTATCAGAGCAGTCGACATGGTGGGGGTCACCTCTAGGATCTGGTACAAGCCTGACGATGTGCTGTACAGAGAGCTAAGTGACACACCGTGACTACTAGGGGAAGGTTGATGGGTCAATGCAACAGGGATGATGAAAGGAAAATTGATTTGATGTACTCCCTCCATCCTGATTTGTTTGTCCATTTTTTGACTTTGCCTTGTCCCAATTTGTTTGTCCGTTTGACTTTTAAATGGATAAAATTCCTTTTTTTTTCCCTTACTTTTTTGAAATAAAGTAACTTTTCAAAAAAGGTGAAGGGTAAATATTGAAAAGTAAACAACTTTTAGGTGTAATCATTATGCACCCTAAATAAGTTGGATTTCCAATATTGGACAAACAAATTAGGACGGAGGGAGTATAAATAATCCTGACCAATGCATAACTTGAGGTTAACCGTTTGAGCCATGTGGTTAGGCTAAGGGTTAGCGGGTCAACTGGCAAGGGTCGTTATAGGTGATATCAGAGCAATCTGTGTACACGACCATGTGGGACTTGGACTTTGGATTTGGTTTGATAATTTGATTCGGTTTGGTTTGGTGATTTTAGTGCTCAATCCCTTGCGAGGGCTCAAGGCTATAAAGGTGGGGGGATTGGAACACTCCGTCCCACATTGGAACTTTACATGGATGATTTTGGGCATACAACAAACATTGTGGGCTACTACTAGTACCTTGGGCTTACATTTTGGGCTAGATGGTGTGGCTTGTGGATCAAAATCAAGGTACTGGGCTAGTTGTCTTCATGGGGCATTACAGTTTTCATTAAACTTGAGATTATATACAGAGTTTTTTTTTTTTTTAATTTCTTTCTTCTTCTTTTTCTCCCCTAGTAGTTGGTTTCTTCAACAGTTGAACAAATTGCCCTCTTTTGTTCTGTGTTTTTCTGTGAAACTAATTTCAGAAAGATTTTTGGACTGGAGTTATTATAAGGGAGAGGAACTTTCCCGTGGGAAAAACATTGAACAGAGAATTCCTACTATTACTTTCGTTAGGTGAAGAATGCTGTTAGCAGCCAGAAAGGCAATCTGCCATGTTGATGATAATCTAAGTGACGGGGTCTCTCAAAGTTTTCTTGTTTCTTTTCTATTTGTCATTGCATTAGGTGTAGGTTAGTGGAGAGCAATCCAATTGAAGTGCACTGATATGGTTTAATTGAGGCCTTAGGGACAACATTTTTGTCTAATTGCACTCATTCCACAGGCTTACTTGTTTCCCATCGAATTGTATTCTTCCAACAATTACTTTTTGGTACCACAATCTGGATTTACAACTGAGTCCTGGCAGATGTTCCTTTGAATTATTAACTTAATATTTGTTTCTATTTGAGCAGAAAGCCTGGGAAGTGGCGCAAGCCCCTTTCAAGAATTTGCTCATGATGGGTTTCATGATGTGGATGGCTGGAAGTACAGTGCATTTGTTCAGCATTGGTATCACATTTTCAGCTCTTTGGCAACCTTTAAGTGCTCTTCAAGGAGTAGGGAAAGGTAAGCTACGAGATTATCTATCTATGACTTCCATAGTTCTTCCATTTCGTTATGTGTTTGACAACACAGGTCTATTATTGTCAATGGGGTTGGGATGGGGGGTGGTTCATGTGGGTATATTAGAGAACTTAAGGCCGCCTGTTGAGGCCCTTGTTCCCCACGACTGAAACCTCAATTTGTTTTCTTCTTGATATTAGTATGGACTTGTTGTCGGTACCAACCATGTGAAGTATGAGAGAAAAACATGAAAGTGTATGCGGAAAAATTTAAGGTGCTGATCCAGTGGGCAAGTTGCTGCATTATTGCTGAGGCAGGGTACAAGAGGGTTATGCTTAATGGATGATAGTAGAATGGCAGGTGGTGCTTGCAAGGAAGAAGTAGAAACAAACTTTTGGTCCCACGTTTTTTTTTGTTCTTTTGGTTGGGGATTGTGGAGTGTACAGTGTACTTGCCCGCGATAATGAAGTGAGTGTATTCCAAAAGAGTGCATTCTAGAAGTTTTTCGTGGTTTATCTCCAGAAAGTTGATGAAACTGTATGGGTTTTCAGTAGTGAATTGCTCGTTCTCCCGTACGTAGCTAGTCTGCATAAAACAATGTGATTTCCATGCATTCTATATGTCTACTACACGCCTGTCTTCGTTTTGTGCCTAAAAGATATACCTGGTAGGCTGGTTTGTATTAGTTGCCAGTTAGCAGAAATTACGAGGTTAAGGAAGCTGACTTGCCTGTGCTTAGACATAACTAATCTATGTGCTATTGATGTAGAAGGGTAAGATATAATTGAGGATTATGCTTGGTAGTGAAAGATTGTGTTCAGATATGGGAAATTTGTAATTTGTTTTTTGAGTTCTAGTTCAATTAGGATGTTTAGATTTGTTAGGATTATTTTTTCATTTCCTTATTGGATTAGAGTGGTTTGGTTTGGTTTGCCTTTATATGTATAGCCATACGTAGTAAAGTGTTTTGGTCTGTATGTATTGAATTATAGAGATATTGATTAGAACTGTTTCTGTTCTCCTTCCTCTTCCTAAGTAAATTGATGCATAGACAGATTTCCCCTATCCAAACACAATGTTTCGTCGCCAAGCATAATCCGAGTTCTATCTCCCATTCGCACCAGCTATCCTTCACCTTGCAACAGCTATCCTTGTTTTCTAAACTATGTCTGTTGACCATGAGTTTTTTCCCTGCAGTTTTCGCACCTTACAAGGACAGTAAAGTAGACCTTCTTGCGCCCAAGCTACTGTTCATCGCCCTTAATTTGGGGGGCTTAGCACTTGGTGTCTGGAAGGTAAGATGCATTTTCTATTGTTAGCATAGGAGAAATTTTTTTAAAATCATCTTATGGTATTTGTCACTTAATCAAACTCGGTTTGTAATTGACAGCTTAATACGCTGGGTCTTCTTCCAACCCATGCGTCAGACTGGGTTTCATCCTTACCTCCTGCTCAGGTTCAATCCTTGAACCCACTGGCATGCACTATGTCCTAATTTTAGAAAAACAATATGAATGCTTTTGGTGTATTTTCTACTCATCTTAATTAGTGAATTTAAAAAGATTTGACATGACTAGTGATTAAAGGATGTTTGCAATCTCCTTTTATGTCCCCCTTTTTGTTGAATTCTACAGAAGATTGCAAATACAATTACATCACGGGACCTTTAGAGCATCCGTACTCAAATAACCAAAAGTGGATAATCCAAAGCTGCCACATCATCTTTTGGTTATTCATTTAAGGAGTTGCTAAGGTTAACAATGTAAAGTCCACAATGGCATAATCAGAATTGAATAACCAAAACTTGCCACATCACATTTTTAAACTATAAAAATCTAAAAATTGTGAACATAGAAAACAATTTTTTAAAATAGTTTTCAAACTATTAAAAATAGGTTAATAGAAATGAAAATAGTTTTTTGGATTTTAAAAAAAAAAGTTTTCAGAAAAAGTTTTAAAATCAAAACAATTTTTGAAAAAAAAAAAGTTTTTGATTAAAAAGCTGCTTTAAAAAAAACAGTTCTTGCGGAAAAAAAACTGTTTTTTAAAAATGAACAGTTTTTGAAAAAATAAATAAAAACAGTTCTTGGGAAAAAAACTTTTTTAATAAAAAAACCAATTTTTGCAAAAAAATAAAAACATATTTTTTAGAAACATTGTTGAGAGAGAGAGAGAGAGAGAGAGAGAGAGAGAGAGAGAGAGAGAGAGAAGGTTTTGGTGTAATGATGGGTGTACTTGATTAAAAAAATGTGGGGATCATTAAATTTGGTTTTTGGCAAAAGGTTGCTAGTTTTGATTATTTAAAGACCAAAATTTGGTGAGTTGCTAAGAGATTGCTAAGTTTGATTATTCCAATGTCTGTACTTTTTTGAGCAAATGTTGCTAACCTTAGCAACCTTTTGGTTTTGATTATTCCACTACAGATGCTCTAATGGTGTCACAGCTTTAATTTAGTTACAAAATTAGTATTTTGTGCCAGGTCAATCTGGTATCTCTTGCTTTTCTTCATTCTATTTTTTTTTTCACCCAACAAATTTGTATGATGAGTGATTTGTTTCCATAACCTAAACTTCTTTGAAATCTAGTTCCATCTTTTGTCAAAACAGTAGCAGCATAGTCAAAAGATTATGTCTTATATCTTCTATAAGAAAGTGCATGAAGCAAACTTTCGAAGGTGGATTTGTATTCTATAATGATTCAAAGTTGAAGTGCTCATTTCTTGGTCTTCTAAAAAAGGTTGCCGGCATAAAGAAAATACTATATATATTTTCCCCTTTGTTCAAGTTGGTCAAATTGTTATTCTGCACTTTTTAAGTTCCCATGGAAATTCAGGGCACTAGTACTCAGTATACGCCATAAACCAAGTTCTACCGACCTCAATTGCGCACATTATGAATCGGTTATGTGCGGGAAAGTAGTAATAAATTGTTTGAGAAATTGGTTTCTGGTGACCCAAAAATTAGTAATCCTGTTACATAGAGTTGTGCGAGAAGAAGCTGTAATTCAGAAACAGATTTCATGGTTTCTTACCAATGGTGTTCGAATTTTGAGGTGAAAAAATTATTCCGATTTACAGGAATTATTATAATTTAAAAGTAGAAGGGAACTTGTGAATTAATGGTCCACCTAGGTTCTATTTTAAGTTGAATGCGGGTACTTTCATATGCTATTTCCTTCTTGAGATGTACTCTGAATCTCTGATACCTGAGATAATGAGATTCATGCAATTAGAAGGATTGCAGCTATGGGCTTGTTATACCTTCCTAATGAGATTCATGCAATTAGAAGGATTGCAGCTATGGGCTTGTTATACCT
Source organism: Rhododendron mucronatum var. ripense (assembly GCA_019656295.1). Taxonomy (NCBI): domain Eukaryota; kingdom Viridiplantae; phylum Streptophyta; class Magnoliopsida; order Ericales; family Ericaceae; genus Rhododendron; species Rhododendron mucronatum. The sequence goes on along the minus strand of BPLT01000004.1, from coordinate 7,915,933 downwards.
TACTAAGCAATTTACTGTTTTCTCATCATCATTTCTAAATTCTTAATTTGATTAAACCGGTGATTGAGTTTGTATCTACAAGACTTTAGTGTAACTATGCTAAGCCAAATTAGGAATTAGAGACTAAATAAAGAAGAGGTAACACCCAATACGTTAACTTGCTTTAGTCCAAATAAATACTTATAATTAAGTCTTTCTAACTCAATTTATTGGGAGAAACATCTGTCCCTAGTAGCAGAGGTTGTGACTCCTCTTACACATTTTAATGATAACACCAACTTAATGTGGCTGCCCTAGCCCTCCAATGTAAATTGATTCCGTAATGGCCATTCTCTAGGTGTTTGGCATGGTGCATCTTGGCTATCTGCTATTAAACTCAAATCAACTCCTTGCATGAGTTATTCCAAATTTCCGAGTGACTCAGTGAAGTTCATCAATTCAGATCCTGTTATAAACAGACCTCCTTATTTATTTTCACCTTCTTGATTCTTAGCGCCGAAGTTGGAAGAGTTCTTGACACTAATTCCTAGGCATGAGTTGTTTCCTCTCTATAATTTCATCTTTGTAGATCTATTTGTCTAAGTTGCATGTAGACATACCATAAGTTACTCCACATGGTTGGGTATAACTTTGGAGTCTTATGGTCCTGGCGTGAATTCTACTATTCCCGGGGAGTAGTCATGACCTATGTTACTATCTAGAGAAGTGCTAAATACTGATGTTTACTTCTCTAAGTAATCTCTCTCTCTCTCTCTCTCTCTCTCTCTCACTGTCTCTGTCATGGTCCCAAGTGGTTTGGGACTTGTATGAGTCTGTTCACGTGGTTGGGTTGAAACCCAGCCGCCAACTCCACACTGGGTTGTATCTGAAGATCTTGTATGTATCCACACACACACAACCCCCGCTTGCGACAACACAAATTTATGTATATACTTGCGCCAACACAAACTTATGTATCTGAAGATCTTGAATGTAAATATGTGGATCAGAAACTTGTGTATTTCCAGGTGATGTATGAGACACATTACTACATATAGTTAAAGTTGCTGCTTTATAGTGTTCCTTTCACATTCAAGAGCTTCTTCTGTGTTCTTTTACTTGTCCAAATATTTGATGGCTTTGTTACTTTTTTTCAGGAAGTTGAGTATTCAGGTGGGGGTGTGCCTTTGCGTTGAAGGATTTCTCAGCTCGACTGTCAGAGGAGGTAACGGAACGTCAAAAGAATTGAATTATTTAACCAGAACGAAAGCTTCGCTACGTGGTTGGAGCTGACGACTCCAACGTGGGCATGACACGGCATGGTTTGATCATTTTGAGTTCAGAAACAGTAGACCTGTGATAATATTTGCATGTCATAGCTTGTAGCACCTTCCAATTGCCTGTGGTTTATTGTTTATTTTATCTGCGTTTATACTTGCTTCTTAATCAACAATTGTTGGTGACAAGGTAATTCTGTTGTTTAAACCAACTTGAACTATGCGATTGTGTGTGAAAAACGTTTTGTTACTGGACAGGAAGTTTGTAAACACCGAGGATGGAAACATTATGTACTCTCTTGGGGTTTCTTGTGGAGAAAAATACTTATGAAAAAAAATCATACACCGTACGTAGAATTATCACATTTTAAACACCAGTCGAGGTCAATTGTGAACATACATAATTTTGATAAACTTTTGTGGTTTGTAATGAATGTCATTGTGGTATTGTAAGAAAACAAGGTTAAATTTTGTCTCTCACTACAGGATTCATTGCGGTCGTCCTTCACTATTAAATCCTCTGATCTAGTTCCACAATGACGCGGATTAAAAAAAAAGGTTCCACAATGACACCTTTAAACTGGTCCTGGGTAACCTGGACCAAGCTCCCGTCCAGTGTTACCCTCCATTAGATTTAAGTTCCAGCAACACTTGCACCGCGGAAAACCCGTCTGAATGCTTATGGAGCACCGATATAGACACGTGACACATATAGGTACAGCAATGATACGCTGGCAAATAAATTTTGGAAAAAAAAATTAGAGGACGCGATACGCAGGGAACACGTTAGTTTTGTACGTATGTAATATTCATGAAATATAGAGTTTTTAGTGAGACTTATTTATCGATACAAGTTTAATTTTATCATAAGATAACTCTGCATTTCTACTAATACAGTGTTCCACATTTCAGGTTTCAGGTTTCATCACTAAAGCGCGTCACAAAGAGAGAGAGAGAGTTGAACTACCATAGCCAATATTCACTGCACTTAAAAACGCATTGTGGTTCTTATAATTTTAATAACATACTTAATTTTTTATTAGTTTATCCCAAAGTTGTGGTTCTTATTATCTTATCCCAATAAAAATACTTACATAATTTAGTCCCAAAGTGTCCAAAAAGGCAAAAAGTGTTTTGAACAAGTTGTTGGAGATGTGAGGCAGGGGAGGCCCGAGCACTAGGCTATTAAGATTAGTACCTGACATCCAATTTTGAGAGACCACAGTTTCGTATGTATGTGTGTGTGTGTGATTTTTCAAAAATCTTTTTAATTGATTGAAAAGCCTCGAATCATTTTTCATGGTTTTTGCGACTTGCGGAGGAGCGTAAGTTTAAGGTTTCCCTTCGTTGCTGTCTCCTGGGTACTACTTGATATGATGCCCGCCCCTATGAAACTTTTTATTGGCCTTACTTTTTTATTTTTTATTGGCCTTACTTTTTATTGGCCTTACTTATTCTTGCCCAATATATACTACTCCATGTATAACACCCACCATACTAGTTGAATCGTCTTTCAAATGATTTATGAACATTTGCATGAGTAATTTGTTCATGTGCACACTGTTCTTGCGTTCTTTCTTCTATTGTTTAATTAAAGTTTAAACCCGATATATATCTTTTTTTCCTGCTCACTGGACAGAATTTAGTATTGGGTTCCCTTCCTATTCCTAATAGGAAGTTTGAAATATATTCAGTTTCGTAAAGGCTTTATATGTGTGCATAAGATATATACTCCAGTAGTTTTCTTTAGTGTCGATCATGTGATCATATGTGCTAGCTAGCTGCTATATATGTTTATTAGGGCTTCAACTTGTCATAAGAGTTTGAGATGATAAGCATTTTTCTGTCAAGTGCATCATGATGAGTAAAGGGTGGCCGAAGGAGAGTAAACTAGGTGGTAATTTAATTGTGCCATTCAACAAGTACTACATGTGCTAGCTTCGAGTTTTTGCCAGTAGATCGACAAAACAAGCCAAACCCAAACCCATGTCCTTAGTTCAGGGGAAGAAAAAAGTGTCGGGAGGCCAGCAATCCAATTAATATTGAACTGAATTTGTGATTGTTGGTTGAAAAGGTGGCCAAATGTAAATCTGAAAGGACTAACCCGAATAGCTGCGCGCAGTTGTGGTTCAGAGGAAAAAAACAAACAAGTAAAATGCAGTCTGCGTTACGTGCTGGGGTTTTACTTCTCTAAAAGTTAAATTACACTTGAACTTAGCTTGCTTTACCAAAATAATATTATTGTTTTTAGGATCATTTTGTCCCAGATTCATGCTGCATTACTGTCTGGGCATCTAGTTTTTGGGTATTGGACTTGAGGACTGGCACTTGATTGATTTTAACCCCCTAGATACGCAATGTACGTATAATCAAGAGAAAAATGTTTTTTTTTTGCTCGGCAAAAAGAAATTTTATTAAATCTCAAAAGGATACATCGCGAGAAAAATGTTTAACATACTATAACTTGGGAGGGCAGACTTACGCATTCTTAAATATTTTAACCAAGTTCTATAATATAATAGAGTCCGTTGAACCCTCCCCGCGTCCATTCAACTATTTCAGCTAGCCAATGCTCCTCTCTTTCCTTTATTTTTGTTTCAATCCATACGCTTGAGATGATATGCTTAACCCCTCCATTTTTTTTTATCAGCTTAACCCCTCCATTTCACTGGAGATATTTACCACAGGTAAGGATCGGTTGCGGTTCCTTGAACTAGGCGGCAGAAGGGTTGTGAAACCCTAGGGGGAGGGAGGGAAAGTAAGGAGGCGGCTACTGTTTTTTTCCCCTAGTGAGAGATGCTGTAGACTAGAGAGTTTCTTTCCTTTTTTTTTTTTTATAATCTTTTAATAGATTGAATGGTGCAATTTTGGTCATCCAACTTGAAACCTAGACCGACACCTGAAACCATAAAACGTAGTCAAGGACTGTGTAATTCAAAAGCTAAGGTTTTTTTTTTTCTTCTCTCTGTATTCTATTCAAAAGCCAAGTTATAGAGGCCCAAGATTGGCACTCAATACTTAACGTTGACGTCCCACTCTTGTGTTTCTTGTACACTATATGCACCATCGCATCTCCAATATTTATTATACATGTCTAATCTGACAATAACAAACAAAGCCTGCATGTGGGAGACAGAAAGGAATCTATTGGCGTTATCACAATCCATAAGAGACAGACACACTTATGCATTATGGGGTATCAATTCGGGAGTCAACTAGCTAGAGTAGTGTTTATGGGTTATGCTAATCAATTCGGATATGAATGGCAATGAAATTAAGAAGATTTGTTCACAAACTGGTACAGTAGTAACAGTTTTTAGACTTCGCATTTCAATATCATATCCGTATTTCGTTAAGAAAAATTCTATCATTATGAGTAATTTATTTTTAATTTGGTAATGGATGCATTTTATAACCTACCAACCAAAATCAACATGGATAACCCTCTACACAGGTGAACTGTAAAAAGCAAAACTACTACAGACTAAAAAAAAAAGGATCAATTCCTCTAAGGAATACTACTTCCCAGATCCTAGGAGAGATATGTCAAAGATGGCAAGATCAGATCTTTGGTTCTTTGTTAAATTTGAGAGATGTAGTCAAGCGCAGATGGAAAAATACCATCAAGACTCTTAAGACTACCACCAAAAACTTTGGAATTTCTCTCAAGCCATATGTAATATACCTCCGCGGCAAATGACAGCTTGAATAGAACAACTTTAAAAATGTTGACCAAAGATTCTCATTGACAAATAAATGAAGCAAAAGAATAGTTATTCATCTCAATTGTGCTCCAATTGCGAATTATAGGATATATATTCTGCTAAAAATTAAAAATAAGAAGTTTATTTGGAGTAGTTCTTTTTAATCCCAAAGGGTTGGCCAAGTGATCTTAATCTAGGACATAAGTTTGCACTTTCCTTAGGTTTCAATTTTAATTCTTTTTGCCAACAATTTTTGGGCTTGCCTTACTCTCAAGTATATTTGCATGTGAAATGCCATGAGAAAAACTGTAGAAGACTAATCGAAGTTGCACGCAAGCTAGCCTTGAACCCTATATTAAAAAAAAAACAAAAGAAATTTATAGTATACACTGTTTATGATCTGCACTGTAATATGTAGATTTTTCTTAAAGGTGATTAATCATCCAGCCAGTCAGATGAAGATTGACGGTCCAGATCTGTTATTGAGAAAAGAAGTCTTCTGTCCCACACCACACAGGAACAATGAGGAGTCGGTCTCGTCTTGCTAAGCAAACGCGCCTCCTTCTTCCCTCTCCAAGAAGCCTTCGTTTCCCTCTCCTTTCTCTCTCCTCAAATACAGAAAAAACCCATCAAAATTTATCCAAAAATTTCTGTTTATGCGTCAAATCCTTCAAATCCGATCTGAAACCACTCCGATTATAATATATCTACACTAACTTCATTTGTTTGTGATTACTGGTTTTTTTTTTTGGGTTCGTATTGCTACTACTATTACTGATATTGCTTTATTCTTTCTGACCAATATAAATCGGTTAGATTTGCAACAAACCCAGGAAAAAAAAGCATCTTTCAATCCCTATCACCATGTCCTCAAGAAACCCCTCCTACACAAACCCAAAACCCTGCAAGCACCTCTCAGATTACAAGCGCAAGCACGGCCTCAACGGCTACAACCTGATCCAAAACCACATCAAGACCAGCCCCCACGGCAAAACAACGATCGGCACGTGCGAATCCAAGGCACCCACGTGCAGTTTCTGTTCTGGGTACCAGGGTAGACTCTACATATGCCTGATCTGCTCCTCAGTGTCGTGTTTTTTGTCACCTGATTCGAACCCATGTGCACTTTTCCACGCCCGATCTCATGTGGGTCATGAGATTTCTGTAGATATAGAAAGGGCCGAGCTTTATTGCTTCGTGTGCTGTGATCAGGTCTATGATCCTGATTTTGATAAAGCCGTGATGTGTAAACACGTCATGGGATTGGGGAGAAATGAGAATGGGGTGGTGGGTTATGGGTTGAGGTCGAGCAAGAGGAAGAGGTTGGGTTTTGTTGGGGGGATAGTAGATTTGGATTCGAAGAGCTCGAAACGGTTGGTTTCGATGAGGGATCGGTGGTCGAAATCGTGCTTTCCGTTGGGTTTGAGGGGATTGAACAATCTGGGGAACACTTGTTTTATGAATTCCGTGTTGCAAGCCTTGCTTCACGCGCCCCCGTTGAGGAACTACTTCCTCAATGATAACCACAACCACGAAACTTGCCGGAGAAGGTCTCCGGACCGGCTCTGTTTGCCTTGTGACATTGATGTGATCTTCTCTGCTGTGTTTTCGGGCGAACGGACCCCTTACAGTCCAGCTCAGTTTCTTTACAGGTTTGCCGTTCACGTCGAATTGGTCTTTTTTATCGAAGCATGTGTTGGTTGATAGTGATTCTTGACTTCGGTTCAGATGTGGTTGAGCTATGTAAAATGCAAGTGTATGCTGTTTCATTTGCTTGGTTTTCTTCAAAGATATGTACTTGTGGAGATTCTTTTGAAAGTAGATATGGGCTTGAATTGCTGCGTAAGGCTCCACTATCGTGCCAAAGAATGCAAAATGTTTCGGATTCATTGTTTGATGGGATTGGATTTTGGGGATTAGTAGTCCGGTAACTATTGGCCCGTTTTGTATTATTGAAGCATATCTTGGTTCTAGTGGTCCTGGACTTTGTTTATTTTTCATCTATGTGAATGCCTGTGTGCTATTTATTTCCAATGCTTCTGTTCCAAGATACAAATTTCTGGAAGTCACTTATGGAATAGAATACAGGGTTACATTGTAGACCCTCCTTAGGCTGTGTTTGGGTCATGGATCAGTGAAGGGCTTTAAAGTGGGAAAGAAAATGTACAGGAAATAGAAGAGTAGACATCGAAGTGAAGAAGATTTGTGCTTTAGTTTCCTCATCATCTTCCTTGCCTTGGGAATGGATCTGCGAATCTGTTATCAAACTTAGCTTTAAACAATCCAAAATGGAATTCGAAAGAATCTTAACCCCAAGACCTAAATGTGGCAAAGTATTTCATGGTACAGAATGTCATGCACTGGATAGACCTTGGACAGGTTTTGGATTCTTTTGTTCTATTGTAGTCAGTAGGACTGTGTACTTGTATTCAATAGAAAGTTCAAAAGAATCTGTTGAATGATTGAACTGTTTTTGAGTTTGATAATTTTATTTGCTTTCCAAGTCCTTTCTTTTTCCGCCCTTAACAGATGTCATGGAATCATTGAACCGTTATCCAGAAAATTGAACTGATCAAGACTTCTGTCTCTATTTGCAGTTGGTGGCAGCATTCAGAGAACCTTGCTTGTTATGAGCAGCAGGATGCTCATGAATTCTTCATTGCAATGCTGGACAGGATCCATGAGAAAGAAGGAAAAGCATGGAACACTATCAGAGGTAACTAGATGCCGGGTTTTGGTTTTATCTGTTTACAAGTTAAGCAGCATCAGCAAGGGTGTTAAATAAAGTGATAATTCGTGGTTTTCTCTCCCACGTGCTGGCCAATTGCACAGTGACAATTTTCGGATTCTAGATTTGTTTTTCTGAGGATCACTTTGGATATTTTGGGAATAAGTATTTAGCATTTCATGGCTATATCGGTAAAATTCAAGGGAAAGTTGAGGAAAAGTGACATTTTGTAATTTATGATATTGGGGAATCTCACATTGGTGTCTACTAATTTTGGTTACTGATGCAAACAGCATTTTATTTTCTGCAGAAAATGGAGATTGTCAGTGCATTGCTCATAGAGTATTTTCTGGGCTGTTGAGATCAGATGTCACTTGTATGTCGTGTGGATTTACCTCCACAACTTATGATCCTTGTGTGGATATTTCCCTTGACTTGAATTCAAATACTCCTTCTACTCTTGTGGGCTGTTTGGATCGCTTTACAAGACCAGAAAAGTTGGGTTCAGACCTGAAATTCTTTTGCCAAGATTGTCAAGAAAGGCGAGATTCCTTGAAGCAAATGTCAATAAGAAGGCTTCCGTCGGTATTGTGTTTGCATATAAAACGATTCGAACACTCTTCAATCAGAAAAATGTCAAGAAAAATCGATCGACATTTGCAGTTTCCTTTCTCCTTAGACATGAGCCCGTACTTATCGTCTTCAATTGTGAGGAAAAGGTTTGGAAACAGAATCTTTTCTTTTGAAGGCGATGAAACTGACATTTCTACGGATTTTGAGGTTTTCGCAGTGGTTACTCATTCAGGCATGCTGGAATCTGGGCATTACGTGACATATCTGCGTTTGAAAAACCAATGGTACAAGTGTGATGATGCATGGATTAATGAAGTTGATGAGGAGGTCGTGAGAGCATCACAGAGCTATTTGATATACTATGTGCAGAAAGTGCTCTCCCACAGAGTTAGTGAGGACCTAAGTTGTCTGCTAGTCTCCCCACGTGGCGACACATTTGTTCCAATTGCCGGATGTTGCTGAACCGAATTTCAAGATCATGAACTGGTTGAATTGGCAAAATGCGAGTTTGGCTCTCTCTATGGAATTTGTGACCAGATATCAGGAGCCATTTCTGCATTAAGCCAAGAAGGACCTCAAATTACTGGTTTGTGAAGGTTGACTTTACATCTGATATCAGGTCTCAGTCACATGTGTTCCAAATGATCGAACTGGTGACTTTGTAGGTAAGAGGAACATTGGCTATGGACCAGTGACATTCGATGTCATACACATCTTGTACATTGCAGATCTTATTATTTAAATGACCGGATGATTCATTTGAGGATCTCGTCAATTACAACAGGCACAGGTTGTAGTTGTACAGTGTGAAGAGGCACATAGAGATCCACGAATCACTAAGGCACCAAAGTGATGCCTTCGGTCACAAAGAGAGGGTGGCAGAGCAAAGGGGCAATTGACGAGGACGAGCATGGATTTTGACATGACCATCCAGCTATATTGGGGTTCATATGTACGGCGACAATGATTGTGATTCCAAGAATGGTTGACTTGGATATACGAGTTTCATTCATTTTTAATTTACTATGAGGCTTTGCTATACGGTTGTATCTAAATCAATCGACAGGCATCAAATTTGGAATTTTTGGAACTCGAGTAAACTTTTGGTGGACTGGTCATGCCAAGGATCCTTCTCGGTCCGACTCTTCAGCACCACTCCTTGCCTTAGCTTGTGCAATAACTATATATTTTTCTGCGTTAACTCCATCTCGTATGACCAACGCCATCGCTCTTGGTGCCACTGTGGTTTGTGAAGCTCTCTGTGCCTCCTGGCCTCCCGTGTCTGTGGTTGAGTGTGACGGTTTGGGAGATCTTTTATGCACTAAATTGGTTTTATTCAAAATCCTGTTCAAGGCAAAGTGCTTTTGGGAATCAACCCCACGATCCAGCAGTTACGCTTGCTTGCTTCTTATCGCTTATTTAATTGCTAGCAGTTTCTTTGTTTTTATTTTTTGGTGGAAGCGTAGGAAATTATATTAATTGATAAAAGTACAATTGTGCTATTGCCGTAAGATAGAGTGCGCCGATAACGGGCGAAGAGCAAAATACAAAGGCCTGAGGAACAGAGCAAGCTAAACACAAATCTATGCTATCACTAGCAACAAAAGACCTAAGGAAGAAAGCATAGTGTGTGTGTGTGTGTGTGACAAAAACTAGAAATTCAAAATAAACAAAAAACCTTCAACAAATGCATCTTACTTTATTTTTTTGATAGGCAAATGCGTCTAACTAAGAATCACAGCCATAAAGAAGGCTCTCGCCATTGAAGCCCAGAAACGCAGTCGAGGACAGCGTGAAATCCGCCAAACAACTTGCATCCAAAAAACTGTGAACGCCCAACTCTAGCGTGAAAGGTAAACCTCTGCCAAACAACCTGCATCCCAAAAACTTCGAACACCCAACTCTAGAATGCGGCCACGCATGGGAAATTTCTGATTAGATTTGACGGGGAAGGGGAGTCGGATCCACCTGGAAGGGGGAAGAAAAAGGAGACTGATTGGACGGGAAGGGAAAACCGGAAAGGGGGAGCCGATCAAAGCGATTGATCCAGCCGATCAGACTGGAAAAGGGGAGAACGGGGAGGGAGCCGATCGGCTGGGTGAAAGAGAAAGAACGGCCCTGCCGCTTGACGGGGAGGTGGGAAATGGAGGGGGAAGTCGAGCAAGCAAGGAAATATGGTGTATGGTCCCGGAGGAGTTTTTAGAGGCACAATTTGAGAATTGTCCCGGAGGAGTTTTTGTATTCTCATTTTGCATTGTGAGTTTCGTTAGGGGCGTAAAGACCTAATTACCTCTCTTTTTATCATTATCTATTTCGACTAGAATAAATAACCAAGGACGATATGGTAAAAAGTCAATTCATAATCTATTTTGACCATTATCCTTTAAAACATTACACTGTTGCAAAATTTAGTTTGCACATATTTCTATCTCTACTGATAATGTAGAGAGAGAAACTCCAAAATGAGATACAAAAGAGACTAGCTCCTGATAATATTTGTTCAAAATAATAAAAGCTACCAAATGAAAGGACTCCAACACCTATATATAGAACCAATACAAAAAGACATAAATACCCTTACTACATACTACATAACATAATCTATTTTGACCACAATTCAAAAATCTACAATTCACAATTCAAAATGCTAAACGCAAATTAGGCTCTCAAACCAGGCCAGGGCTACAATAATACAAAGGGAAGTTAAGGCTAAAATACACGCCCCTATTTTTTTTTTTTTGCGAAGAATAAGAAATTTCATTAACTTTGGTAAGAGATATAACAAGCTAAAAAAGAGAAAGAATATACCCCCATTTGGGTGTGTACAACATGCACCCCTTTGAATCACTTTGAAATCGCAAAATTTTGTATTGTAATTCACAATGATTTCTATGATCTTTTTTAAAAAACAGAAACATGTTTTCTATAAAATTTTGTAACATTTGTGTAAAGGTTGATAACATTTGCATAGAAATTCATAATATTTATTTCAAAATTTGCAACATCAAGATACAAATTCATAAAATAGAAATGTTCTGAATTGGTATACAAAATTATGAATTAAATGCTAATGTTGTGGATTATTATTATTATTTTTTTATGAAAAAAGGAAAGTGTTTTGAATGTTAGGCGCTTCAAGGGGTGCATACCTATAGACATTGTAACATTTTCCAAATACAAAACATCAACTTTAAATTAGGCGCCATTGTTATCCTTATAAGAACAAATATTATAGGAAGAAATGCCCGTGGAGATGTGCGTACACTAATCCGAACACCTTGAGATATATAAAGAAATACATTTTATCGGATAAGAATGCTGGATTAGAATTTTGTTGACCTTCTCAACATATCATGAAAGCCGAATTTTTATCGAGATCGAGAGAGAGAGAGAGAGAGAGAGAGAGAGAGGGAGGGGAGAAATTTGTGGATTTTACATGGCGTTATACCGAATACAAAAGGAACCAAATTAGAAACCCTCCAATAATTTTGATAAAGATAAACATGTAAAGAGAGGAAAAAAAAAAAAAAGGAGAACCGTGATTTTTCTAGTTGAACAAATACTTTCAAGAACCTAATTGCCTATGAGGAATATTACGCTACACACTTCTACGTGGTGGTGTACGATGTACTTCTAAATTATCTTCAATTCATAATAGTTTACGAAAAAAATTTGATGTACAATCTTGAATTCTTAACTTTAAATTCATAACAGTAGCACATAAGTTCAAAATATCAACGCTAAATTCGTAATATTTTAATGATACGAGATTTTGTCTTGATATTAATTTTGCATATATTCTTAAGAAAATTTTATAAAATATTAGATAAGTGTTATGAATTGTTGTGCAAAAAATCTGTATTTTTATACAAGTATCATGAATTCAGGCGATTTAAAGGAGTACATATCATATAAACTCAAACCGAATCGAGCTGAATCATGTTAAAAGTTTGGCTCGGATTTGTTAAGGTACTAGTCTGGCTCGAGTTTGATTTAAGTCTGAACAACTTGACTCGAGTTCAGCTCGTTAAAATTTTTCAAGGTTCGGGTTCGGCTCGGTTGGGTTCATTAAGGTACTAGTCTGGCTCGAGTTTGGCTCGGGTTCGATTTGAACCTAAACACCTTGGCTCGAGTTTGGCTCGTTAAACTCAAACGAATCGAGCTGAGCCGAATCTACAACCAACCAACCAACCAAACCGAGCTTTAAGTCCCAATCACTTGGGATTGGCTACATAAATCCTTTTCCTCCATTGAGCTCTGTCAAGAGCTATTTGTTCACACAAACCTACTATATTCATATCGTTGCGCACCACAGCATCAAATGTCAATTTAGGTCTATCCCTTCTCGTAGCATTGCTACCCAAAGCTATCATATCTGATCTCTTAACTACAACTTCTCTTCTATGGGTACTACCTCTACCATCTCACGAACCGTTTCATTCCTAATCCTGTCTCTTCTAGTCTTACCACACATCCATCTCAACATTCTCATTTTCGTTACACTCATCTTATTCATCTATTATTTCTTAATAAGCCAACATTCTGTCCCGTAAAACATTGCTGGTCTGATGGCAGTTCCATAGAATTTTCCCTTCAATTTTATGGGTACACTATTATCACACAGTACACCAGTAGCGCTCCTCCACTTGAGCCACTCCACTTGGATCCTATGGGTCACATCATCGGCAATCTCTCCATCTCTACTAATGATTGAACCTAAGTACCTAAAATGATCATTCTTTGGTATGTCCTGGTCTTGGATCATCACTCTTTCTTCGTGCACACTGCTGGTACCACTAAACTTGAATATTCTTCAAGACTTGAGAGTTTGGTTTAGCTCGGCTCATTAAAGTCAAGCGAATCCAAACTCTCTAATTGATCGTATAGAATTTGGGAGAAAAATAAGTATTGAATTATAGTATATACAACCTTAAATTTTTTTATATTTACAAATAGACTCCTATTGAATTATTAATTAAATTTAAGTATAGATTTACGAGCCTAACTGAGCCGAATACCGTTAGGCTCGAGTTCGGCTAATTTACGGAACGAGCCTAGAATTGAGATTCAGGTTTACTTCGTTTAGCAGACGAATCGAACTCGAACGAGCTCTTGTCGAACCGAACTTCGAACAGTTCATGAATGACAAAAATTACGCTAGCAATCAATCGCACAACGCAGAGATATACGTGAAAAACCCTAGAATGAATAAAAACCATAGGAATGAATCAAACCATTATAATCATTGTGCAGTTACAGATATATTTATCCAAACGTAGTAAATCCTTACAATGTTCTAAGTACTACTTGCCGAGTCACAAGTACACCGCACCCAATAATCTTGATTGCCAACGGTCTTGAGAGTCCACTAGCCCTCCAATCTACCTAACGAAAATCCCCTTTGGAATAGCTATCAAAATACCCTCTGCTTCATTGGCAAATCCCTTTACTTTTCTTACTGCCGCCACATGTTGCCTTTTTCCTAATCAGTGTATATGTATATGTATATGCAGTATAAGGCCACCTATCCTTGCCAACCCTTTTTCTCTATTATAAGGCTGTTTTGGAAACTTAGGAGGAAAAACAAGTCCATATATAGACTCTTTTCACGTTCCTTTTTTCATTAAAAAAAAAAAACAGATAATGCTGATTGATAACTGTTTGTCTATTTTTTTTGGTAGTTGATGATCGATTAAGAAATCGTAGTGTGTGCTGGAATGTGGATGTTTGTAGTGTTGGAGTTTGGTTTCTTGCCGTATTTCAGGATTTCTTTGGAAGCAAACTTAGTGAAGTGAATGGAGATGAAAGAAGAACAACAAAATGGACTTTATTATTCTTTAAAGTAGAAGTCAGTCGACAGTGAGAACACAATCGAATGGACGATTACGTTACAAGCTACTCCTAGAGCGAAAAAAGTAAAGTACAGATAAAAAGTAGAAGCCTTTGGGCGATTGAGTGGGGGTTCAAATTGTCGTTAACTTTGGTATTTATAGGCTGCCACTTCGACTTGAATTTCGAATTTGATAGAATTCCCTCTTTAAATTTGAATCAAGCGGTTACTTCTTTTCTCCCTCTTTCTCCTCCACATTTTTGTGCAGACGGTTACTTCACACGATCCCATGTTGTATTTATTTCTCCCAACTGCTTTTGTTAACCGCTTCGTGTGTCATCCACTTGTAATTCGTCCTTGGGCACGTGTCTCGAATTGAGAAACACTCTAACCATTGATCAGTCCATTTGGCCCCTTGATATGCCTAATACATATTCGAAATTAGTCTTGGCTTGGTCAACACGTGTCACGATTTTGACCTAGTCGAGCCCTGTTGACTATTCTGCGAAATTATGGTGTAAACAATAACCGGATTGATCTGTTCATTGATCGTTCTTTGCCAAAATTCGTCTCGCAAAAGTCGACTTCTTTTTTTTTTTTTTTTTTATTATTATCCCAGACGCTCATTCTCAGTTACAAATAATAATAATTCCTTCCACCCTAGTCCTATACAAATTCACTAACTTATAAAAAATAACAAAATTATAGCTCCATATAAAATATGTGTTTTGTCATATAGAATTGCCAATATAAGTGACTCCGGAATTTGGTCCTTACAACATTAACCATTGGATCATCCCTATACCTTTGCAGGCACTTGGAAAATAAGGCGATTTGCACACAGAAATATACACCTGCATTCATAAATCCTAGCTTGAATATCACCAAACATCCTATACAATGGATATGATATCCATAAGTCTTTCGCCAAGTTTCGCGCGTAACAAAACTCGTTTGCATTCTTACGGATGCCGCGCTTTGATCCAAAACTAGCAGCGTTTGTCGACATAGTTCAGTTTGAAGTCATAACATTTGTATTTTACGAGACGTTGTCTAGATTTTATGAATTTTTGTGCAAATGATAAATATTATAAAACTACAATGAAATTTCTATAAAATGTTATGAATTCTTGTAGAAGGATAAGGATGCTCTGAATTCCAAAAAAAAGAAAGATTCAAGGAGTCAGGAGACGCCTTCATTTGACAAAAGAATTTTGCAAGAAAAGTTAAGGTTTAGTTGTTCATTTGTCAGGAAAAAGAAACTTTCGGAAAAATTTTGTGAGTGTTCACTCATTTTCCTTTTCCCGCGACGCAAAATCCTGTGTTTTTTGTAGGATCACTTTTGCAGGAAAGTAATTCCTGCAGGAAAACTTAAATTGGTAAGTCCTAAAATTTTCCTGCAAACTGAACACTAGGAAAGTTATGGGAAAATTAATTTTCCCATCCTTTCCTGTACTTTCCTGGCAACTGAACGGGGCCTAAGGGTATCCATTGTCGTAGCATGCAAATAGGTTGTAAGTGGTTTATGCTAATTAGTTTATTTTATTGCCTGTGGTTTCATAACACACTTTGTGGAGTTCTTTGACATGGTAAAGATCGATAGAGAGAAATTTATTCATGGGGGGCTGTGAATAGGCAATCTCAGTCATTCATTCGCGCAATTAATGGCTGAGATTGGTTTTCAATTTTAATCGATTGATCACAATTTATTATTACATGTCACAATTAATTTTTAATTCGGATCATCCAAAAATACTTTGAACATGCGCGATTAACCTCCATAAAGCTTTCTTTATGGTATAATCCATAAATAAGATTTTCTGGGTATTGATATACTTATAATATGAAGTCCTGTCACTGCATAGAGAATATTTATCATAAACAAGCTGGAATCTTCTAGCACCAAATAGAATGAAAAATAAAAACACAATTTATATATTTTGGTACTTATTCTTAAATCTAGGTACATTTAAGATAAAAACATTAGTCGAGAAGCAGGTAAGTTGACCTGAACACCCTGAATAATAAAAAAGGAAAATAATATGTGTATATATATATATCTATAGAGAGAGAGAGAGAGAGAGAGAGAGAGAGAGAGAGAGAGAGAGAGAGAGAGAGAGAGAGAGAGAGAGAGAATACACACGGTGCGTTTCAGGTAAGGACTCCCGCATTTTAGCTAGCCTAAAATGCGGACCATGCACTCAACTGCCGTTGGATCATGTTTTGAATGGTCCGGATTTTAATGAAACTTTTCTGGAGAAAAGTTAATTGTGACTGGTCATAAACTATCCGTGAATCCATTCATTCAAAACACGATTCAACGGCTAGCAGCCAAGTCTTCATTTTAACTTAAGTTGCGGGGGTCCTTGCGGGAAAACCACTGTATGTATGTATGTATATAGGATAATGACGCTGGTTTTGAGTTATGTAGACCTTCTCAACATCTGGAAGTTAAGTTGTGATTGAGAGAAAGACGGAGATGAGAAAATTGTGGATCCTAGATAGAGAGAGGATTGGGGCCATCTTGTTAATTATAATGACGAAAGTTTATTTTTAGTCAACCATTGTATAAGATCATAAGATCGTACAAAATTAAGGCATGCACACATTATCAACTACAAAAGTTTTTATGGTATGCATTACTAACTATAAAAGTTTATAACGTGTACTTTCAGTTAAATAAGGTAAAAATGATTACAAAATCTCAAACAAAATTATTTAAGTTAGTTTTAAATGAACATCAACAAATTTTCGAATGATCAAGCTAGTTCTGTCAATGACTTTATTTTAAGATATTTCTCCCTAGGCGGTTAAAAATTAAAAAAAATCATAATAGAATAGCTCCAACTAGATAAATAGCTCGTACAACAACAAGTATAAATGCACCATATGATAAAATTCAAACATAAAACTAATTATATATGTGTATTTTTTGAGATGTTTATATATAAGCACACTTTCATAATTGTGCTAATATATACTACAAAAATATAACAAAATTATTTTAGTCTCAAGTGGGGGCACGTGTGCCACATATGCCCCCACCTAAATCCGTCCTTACCTACGAGGAATTATGGTTTAATAACAGTTGAACATAAATTCAAAATATCAACTTTGAATTCAATTTTTTGAATTTGTACTATGAGTTTTCATGATATTTTGAAAAAATAAGCCAATGTTATCAAAGTTTACGAGCGATATGAAAATTTAAGTAAATGCATGTTATGAGTTTTTGTGCATGCAAATAATATGTTTTATTATGGAAAAGTTATGAATTGGGAGATTTAAAAAAGTGCATGTCATATAAACCCAAATAGTTAGTGGGTGTATCCTAGCATTTCCCATGTCTATTTAGATGGAGGAATGAGAGAATAAGGTGTCCATTTATTTTAATGAAGGGTAAAAAGATGGAGGCCCCTGCTATCAATGAGCTTCGACAGAGGAAGCAAAAGAGGGAGAAAGAAATCTCTTCTAATGATAGAGATCATGAGAAAGAAACCCTTTCTGATTCTGAGAGAGAGAAAGAAATCCCTTGTGGTGTAACAGCCAAAGAAACTCCTCCCGATGTTGAGAGAGATAAAGAAATCGATTTGAATGAGAGAGAAAAGAAAATCTCTCCCAATGATAAGAGGGGGAAAGATACACCTCCTGACGATGATATCTGCCCCATCTGTTTTGAAGACTTTAAAATTCCATGCCAAACAAATTGCGGACACTGGTTTTGCGGTTTGTATTTTAATTTGTGCAAATTAGTATTACTTTTTTATTTTGATTTTGTTATTTTCATGTTATTGTTATTATTATTATTTTTTAAATTTGTGTATGCAATCTACATTCTCAAAGATTTACCCTCCTCTAGCTAATTGGCTGATGAGAAAATGTGGAAAACAAGAAGAAAATGGTTCGTTAAATCAAGATTCTAAATTATTGGACTGGTATTGTCTCGTCCTTATTTAAAAAAAGACAAGTATGTTGAAATTCGAAAATACTCGTCGTCTTATATCGATATCATTTTTATGAGAAATTATTGTTGGAAAATGCTGGAAACATTATTTTGTATATTTTTAAAATATAAGATGCGAACATAAACATTTTTTTTGATATATATGTTGAATCAAGTTCTTGTATTTAATTTGCAAAGATGTTTGTTGTGATAATTCAAAAATTAAGTAAAGAAAACATGAAGGAGAAAAAACTAATACTCCCTCCGTCCCATAATATTTGTCCGGTCCGCAAAAAGGAGACGTAAAAATAATACTATTTTTGTAAGAAAATTTGAGAAAAAATTCAACAACTTACTAGATCTCGACGAGTTCTTTTAACTTGCGAAAAAAATTTGAATTTTTTCTTGAAAGAAATGCATGATTTTGTAGTCTCCGTTTTACGGACAGGACAAATATTATGGGACGGAGGGAGTACCAATTAGAGGCTTTGCTCCATTTTTTGGTGTGTATGGGATGCACCTGGAGTTTTTTTTAAACTTCTAAAATTTTGTATACAAATTAATTCATAAGTGTTTTTGTATGAAATTAATCATAACATTTATACATAGATCCGTAAGTAATTTGCATAGGAATTCGTATTAGAAGATCTTTCCTTGGTTTATATTATGAGTCTTTAACCAAATGCTATGACGACTGCGATTATAATGGGATGGAGGATTGGGAATTAGAACTGGATTTACTAGATGGATGATGCACTGACTGCTTGCTTTATTATTTCTATCCTGTTTAGTTAGCTTAATTTGTTTGATTTTGGTAGTTTCTCGCCTTATCTTGGGTCCTTTGAGGCGTATGATTGTTGAGAGCTAAGGTGTCAACCTTGTTGGGATGTCAGTTTTACCTCGTTGTGATGCCATTATTTTTTGAATTCTTTAAATCGTTGCAACTTATTTCAATAAAAACCCAAATGCTATGAGAATTGATCTCCAAAGGTTTTTGATTGGTGTCCAAAAGTTATGAAATCAATGTGAATGTTTTAAATTTTTATGCAAAATACTACTACATATTTTTTATGCAAAATGATAAGAATCTTCGTATACTCCATATTTTTATTTGAGATCTTCAATACCCGGGTTGAAGTGAAAAGCGAAGATATTAGTCTTAAAATTTTCCACTATTTTTTTCATTAATTTTGTTTATTTATTCAAGCGGTAGAAGAACACAAATATATAAATTACATGAAATGGGGCACAACCAGAATCATACAAAGTCCGACTACCCCATATTTACAAATAGCTGAAAAATGAACTCCAATTTAGGAGAAGAAATTATCAATCTTGCTTTGGCAAGGATTGATCACTATCCTTCCCTATGGAAATGTACATGGGTGGCTGATTGATCTAACCGCAGTTGTTTTCATTTGTTTGTAATCTAACTAGTACTATACCCATTCGATACATGGGGCCAAAAAAAAATATCAGTGCGAATTTTTCCTGTATTGCTTTATGCATTAGTGGGTCAGCATGTATGACTCTTAATTGGAATTTACTCCCTCTTATATTTACTCCCCTCCCATTTTTGAAAGAATTAGTTTTCTTGATATTATAAAAATTTAATTGGGAATTATGAGATTGAGATTTGGGGTGTTTTTTTAGGTGTCTAAATAGTTGTCCGCGGAACCGTCCCGATATATATATATATATATATATATATATATATATATATATATATATATATATATATAAAAGATAGGTTTTATAAGCAAAATAAAGTAGCCATTTTTTATGTTGTTGATTGAACTTAGTTTCCTCTTCAACCGAAATTAAAGTATAGATTTTACGCTTTGCAAAAAGTATAGAATAATGAATAAAATGATGAAAAAAATTAGACAAACCCATGTAAGAGAGAGAATTAAGGAGAGAGTTTCTTTTAATTTTAGGCAACTACATTTCTACAATATATAGTATAGAAGTATAGATAGATAGATTACCGTGTGTAGTACTTATCTTCAAGGATTAATTTTCATAGTTTCTCAATCATTTGTTAAAATTCAGAGTACCTCTCCCAAACACTTCAGAAACAAATTAAATTTTGTTTGTGGGTATGAAGTTAATTTAAAAGTAAGTTTGTTTATTTATTTGGCACAGCAAATTGTATTATCACGTTTTGGTCCCATGGTAGCAAACTTCTGCGTTGCAAGTGCCCCATTTGCTCCCAAAGCATCAGCAAATTGACTCCTGAGGCATCTCTGACCCTAAGTTTAGATGATGAAATTGTTGAGGCCTTGGAGAAAGTTCAGGAGTACAATCGTCATTTTGAAGGCGGTGTTCGTTGCTTCATTTTGGTAAGTACGTATTTTACACATTTGTATAACAGAATTTTGATTTTTAAATTAATATCCAGCCAATGGCCTTCTAGTCCAATGGCATTTCCTCTAGGTCTTTGGAATCCAATAGAGATATTAGAAAAGTTTTGGGGTCAAGTAGACATAGCATTATTTTATTGACAATCTTCCTAGCAATCTAACATGCTAGTGCTACCCGTGGAAATAACACAGGCATAACCTAGGCAACCAATTATAATAGGCAGCCAACGGGCTAATGGGCGCACTTCCTCACCTCTTTTGCATTGAAGGTGATGGTTCAATTCTCGTTATGAGTGTGAGTGCTTGGTGTGATGGTTAATACCCTTTGGCTTGCCTCACCCGTTTACCTCTTAGCAATACCTCGCGCTCATACCCTTAAGAGTAGGCTAGACATTTATTCAGTGACCAAAAAAAAAAAAAACTAGGCAAGATGTATTTTTTTCCCTCAATCTTTGCTTTTCTAGTATTTGGCTAATCTTTTTGTTCTATATACAAATGTTTCATGCTAATCTCTCATTTTCATCTACTTTGCTGTAATTTTTCCTTCGTCAATGTTGGCTCCTTGCCAACCCTGTTTGATGCTTAGGTGCCAATTAACCTTGTGTGAATGTTTGTTCTTCATTTTGATGTCGTTGTGTCCATGTTCTCTTTAATCATTGGAAAGACTTCGTCCATAAGATTAATATATTTCTATATTATTTTTTGCTCAATTAAAAAAAAAAAGGATCTTTGATAGTTATGAAGATTAAATTAGATCAAGGGGCAAGATGACATCACGCGCGTAACGAGAATGGCAACAAAGTTGGAACCCTCGAACTCGACAATGTAACAAGAGTGGCAACGAAGTTGAAATCCTTGAACTCGACAATTATGAACCACCAAAGACCCTAGATACAAGGATAGCAAGACGCCAACTATAAAACAAAAAACAAAGTACATGCATACAAACAGAGCACAAAGACAAAATGAAAAAATAAAACCAAACACCTATTTCCCCAGTAGCAATAACAAGTGAAGGACCATGAATCCAAGCAAAGATCCTCCAGCTACAGATCCCACCAAACCAAGTAAAATAGCAAATAACAGAAATGAAGTGGCTATAACCATCCATCTCAAGCCTGGATTCCACCACAGCCTCTGTTTTGGCAACCCGGAACCATGTAGCATAAAAATACACTGTCATTTGCTGCCCCTAGATATATCCATTTTGCAACAATAAACTAAGGATGATACTAACCATGACAGCACAAAAACCAATTTTTACTCCATAAATTATATTCCACAGTGATACAGTTACACTTATAAGCCATAGAGATCAACATCAGGCATACAAAAAGTCCCCAAAAGAGCAGCACCAAGCACCATTGGGCGATTGGCCTAATCCAAACTAATGTGGCCCTTAAGCATCCCGGCACTTTACAGACTATTCCCCTGACTCATGCATTTCTGCATCCAACCCCCCTCCTAGAATCTGCTGCTGCAAATTTCAAAGTCATCCAAAATTTAGTATAACTCATCTAGCCATATCTGTTGTTTTGCCTCTCAGTTGCCTCAGTGTTGTCTGAAAACATAGCCAAAAAAAGTGTTGGCCAAAATCACCATCGTGCATCATCCCCTTAGCTGCCTCATTGTTGCCATAAGAAACAACGTACTCCAAGCAGCTACAATAGCATCTTCAATTGCATAACCTGCATCTTAAATAATACAAATCCGAAAACATCAGCAACAATTACATACCCACTACTGGGCATCATCACATGCAAATAAAAAACACCCTCACCATTATAGGAAACATAACTCAAACCATATATATATTTCTTTCTTAGCTCCAAACCTGAATCAAATAGCGGATTAGGAACACACAGTTCCCCATTCTTCCCCTTCATTCTAAAGGTGTTCATCACTCATGTGTTGAGATCGAGGCATTTCCTCTACATTGGATCCACACTAATCTTGATAAACTTTTCGCTTCTCTGTTCCAAGGTTTCAATGAGAAAGAACCTATTTTTACCCCTAAACTTCATCACCATAGCATTCCTGATCTCCTTATTTTGAAAGGTACTTAACATGTCTAGACACCCATGTATTTAACAGTAAAATCTTCCCTCACTTCATTTCTCAGAGCTTCCATTACCAATCCCGTAGTGGCCATGTCATGTAGCTTTACAATGGCACTCCTAGTAAGCCAGGCGATCCCCCAAGGTCGAACTTTGATTGTCACTCTACTATCCACATCCTTATTACTTCCTACCATTGCTCAAATTTTCCTAGTATCTTGTTTCTATCTTAATTCTCCTCAACAAATGACTTTGGCATTTAGATTTTTCATTTCTCGGCCAAAAAAGGATTTTATTAGTCAATGAATGAGTTAACATACAAAGATTAGAAAGAACAAGAAAAAATGGCATCAACAATAAATAAAAAAATCTCAACGAGTTTGGCATCTTACGCTTGGACAATCATATGCTAGACCGTAACCGAAAAGGGAGGGGGCAATCCAACCAAAAATAAAACTATAAAACCCCAACACTTCCAGAACTAGACCTTGCATGACCTCACAATTCAAGCCCCAGCATATAGTCTCATGAAACTGCCTCAAATGTAGATATATAGGAAAGCCCCTTGTTTGTAAGTACTTCGCTGTTGATGTCCCTCCTGCTGAGTATGGGTCTTTTCATGACTTGCGAAGTTAACCTTCAATCCCCTGTCTTCAATCCACGGTTCGTTTGTCTTTCCAGTAGCCATATTGGCTGCCTCCCTACTCTCATAGCTCACAAATTTGAACTTGCATGCAGTCTTTTTGCATCTTTCGCTAGAGATTAAAACATATCCAACTTGTCTATATATGGGAAAAAAATTAAAAACCACATGACTCCTACATCTTCCGGAAGACAATGCACAATCACAGTTGTAACGACCTCCTATTGATGTGGGATTGACCATCAATGTTCGTTGGCCACCGGTAGGCACCCTTCATTCTTCCCTTGATCTCTAGCAAAAGCTCTCGCAATAATGTAAGCTAATTAAGGGAATTATCGCTTGTTAACTTCTTGTGGTCCATTTGGTTACGGAGGAGGAAATGATGGAAAATAAAATTGAGAGCATGAAGAAGTAAAATAAAGGAAAATTAAAAGGAGAGACTTTTGGTCTTGTATGTAGTTGACCTAGCATGTAAAATTTGCAGTAACGGATTGAAAAATTAGAACCATGTAATTTGAGTCCAAGAAAAATTTATTTGCTTACCAATAGCAGTATTTCATATTCCAAGTAAAGGAACTTCCTTAGAGTAAGTTTGTTGGGAAAGATAAAGAGAAAAATTTAATTTTTAAAAGATGTAAAACGTAAATCAAGAGCAATAAATAAATTAAAAAAAAAAAAAACAAAAAGCATTAAGAGAGCTTGAAAAGAGTACATATGCTTGTATACTTTTGCGCGCGAACTCCGGGTAGTTTTTCCCTAGCTTAAGGCTGCTGTGTACCAATTACTATTTGGCATTGAATGAGCTAGCTAGCTAGTTTACTTTCTTGAGAGTAAGAAAGGAATATTGCAACCGTTTTTTTCTAGTAGTACAAATTAATTAATTTTATGGAACCAAAAACTTTATCAAACGGCAGGGTTACCTCAATTAAGTGGAAAGGGGGCAGAAGTAAATTGCGTGACAAGCCCAAGACTGTAGCTAATCTGACTCGTACAAGTAAAATACGTACTTTAACTTGGGTCAAATATCTTCCCTTCCCCGCATGCAAACTGGGTGCATGTGGATCGAAGGAGCTAGCTAGGCTCCGCTCTACAATGTCGCCATGCACGCTACTTAACGCAATTGGGATTGGTCAGATAATTAATTACCCAAAAATATAAATATATTAGTTAAATTTCATATATAATTCTTTTTTATTTGTTGTTTGCTTCCGGCTGGCTGTATGAACTACTGTATTTTTCTTTTTCAACATGCAGTTTCTACGTCAACTGCTATTTTACCTGCGAGTCATTTGGGCTGAAACGAATCCCCTTGTGCATAACAACCCACCTATGGATGCTATTCAGCTTTCTAAGTTGATCTATCATCGCATATTGTGGTTGTGGAGGATGTTTTATATAGGATTGTACGATCCTGATAAGCTTATGTTCAACTATGCCATTGCAAGGACCATAGCAGTAAGTTAATTCAGTACTCTAATAAAGCAATTTAGCATTGCATTTCGCCATATCTAATCGATCTTTATATTAATTACTCTTAATCATGTCAATTTTTTGGTTCTTCCAAAAGTTCCTCTAATTTTTTGGTTATTTTTTTTTTTTGTCTCCGATAGATTTTGTCTAAAGTTTGGAACAAAAGTTTTTCTTTTTTGTTTTGTAACAAGAGGAGTAGGAAAACTTGAAAACATGAACCAAATGTGAAGAAAAAAGAGCAATGACAGGACAATCACCAATTTCAATATTTTTTTTTGTCGTTTCTGAAACTAGCTGGGAGAAAGGGCGAAATATAAAGATAGACATGCCAACTGCACACACATACTTTGTTTACTAATGTCATTTTGTAATTGCATGTAGTTGTATGTATTATTTTGGCTATACCATGTTGGGTTGAAATTTTTTACCACATCAAATTACAAACTAGCACATACGTAGCACTCACCGCTTTCACTTTGACATCGCTTTCCGTTCAATTTTGATTTTATGATTTCTCAAAGATCATGATGTGATAATAAAGTAGTGAAATAATTCGATCATTAAGGGATGAGAAACAGATGGTGAAGTATATTCTTTCTTCCGCTTGTCCGTGCCTAGCCTCCAATTATCCCGTAGCATAAATGTTGTTTGGATGAATGGCTAGTAGATTATATTCAGGTGAAATGAATGGTTAAGTGCATTAAGTTTCAGGATTGCATATTAATAATTATTAAACGAATAAGAACACCATAGGGGGATTTTTCAAGTGGGTTGGAGAGATGGAAATCCTACCCTTCCCCCTCCTATTAGGAATATTATGCATATCTGAACAAGTGTTTTTTTGCTAATATTCATTAAGATATATAGCACTTGCATATGAAACCTAGCTAGCACTTGTATATGTGTAGCTAGATTGAGTTAATTTCTCCTTCATGAAGTTTATTGATGAGGTTTAATTTTGCTTGTTTTTCTTCTACCAGTTGGTTATGACAGAAATTTATGTCTCCTGGGATTTGGACTTCATTCATGGAGGTATTTTTCTTCAACATGTTATGGTATAATCCTAACAAACGTGTATAAGCCCAAGGAAATTACAGTATATAACAATATAACCAAGAAGTGATCGAAATGTTTAATTAAGTCACTTAATTAATAAATTATTAAGTATCTCATATCAAATCCTATATATGACATTTCCATGCATGATCAGAACAGAGCCGAAACAACGGGTCCTATCTTCTGATCGATCGATCTTTTCTAGCAACGATAGCTAGCATCTTTGGCATGCCACTAAAGATCGATGCTAGCTCTTACTATTTTCTATTAATTCATCTACCTTCTTAATTAACTACTGTAAAACCTATCTTAATTATCTACAGGGATCTTGCGGGTAAATTGCATCTTCGAACGCTGCACTCTTGGTCCTGTAGTCCTTCTATGCGCTATTGGTGTCTATCGCAGATTTGTCGATAATCGCCGCCGCCCTCCTCGCCGTCGAAGACGAAGACCCAATCCTGTTCCTGGGCCAATAACCCATCCCATCCAGGGGTCGAGTTCCCCTCCCCTTGAGGGGCAAGTACCTCCCGTTCCTGGACCTTAATTGCAACCAAATATGTTTCTCTTTTTGCCCCGATCGATGCATTGACAATTCTGTTATATCTAGGAAATTTTCAAAACACACGGATCTGAAGGCATTCCGGTGTTGATGGTAATTCATTTAGAAAGAGGGCAGATATATTGGAGAAGATCGAGTTGCTTTAGCTGGTGACATAGTGTAATCTATGCTTATTATCTTACCTTTTGAACCAAATTAAACTGCACGGGACTCGTAGGAATTGGATATCATGAACACAACTTTCTTTCGTACTGAAATAACTGGACAAAAAGATATTCTCGTAGATTTTTTTTTTTTTTTTTTATGAGTCGCATAAATGTTGTTTGTTTACATATTAATAGAAACTCTGTGTCTTTATGGCAAAGTGTTTTCCTAGTTTAAACAGCGGAAAGTATCTGAATCACGATGATATATTTTCTGCGAAAGTGGTTCGGTACGGTGCTCCAAAATTTAGGCCCTACAAATGGGTAGTCCTATGGTACACATCCCTTGTTAGGGGTGTACCGTACGCACCATGATTTTAAACTCTTGGATTTCAAAGTGAATTGTAACGCCCCGAATTTTGGGTACGTTAAATAACAATTTTATTAAATATTTAAATAGAGTCTTGCTCAATATTACATTATAAACCTTACAAAAGTACTTTTATTTAAATATGGAAGGAACTAGGGTTCCTATCTATTGCTCCGCTTCCTCCTCCATCCTGGCTAGCTCTTCGGCTCCAAAAGCTTCCAAGGCGTAGAGTTCACCATGTTCGTCTACGAGGTCTAACACATATAATATGTCAGGGTCACCAAAGGTAACACCATGAGCTTAAAAAGCTCAATAGAATAATTTAAACCCACTAATCCTTAAACTTACACACATCAGATCATAAGTTAACGATTTTCAAAGGTACAAAGCATATTTAACAAAATGGTCAACAAAGACACATCCACATTCGCTATTCAACTATCGTTGGTGTCCAAGATTTCGGAGTTTCTCCTACGCGACTCGTCGTAGACCGTGTCACCATTTTCCACTTTTCTTTTTCCAAATCAACATTTGCAAAATCTCTTTTTAACACACCCAACTTCGGTTCCGCCGCTCCGGGTTCCCGAGTATCCGCACAATGGTTCCGCCGCTCCGGGTTCTCATTGGCACACAATTGCATTGACACCTCTCCGCGGTAGCCAAGCCACACACCCTACCTCGGTTCCGCCGCTCCGGGTTCCCGGGTATCCGCACAATGGTTCCGCCGCTTCGGATTCCCATTGGCACACACACACACACCCACAACTCCCATAATGCCACCAAAATTGGTCATTATGTAGTTTCAAAATATTTCCTTCTTCGAACCCTTTTTCCTTGTTAATCACACCCTAAGTGCTATGTTTCTAACTTTCTTGATTTCGATGTCTCGTTTTCATGCATAGACTCTGCGGTAGGATTTTCCACACAAGCATTCATCATTCATTTGAAATCTTGAAATTAAACTAATAAGATCATCAAACTCTATATTATTTAGCATATTCAAATCACAACTCAAAGCATAACGCCACATGTACGAACACCCTTGGAGTGAAAATCACTTATGCTTTATCAACAAGTAATACAAGCAATTCACACATTTATACTCATAACTATTCAACATGTTCATACTTCTACTTAACAAAATCCGATGTTAACAATCATGCATTTCAACTATTATAAATGATAGATAACCTTATCTACTTTAAAGAAAATGATTAAGAGAGTTATACTAGAAGGAATGAGTAGAGATTAATCTACCTTGATACGAAACTAGTCGGGGCCGAATAAGCTAGTGGGAAACTTCTACGGGTGGTGAAACTCGCAAATCTGGACCGAATTTTGGATGGCAGTAACTCGGTCAATCTTTGGCCGAATATGATCGTTCTTGGGTCGAAATCGAAGCTCTAGAAGCGCTCTACAACTTTCCTGAAGGAAGTTGATCCTAGAAACTACTTTAGGTAGGAGAAAAACGGTGATAAAGGAAGAGACAGTAAGCTGTCTGGAATTTGGAAATCCGAGATTTTTACTGAATTTCGGATGTCAATATCTTTGTCATTTCTTGACCAATTGGGGTGGTTCTTGGATCTAACTTGAAGGTCTCGAAGTGCTCTACAACTTTCTTGGAGGGAGTTGGTTCTAAAAACTACTTTAACCAGGAGAAAACTGAGGATTTACGAAGGGCAGTAGGCTGTCTGGAAAAACGAAAATGGTTTCTAGAGAGTAGAGAGAGCAAAGGAGTGAAGGTGTGTGTTGAATGGCATGAGGGTGACCCTATTTATAGAAAAAACCTTGGCTCTCTCTCCCTCTCACAAGGCCGGCCCCCCCTCTCTCTCCATATCTTAATCTTTAACAACTTGTCATGAAATCTTTGAAAGATCAAGGCCTAACCCTAGGCTTGCATGGCTAGGATTGGTACTTTGGATTGGATTATGGAAGATTTGGTGTTAAGCAATCATAGAAGGACAATTGAGAGATAGATTTTTGGCTAGGAAGAAGATACACCTAAGGATTTGAAAGGATGTAAGAAGATCATGGTGATCCAAGCATGTACAACAAAATCTTCCTCTCACTTTCCTCCTCTCTCTCTCTCTCCCCTCTCGGCATCTCTCTCTCTCTTTCTCTCTCAAGTACACTTTATATATATAATGGCCAAGTACAAGGGTACTAGATTTTCCAAATCAAAAATCCCATTAAAGAAATCCAATTAGGCACATGTCTCCCTTAAACTAATAGATATTGTACCCTTGGAAATCTATATCTATATATAATATTGTATATATGTACACATGCCTATATATACATAGGTACCAAGAATCAATAGCTTAAGATTTCCCCATTAAAATATAATATAGGTACTAGTACTAATCTACTAATCAAGGTACTAAAAATCTAGGGTTTAGATTTATCCACATATTCTAATGCTTAAAGCACATGGAAAAATCAATACTTGAATATTAAATAGGATTCTTGTACTTAGTAGGAAGATTGGAGCTTTTACCCAATGGGTAATAGTTTCCCTAGCGGTTAATAACCAATGGACAATGGGGGGGGGGGGGGGGGGGTGCTGATATCTAATAAACAAAGCCTAATTGTCCTTTGCACTTGTGGATATACCCTATATAATACTATATCCTTGTCCTTATCAACATATCTTAAAGAAAAGCCTATTGTCCAATGGATAAAGATTACCCTAACATCTATGGATCAATGGGTTCAACTAGTAACTAGGTGAGTTGGTAGTCCGATTTCTTCAACTAGTCGGTTAGAAGCTAAGTAGACTTGCCAAGTAGGGCCTAAAAACAATAAACGATTTTTAAGGGGCTAAAATCTAATTATGACGAACTATAGGAATTAAAAGGAATTTTAAAAGTAAACCCAAGTAATTAAAATAAAATTCAAATGTTTAACGAAATTTTTATTTACCGAAAATCAGGGCCGTTACATGAATAAATTGGACCACCCATTGATTAAATTAATTAATAAAATAAAAAATGGGCTTAGCAGATAACAGATTGTTCTCTCCTCCTTAACTTTCTCTCCCTCTCCCTCATATGTAAAATATTACAAATTATATAATATAACCACAATTGTTATGACAACACAAAAAATTGGCACTTACTTACCACAATGTGCCGTACCAAAAGAAATCGATCAAAAGCTACTAGATACAAGACCAAAATATGTCGTAGCGCAATTAATAATTATTATACCCAAGCAAGATACATGTCTAAAATATCACAAATTAAATATCGTATAACTTGACATCCTATCAACCTTGATCGATCATTCTAAAAATACACTCACTAATGACATTTAGATTGTACATTCAATTTATATTTGATATGAAACCTTGTCTTTGTTGTAGTTGAATGTACGGTAGCTATGCTACCGTGACACAATAATGACAATTAAATCCGTTGAGTTTTTTATGTTTGTTGATTAACTCACCTACGTAAATTTTTGCCTCAATCAAATTTAGGAAGCTCCATCATCGGCACATAAATTGAATAATAGAATGATATTTTTCATCCAATTAAGTGTCTACCTATAAGCCATCAACTTCATTCTTACTACAAATGACCTAATTGATATTATATAAAAGATAGATGATTTAGATTAAAAAAAAAACCTTACGTGGGGCTCATATGGTGCATTATTAGATTTTAATGTTGTATTGAAATTGAACAACTAGATTTGTCGAAATATGAAACTACAAGGACTTTATCTTTAAAAAAAAAATGGAATGAAGGGTGCAAGACTTAAACCCCTGATCTTTTAGATAAATGTCCAAACTCCAACACCTTTTAACTGTGGTACATAATTGAGAATTTGAGATTATAAAGGCTATTAATTTTATAATACTTTCTTGTACGTAGGGACCCTATTTCCATGCTGAAAATTTGAGAAGGCAATGGCCTCAAATGCATGTCTTAGTGCTTGGCCTGCACTTGTAGATCATATTATAGCCTATGTCATTGGTGTAAATCAGTATATCGACTATAATAATTTTTTTAAAAGAAAGTACAATGACCATAAATTTACAAAATTATTTATATTGTACTTTCACAACTTAGTTCCAAGGATCACAATTAAATTTGAATTTATATGCATAGGGTGAAGGTTTGGCACCGATTCACATGTCAAATATATAGTGTCAATTGTTAAGTGCACCGCTCTGAATATTCGTATCTTGAGACAGTTGGGTAATTATTTGATTTAGTGACCTCTCATTTTTCCATGAAAAATTGAAGGAAATTTAATTTTTTGAATTAAATTTTGTAGAGAAAGAATTTAATTTAGACTAATATTTTAAGAGGAAATTGTAGCTGTATTCGAAAATTTGGATATAGTACTTTTTTGGTGAATTTCTTGGATGAAAATTTTAAGCGAGAAATTCATTTTTAGTTTAAATTATTGAGGTATTGTGTAGGGACAAATAAGGATTTGGAAAAATAGTGTGAAGGGAATCCAAAATTAAGATAATATGGTGGAAATTTTAAAATTTGAAAAAATAATGTGGCGGGAATTGAAAATAATTAGTGGTATGGTATTTTACTGATTTTAACTATCGTTTACTAAACATTCCGATTGAATTTTTTTATACAACACGTTGTGGGTATGAAAACACCAATTTATGGTGTTGTCATAACAAATTTGGTTATATTACTGAATTTGTGATATTATAGACATGTGTTATTATGGAATATTTTAATTAATTTCCTTTGGTACGACACATTGTGGTAAGAAAACGTAATTTTGTGATATTATTATAACAATTGTGATTTGTTATATAATTTGTGGTATTTAAATATGTTTTCTTTTAATATGACACGTTGTGTTAAGAAAATGACAATTTTAGTTGTTGTCATGACAATTGTGGTTATTTTATAAAATTTGTGGCATTTTACAAATATTTTTGGTTTGAGTATAACAATTGTTGATTCTGATACGACATATTTTGATTTTGTTACGGAATATCATACGAGTCAAATTTTTTTGGTACGACTCATTGTGGTAAGATAATGCCAATTTATGGTGTTGTTATAACATTTGTGGATAGCATTATTTAATTTTTGATATTGTACGCATATATTTGGTTGGGGTATAAGTATTATGGATTCCGGTACGAATAATTATGATTACATAACAACAATATTTTTTAATTATGAGTAACCTGCTAATGACCTGTTCAACAGGTAAATTTTAAAGTACAAGTCGTAACTAGAATCATAAATATACATTAAAAAACTAAAAATCGGCATAATGAAAATCACAAATTATCATAATTTAGATATACGGTATATCCTGTGTACCATAGCTTGATACACATGGTTCATTTAAGGGAAGGTACAATTGTGTTGCCTATGCATGCCTAAAATCAACGAATTCTGCCCATGTCAATGGATAGGCATGACTTTTGGTGTAGTATTGTCTAAGATGGGTAGATCTTGAGCTAAATCATTTTCTGTGAAGCATCTGACTTTTACTGTACTTTGTTTTTAGATTTTGAACTTTGTTTTGATGACAAAACTTTGTGGGATCGAGAATGCTATTCTTGATCCTGTTATTCTTACTTTTACAAAAGATTAAAACAAGAAAGCAAATTATGATAACATGTTGAACTCGTTTGATTTAAATCTTTGAAAAGAGAAGTATTGATATAAAAAAAACCTACTATGTCGTTTCTTTTCTGAAAGATAATGATAGGTTTCCTAAATAACAATACGAAACAACATAACATCAAACAGATCTATCATCACAAACAAAAGAGTGTCTGTAAGAGAAATAATTAAGTAGGTTGTCTTTACAAAGACAAGACCCGGCCTTCTCAACAATACCATACTTGGCATGTTGATCACCTCTAGCAAGTCTCCCCGTATAATAACCTTTGCCATGCCCACATCCACAACCATATATATTCTAAATCATTCCATAGCTGCATACGCCTTTGCTATCAATGCACTTGAGCATCTGATCAATATATGTACGGCCTAATTTTGCATTTCAAAGACATCATAACCGTACTTATTTAGCAACATTATTCCTGACATGATCACAAGCAACCTTCTCTTTCATTCTTGTGAAATCACGTACTTTTCCACCCGCACATGGGGAAGCATGCAAGGTATTTGGTGATACCCTAAATCATTAGCACGGATATAATCTATTGCATCCTTGACCAAACCCTGCCGAACAGCCTCAAGTCTTAGATCATGTCCATCAAAATGGGCCAGCCTTGTTCAGACTTTTCCACAAATGCCACAGCTAGCACACACGCCGCAGTGGTTAATTTGCTTCACTTCTTTATATCCTATTGTATTCCATAGCCCACATAGCATGACCACAATTCCCAATCCAAAATATACATATATGTCGAGCATAAGTACACCATGCATGTGAAAAGATATTGGAGTGTCTTAGGCTAGGCTATTCACCAAACGGAGGGCATGTTCCATCTATATCCATCTTGCACTGGCTTAACATCATTCTTTCAAGGATAATTTTAGGGGCAACCTTCCAAATAAACTGTCAATTTTTTAGCAGAACCCTCATTTTTTAATTTTATTCAAGGATGTACCTCTTCAAGAATCTATTGCTTTTTTTTTTCCTGATATAAATAAGTATGAAGAAACCAATACACAAGGAACCAAATGAACCAAAAACTTCGCTGATCCAACACAGATATCACTACTACAATAATAGATAAAAAGCCACACTAAAAAGGTTTACAAAGATCACGGTCTTAGTGAAAGCATGATAAAAAGTGGTGCTTAATATTTTCTATCTCAATTTAAGTCCAAAGCTAAGATAAAAAAATGGTGCTTAAAATTTTTTTTATCTCAGCTTTAGCTATGGAAAAGAGCGAGATAATAGATCTCACTCTTGCGACGAAATAAAAGAAAAAAGACCTCACTTTATAGTGTGATAGAAGACTTTAGCGTGGAATAGAGCAAGATAAAAGACCTCGCTCGTGCGGTGAGATAAAATTTAAAAAATACCTCACCCTTGCGACATGATAAAAGACTTTAATTAGCACGAAAAAGAGTGAGATAAAATATCTTGCTCTTGAGACGAGATAAAAGACAATGACAAAAATGGAAGCGTCTGGATTATTGTGTGGGCGGGCTGCTTTTCATTTAGGCGCGCTTTAAAAAGTAATTGAAAGGTTATGTGGCACAAAATGACGTCATTTCAAGAGACTGACTCTTACGCTGAGATAAAAGACTAAGCCTAAAAATTACCTCACTCTTGCGGTGTGATAAAAAATTTGACTCTTGCGGTGAGATAAAAGATAGAAGCCTAAATTTTGGATACTTTGAAGTATTTAATTTTTTTAACAACTAGTCTAAGAGAGATATAAAACTACGATGAACCTATATGTCTATTGCTTTACTCTCTCTTTTTCACGGGTCTATTGCTTTAGTCACCTTTTAAGTTTCTTGGGGAAACTTACATGTGTCCATATTTGGTTGGGCGTGCTATTTGAATGATAGTACACGAATTACACTTGTCGGAAATCGGGGGTTAATTAAGTTGAAACCTAACTTTAGATATTGAATTCTATGTTTAGATGATTGTAGACACCCTATTTTGGACTATCCAGATTAGTTTACTAACGGTCTTTGATTCCCCGATGATGAGCAGAGGTCAAGAATAGCCCAAGAATGTTAGTGTGTTTAGGCTTTGAGTATTCTGAGCATTCCGAACCTCCTTCAAACCCTTTCGAACCCCATTAAAATCCTTCAAGCCAGAACCAGAAAGTCTCAACAAAACCCTACCTGAGTACGCTTGTGTCACATCAGCGTACGCTGGTAACTGCCATGTGTCAGTTATCAGTCGTTGACCAAGGTTCTTACTGGCGCACGCAGGTTCCTAACAGGCATACGCCAGTCAAATCACCTTTATTCAACCACGTGCACGAGACTTTTGAGCCTCCCAGAACCTTGTACATTCGTCTGGTGGGTGGATACGTGCAGGGAATGTTCCCCCTTCTCTCCTACAACTTCCATCAACAAGTCTCATGCATTTAATGCATGTAGATTCCCCTTCCAAACTCAACCAGCCATAAACCCGACTGGTTACACTCCCCCTCTTTCATTCCTCCCTCTATAAATACCCTCCTTGCATTTAAATGCAAGGGGTTACCACCATAAAACCTCTCAAGCTCTCTCTTTCTCCCACTTTTCTTGGTTTCTTGCTCTCTTCTCCCACCTTTTGAAAGAGTGAGCAAGTAGCCCTTTTCATATACCACTCACACTCAAACACTCATCATCCACCTTTCAAACCTTAAGCTCAAGCTCAAAACTTTCCATCAAACTCAAAACCAAAGGTATATCACATTTTATAAACTTTCTGTTCTGACCCTTAAGGGGGGCTGACAGGGTCAAGGCTGGTAATCAATACTAGTCCTAGCCCTAATGCTGGCAAGGTTTCAAAACCGTATATAGCAATCAGTGGCGCACGCCAGCAAGAGTGAGTCGTACGCCAGTTATGGCAGTACGTGCAGTACTGGCATGGGGATCAGTGATTAGCTATTTTATGCTTTTCTTTCCATTTGATCACCTTATTCCCTTTGATCACCTTATTAGCTATTTTATGCTTTTCTTCTATCACCTTTGGAATGAACTGTGTAGAACTGACGTACGACCATCATAGACTGGCGTACGGTAGTAATGTTAAGCCCAGTGGCTTGGCCTTGCATGGCAACTAGGTCTTGGCCTCTGTTTATTTCTTCACACTATTTATGGGGTGTTCTGTTTATTTTATGGCTTTAAAGCCATTTCAACTGTCTGTAACTGTATATATTATGTTCTATAAACTGCGTGGTTTGTCCTGAGTATGCACTGGTCCTTTCTAGAGCCTAGAGGGTTGAAAATATGAGCTATGAGTTTAGGCCTACCGGCGCACGCTAGTCCTTGTGTGCTGTACGCAGATTAGGTCTGCATGCAGGGCATGCCAGTGCATGCAAGCTACTTCATGCGCACGACATTCCAGATCAGTGTGTTACAGTTTGTCTAAAATGCTCACAGAAGTGCTTGTTCTCAATCTATACTAATTGTTTCAATAAAGCAAGCATGCCATTATATCACATCCTGCCAACATGTTACAGTTTTAATCCCTTTAAACTGTTTCTCTGCCCTAATTGGCTAAAAATCAATTAATGAGAGAGAATAACAAATGTTTTACAAATGCCCGAGTAGAGACCGATCTCCGGATTGGGTAAGAGGGATGCCTTTAAATCCTTCTCCTCTCGTAACTTGGCTCCCGAATCTCAGATATTAAAGGTGACGACGGACCAGTCTGTGCCTTTTCCAAAATCAAATAACGTAGCAAATATTTCAAGTTCAGTTCCTTGGGTGGCATACCACAAAACTCAAGTGGCGATTCTGAATCGAAGTGTTTCGCCGCGCTTTTTCAAAAAGGGGCGCACCCAAATTTTCAGGGGCGTGTGCCCACAATGATAGAAATTCTTCTTGTGTATGCTAGAAACTAAGTTATTTTGGATGTCTTCCAAGTGTTTGACACATTAGGTAAAAAACCAATTATATTATTATGGCTTAGCCTTGCCTGAAAATGATTAAAATCCAATTGGGAAGCCACAATTGAAATTGAAATTCAATATAAATACAAAATCCATATGAAAAAATTTAAAGTTTATCCATAATGTTACAATCTGCAGGTTGTGATAATTTTCATAAAAATATAAAGCTTACACTACAACAAAAAATACTATTATCTACTAAATTTACTGGCTAAAACTAATTTTTTTGTCTCAAGAAAATCCTTTGATGACCAACAAACTAATTTTGATTGGCAAAAGATATGTTGTCATATTTTAAAAAAAAATTTAAACAATGTTTATATATGTATTTTATATATTTTAATATCATGATAATTGCGTTTCAAAAATTCAAAAAAATTTAAGGAAAAAAAAAGTTTTCTCACTTTGGAAAGCAAGTATAAATATTTTTGTTTTCCTAATGTAACATAAATATTTTTGTTGGCTAGCTTAATTAATAGTGAGGGATTGAGAAATCAACTAAGGGTGCGCAGGTTCGAAACTCAACAATAATAAGAAAAGATGGTCTAGTAGATGCAAAGAAAAGATCACGTGTAATGATTTTTTATCTCAGTTTATGGTGTGATCATTTTAACTTTCAAAGTAGGAGATCCTAGAGCGATCATGTTTTACGACTGTTGATTAATGACATACGATCACACTTAACATGTGCGATCATTTTGAACTTTTAATCACACACAAAAACATCACGATTTTAAAACCGTGATTAAAAACATACGATCACAGTTAATAACTGTGATCTTTACCTGAATTACTAACTTTATTCATGCACCCTCTATCCTGTATTTTTTTTTTCCAGTAATTCGAACTTCTCAAAACATCGTGGATGATTTTTATTTCTTTATCAATTGATTTTGCAAACCGTGCATGTGTATTAGAACTAATTGAGATCTATTAGTTTTGTTAAAAAAATATATAGTATTTTTCTGTGATTATAAGGTAAATGAACTCAGATGACGACCAACGTTTAATAGAGTATGACCTTATCAATATCTCCGAGGTGAATTTGCCACTCACAAGCGCGCGCGCGCGCGCGCGCACACACACACACACACACATATATATATATATATATATATATATATAGAGAGAGAGAGAGAGAGAGAGAGAGAGAGAGAGAGAGAGAGAGAGAGAGATTCATGGCACCGCAAATTTTTTTTATGGATATTATCTATGCATATACATAGATAGAAATACCGGGCAAGGTCAAGATTGATTCCAATTGAAACAAGAGTCAAAGCCCTAATACTATTTTGATAAAGAACAACCAAATGGGGAAGCTTGAGTTTCTTGTTGGAGGGAGGACCGACGATGACTTTCAAAACCTTGATTGTGTATATAAAGAGATAAAGGAGGGAATGAAGGTGCTCGGTAATCTGGTTACAAAAAGAGAGAATTGGAAAAAAGACAAACGTAGCAATGGAGGGTTCTGCTACAAATGAGGTTAAACAGGGAAAGAAAAAGAGTAAAGAGAGAGACAGTCCTTATGAGAAGGAGAAAGAAATTTCTATTCCTTTTGATGCTGAGAAAGAGAAAGAAATCCTCTCTGATTTACTCAGAGACGGAAACACAGAAATGGAGAACATTGAGGTTAGGCAGCAAGAGAGAAAGAGCGAAGACAAGGAAGAAGAAACCCCTCCTGGTTTCGTTGGTGAGAGAACCACAAAAACGGAGGCCCATGCTAACGTTGAGGTCATAAGAGAGAGCGAGACAAAAAACGAGGAGAGGGAAATAGAAGCCCTTCCTAATGCTGAGAGAGAGAAAAACAACCCTTTCGATTTTATTAGAGAAAGAGAAACGGAAATGGAGGCCCTTGCGGACAATGAGGTTAGAGGGAGTACTAAGAAAAAGGGCAAGGAAAGGGAAAATCATTGTGAGAGAAGGAATGATAGCCCTCCAAGTGAGAGAGGGAAAGAAAAAGAAACCCCTCCTGATGCCGAGATGGAGAAAGATGCACCTCCTAATGATGATATCTGCCCCATTT
The DNA here is from genome assembly GCA_019656295.1 of Rhododendron mucronatum var. ripense. Classification (NCBI taxonomy): domain Eukaryota; kingdom Viridiplantae; phylum Streptophyta; class Magnoliopsida; order Ericales; family Ericaceae; genus Rhododendron; species Rhododendron mucronatum. Next base: position 7,877,674 of record BPLT01000004.1, on the reverse strand, counting down.
GTTTTGAAAACTACAACATTCCATGCAAGACGAATTGTGGACACTGGTATTGCGGTAAGTTTCTGTTGTGTGAATCTACTTGTTTGGTTTTCAATTTTCTTTAATTTGGTTGATATGGGACCAATTTGAAGCCCTAGCTAACCCTGAACATGGTTCAAGGAAAATGTACGTGCATGGGAGACTGGAAAAATACACAACAAATTTTGTATCAAAAGAAAAAAAAAAACTGTTTTGGTTTTTCCACTTTCATTTTCCATGCTTGCAAATGCAACTTAACCAAAAAAATGAAATTTCAGAAATTTTGTTAACATCTTTTAATTGGTAGTTTCACGAAAGAAAACTGTTAAAAAAACAATTTCTGAAACGATTCAGAAATAACTTTCTGAACAATTAAGGTTACTTACATGTATCCAAAAAATAAGCATGGAAATGAGAAAACAAAAAGACAGATAGCGCGTTTCCTCTCTTCTTAGAGATGTAACAACTTTCTTGCGTTCTACATTTCCATATCAATGGAGAAAGTAAAGAAAAGGCGACATTAGGTTAAAAAAATTCTCGTAAATTTTCACAACCCATTCATTATTCAATTTTCCCAATTTCAATGCAAATATTAATAGTACTTGTTGGCATTAAAAAAAAAAAAATCAAAACGGTGTGTAATTTTTTTTTTGCAGCGAATTGTATTATTACGTTCTGGCTCTATAAAAGCCTTTTTCTACGTTGCAAATGCCCATTGTGCAATCAACCCATCAAAATAATGACGCCTGACCCATCTCTATCCCTTCGGACTGAGAATGAAGTTGTTGAGGCCTTGTTTATAATTCAGGCCTATAATCGTCTTTCTGGAGGTGGAGTCCACAGCCTCATCTTGGTAAGTGTTTTTTTTTTACCCACGTATGAGTGTGTGTGTGTGTGTGTGTAGATATGATATAAGTATAAGCAATATAAATATATACTTCCAGAATTTATTTTTGAATGTTACCTAGTTTTATTTTAATTATTTTTATCTGATTTCCCATTGAAACACAAATTCATTAATTATATTAATGCATACATATTAATAGTGCTGAGTTTTTATGCAAAATATTACTACTATTTAAGGTGATTCAATGGGTGCATATATACCTCTCATAACCCGATAGAGGCTTTCGGGTAAAATGTTCATTTACTCATCGAACAACGAATACTATTTAGCATTGCAACTATGCATGTTGCCATTTCAATATGACCTCGATCTCTAATAACTGACATGAACTTTCTGCCTCATACAGAAAATGCGGCTGCTATCGCGTCTAGCTCCAATGTACTTGAAGAGATTCCTTCCCTATCTGTTACCTGCGATTTTGGTGATGCTAATTGTGATTGGAGTTATTATGTTCCTGATGTTGAAGAGATATTCTAGAGGACTCTTGGATCCTGATAAACTTATACTCAACTTTGCCATTGCCCGCATCGTTGCTGTAAGTCCTCCGGCCAACTCTTCTTGTTCCATCATTGAGCACACGAATGCATGATGGCTAGCTAGCTAGGATGGGATTCTAATTTTGTTATATAGGATGCTAATTCTCTAGTGCATGATGCTTATGATCTTCCTCTCTTTAATTAATGTACCCTTTATTGAGTTCCCAATATATTTCTTTTGCTCATAAAAGAAAAAAGGTCCTCCTGCACTGACCATCGTTTTAGTTTGATAATTGGGGTATCTAGGTCAGCTTTGCGCACCTCAACCAAACAAACCTCTAGTTGCCGGCCGGTCCAAAATTTGGAGTGTTCGGCTGGCCACCATGAGATTCTACCTAGCTTGCGACCTCTTAGAAGGCAAACCATTTGATTGTTATCTTATATCCACTTGGCTTTGCTCTCGGGTTTATTAAACGTAGATACAATATAATTAACTTTGTTTCTCTGATCAAATCCAATAGTTCATACCATTAGAGATGCTCTTAATTAACTTTGTTTAATTTCTCTACTTTTTGCAGTTAGCTTTGACACTTTCCTACAACTACTATGGCTTTGGATTTCTTCCTGGAGGTATTTTGTACTACATATAAACTTATACAGAATAAAGTTAATTGCTATTAGACTTATAACTTCAATTTTCTTTTTGGAAGCTGTAAAATTCTGTTTGGCATTGGTTATAACTTCATTTTCATGCTTTTTGTTTTTGTGTTTATTTTTGTTTTGGATAAGAAGTATTAACCTAAACCAAAAATCTCATTGGGTATAGTGAGGGAGTATTAATTAATTTGCGAAAGAATTTAGTTGGTGGATTATAGATTCTAGCTCATAAATTATGATTTCCGAATTATGAAATACACGAAAATAAGAATCTATGAAAGCATTTTTGATATCGATACATGTGTAAGTTAAATCATGCATCCGATTCGTATTCGAATATGAAAGCATTTTCGTACTTTATGACTACAAACAAACTAAAATTGTATTTAGACCATGAACTCGTGAAGAAACGTAATTTATTTATTATCTCGTAAAATTTGACTTGGCCTATCCTTCCACTAGACTAGACTGCATCTAGCACCAAGTTTTTCCACTAGTAAATGATATCATCCCCATGGGGCTGAACTAGAGTTTTTCTCTTTCTTTATTTCCTGTTTCTACAATTTTTTTTTATTTTTTTTTGCAACAACTGTTATGGCATGCCATTGAAAATGCTCTTGTGATCTATTGACTCATCTATCTACCTGGTAAACAACAAACTATTATATCATATCGACAGGGTTCTGGGGGGTCAGTACAATCTTTGAATGTTGTACAGTGGGTCTTGTACTCGTCCTCGCTGCAGTTGGTCTCTTTCGCAGAATCACCAATAATCGTTGTCTTCGTCGTCGAAGGCGAAGGCGAAGACTCCTTCCCGTCGTCGAGCCACTACCTCCTGTTCCTGGGCCTTAAATTGCAGGCTAGGGATCAATCCTGCCACCAAATATCCATATCCGGCCTTTTGAACTGCACGATATGAAAAGGATCACAAAACTCGCAAATCTCAAGGCATGCATGAGCATGATTGTGTAGCCGCCAATGTATTAGACTAAAAATACATGTATAATGGGGAAGAGAAGTCCATACTTGGTAGCGCGGTGCAATTTATGCTAATTCTCTCGCATGCATCAAAGTAAACAGAAGATGAGTACTCTTGAAGATCGATGTGGATATCGATAGAAGTTGGTGTCTTCAGCATTCAAAAAACCCAAAGTAATATTCTCGCCTGAGAAATTGCCAAAAGATTACGACCATACTATAAATGAAGAGATCGAATTCCCTCTTCACTCTTTCCTCTGTATGGAATTGCTGAAACACGGGAATGTATATCTACGGCACTACTTCGGGTATCTATTTTATTCTTATCGTCAAGACTTGATCATATTATACGCTGCGCGGTTGCACATTTCATTGATATACTTTCCTTTTCGTTGACGTAATCTCTTTGTTGGGGTATTTTGGTGTTTTATATTGCAATATGTTGTCATGCTACATTGTTGAATTTTACACCGTTTGTACTTATGGACCAGCGAGATCGGGATAGATAGATGCCCAACATAAACATCCAACTGGGCACCCACACAAAATCAGATAGACTAGTCACTAGTAGAGTACTTATGGACCAGCGAGATCGGGATAGATAGATGCGGTCACACACCAGTTTTCTTTTGCTTCCACCTATTCTATGTATACGGATATATACCCCTCTAGCGCATCTGGCAAAATTGATAAATAGGCATCCAATGCTGAATTAGCAAAACTCAAAAGCCTAGCTAGCTCGCTGCACTTGAAAGCCATAGCGTAAGAATATTACTTCCATGATTTCTAGCTAGGAACACATTGAACGCTGGCGTGCATACTACCATATGTGCGCGCTCTGCTGCGCCAGATTTATTTCTCAGCCCAATACTCGATCCTAATTGTTTTGGTAACCCCCATAGACACCACGTCACCACAGACCTAGAAATTCCAAATCCTTGACCTTAAAAAAATTTAGTTATCCCATATACAAGCCAAACTGCCAGGAAAAACCTTCAGTTTTCGCCAAAAGCCCAGACTGCAACTCTCCAAACCCAAGCATTAAAAATTGAACTTTCTTCTATTACCACCCTCTTGATTGATTTCCTAATACTCCCTACCGATAAACAGTACAATCACCACCCCTCTAAGAACTGCCCTGTCAAGATTGAGACGTACAATACGGATTTCCCACAAGAATCTCTATTTGTGAATTTGGAAAAAAATGGCTAATAATGTCATCCTCTTCCCAATCAAAATCCACATCCATTTACTGTCCAACTTCATAGGCTCCTTCTGCATCCTTCACGATGATCCTGTTTTGATTGTGTGTGGGCAAATGCGATTTGCCCGATCTTTCTTTCCTCCGGGGAAGGGATTCCGTTCCCCACCCTTTTGAGAAAGGAAAGATGCTGCCGGTTCGCGGGAGCGCTTTTTTGAAACTGGACAACAAGCGCTCGCGAAGATACAGAGTCGCCACTCGGGTTTGAAGGTCCGACACCCAAGGAATCGTATTTCGAAGCACTTGCCGCGCTGTCTGATTTGAAAAAGTTAAGGAACCAGTCCGTCATAACCATATCTGGGTTCGGGAGCCAGGTTACGAGAGGGGAAGGGTTTTATGGCACCCCTCTCGCCCAATCCGGAGATCGGTCTCTACTTAGGCATTTGCGAAAATGTTGTTTGTTTGCGATTCTGTTTGATTAATCAATTTTTAGCCAATTAGGGCGGGGGAACAGTTTAATGGGGATTAAAGCTGTAACACGCTTGCAGGATGTGATAGATAGCATAGATGAGCAGTTAGTATAGGATGAGAACAGACTGCTGTGGGAGTTTAAACAAACTGGGAAGCCCATGTTTTGGAGTGACGTGCGCAGGAAGAAACCAGCACGCACTGAACAAGTCACTGCATGCTGTTCACTCTTGCGCGCACAACTCTAAAACACGCGCGCGCCGGTGAGCTTAAACCCACAACTCTTATTCTCAAACTCTCTGGGCTCTGGAAGGACCAGTGCACACTCAGGACAAACCACGCAGTTATGAGCAGCATAATATACAGTTTAAAGGCTTAAAAGCCCTAGAAATTGACAAAACACCCCATAAACAGTGTGGGGACAGAATAACAGCCTAAATCCAAGTTACCCGTGCAAGGCCAGTCACTGGTCGGAGCAGACTATCGCTCGATGGAGTCACACTGTCGCGCGAGGGTGCGCCCTGGCTCGCGATGGTGCGCCCTGGCGCACTGTCGCGCGATGTACTGAGTCTGTCGTGCGATGGTGCGCCCTGGCGCAGGATGGTTGCGCCCTGGCGCGGACATACCAGTGCTTGGTTCACATTTTCTGGGTTCTGGGACAGATCCAGAATTATCCCAGGGGTAATCCAAAACAGAAAACATGCAAATTGAATTACAACTAGCAATTTCTAACAAAGGAAAGCAGTAAACTGGTTTTTAACATGCTTGCAGTGATCTATACGTAAATAAAGCACAAAACAGCAAGACACCAATCCCCACGAGAACCGTCGCGCGATGATCGAAATCGTCGCGCGAGAGAGTGGCTCCATCGCGCGCTGGTTCTTGCCATGACGGTTTTTGAAACCTCGCCAGCTTTAGGACCAGGACTGGTATTGATTACCAGCCTTGGCCCTGCCAGCCCCCCTCAGGGATCAGAACAGAAAGACAGTAGGTATGCTATACCTTTGGTTGAGTTTGGAAGAGTATTTGAGCTTTGAGGTTTGAATGCTTGATTGAGTGGTTGAAAATGGAGGAAAAAGAACAAGCTATGTTCTTGAGTGCCCTTGTATCTCTTTGGTTTGCAAAGAAGAAGGCAAGGTTATGGCCAAGATGTGTGAAATTTGTAACCCTTTTAATGGAAGAAAGATAGGTGTATATATAGGGAGAGATGGGGTAGATTTGGGCTACAAACAGAGGAGTTCAGCCAGTCCACGAGGTCTGGCTGAAGCTGCATTATATTGGTGGCCAACTGTCCTCCTTCAGAAAGGTCGGTGGTAGGTTGGACCATCGCGCGACGGAGTGAGTCTGTCGCGCGATGGTGCGCCCTGGCGCACTGTCGCGCGATGGTGCGCCCTGGCGCGGGATGGTTGCGCCCTGGCGCGGACCAGCAAGGTTTTTGGTTTTTGAAGTGGCTTAGGCTAGGTTAGGTTCAAGAGTTTTTCAAACACTCAAAACTCAAACACGCTATCATTCCCGGGGTGTTCTTGATCCATTTCATGATCGGGGAATCAAAAACCATAAGTAAACTAATCTGGAAGCCCAGATTGGGGTGTCTACATTGTGAATAATGGATATCACCCGAGGAGATTGATATATCACAAATCTGCAGGTTCGAACAATTTTGAACTTCTTTGATCCTTTCTTACTTCTGTACGTACTACCATGCTTCAAATTGACATATATTCTTCATATTCTTGGATTTCTCTTTTGTTTACGGAGTGGCATTAGGCATAGTTATATTGGCATTAGACATAGGTGTAGTGTTTTTGGGACTTCATTGCAAATTTCGAACATCAAATGGCTCGTCTCTTCGTTAGTTTATTGCGATTTGTGAGGGGTTGTTAAGGTACTAGGACGAACGGAGTTTAAAGAGAGAATACTAGTATTTTTGTAACTTCACATCATGGATCAAAAAAGGAGTGCAAATGGATAAACGTCTGAATGCCAAAATTCTCTTACCGCTACAAATATGTGTATATGGATATACTTCTCTATCCGATCTCCAAGAAACAAGGACAAAAAAGGAGAAAAAAGACAGAGCAATGGCCGGCATAAGTTGGGGCCAAAAGAAAGCTCTTCTATTGCCCTCGAAAACCAAATGCTTGTCAAGAATATGGTGAGCATGAAATACTCAATTCAGAGATTGCGAAAGGAGCGCCTCGTTTTGTTTCGAAGAACCCAAAAAAGAATGGAATCCCGCTATGTTCAAGGACGAAAGATAAGGTAGTAGTGTCCTTGGAATATTTATATATGTTCTGCAATGTTTCGAATCATAGCTAGCTGCGGAAAAACCTGCTACAAAATTACCAAGGAGGAGCGAAAATACAGTAAGCTGATAAATAATTTCTACCACAAAAATATCTTACAATAACATAGCGTTCTATGATTCTATCTGGATGAAATCCTGTTTAACTTTAGAGTTGCCGGCTTTCAGATATGGTAACTTTTAAATCATGTTTATTCATCTTTTCACCAATACGAATAATTTTTTCTCGCTTCTGTTGATCATACTTGAATTTGGGTATCGGGTTCTGTTAAGGGGTGTGTACCATAGGCCTTCCCAAACACTTATCCATACTTCTCACAAAAAAATGAACTAGTATAAATGACCATTTACGTGGCAAAAAAAAAACAAATGAATGTAAATTTGTAACGAAATTTCGTTACAATATATGTATTTATGCAACCAATTGAACTAAACTTCATCTTCCTCATTGAAGTGAACAAGTTGCAAGTTATCAGCATCCTCATCCCCACCGGATTTTACTGTGTTCCCCAAAAGATCAGCAGGGATTATGGTTTCTGATGGATCAACATTGGGGATAAGGAAAATGAAAGACAGAGTTGCAAGTCTCAAAATGTTTCTTATGAGCACCACCAGCCATAGGTTGCTGAAATCAGTTCTTGTGACATGGAATATGTGAAGAACCATTCCTCCGCCCCACTTGTTGGTGAGTGAACCAAAACTGTCTATGCACATTAAAAGCGCGAAAAATGTGCCCTCGATTCCTAGAGGACAAAGCCTTGTGCTCAACACAATCATGGGAATCCACCGGATTCTGGTCACGATTCTGGAGACGCATTCCTCCGTGATGACAAAGAAGGAATCTGGAACTCCCACTCTTTTGTTCAACCGTAAAATGAAAATGAGATCGAGCATTCCGGTGAGGCCGTAGAGGAGCTGGGCAAAGAAAAGTAGCTTTCTGAATGGGTAGTCTTTTAGAAGTTTGTGGTAGATTAGCACTCCAACTATAGAAGCCAATGCACCTATTGCATAGATCATTCCAACGAATTCCTGCATTAAAGAGAAGAATATATAATCGATGTAGACAAAATTATAAGTTTCTTGGGTTCAGATCTACCCCGGTCCAAATTTTGGACCGGAGGAAACAATCCTAATCTGGGCCGTACATTGAAAAATATCGATTGTTCAGATCTGATCACAGACTCTGAAACTTTGAACAGATCCAAACTATTGATTGAAGATTTCACCTATCCGCTCCAGTCCAGCCCAAAACTTGGACCGGAGAAAATCCACTTCCTTCTTGAAGTTATTAAACTGTCAGTAAGTTGCACACCCAACAGCAATTTATCATAATTTCATCCTCAATTAGCAAACCAATCCAATAATCAACACTGCTTTGTTTGAAATCGACAGAAATTCATCATATCTACGAATTTCAAGTGTCAAGAAGTGGCCGTGATGTTTTAAACTGCGACAGGTTGTTTGGGCTGTGTTTGATCTAACTTGTATTCCTTCTGTCTCTTATTGTTGGTCCTTTTTAGAGATTTGCGTCAACAGTCAACTACAAAATACCATATTGTCGAAAATAATTTGTCCAACTTTTAAAAATAAGGAAATTGATATTCGCGCTCCACCTTTTACTGTCCACTTTTAACGTGAAGTTACAAGTAACTTTATGAACAAAATGAAATGGCATTAGTAAAACGTGGAGTGCGAATATCAATTTTCTAAAAATAATTACAAATTCTTAACTGAAGTCTTTTGAATTGTGCGAAAAAATCCACAAAATTCTTTACAACTTTGTATTATTTTGTCAGAAAGTTAGACACTACTACTCCTCTGAAAGGACATATGGATTAACATTTGGTGTATTTTGAAGGATTATATAAAGAGAGAGAGTCGAGAGACAGATTAATTACCTGGGAGAATGCGGGACCATCAGCTAATTTAGGATTAGTGTACCAATAGAACTGTCCTTCATGAGTGCTTATACTGAGTGCTAACGACAAGTACATGTAGAGTGATGGCTTCCACACTTGCGGGATTTGGATGGTTTGGTACATCCCCTTTATTGCTCCCCCAAGTTTCTGCACTGCCTGCACCTGCACAAGACAAAACCAAGAAAATTGCACCCTGGGTATACGTCAATATTTTATTGAAAGCAGACCCATGCAAGAAGGTCCGGGTGCAATTTCGCTAAACTAAATGGACTGCAAGTGCAAGCGAGTGGTCATAGTCAAGTTGTTTCCGCTAAATGATATTTTAGTCAATGTATATGAGGAGAATGGTATTTTAGTCCATTTATTTTAACGAAAATGCACCCTAAAATTTCTTGCATATGCTCCACTACGACAACCTCAAAGTTAAAACTTGTGCTTGTGGAAAGCCGCCAAAATAGAAGAGTAAATATGTTTCTTTATTTTTATTTCAGTTGAAAATTTAATACCCACGTACGTACGTTGAATGTTCCTGTTGCTTTTTCAAAATCTCTATTCTGAATCTGAAAGGAGCTGAGGCCCGAGAGGTTCGAAATATGTTAGGCGCTATCTGTTGGTAAAGTCCAATCATATGGATTACTTTTATGCCGATTTTAAATGGGTCTCCGCTAGTAGTCAATGGAATTAGTACTTTAGAAATTAGATGAGTTACGTTGCATGTAATCTTATCCAAATACAAGATCATATGACAGATATCTAGTTTTTTCGTTTTCTCAATACATTCTAGCCCGCAAAATATGGTGCCTTTAGATTTGTGTTTTCGAGATGCCAACCGATAAATAAGTCCAATGTAGTTCCATGCCTTGTGCTAGCATGAGAATGGTGATAAGAAATGAAGGCAACCCAAAACCTATAAAAAAAAAAAAGGGTAAATTTCACTAACCTACCCTGAGGTTTCTGACAAATGCAGGAACCTCCCCTGAGGTTCTAATAATTGCACTAACCTCCCTTACTTTACAAACTATTATTCAGATTCCCCCATTCCGTTAAATCCACACTAACACCGTTAGTATTATCTACTAACTGACTAAAATGCCCTCAAATATAATGTAAACTATAAAATCAATTCTTCTTGTTCCATTTTTTTTCTAATTGGAATTTTTTTTTATGTTAAATTAGAACTAACTAAATATATTTGGTCAGATTACCTTGATTTCTACATATTTTTCATCAACAAAGTCAATGTATCTTCTTCTTTTTTTTAATTTTTATGTTTGTGTTAGTTTTTTTCTTTAATTGACTTGTGATTTAATATTTAATAATGTCATACTTGAGTTATACATACTTTGGTCAAGCTTGTATAACGAGTTATGCATTTTGATAATTGATCACGATCTATTTTTTCCTCTCCTACATGGGTTTTGAAAAATAAAAGAGGCATGTGAATGCCTAATCTCACATACAAAAAAATTATCGTGTATTTTTTAATATGTTTTCCGACTAAATAAATTCGGTATAAAAAATTCTTTAATCTTTTTTTATTTTTCTTCTCACACTTTAAAGAGGGAAAAAATGACTATGATAATGTAAAATGCATGATTAATTATTCAAATTCGACGAAAGTTTGTATAATTGAGTCTAATTTTATGTTGAAGTTATCTTATATAACCAGTATAATGTTACTTTTAATATTTTAAACTTCAATTAAATTACAAAAAAGAAGGAAAAAAGACTTGATCGTTTAGATTAGTAATATTCTAGGGCATTTCAGTCAATTAATAACAAAAATTAATGGTGTTAGTGTGGATTTAACGGAATGGGGGAATCTGAATAATAGTTTGTAAAGTAAGGGAGGCCAGTGCAATTATTAGAACCTCAGGGGAGGTTCCTGCATTTGTCAGAAACCTCAGGGGAGGTCAGTGAAATTTACCCAAAAAAAAAAATGAGACACTTGACCAGGGCCCTCAATTTTCAAAAAGGCCACAAATGTAATCTTAATCTATTCTATCTTAGAGGAAAGACGAGTGGTCCGAGTGGAGGGTTGGGAAGAAAAAAAAAAGGGTTCTTTCTGGCGGCCCATTTTTGTACATGTGTACCCGTCCAGCCCAGGCCCAGCACACTTCTAATAATACCCATCTAGGCCCCCGCTTTAAGTGATTTGCCCAAAATTTCCCGCGCATCCTCGCTAGCACCACTCTCCTTCCACTGGTTGCCGTCCTTGTCGAATCGGTAAAATATCCACAGGGACAGATCAGTTCTAAGTATTCGCGCGGGGGGATGTTCGGTGCTCCGGTGTCTTTGTCTTCCTTGGCGGCGGGTTCTTCCGCGTCTATGTGCTCTAGATTGGCCTTGAAGAGAGGGAGGAAGTAGTGTTCGGTTAACTGATACCTCTCGAATGATTTGTGTAATTTTTTTTGAAACGGAATGATTTCTGTAATTTGGTGGAGTGGTGTATCTATTGTTTGAATTTTTTTTCCTTCGAGATGAAACGCCGAAAGAAATGGAAAGAAAGTCCCCTCAAACCTCTCACTCTCTTCCCAACGTATATCTTTCTTTTCCTTCGAAAAATTAGGCCCAATTTTATTTTTGACAATAATTTATGTTAAAAATAATAATTTTATTTTTTAAAAACTTTGAAGCTAAAATTATTTCAAGTGAAAAGAATTTACTTCTCCAGAATACGTTGTTCTCGATAATTATTAAAGAAAAAAATGCAATCATTATCATAATGTAATAAAGTCAAGGCATTTTTTTATAGGATTTTTAAAGCCCAATGATTTCGGCACTTTCCATTTTGTTAATGACACTCCCCATTTTGTTAATGGCACTCCCCTTGCCATTAACACCCTTTTAAAGTGTTTCATATAAGTAGCCAATTTTTTTTTTTTTGGAATTCTTTGAAATATGATGTTTAACATTTTTTACAATACCTTTAATTGCATAGTACGTATACTTTCACATGCAGATCAAAAAAAATATTTCACACAAATAGTCCAATTAAAAGGAATAGCGAAGTCCATTATCCGTATTAATCAAGCAGGAAACACTAACAAAGTTAATGGGTGATCAAGAGAGTAATGGTAACGAGATAAATTTACCAATACATTTTATAGTTATGTGTGAAAGACAATAATATTTTAAGACATGCTATTTATTTTTTGATCAATAGACATACTACTAGAGTTTTGTAAATTAGTGCTCGCATCTGAATTACAAATAACTAATACTCATATTTGATAATGTAATCTATCACAAGTGTTATCAATACCAATCAATTACGCAATTGAAACGGCAGAGAAATATAATCTATCATGTAATCAATTATTTGTGTTATTCAGAACAATTGATTTTGAAATCTATTGCAATATTATTTTTAACTTATTTTCGCAATTGATTAGAGGACTTATTGAGACCCATCAATTAGGAAATCGATTGAGCAATCGACTTCACATTGTTTCCCAATCGTACTCAATTCAATTACAAAATGATTATATTGTCTAATCGATTACATAATTGAACATAATAGAATTGATTACATATTCGATTATGATGTCTAATTGAATATGTAATCAATTGCAAAATCAATTACTATATATTTGATTATAATGTCTAATCAATTTAAAAATCAATTATAAAGTTTAATCGATTATGGAATCGAGCATTCACATAATAGATTACATATTTGATTAGCTACCGTTAAAAAAAAATTTGATTAAGTAATCAATTGCACAATTGATTATAGGAAAGTTATGAAATGGACTAAAATGTTATGATTCCGTAGTGAAAATGTTACGAACTGAAAATGTTATGATTTTTTTTATGAAGTTATGAAACACACCAAAATGTTATGATTCTAAAAATGTTATGAATCTGTTGCTAAAAAGTTACGATTCATTCGTAAAAGTTACGATATACACTAAAAGGTTATGATTTGTAAGAAAATGTTATGAATCAAAAGTTACGAATTTTTGGTATAAAAGTTACGATAAACCTAAAATGTTATGAATGATCGGTTTAGCAGGTAATTCTTTATGAAGTGGCACAATATAGACCGCACAATAGGTGCATATGATATGCACCTTAAAGGGGTGTGTATTAAAGATTTCTCCCTCTTTGATATTGGCCCGCAGAACAAACTCGCCTGTCCGAATGGATTAAGCCACTGGCTGCTGCACACCAAGGCCCCGCCCCGGTCGTTTTGGGATTTTAGATTTATAGATAATAAGTGTAGAGAAAAATAGAGTAATGATTGAAAATAGGGTAATGAACTAATGATTTGAGAGATATAGAGAGAAAAATAAAAATAATAATTGAAGAGAAATAGGATAATGATTAGAATCTAAAATCTAAAATCTCAAAACAAACGGGGTATTTTTTGTTTGAATTTTACTAGTAGTAATTTTAATTAGTTTACATTTTATTCAAACACTCAACCAATACATTATGAAAACCCATAAATATAGATAATCCACAAACGAACACCTAACGCATTAGCTTGAGTAAATGTCACGCTCATATTGAAAGAGATTTGTAGAAAATGAGAGAAAAAGAAAAAAATTATTGGTGTGGGTATTGTGCTCCATGTCCATTGCCAATGAGCTAAATGTATTAGTTTCGTATTTACGAATTAACGGCATTAAATTTATTTGTTTGTCTAGCTTGTGAAATTATGGACAAATTTTAAAAAAATTCAACTATGTAGCAAAACCCTGTTAACTAGAAAAATATTGCTTCGAATCCAAGACTCAGATAGAAATTAAACTTGTCCAACAAGATTAAATTTATCTTCCCCATTTCAAAAAGATTGACAAGATGCATTAATGCGGCGAGAACTTAAAAGTTAAACCAATTATAAAGTGTAGAAAATAATAATAATTTGCTATACTTTATTACTCAAGAGTACTCCACCAGTACTGATAATGCTATATATATTCTGTTTCTGTAACTTTATGTGGAGACAGGGTTTGAACAGCTCTAACCTTAAGCAAATGGAGCTGTCTCAAAAGGTACGTAGCATGTGGTTGATTTTTTGGGTTTACAGGGCCACCTGGAAAATATAATATTATACTACTATTGTTTTTCTTGCTAGCTATATAAGAAATGAATATTTTCACAACTTTCTTGTTGCTTGCATAGCACAATAGACATTACATAAATAAAACTACTTTATTCACTCTATTTTGTTTTTTACCCTCTATGAGGATTCCTTTCTGTGTGGATTTTCATCCGATCCGGACCATTCAAGGAGACAATCAATGATCCGGATTAAAAACGAACTCTTCTAGGAAAAAATTAACTTTTCTCTAACTCTTTTCTGAAAAAGTTCATTTTCAATTTGGAACATTGATTATTGAGACGGACGGTCTGGATAAAAACCCTCACACGATTCTCACAGAGGATCCGGATCCTATATGATATAAGCAAAAATAAAATCCGATTATAGAAGAATGAAGTCTAACTAAACCCTTGAATAATTTAAGAATAAAATGGGAGTGGAGGAGCCCATCCTTCAAATGGATTGGAGAATACAATTTCAGCCCAGAAATTATTCTTTCCAGACTCGCCTCTGGGGCCCTTCGTTATGTTTAACTCGTTGAGAGTATAAATCAAGCAAATCAAAAATCAAAATAAGATTGCATCACTTGATCAAAACCTACTTCATCCAATTATGCAATACAAATGTGTTTCGAAATTGGATCAAAAGACATGCAATCAATTGGATTTTTGGCATGTTTGATGCTCCTCAATGCGTTAAAAATATGAACAATCTCATCATTTTTTTTTTTTTCGGGAACAGCCTCATCATTGAAATGAGCTAAAAAAAAAAAAAAAAACCTTCTTCGGGCTAAAATTGTGCTCTCAAATCCAACCTATAATTGATTTATTCCAGGCTCACTTCAGTGATCGACTTGTTCTGATTTGTCTATTCCTTAGACATAGGCACACTAGAAATTACATACATCCACTCATGAGTAGCAGGACAAGTTTGACGTTATTTGATTTTTATTCATAACTAATGTGTCTGGAGCCAGTTTGCGTGCACCTTGACTAATTTAGGGTTTTCAAAACTACTTTTCTTGTATTTATTAATAATAAGTATTAATAACTAGTATCATAAAGCAATGTCACAAAAACAACGCAAATTAACTTCAATTGGAAGGAGAAGTACGTAGGAAAGTTGTTACCTTATTATTCTTGTCCGAACTAACAACAGCATTTGTTTTGAGTTCATAGATCACTAAACCCAGCCCTATCACTAATGCTGGTGGGATCGCCAAAATCCCTAAAGCTCCCTGCACCCACATTTTACCAACATTTAATTTCAGGGATCGCCGATCGAGTTATTAATTAATTAATTTGATACACTTCTAATTTGGGGTTTAATTTAAAAAAATTTGGAGCATAATTTGGGAATCGATTACGTATTTGCAAGTAAAAATCATAGTTTTTGGAGAGTTGAGATTAGGCCCATGGTGGGTCCAAACATTAATGGTAGCATCACTATTTCGCCATCAATTGTCAACGCGTTTAGTGAGAGAGAGAGAGAGAGATCTAGAGAGAGAGAGAGAGAGAGAAGCAGACCTGAGCTCCAAGATGATGAATAAACAATCCACTAGTAGAATACCCGACAAGAGCACCAACAGAAGTAAAAAACCCACAAAGGCTTTGCATGTCCGGCGCCAATGACCGGAACTCAATACTATTCCTGGCAATACAAGCATCAATCGTCACATCAGCGATCGCCACCGCCGCAGTTATACCCACAAAGCAAACCAACGCCACCCCCACCGCCAGCTTACCGCTTAGCGCCACCACCAACGCTGCCACGGTCCCCAGAACCCCGGCCAGCACAAAGTAGGGCCGCCGGTGGTAACCCTTCACCGGAAAGACATCGGTCAAGAGGCCCCACACGGGCTTCATCACCCATGGAATATAGTAAAGGCCCATATAAAGTTGTACTTCCGATGGTTGCACCTGTTGCAAAAAAAAAAAAAAATTTTGTTTTACTTATTTCTCAACTCAAGATTTGAGGCAAATTTGCGATTACCAATATTGTATCAGAATACGCAATAGTTCATATTTTAGATGAATCGGTGGTCAACAGCTTAATATTTTAGTACCTTTTGAACGTCTTTCCAGTAGTAATCGGTGACGACTCTGAAGAAAGATCCCGAAAAGCCTTGGCTGAGGCCATAAACGAGGAAAATACCGACGACGAAGCTAGTGTTGAGTTGTTGAGAGAGCATTTGGAGCCATTGGAAGGGTTGGAGGAGGAGAGATAAAGGGGTGGTTTTCTCGTAGTCCTTGTGAGGGTGGAGGAGGCTTTTCCGATCTGGCTGTGTGGCGGCCGGCGATTCGTGGTCGGCTGTGAGAGGCTTAGTGTCGGAGTCTTGTGCATCTGGGCGCATGTTTAAGTCGACTCTCGATCAGATTTACAAGTTGTGGAATGAGATGTCGAATATTTGATGGAGTGGGTGTTGACTTCTTGGAATTGAGGTAGATTTAGATGGAAAGCAAAGTTGAAACACCTCTGCATTTCTTTAATTAATTTAGTTTAGTTTTCGGTTTGCTTCGAATATGAAAAGTTGTGTCTAATATTATATATACAACTTGGTTAAATCATGTGCCCTGAGCCTGAGGAATCTCCCGTGGTGTTGTGAGTTTAAAATGAAGAATGCCGACGCAGAGATTTTCGGAGCACTAGGTTAAAATGTACGATATACTAAAATTTATGTATCGATCGGTCCTGTTGTTAGCACTCATAATTTAATTTATCTAACTTATTTTCTTTAAAAAAATATTGATGAATGGCATGTTTAGTATCAATTACGAATAATCACTTCTTAAATTTTTTTAACTTATTTGACCACAAAAATATGAGAGTATTCTAAGCTCAAATTTATGAAAAAGTATGTACTTAATTCAGTGGGGCTCTTATAGAACAACTAAGGTGAATCTAGACTCTGATAATAACTTAGTCCGTTCAGCTAAGATTTTTATTTTTTAAATACTTATTTTTCGCTTTACGAGACAGATTATTTTCTCAAAATACATAACTTTTAATTTAAAAATTGTAACGACCCGAATTTTCAACCCTATTTTTTTCTTTAATAATAGAGTTAATATTTTTAATAGCATTAATAATATCATATATATATATTATAATCTTTTCCTTAATATATATACAAATATAATTATTTTATCTTATCTTATTCTTTTTTTTTACTTTACATGCAATTATACACAATTAGAAAGAGTTAAGAGTTCCACCTCTCCTCCTCCTGCCTCTCCCTCTCCTACTCGATCTCGACTTCCTCCCGGACCATATAATCATCCCTATCTCGTCCATCTTGAAGCCCAAGAAATAGAATCCGTATTTAATACAATTTTATCAACCTTTTCAAAATTCTCCTATATAAACCCCTCCCCATTAACCCACGAACACATCCCTACACCCTCCACACTTCTCTGAATCAGAATAGAGAGAAAATCCGAAGGAAACGAAGCTCCAATCTATGGAGTTCTAGAGAGAGAAAGAAAGAGAGAGAAAAGTGGGTTTGTGTCTAAAAACCAACCGAGACCCAATCCGACCATTCTAATCTCTTCCTCAAACTCCTAGCATCACCAAACGATGTCCAATTTGATCCCAAGGTTCCCTGATCGAAGAAACCGAAGTCGTCTTCTCCAAATTCCAAGTTTCGGTTTAAAATTAATTCGATCCAATTCGAGGTATTATAATCCATTCCAATCCTTCCTCTAAATATATTTATTGTTTTTATGCATAACCAAATAGCCCGAACGAATCCATGCATCAAAAAAGACAAAAAAAAAATGAATCTGGACGCAACCTTGCCAAGAACCAGAGCCAAGTTCGCGGCTGGGCGCTCCACCGCAAGGTCAAACCGGCCAGACCTTGCGGTTTGAACTGTTATGCTTCGAATCGATTTTGCGATCTTCTAAACTTGATTTTTGAACTCCGAACTATTTTTCCTAGACTTTTCACACCTCAAAGATCATAACTTGTCAAGGTCATATTTTTTTTATTTAATTATCTATTTATCAAATTATTTATTAGTTATCGTTCAAAGTTTACAAACGAAAATTAATTACGACCTCCTAACCAACGTTTTAACACTCAAACTAATTTTTCCAGACTCTTTGCATCTCAAAGATGGTAACTTGTTAAATTAAATATTTTTTTATTTAATTCACTATTTATTATTATTTTTAAAGTAATTCCAATCAAAATTTCTTTACGACCTTATAAACCTTATTATTAATGCCCGAGTAATTTTATTTAGACTCCTTATGTTCCAAAGATGAAACTATGTTAATCTCAACATATTTTTAAATAGTAAATTATTTATTATCTATTTACTTTACTTTCGGTCACTTTAATTAACGCTTTCAATTAAATTAATTCCTCGACCCTTCGAACCCAACTTTTTGACACTCAACTGGTTGCATAGGACCTTTAAGACTCTTATGAAGGTCATGATAATTATTCTAATATTTTTACCTAATTTAATTAGTTTTTAATCAATCTAATTTCTTAAATAAAATTTATACAAGCCTAGATTTATTCTTTTTATAAAAACTTTTATTAGATAAAAGTTTCTTGCATTATTATTAACTTATTAGCCATACAAGATTAAGGGCAACGGCCCATTCATAAAAAGTTACGTGATTTCTACGCTTATTATTTATTTCAATTATCATTGTGATTATTTGTATACTGCTCCGATTTGTGATTGATATGTTAGATTGGAACCTAGAGACATGGGGTGGTATGCAAATAGAGTTCACTTAGACGGTGCTAAGTAATGGATAAATTGGAAAGTTTATTTTAGATCTGCCTGTAGGCAGGATGTTGAGATATGATGAGTTGGATGTGATGATTTGAAACTGGCAAAGTAAGCCCAGTAATGAATTGAAACTGGCGGGAGTCCAGTGATGATATAAAACCTGGCAAAGTAAGCCCAGTGATGTTTTGATAAAACCTGGTGGCCGGGTAGTCCAATGATGTTTTGATAAAACCTGGCGGGTAGTTCAGAGATGTTTTGTAATGATAAAACCTGGCGGATAGGGCCAGAGATATTTTCCGATGATAAAACCTGGCAGAGATCCAGCGATATTTTGTGACAGTAAAATCTGGCGGTGGTCCAGTGATACTTTCTGATGATAAAACCTGGCGGATTGCCCAGTGATATTTATGCTGATAAAACCTGACAGTTTGTCGGTGATGTTTTGCGATGATAAAACCTGACGGTTGGTCAGTGATGTCTTGCGATGATAAAACCTGACGGTTGATCAGTGACGTTTTGCGATGATAAAACCTGGTGGATAGTCCATAGATGTTTTGTGATAATAAAACCTGGCAGGTGGTCCAGCGATATTTTACGAGGATAAAACCTGGCGGGTGGTCCAGCGACGTTTTGTGATGATGGAACTAGTGGGAGTCCAGTGGTGATTTTGATGCGAGGATTAAGGTAAGCAAACCCTAATTAAGGTCCGAGCATGACTAGCTTTCCCCTTGATGTTAGGCAAATTGTTAGGAATGAATAGGTTTACATGAGCTACTTCTATATTATTCTTTGTCTTAATAATATATTATTGCCTGCTAGCTGTAATATAAGGGGGGTGATTGGGTTGGATTATACTACGGGGTGAACTCCTTCACTCAGGCACGGATTATCTGGCATCCGTGTCAAATTTTGCAGAAAATCAGGTGGAGACTCAGGACCCTGAAGGAGGCCAGGGCAGTACTATCCAGGGATGAATCCAGAGATGGAGACTGAACCAGTGTACACTTGGGATCCATATCAATCCTAGAAGACGGCTCTGTTATTTTGCTTAATTTACTAACACAAGAACTATTTT
The DNA here is from genome assembly GCA_019656295.1 of Rhododendron mucronatum var. ripense. NCBI lineage: Eukaryota > Viridiplantae > Streptophyta > Magnoliopsida > Ericales > Ericaceae > Rhododendron > Rhododendron mucronatum. The sequence goes on along the minus strand of BPLT01000004.1, from coordinate 7,857,867 downwards.
TAGTATTTCCACGATGGTTTGTAATAGACGAATCTTTAAGGTGAATTACCCATTTTGGATTTTGAAAATTTTTTAGAAATCAATATTTAATGCCTCCGATTTTATTCCCGAAAATCGGGGCGTTACAAAAATTACGTAAAAATAAATACTTATTATTTTAGTTAGTGGAACACATCCTTATTTTACAACTTATTTAATAAATATTTTGATTCTTTATTCTAGTTTATAATTACAATAATCATAATATAAAAGTCTAACTTGTAAGTGAGTATAAGTTTTTCTTGTCTTACATTTGACTGATTCAGTTTAAACCTAGTATCAATGGTTAGATTTAACTTCTTCTTTTTTGATCCGCAAGGTTAGATTTAACTTCTTCTTTTTTGATCCGCAAGGTTAGATTTAACTTTGATAATTTGCTAAACAATCGGGGCAGCATTAATTAAAAAACTTAAGGGCATTCTTACACAATTAGGACCATATATACTTAAAGTTAATTGAGCGAGAACTACATACATATTCATTAATACATATGTATATGCGCGTATAAGAGCATCCCCAGTCTTAGAAAATAATCAGAAAATGAAAAAAAAATACTTTTGAAAAAATTTAATATCTAGATGAAAAGTTTGATTACTTTAATTTGAAAGTGGTTGATTTGATTATTCATGTGAACAAAATATTAAAAGAAGGTGTCGATGGTGTCGTCTCCAGCTGCTGCTGTCTTCATTTGATCCTAAGAGAAAAGGATGGGGGCTAGGGTTTGTGCTTATAAGCTGCAGGTATTTTGGTCATTAGATGGTTTAAGCAAGGTTATCTTTGTCTTTACGCATTGAAGGAGTGTGGACTGGACTACCAATACCATGTCCAAGAGAGGATTCCCAATACCCCCAAATGACAGGACTGCTAGTCTTTTAGGCTTCCCAATCCTAACCTCAAATGTGCAAACAAACAAGGTATTGTGAGTCCCATGGGATTCATACTCCCAACCCAACCCTGTGGCTGGTTATCAAACGGGCCCCAAGGCCCTTATATTTACGTTGTCTTGATGGCTTTTCGAAGTCAGAAACAAGTCTTGTCTGTATGAAGTCTTGAATGTTCGTTTGTGAGTTTAATTCGGCCTCTTTTGTGGTTGTTTTTCTCCCTCCTTGGGGTGGCTACTTGCTCCCGATATATGGTTTTCGTATCACTAAAAGTACTTCTAAAGTTTGACCAAAAAAAAGGTTCTTATATTTACTGTTCATTGGTTGTCCATAATTACTAAAAGAAGAGGGGAAAAAAAAAACTCTAATGCATTTTTTATACTTTTCTTTACATTTGTATACATTTTTCACACATTTCAATTCACTTATTAAACATAAGTGACAAACCCAGTCAATTCACAATCATCTCAATTGTACATAGTAGTGTGTTGATGTACACGGTTTTTTTTTGTATATTATTATCTCCAATTTATAATTTGTTAGGCTTATTGTTATCATGTTTAACCTTATTTTATTCTATTTTTATGTTTTAAAAGAATGAAATAAAATGGAGGAAAAAGCTGGAAGCCATCTCCCGAGATGCACTGGATAATTCCTCCTGGTTGCATGAGTGCGTGAAGCATGGGATAATTTCCCAAGGGGCATGGAGGGAATCAGGCCGGGCGTGGGGTTTTTTTTTTTTTAGTGTAAGAGCAAGAAAAGCGTGGGTTCTTCTGTACATTGTTGGGATAAGATTTCACACCTTGATCCAACTGCCCAATAAATTGCACTTTCATTTCTAAATCTTTTATTGCTACTGAAAATCAATAAAAGGAGGACTTCTAGGAAGAAAGAGGCAGTACGTAGCTAGGGAGCTAGCTTCGGCTCTATCTTTGTCTTTTGTTTTCTTTCCTTTTCCTCTATTGCACTCTCTATTTTGTTCACATTTGGAAATAAGTTTGTTCTATTCAATGCCTCCAAGTAAGTTTGTTCTTATTTTCATTGTTCGTTTAAATATGTTAGGCTAAATTAGTTGCTGGGGTTATGATGAAATTACGTGCTTAAATATCTATTTATTTATGTGACTTCATTTCTCCAAACAAAAGCATGTTTTAAATTGTTAAGAGTTCTTCTTGTTCACTTGCCTATTTTTCATCGAACCATTAAAATTGAATTTTTATTGTATTTTGTTGGATTCAATTTATGATTTGTGAAGAATGGATATAAATTGTGTTTTGATGGATTCAATGAATGTTTTGATTTTATACATCTGTTTGGCAAAAGAAGAACTAGAATAGTAAAAGCTAAGAAAAAGAGTTGTCTTGTATATATTTTTCACAATAAAAGAGCTTTGCCACCAACTTATTGTGTAGAGAAATTAGAGCATTGAGAAACATAAATATTACAGATATGAAGCATGTAATGGATTCCAATGCCGTCGTATCTTTATCATCACTTGTAGTACTTTTAATTCTTCTAAGTTTATTTTCTCAATTCAAACAAAATATTGTTGAGCTAGATTAGGAAATTTAATTTTAGATTACAAGAGTTATTCAACTGCATTTCATCTGTAATAATCCCTGTGGGTTCGACGACCCCGCACTTAATTGGTAGACTATACTTTGAAACGATTTGTGCATTTACGAGTACAGTAAAATTCTTCATAACATGTGTGTAAAGCCAACATATATATGCGAAATTATGTTTAATATTATATTTGAATTATTGTATGAGTATCATTTTTATTAGGGGTGGGCATGTCTGACACGAAAAACAAAATAAATTCATATAATTGAGCTAAAAATAAACATTTTTTTGGGTAATTCTATACATTGAACATTAGTTTGATGAACTGTCAACTAAAAAAAATAAAAATTTAGTGAAAAGTAGGACTTTTTGACATGACAACACAACCCGAAAATGACACGACCCGAATATGACACGAAGATCTGATGAGTTCAAAAATATTGTGGGATTTTATTAATAAGATTTTGATATATAACACGAAATTGACACGAAATTACCTATTACCCACCTCTAATTTTTATTTCCCATATACATAAAGATCTCTATGGAAAAAGGGTATATTCATGGCTATGGCCCAGGCCCCAGGACACATAGGTCCGCCCTTGCCTATCTTACGCAATATTCTGTCTTTTTCACGATAAGGGGTGGTATTTCGTTTGTTAGTTTCTTTTTCCCACATTGAAGGAAAATACATCGGCCCGTTTTGTTTTTGCTTAATTTGTTGCTTAAAAATAAACTAGGGAGGATTTTTACTTTTGTTTTGACTAAATAACTAGGGAGGATTGTTTTTTAGTTTTCATTCAAATTTTTTCCGCGTTCATCAGTTTTTCGTTAAAGATATTATGAATTATTGATTCTTCTCGATGAGAGAATTTAAAAAGTAAAAACTTGTGTTTAAATATTTTTTAAATAAAAAATATATAATCTGAAAATCGTTCTATTTTGAATTATTTTTGTCTTCATATTAAAAAAAATTCAAACATAATTTTCCTTTTTATATTTCTCCTATCGAAACAAATCAATAACTTTCCAACGTTTTTGGTGGATTTTCAGTATTCCCGAAAAATGTCCCAGTTTTTCCTCCTTAAGGACTTGTTCTTTTTCTAGTTTATAATACGGAGTATAAAATAATACTCCCTCCGTCCCTTATTTATAGTCCAGTATTTTATTTTGTGTTGTCCCTTATTAAGTGTCCATTTTGTAAAGTTAGTGAGTAAAAATTGGTGAATTGTCTATTTTATCCCTAAAAGTAGATTCCTTTTTGAAAAGTAAGTGAGTAAAAGTGTAATGATGATGGGTAAGTAGGGAAAGTGGAGGAAAAAATTGATGTAAAAGGTATAATAATGATGTCTTTTTAATAAGTTAGAGTTACGAAGTATGATACTTAAAAAGGGACGGAGGGAGTAACTCACCGAAGGCGAAAAAAATTTAAAAAATAATAAGCAACTAGACTCGTTCAAATGAGTTATTGCTGTACTCCAATAATTTTCGTTATTTTTTAAGCAGCAAGTAATAAACAAATGAACAACGTGAACCAAATGCTGAGTGGTCTTTTTCTCGGAGGGAACAGGGGTTGACTTGACCCAAATCCTGCGTTCCATGTACAACTGAGATGATTGTGATCTTCCTTTTAGTTTTTTGCCACGGTCATGGCGGGCCAGTTTAAGCACAATCGCACAACTCAATTAATTTCGTTTTTAATTCGATCAAAGGTAGGTCATCAATGCCGAAACTAGAAAAATTCATACTATAAACAATCTCTTTCTTGCGGCATGATTCTAAGAACTGAAACCTTGATAAATTGTATGAGAACAAATTCACCGACACTTATCCAAAAAAAAAAAATCACCAACCAACCAAACTAATGCCAGTAATCTTCGTACTTACCCGTCAGACTGGTTCATCTAGTTTACAATTTTAAAGTTTACCACATGGCCTCTTGGTCTCAAGAGTTCATCTTGTAAGCCCGGCCCTTGTTTTTATTAGCAAATTTTTTTATGAACCTTTAAAAAAGCGGGGCAATTCCGTAGACATCTAAAATAATATATCATAATTCTCGATCAAATTTTAATGATCTGAGCTGCTTAATGTGATTAGAACGTGATTTTAAGGATACCTCTATAATACTCGGCAAAAAAAATTGACCGAGAAGGGCTTCATCCGAACAGTTCCTTTATTGAACGGTTTACATAAAAACTGCTCAAAATAAGCATTTTCGTGTCATATTTTTGCTAATTTTCTCGCGGACACTCTTAAAATCACATTCTGCACACATTGAATGATTCAGATCATAAAAATTTGATCGGGAACAATGAGATTGAGATTTGGGGTGTTTTTTAAGATGTTTTTATAAGTGTCTCTAGAATCGCCCTGTTAAAAAAGATTACAAAAATTTAACGGATCACGGGCATATCGGCAAAAACGCCACCAAAGAAGATCCGACCCTTTAACCATAATAATCTCCTCATTATTCTAAATTGTTGTTTCAAGGGATGAGAGAGAGAGAGAGAGAGAGAGAGAGAGAGAGAGAGAGAGAGTGTGTGTGTGTGTGTGTGTGTGTGTGTGTGTTGGGCAGGGTTCCTCCCCCCACCCCCACCGCCCCCCCTCTTCCCCTTCTTTCCCCCTTCCTCCTTCAATTCCCCCTTTGGTCTCTGATCTCTTCCTTCTCCCTCATCCCTATGTCCCCCTTTAAGCCTCAACTCTCTCTCACCTCTCCTCCCCTCTCGTCTCTTCTCCAGCCTCCATGATTGTGAGTAGGATGAGATTCCTTCCTTTGGGAGATGGAAAACCCCACGAGGGGGATAAATCCCTCCCCTCCCATCATCCATTGGGGTGTAAAACCCTGGGAGGGAGGGAAAGAAAGGAGATGGGCGGCGGCGGCTTCTTTAGGGTTAGAGAAGGAGAGAGTAGATAAAAGATCCCGGTGGCGACTTCTTTAGGGTTAGAGAGGGAGAAAGCAGAGAAAAGATCCCTTGGATTGGGTAGAAATTGACTTCTATTCTTCCAATTTTTAGGAACGTTATCAACAAATTTAAGACATAAATCGGGAAATCGTTGATACGTGGAATTGGACGCGGAAATGGATCGATTACTCTTGGTGCTATAATGCAAAATTTAATTGCGATTTGGGCATACAGAACGCTACAAAACTTGGTACTATAAAAGCAAAATTGATCGTATATTTCTCATTGGGAGTAGAAATTTATGTGGAAAATTTATAAATAAAAAAAAACCCCCCCTGAACTTTGCCTCATTGTCTAATAGACACCCAACTTTGTTAAACTACAATTCGACACCTAAACTATTGAGCTGTTATTTAATTACCTCCTACCATCTAAATTCGTCAAATTGGTCACAGGTTTTCTGGGTCATCGTATTTGACCTTCTTTTTTTTTTTTTCCCCCTTCACAAGGATAACTAGTACTATTGATAATCACCAGAAAAACAAACAAATTAAGAACACATCCATCCTTTATCAAAGGCATGGACAATTACAACTGTAGATAGGCTTTCAAGTTGAAACACTTATTCTTCAAAACGTTTACAAGTACTCAAGCAGTGAATCACACAATTACCAACACGTTTGACAAATCTAAATTCACACACACACACACACACACACACACACACACATGAAAATAACACGTCAGTCCACCATCGAAAAATTGGGGGAAGGAAACTCCCCGCAAAGGGGAGAACATGCCTAGGTCATCTTATTTGACTTGCATCTGAGAATTCTTCTAACTCTCTTTTTATATTTTGGTTTTCGTCGCGTACTCCTCTGGTTTTGAGTTTCTTTCTTTCAAAGAAGCTATGATAGATTCGTCAAAAGATTAAACATATAAGGAAATATACAAGAGCCACCACCCTTTGTTGATTGGAAAGAATGCACAGGGCCGGGTCTCCAATATGTTACTATCATCCAAAAAGTCAACCATGTTAAGGTGGACTCTACGACTTTCATAAGGCGCCTTACGATTTCTGAAACTCCTTACGAATTTTGAAACTTCCTACCAATACTGAAACAACCCTTACTGACATCAGATTGAACTAATTTTTTTTAAGAACCCATAAAAACTATTTTAAGCATAACTTGCGATTTTAGTCATAAGCTTCAAGCACAGCAGCCCCCAAGGAGAGCCTCTTTTGTTTGTGAAAAATCAAGATTCCATTTTCGCATTTTATAAGTATATATAGATCCCTAGAGAACCTTTGGAGTTGGTCTCAATTTGTTCTACAAACAATATAGTTGTAAGGCTAGAACGACTAACTCCCAAGCTATACCTGGAATTTCTTTGCTATTTTCCATTTACCCAATTCCCAAATAGAAAAAAAAAAAGTTTTACTATCGTTGTGTGCAATAAATTTTCAAGAAAATTGCATTTGCAATATGTAACATATAGAAGTAATGCTTTATACTACACCTTTAAGTTGAACATTAAACATGTCACTGTGTCTTGATTTACAATCATAATGCGTAGTTGTTGCATATTTGAGCTGTAAATTACTCCCTATGTTCCTAATTGGTAGTTCAATTCCATTTTGTGATCTTCAAAATTAATATTGGTCCTTTTCTACAAAAGGAAGTAAAAATTTCAAATATGGTTTTCTAAAAATATCCCTCATAAATGCATATAAGTGTTGCAAAATATATAGGTAGAATAAAATGGCCATTATGGAAATAATGTCATTGAATTTGAATATAAGTGCTAGGGGTGTACACGATCCGGATTGGTCCGGTTCTTTAGAAAACTAGTAACCGGACCATTTCAAACGGTTTTAGAAAATTGGGAACCAGAACCTAACCAATATATAAGTGGAACCTAACCAGAACCAAACTGCAAAACCAGTCCGGTTATGGTTCGGTTCCGGTTCCAATTCTATCCAATTAGCATCCAAACCTATCACCGGTGTGTGAGAAAGAGAGACGTGAGATTAAAATTATAACGACTAATCTGTTAAATAAGGTTGCAAAGAATTGAAAGAATAGGAAGGTAATCTATTAAAATAGAAAAAGAAGGAAGAAAATAAAAACTTTCCTAACAAATGAGATTTCATCTCTAAATTAAATAAGTTTAGCAAGAAAGAGATTAACTTACCAAATTACACACATATATTTATTTTTATATAATTATATATATTAGTTTTAAACGATCTGGTCCGATTTTAACCACGGTTCTTTAATTGAGAACCAGTAACCGAACCAAAATTAACGGTTCTTATTTTTTTGGAACCATAAACCTGACCGCAGAATCACAAAACCAGACCAAATAGAACGGTTCGGTCCGGATCGGACCAGTTTGACGGTTCGGTCCGGATCGGACCAGTTTTGCGGTTCGGGCGGTTTTCTTGAACACCCCTAATAAGTGCAATCATTACATGCCTCCTTAAAAAGTTGAAGCTCTCGAAAAGGACCAACAATAAGAAACGGATGGAGTATTTTTTAATTTTTTTTAATCGAAGGATGGAGTATGTTATTTACTTATTATAAGTAAATTTATTAAATCTTTGCTCTAGTTGATGTCTCGTGCTTTGGATCCTTTTAATCTTTGTAATCTATTTCCAAAGATTAATAAATTTTCTACGTTGTTCAAAAAAAAATCTTATTTACTTATTGTAAGTAGGAGAAGTGGAGGTAGTAACTACTAGCTACAAGTCAAAGTTGTGGCTATTGAAATAACAGCCCTAATTCAAGCCCATATTGAACCCATTTTCAACTCATCTAAACCCATGTAAACCCATATCAACCCATATTTACATGGGTTTAGATGAGTTGAAAATGGGTTCAATATGGGTTGAACCCATATCAACTCATTATACAAAATGGGCGAGTTAAAAAATGTAGGTACGGATTGCCACCTCTAATATTATGTAACCAAAGTTTATAGTTCATCTTTATCTATTTCACTTATATAATTTTGAGATATGTTTTGACGAAATACCTTCGAAGTCTGGTCTGCATCCATACTGAACAATATTTGAAGTAGCACCATAATCCTCACTCGACTCTATTTGTTCCCTTGGTTGATTATTCTGCATGATGCCACCATTTTGCCTGTCATCTTCACCTAGTTCTTTTGCTCAAGTTCTTGTTTCCCAAATATGCCATAGACCACCGAGAGCAAAAGTTCTTGTTTCCCAAATATGCCATAGACCACCGAAGATAATTGGACTCCCAACCATACAAGCAACAAATAGAAGCCCCCTTGTACCACCAAGTAGTTATGTTAAAAGCATCTATGTAAAAGATTTGTACCAAACCAACAGAAAAAACGGCCGACTGTAGACACAATGACTAAGTCCAGACCAGGCGATATTTCTAGTGCCAACCAAAATAGAAATGCCACACCGGTTGCGGATAGGATCTCCAAAAGAGCAAACAGATTCAATAATTTTACGCTCCTCCTGCAGTTGAGAATCGTTAGATACTAGAAAATAAATAAGCTGATATAAGATTAGGAATCGGAGAGGTACTTAAGGAAGGAAAAGACAAGTTGGTTTACCAACCGAGGTTCTAATTCTTGAGTGACGTAAGTTTGAATTTCAAGAATGAGGGTATCAGAGAAAACTGAACAGATTGATTCCATGTCAAGGCTAGAAAGAAGAGGAAGCTCATCCGAGGTCTTCAGAGCCCAAACTACTAAGACATTTCTTGGGAGACATGGTTTCTTATCATTAATACAATGGAGAATCTTATTCAAGATGGCTGAATGGTGATATCCCAATTCCTCCAGCGACTAAGATAAGGTTTTCGTACCTTAAAACAAAGACACACAAAAAGATAAACCTGTCAGTCCATCACCCGAAGTTTAAAAACAAGAACAATTGAACATCTAACGTATGTCTAGTCAAGTTGCAAGATGAGTAGGATAAATTTTCCATGTATCCTATCCTGCTCTTCCCCTTTAACCTTCCGCACGACTCTGCCAACTCTACATTTGGTCCAATGACAAACTTCAAGAAGTTGTAAATTTGAAAAGAAACTTGAGTTTGAAGATAAAATGTTGGTTTGGAAATGAGAACAAATATGGCCAACTTCGAATAACCTACCTAGTTATCATTTAAGTTATAGTGAAGAGCCAAACTAAGTGCAGCATCAAAAGAGGCTATTGCGAATACTTAATAAACATGACCTCACTGCTTCATCATAATAAGCATTTGAGATGCACATATATGCAGTTCAAATGAAAGAATATGGTAGGGTGATTCATGTCCGTAAGACTGTAACGGTTCCATTGGATTGTCCTCCTTGAGACCATTTAAGAATTTTCCTCTTAGCTCTTTCGTCCATTCGCCAAGATTCTTAATGAGAATCGGCATATGGTACTTTCCGTCCAAAGGATTCGATGAGACAGCTGAAAGGATGCCATTGCAGCCAGGATAATTCTCGAACTTGAAGAAAAATAAAACTGAGGACATTGTATTACAAATCTACATTATTAACCACCAAATAGTGAAAACTGGATTGAAAAGAACAAAATAAATGCTCGGTTGCTCTGCAGAATCAGCTTTTAGAGTTCTTGTTTTTGAAAACACAAACACCCATCGCGATCATATTATTTTTATCCGTAGCAAAAATATTTCCCAAAATTGCAAACAAATATTTGTTTTTTCTTTACAATACGTTATTTTTGAGAAAAAACAAAAAACTTAAAACAAGTTTGTTAATCCTTTTCTGAAAAGTTTCGGAAAACTGAATTTGAAAACAGAACCAAACAAGAAATAAATAAATACCTTAAAACAAGTTTGAAAATCCTTTTCTGAAAAGTGTTTTTGAAAACTGAATTTGAAAACAGAACCAAGCAAGAAATATTGTAAGAGCTTTTATTACTTGCGAGTTTTGAAACAACCAATCCAATGTTCCATAGGGACCACTACTAGCTGATATTAGGTTGACAGTCCTTCATCATTGACAAAATCTAAGAAACTGATCAAGTATGAAGAGAAATATTCCTCCAGCAACTACACTGAATACGAAATCGCCAACGTGCATGGCCAAGAAGACAACGAACACAATGTATAGTTGATGTGTATAGAAGAATAATTCGAAGTTTTGTCTCCTCACTGGCCGAAGTGAACTCACCCACATGAATAGACCAACTACAAGGCTGATGACTCCGGCAACGTTCGCCACACCAATGGTTTTCCACTCCAATATCTAGGCGAAACAATTAAGCAAGGCTTAGCATCACCCTCCATCTCCTTGTTTCTCTTTCATGCTTTCTACTTTCTAGTACATCATATGGTGTTCAAAGAATGGAGAAAAGGAGACCAATTATACAGAAAACGATACAATGAGAGGATTTTGGGTTAAAGCATTTTACATTTTGTATCACCAGCAAGCATAAATTAGGGAAATCTTACATTTTCTGTCCAAGAACAACCATTACAAAACTAAAAGGGAAATTCGAGTTTTCACGATGTGGCTGTGCAAAATATACTTCTCTATTTTGCCTTCCAACCCAATATCAAACTACATAAAATACATCAAACCTCTTAGATCCACTCTTATCAAATTACTAGATCGCAGCTTCGTGCACAGAACGAATGTCATGCCCGTTGAAGAGAATGGGCTTTGATTTGAGAGAGATTAGTTTCGCTTATAATGGTGAAGTTGGAAATGTGGGAACGAAATAAAAATAGCTATAAAGGTATATTACATCAATTGATTAAAGTAGCAAAGAGTCTAGCTGATTTCCATGTAGATTATATACTACATACCCAAAAGTTGCGTCATTGTAATACCCCATTTACATATGCTAAAGTAGCAAAGAGTCTACCTGAATATATAGCTCATGTGTGATATTTATATTCTCAACATAAACACATTGGCAAGCTGGAACAAACACCACCACCACCACCACCCCCCCCCCCCCCCCCCCCCCCCCCCCTCAAAAAAAAAAAAAAAGAAGGGAAAAGAGAATGTAATGGTTCTTCTATCTTACTTAGTACTCTTACCATTGTCTTTCAAATGTTCCAACTTTAACAACTCCAAACTTCATTACCAAGCACAAATTACATGAAAATTTCCAAACACGTGCAGCGATTGGGTACAACAGAGAACACTTTGAATTGGTGTTGCTTCTACGTTCTCAAGCTTTAGCTTTCAAAATTTGCATTCAAAAGAGAAAAGAAGCGTGAGAGAAATGTCAGAGTTCAAAGACAAACAAATGAAATTTACACTAACAAAGATAAACACAAATTATGTTGAATGGAAAACAGAATTTACTCTTAGCAAAACATTAAAAAGGAAAAGAACATCAACCTCAATGTGTCACATACAAATGCAAATTGTTCAATACATAGTCAATTTGTTCAACTTGCAAGTTTAATAGGTCCCAAATGGAGAAAAAAGAAAAAAAAAAAAAAAAAAGATGGCCAACTAACTCCTGCAATTAATTTTAGCCTAAACTAATCCTAGTTTCTCTAGACTTGAAGTACAATTTGCTTCCACATTGAATATACATGCCAATCGTCTCCTCTAAAGTTACCGTTCCTGCGATTTCTAGCTCAGAGAGTACATGCTCACCCAGAGAATAGATCTTCGTTCCTTGCATTCAGTTGATCCTGCAAGTAATCTATAACCAATGTTATAGTTAAGTTTAGATTAATTTTAAAAAATCTCAAAAGCAACATTCAATATCACTGAACAACAACCACAACATTTATTACTTAAGTGTAAACTCTAAAACTACATCACAATCCTATGTGTTTTATGATAACCGACATTAGATGGCTGAACCCTTGATTATTGACATCAACAACATCATCATTAAGCTCAGATACCTAAATTAATTCTTGTGATCCATGTATAATTGCAGTATGTGCAGCATGGTAGTTGACCTTATGCAACTCGATACACAATGTCTTGCCAATGATATTTTCTTATATGTTCTAGAACACTAGTAGCCAAAATATTAACAATTGACTCCTCAAGTACTCGTATTTAAAATAAAAAACAGACTCATTCAACACACATCAACATACTTCTAATTATCTACCAATTTCTTACAAATAGCACAAGAAAAAAGAAGGAAAAACTCCCCTAGATATCAGTTTTTTACAAGGATGTAGCTAGTCCTTCACAATATCTTTTTTTTTTTAGTTGAAGATTTTAGTAAGCCAAAAATTAGGTAGACAGAAAATTTCCTAATTCAAAACTAACGATGCCGACAACATTCAGTCTATGTGAAAAAGTCTGTTGAGGCCAATTTGAGGTGGTTGGTCAGAATTTTCTTCTTCCTACTAGATCCCTGTGAAATCAACTCATACAACTACAATCAACATCCATTCCATGTAGGGGATACCAGGAAATAGCAAAAATATTGAACAAGAAAAAGAGAAGCATAAAATGAGGTGACTATTGGTTGTTTGCCGCTTCTACAAGTACGAGAAGTGAGTATGCTGATAATATGACTGGAGCTAATTATACCTATTTCATGAGAGCAGATGTTCAACTCTCTTCCCTAGAAGCGTTTCTTGTCTTCTGTGCGTGTTTCAGATAATGTCTTCTCATGTAGTTCTACCCCCGCAATTAAGGCTATAAATGAATCGAGTAGCTCGCGAGCTCAGCTTGACTCGGCTCATTAAGACTCAGCTCGACTCGGCTCGTTTACCTGGCTCGACTCGGCTCGTTTACGAAACGAGCCGAGCTCGAGCTCAAGTATCCGGCTCGTTTAGTAAACCGAGCCGAGTGGAGCTCGACTCGTTAAGGGAGGCTCAACTCGATTAAAGATGCTCGTTTAGTAAATGACTAAGCTCGGCTCATTAAGGCTCGAGCCGAGCTCGAGCTCTAATTTTTGGCTCGTTAAGCAAATGAGCCGAGCTCGAGCTCTCCGAAGCTCGGCTTGGCTCATTTGCACCCCTACCAGCAATTAATCTCAGACTCGACTAATCCTAGCTTATCTAGACTTGAAGTAAATTTTGGTTCCACATCGTATGTAAGTGAAGTCAACTATCAGAAAATAAAGAGGCAACAAAACTGGAATGTTCAAAACTAATGGCATAATACACTTTTGATTCAACATCCCTCTAACCTCCTGCCTTAAACCACCAGGTTTAAGTTTTAAAAAAAAAAATTTCAATCCAGGAAATGCCCTGCACAATGGTAATAGTTTTAGCGCAAGTAGCAATTGCACTCACATACTCAAACTTGTAAGCAAGTCCAATTCCGCACTATCGTGCAATTATCCTTGCTAACATTGCTATGCCGAGCCCTAAATGAGTTAGTACTAAGGGAGCTCTCTAGGAATATGATTATGCCGAGCATTTGTACCATCCAATAGAGCCTTATCGCCAAAAATTATCTTAATTTTTTCCCCATCGATCAGACCTTTTCTCAAATATGAAATACTCAACATGTAAATGAAATGGGTGGAGTGAAGTAGAACATAACAAACAACATAGCATACAATACCCCAACTAATCTGCTCACCTATGGATGGATAGCAATTTCGATGATATAAATGTTTTTTTTTGCTAGGCAGTAATTCCAATGTGAAGTTTTTTTTCTTGTTGGCAACATGAGAAGTAATACCTTACATTAGCCCTTGGAAAAAATATTTCGTGAATTCCTCGCGCATTCCACACGTGCTCTAACATTGAGTCCATCTTTCTGCTGCAACAAATATTGCCAAATAAGGATATTTTAAGCAATTTTGTATGGTAGCCAAGTAATACTTCTCTTCCAACAAAGGAAAGCAACACTGACACAAGGAACAACCTATCAATTACAATTGGAATTTTCTAACCTACACTCAGTTCACATGGTATGGCTCTTTTGTTGTTCCTTGAAACGTGCAGGAGACAAACACCAAAGCATTACCAAGTGATAAGCCCTCAATTCCCCCAATTTCAAACCCTCCCCACTTCCTATCCTTGCCAAGCTCCAACCAAAACGCTATAAGCTAAGAGCAACATCAGCTTTACATTTAATCTTGGCATATTCATAACATACATATTAAATCGCTTTACACAAACTAGAAAGCCTAAATAGTAGGAGTGCCATGTATATAGGCCCCAAGTGAATCAGATTTATGAGAACTCTAGAATTCAAGAAGTTGAATAAAAAGAAAAAAATTAGAGGTCTTACGTCTACGAAACCTGACTATGGATTAGAATTCCCACATCTGAGATAGAAAGTGGTACAGCTATTGTTAGCGAAAAAGGTTAAGGAAAAAAAAATGATAACCAAGAAGTTTCGGCATACCCACTTTCTGATTTTTACTTTCAACAAATTGGTTTCTTAAAGGGCTCTCAAAGTGACGTCTTCCTACAGTCCTACTCCTCGTCTCTAACTCTCTTAACCGGTGTGGTGATTACAACCACAAGTCCACCATCAAGCCTCTTGGCTGAGTCGGCTCTCGCAACCGATTATGTCTTGTCGCGGGTTGGACCAGGCCATAAACAAAATAGAAAATCAAACAAAAGCATATAAAACCCATCATCGAGAGGTCGAGAGAGATTATCAGTTAACTGGCGATCAAGGCGTTGACGATCTTCATTCTTCAAAGTTCAAAGTAAGGATAGGATGTGTGTGTGTGTGTGAGAGAGAGAGAGAGAGAGAGAGAGAGGCGCTGGATCAAATCTTCGTTCTTCGTTGCTCGCAATGCTGTGTATTACGGCGACGGAGGGAGAGTAAAGTGGAGGAAAATACTTGGACGGGAGAAGACCACATCACTCTCACAGGAATGGCAAAAAGGCAATGGAAAATTCTCAATTGCCCCCCAAGACACTCATAATTACAAAGATAGAACCGAGCAAATGAACGAAATTACCCCCAGCCTCTAGCCTTGCGGTTGCCCAATCAAGGGACGTAATTGGAAAAATCGAGCCAAAAATTGGCATTCGAAAAGGGCAAAACCATCTTTTCACGATGTGGCTGTGCCAACAACCCTTCTCCCTTTTTATACAAGTGTATTGATTGAGAAGTGGAGCGCACTAGTTTTATTTTTAATTAAGATATGAGAACATGTTACAAGATATATTATAGTCTAGATTGTGGGTGATTTGAGTGTGTTGGTCCTCGTATATCAATTTGCATGGTCAAAATGTGCAAGTGACGAGTACCCACCCCCAACCAAACAAATATCCCAAATTCTTAGTCAATTAACTAGTACAAAAACATTTTCATGAACCATGACAACTCATATATAGGTATCACGGGAGCCATGAATCTATTAACCTTATTTGGTGGCACTGAATAAGATATATGATATCTAATACTGGGTTATTTTCTAGATTGTTCCTCCCCTGACCATCAAATGAGACCTTTCCGTATGAGATTGCTCCAAGCAACACAAATCCTCATGACAGTTCTGCAATAAATTAAGCACCATTAATCATACAATCCACAAGAAGGGAAAGGGACATTCCTATTAATCCAATACCTTTGGAAGCTTGTCTTTGATTGGTGGCCCTACATAAAATGCCTCTTTCACTCTTAAAACAAAAAACACGGTAGTTAGTATGTTATCAGAAGAGTGACAACTATTGTACATAACTAATCATGAAGAAAACTACATACCCAGGCACTAAACCAAAGAATTTAAAAGTTACTGTTACCCATCAATCGGCCATCTGGCTGAGAATAAAAGCTCAGGCGAATGGCTTCTGTATTATGAAGTAATCACAAGATCATTTAAACATAAATTCCAAGCTAACGTGTAGTAGATCTTTCTGAAATTACATATTTGAGACTGATGAAGAGTAGTATGGTAAAAGACTGATACCACAATGCCTATCCCTTTGGAAACCTTTTTAACATATATTTGATATGAAACTTGAGAGTAGAGGCAGTGATAAAACAAAACTATAAGACAGGCGATGAGGGAGTGGCAGATTAATGAGACAGTATAGCTGATAGAATGTGATTAAATTTTCACTTAATTTCTCTTCTACATTATGCAATAATGGTCCTAACGCTTTTCAGAAACAATATACAGGTAACATTTTGCATTTAATGAATTTAATAGCATGCACAAGCAAGCTATTAATCTGATAGCCTATGTCACGACTCGTGTCTATAAAGTAGAGCTCATTTCTTATATCCAGTCATGCATGGCACATGTATCATATGGAACAGAGCTTCCAAACGAAATGGACAAGCATATACCATTATGCGAGTAAAAAATGATGCATAATATCATCAAATTATTTTCAAGAAAGTTTTATGTGGCTAAAGAATATAAACAGGTTCTGTAAAGTATTTGTTAAAAATGTACTGCAAATGATGAAAAGGGAACACACTAAGTGGTTGTAGAGTGATGTGCAATGCAACACACATTATCACAACTAACATATGAGAGAAAATACGAGAATTTCTGAAGCAGAAGGTCGGTTAAGGTGCGCACAATTTATCTCATGAAAAGCCTATCAGCTAGGCTTTTGGTGAGATTCAATGAGTACCAACATAAGCGTACTACTAAGGAGTTCCCAACTAAGACATCGGCAAACAAAATAGTATGCTAGCACTTTCATGATGAATTCATTACTTGCATCAACTGATTTTAGTTTAATGTCAAGTCTGATTTGCTTCTACCACAGCCAAAAATATGAAATTGAAATGTACAAATTAGAGAGGTACTAAAGATACATGATTGTGATCCTTTAATGGGCCTTCGCATGTATCTCTACCATTTCTTTGTTAAAAGCCATTGGTATTCAGTAATACAGGTTTTTCTGTATTTAAGCTTGTGTTAGCATTGTAACATTTGACTCTCAATATTCAGCAACACAGATTAGTTCTCTCTCCCATATGTTTTGTCGCATGGTATCAAAGTCGGGTATACCAAGGATGAGTAGGGTGCGTGTCCCTAGCCTGCATCCGGTAGGCGCTGCCAAGTGAGCACACTGGGCATGAGGGAGGGTGTGAAGCGAAGTCCCACATCGCTAGGGTGCCAAAGTAATATGAAGAATATAAGCGTGAGGGCACCCTCACTTCAATAGCTAGCTTTTGGGGTTGAGTTTTACCCAAGACTGTGTAACAGTAAAAACATTTTATCTATTACTTGTAAAACAAGTTATGCTAGACCTTGTAGGACAATATATTTAGTTATATAAATAGGAAGACACCTAGAGATCTAGCACTCTTATGGTTGTTCCTTTTCCACACCTATACTCTCTAGAGTATAGATCCTCTGAAATACTTAAGTTGGGAGTACCTATGGGTATGGGTTCAAGGATTGCTTCATGTGGATGCTCTTAAAGGACTAACCACAGAACGGTTTTTCAATTCAAGTAGACCCCAGGGATCAAGCATTGAATAGAATTGTGGGTTTGAGGTGTATATCCTAAGTTCCTAACAATATTTATGGATGGTTGTATTGCATTTAAGTATGCATAATGGACAGACCATGGGAAAAGAGAATCATAATGATAAGATTTAATTCAGCTGAATGAGTACAAAGGTTATTTGACTTAGTGGGAAGCTGCTAATAACCACCACATTGGGAAACATAGCAAGCACATTAAAATCTCAAGACATAAATGCAAATCTTTACCTTGCTCACATCGTAAATCACATAAAACTGAGATTCCAACTTGTTATCATAGATGCAGTTGTTAAGCAAGGGGATTTGAGGCTTTACTTCAGCTCCATCATCCAATTTGAACTTGTAACTGCAGCAGTAGTAGCACAAGAATGAATACATAGTATTCCAGGTACGTTCAACATTCAACTGAAGCAGGAAAAGTAAAAGTAGATGCAGAACCCACGTTAGTGTCAACGCTAGAGTCTGTTTGCTTGAGGGTAGCTTGTCAGGGTCTTTTGAAAGGGTACTCAATTTAGAATCAATAGGTCGATATGGGGCTCTTATCTGCAATATGAATGCCAAACACAAGAAGTGACATAAAAGTCAAATCGAAACAAACAAAGTACGACAATGTGATTAAAATAGATACATAAAGCCACACCCCCACCCCCCCCCCCCCCCCCCCCCCCCCAAATTGCAATGGGCAACTTCTTCACCTCGTTCAGAATAGCAGCCAGAGCAAGCTTCTTAGAGCAAAGAAGAGCTTTGGCATGCTTCACTTCCCTCAAGTAACTCTTCCTCTTTATTGATGTCAATCCCATGAAATGCAATCTACATAAAAATATATAAATTAAAGGCAAAGGTTTTGAAAAGGATAAAGCAAGAAGTCAACAACTTATCAAAGTTTTTTTAAGGAAATAAATAACTCAAAGTCTAACAAGAGAAAACAGTGGCAACCTCCATTTACATCTAGCAGTTATGACACTACGCCTAAAGTAGCATCAAAACCAAAAATATCCAACATTCTAGAAATTTAGAAGCTTATGCAATTTGAACTCTGAAGTCCATTCGTTGGCTTCAACGTAAAAGAAGTTACCTCAAAATCTACAACAGTGGTTTCTTGACTTCTAATGCCACTTGACCAAAACTGAGCAATTGCTAGTTCCATTACACGACCACCATACACTGGAAAGAAAAGGTTTTGGCAGAAGGAGAGGAGAATATAATGGCACTTTCCCACTTCATAGGCCTTTGCAATGGACAGATCTGTACATGGCAGGCATGTCAAAGCTGGTCTAGATTATGGTAAACAAGTTCTGATTGCATTATGTACCTAAACAGTGTCAATGTAAAATCCTCTAGATGTGTTAAACCCTGATGTCTGCATTGAAGCCTCAACCCAAGAAGCACCAATTGGTACCTCATTGAATTCCCTCTCAATATGGCCTATTAAGCAGTACATTCAAGAGGGATTAGGAAAAACAAGACAAGAAAATGGCTTGTATTCTTCACTCACAGCACATGAGAACGAACATAAAAGATGTACTATGCAAAAACAAATAGGACAGTAGCTAATAGCTACTTAAGGCTGCGAAAAAAATCTGAAGAGATACCACAGATAGCTAAAAATCTCGTGTTTATGAACAAGAGGGTGATCATAAGCACCAATTTGGTCCATTTATTCTCACCAAAGTCGATGACCAACATGATAACGTCGCCACTCCATGTGCAAGATAGGCCTAGACGAGAAAGGGAGTGTTAATGTGATAAAGATAATCCGGCCCATTTTCCAACAACCTAAGTTGTTAGATCAGTTGATAGTTTAATCACTCAAAGTATGTTTAATAATATAAATAACACACAGTAATCTCTGAAGCAATTACAATTTCCTCTCTAGCAATTCCTATAACATTGTTAAAGTTATCAAACAAAACAAGAAACCCAAGAAAAGGAGTTTAGATACAGCAACACGTTCCATGGAAATACACATTTATTGATCACCATCAAATCTCCTTGTGTAGCACTAACATCAATCAGAATATAGGATAAATATATCCACATACAAGAAATTTTAGCACAATAATGATACATGATGCAAATGTTGAAAGGTGCAGATAATCAAGGACAGAAGGTTAACACTGCAATAATCACCTGGTAGAAACTAGTGCGGGTCGGTTATTAACAGCAATCGCCTCTGTTATGGTATTTGGAATTCTAAATAGGGGACCATGCCATGGGGCTTTGCAATCTATCCCATACAGGTCACAATAGTGCAAACCATCACTAAGATTGGTAGGATCCACAACTTTGTTAGAATTTATAAATAGAGAAAAAGGCATGGTAACACCAATGATAGATAACATGAAGTGATTTTTGCAGTCCTCAAAATGTCAACTCCATATTGATTTTTGCTTAACAATTTGGGGAGTGCGAAAATCACTCCCCATAAAAGATAGATAAATAAGTAAACAAGAAGAAATACCTAAAGATACATGAGTGACAACTATATTAGAAAATAGCAGGAACATAATTAAATTGGAATTCTTATTTGTTGTCATCTGTGTGGATGGAACTCAAAACCCCAACCACTGAAGAACAACCTTCTTCAAACTGATGGCCCCAGTTCCACAGGGACACGATTTCAGCCTCATCAAGAAAGGCTCACAGAGCCCACAAAGTTGGATCCAACACTCAAACCAAAACAACATCGAGCCATAGTTGTAAAAGGAGCACCTCCAGACGCAGGGTTCTCACATTGACTGAGCCTAGGGGAGGCAACTTGAATGAAGAGCAACACAGGCAAGAAAGCCGACAAGGCGAAAATGGGCCCAACTTGAATGCAGTTCAAGTCAAGTGTAGCATCTATTCTCGGCCTTTTGGCTAAGATCAAGTGTAGTATCGCCAATGAAGTGTAGTATTGCCGATAACAAAAAGATAAAAGTGTAGTATCTTTTCTCGCCCTTTTGGCTAAGATGCAGTATAGCCGATCAAAAAAAAAAAAAAAGATACATTGTAGCGTCTATTCTCTTCTTTTGGCTAAGATCTAGTATATCACCAATATAAAAAAATAAAAAAAAAATCATGTGTAACATCTATTCTCAACCTCTAGGCTAAGATAAAGTGCAGTATCCCTTATAAAAAAAATATTCAAGTGCATCATCTGTTCTCAAAATTTTGGCTAAGCTCAAGTGTAGCATCTTTTCTCGGCCTTTTGGCTAAGATCAAGTGTAATATCACCGATAAAAAAAAGATCAAGCAGACCATATGTTCTCAGCCCTTTGGCTAAAATCAAGTGTAGTATCGCCAATAAAAAAAATAAAAGTGTGGCAGTCCTTTTTGGCTAAGATCTAGTGTAGTATTGCCAATCAAACAAAAAGATCAAGTGTAGCATCTATCCTTTGGCTAAGATCAATTGGAGTATCGCCGACCAAAAAAATGATCAAGTGTAGCATTTGTTATTAGATTTTGGCTATGATCAAGTGTAGTATTTCAGGAAAAAAAACAGACAAGGTGCAGCATCTGTTCTTGACCTTTTGGCTAAGATCAAGTGTAGTATTCCCGGGCCAAAAACATACAAGGTATAGCACCTGTTCTCGGCCTTTTGGCTAAGATCAAGTATAGTATCTGTTTTCTGCATTTTGGCTAAGATAAAGCATAGCAAATAAAAGATAAAGTGCAGCATCTTATCTCAACCTTTTGGCTAAGATCTAGTATAGTATTGCTGATAAAAGAAAAGATATATCAAGTGTAGCATCTGTTGTCAGCCTTTTGGCTAAGATCAATTCTAGTATCGCCCACCAATTAAAAAAATCAAGAGTAGCATCTGTTTTCAGGAAAAAAAGAAAAGACAAAGTGTAGCATCTGTTCTTGGCCTTTTGGCTAAGATCAAGTGTAGCATTGCCGATAAAAAAAAAAAGAAGATGAAGTGGAGTATTCTCAGCCTTTTGGCTAAGGTCAAGTGTAGTATCGCCTTTCTAAAAAAAGAAAAAGTGTAGCATCTGTTCTCGACCTTTTTGGCTAAGCTCAAGTGAAGTATCGCTCATCAAAAAAAAAGATCAAGGGTAATATCTGTTCTCAGCCTTTGGCTAAAATCAAGTGTAGTATTGCCGATCAAAAAAAAAGATCAAGTGTAGCATCTGTTCTCGGCCTTTTAGGTAAGATCAAACATAGTATCGCCTTTAAAAAAAGGATAGTGATAATGCCACGATCAAATTCTTTAGTGCCACGAACATTTGCTTTTGTTGGTTGTAATACCTTTGTGATCAAAACAGGGCAGACTTTACTCAATACACATGTATACTTCTTTGTCTCTCTCTACCAGTTCTCCCCGACACCAAGCAGCAACCAAAATTGTTCCTCTCTCTCTCTCTTCGACCCTCGAGTCGTCATCACCGTCAACCCACTGGCTCAACTCTCACGTCCATCTCATCTCCTCTTTGATCCTCCACCCCAAGCACAAGGCCAGATTTCTCTTTTTGTCTACACAGGCAGACATTTACTACGACAGAGCAATGAATGATTTTGGTTGGCTACCAAACCAAACCGAGCCTTAAGTCCCAATCACTTGGGGTCGGCTACATGAATCCTTTTCCTCCATTGAGCTCTATCAAGGGCAGTGAACCATTTGAATAGTATCGTGAGAATGATTATAAGAAAATGGGAAATGAACCATTTGATCTAGGCAGGTTTCAGATCTATGATGGTGTTGCTTAAGTCAATGTTTTAAGGAAATAATTGTTGTTGATCTCGATCCGTACGCGAGAATGATTGTGAAGCATATCCTGATTTGTCTCGAGTCTCAACCAATCCATCCGGAATGTAGGAAGATTGGAAAAAGACCATACAAAGAGAAGCAAATGAAAGAAGCGATAAAAATGGAGTAGAGACCGTAGAGGAAATAGGAAGAAAAGTGGGATTGTTGGAGAGAGACAAAGAAGGGGGGCATAATGGTAAGACTACCCAAAAAAGTCGTGGCATTAAAGAATAGTATCGTGGCAATATCACAATCCTAAAAAAAAGATAAAGTGTAGTATCTATTCTCGGCATTTTTGGCTAATCAAGTAATATCGCCGATAAAAAACAAAAAAAGATCAAGCGTAGTATCTTTTCTAAGCCTTTTGTATAAGATGCAATATAGCCGATCAAAAAATATATATATATAAAGTGTAGCATCTGTTCTCAGCCTTGTGGGTAAGATCAAGTGTAGAATCACCAATCAAAAAAAGGATCAAGTGTATCATCAATTCTCAGAGTTTTGGCTAAGATGCCAATGAAAAAAAAGATAAAGTGTCGCATCTATTCTCGGCAGTTTGGTATCACCGATCAAAAAATAGATCAAGTGGAGCATCTGTTCCTCGGCCTTCTTGCTAAGATCAAGTGTGTAGTATCACCGATAAATAAAAAAAGATCAAGTGTAGCATCTGTTCTCGGCCTTTTGGCTAAGATCAAGTGTAGTATTGCCAATAAAAAAAAAAGGTTCATCATGAGAACCTAGATTCTAGCGAAGGAGACAAAAATGTGATTTGTGTTCCTTGAACGTTATTGTAAGACCTCCTTTGCCATTACTTATCTTACCTTCAGATATCAGATTTAGTCATGTTTTCCGTACTGGGTTTGTTTCCTTATCTAGGCACCCTTCAACGTCCCAGTTCTCAAGCACGTTTACCGATAGTGGCATTCCTTTCTACTTCATTTACAACACAAGTCCTCATCTTTCGCCACAACAAGTGCAGCATAAAAGTCAAACTAATGATGTTCCAGTGATTCGGGATGTCGCTGAAACTATTTAGATGCCTATTGAGTAATTAAACACTTAATATAATTGTTGCTTTGACCTTGTCTTAAAGTCGTATCACTGCCTTTACTCTTTAGGTGAGAGTTCTTCTCAACAGGGAAGAATGATGAAGAGTGAATCTAATCCAATTCAAGAATTCCAATTTACACCAGACATTTATCTAATAGTGTCTCTTCATGGGATTTGATTTCGTATCTATTTACGATGGGACTATAGGTAAATTATGTACTGATAAATGCATGGAATCATCAGAGAATCTGGCAGACCATTAAACACCACCCCCCACAACCCCACCCCCGTTCTTCTATTCTTTCTTCTTCTTCTTTTCTTACCCTTTTCATTTCTCCTTCTCTAGTTCTTCTTTACCCATCTTCCTCTCCTCTTACAAATGGTTAAGCATACAACTTTTCTTTTTTCAAAACCCCCTTACAGTAATTGGTTATGAGTACTTTTAAAACGAGGATAAAGGTACAATGTTGGATATCCCTTTCAATCTAAACTTGAGTGCATTAATGCATGTGCCCCATCGATGCAGGAAGGAGAGAATCATACTACTGCACCATGATTTTATGTATTGGGAAAAGAACCAACCATTAGAGATTATTACAAAACTAACCTTTGGGCTGAAGGTCACTGGTTCTAATTATGTCCTGTCATTCCAAATTATACAGACGAATGGCCACTGTAATTGTGTATTCCATTTTCCTTCTTGTATGCAGGTTTACCATGTAAAGCACCAACAAGCTCTGACACAAGGATGTCAGTTTCAAGGTCAAACAAAAAGTTCCATGAAACTAAAAAAAACTTTCCAAAAATTGCATTCAACACCCACATACCAGATGAGCGGAATTGCGCAGAGCCACCACGTCCAGTATATACCCCTACCAACACGATTCGAAGTGTTACGCCACGAGACCTGGATTCTGTTGTATCCTTATTTTGAAACAATAAATAGTAGAGAACTCAAAAATGGATAGCAAGGTGAATTTTTAACAGAAGTTCAAAAAAAAAGGTGATTTTTTGTCTTTTGCAGTTTCATAGCAGTGGCAAGCCATAAGTTGGAAAATGTTGAAGAAATGATTTGGAAAAAAGGAGACTCAACTACCAAATAATAAAAATCGGATATTATGCATTTGCCACATCCACACACCTCTTTTTTCTTCTCTTCTGCTCTTCACCTCATGGAAAGGATCTAGACGATAGAAAACTTCAAAGCAAATTGAGCTTAAGTATCAACAAACCAAACAAGGACAAAACAAAACCCTGCATTCAATCTCGGAGTCGAATTGTCAAGAACATGAAAATTTAAGACATGACATTGCATATTATGGAAACAAACTAAGCACGGATACGGATACGCGAATACGTGATTTTTTCAAAAAGAATGATACGATACGTTAGGGGATACGTTGAATATAAAAAATATATATTATATATATACTTTTTAATTCCTAAAATTTCATTAATGATTAATGCCGTGTTCTCTTCCATTTTCAAAAGAATTTTTCAAAAATTCCCCCTACTTCCAACATTTCTCTCTTCACTTATTCCCCCTACTATTTTCAAAAAAAAATTCAAAACACAAACCAAACGAAGCATAAAATTTTCCATTACAAGTTCACTATTTCACATGCCGAGAGAGAGATATTTACATATGGTTATATATATATATATATATATATACACACACACACACACATTCATACACGAGAGAGAGAGAGAGAGAGAGAGAGATGAGATAGATGAGAGACGAGAGAGAGAGACGAGAGACTTAACAATGTTCTCAAGAGAGAGGATATTGTGGGTGTGTTTCTGGTGCCTATTGGTGGAGGAAAAAGAAATATAGTCCTACTTGCAATTTTAACCCATACATTTACCCTCACACGTATTCAAAATGTATCTGAGTGTATCTAGCACGTATCCGATCGTATCTAATGTATCGGGATACAAAAAATAATTCTAAAAGCATGATACTTTTAAAAAAACGTATCGGATACTTATCCGGAGAGTATCCGCGCGTATCTGAAACGTATCGGGCTACCAAAAAATAATTCTAAAAGCAGGATACTTAGAAAAGCGTATTGGATACGTATCCGGAGAATATCCGAGAGTATCGATATCCAATATGGATATGATATGTGATAGGGAGGCCAAAATAGAGTATCCGTACTTCAGAGGAAACAAATAAGGAAATCATAAGGATGGAGCAAAAGCAATAAAATATTAAAACAACCTAATAAGCATGAACACGCCTATCTGCTCACATGAGAGCACTAGAGATTACAAAGAAAATCTCGATTGCCTTGGGTAGTTGGTTAGGAAAATGTATTTTGAGGAACCAGACTTCGAGAATGACAACCCTGTAAAGGAATTGTTGTTGAGGTTTGAGAGGGCTACGAAGGTGGAGTCCGATAATTCGTTGAGAAACATGGAGCTCATAGAGAAACAGAAGCAGAAAATGAGAAAACCTTCTCTAGAGCTATTTTTCACTTCTCCTGTCAAAACACATTCTACCAAAAGTCATTTTGGTGGAACCACCCAAACACATGTAATCAAAAAATGAGAAAATGAGAAGTAGAAAAAGAACCTCCCAAACACCCTCTTACTACAACATAAATTAAGGAACTTGAACCCATCTTACTTGACTTCCAGTATGGTGGAATATTTGATACCTATGATTCACCGACACTCCTAAAGGTCATTGTAACAGCGTGGCCGAACACGAGGTCATGGCTAGAAACGTGCTTGACACGCCACATGGTGTGTCCAATAGGTTAATTTAATTTTTCGAGTGGGACACAGATGGGTACACGGCGGGGGTGCATCTAAATTTTTTTTTTTGAACGTTTTTGCAGGTAAATTTGTTACCACTTATAGTTGTGGGTTAAAACGTATTTAAACCTATACAAAAACATATATCAATTGATTAAAACCCTAATCCGCTAATCCTAAGAACATTGACATCTCCTCTCCTCTCTATCCCAATGAAATCTCATCTCTCACAGACGACTAAACAGCTGCGAGCGAGCTCCTTTCTCTCTCTTTATGTTTTGTTCACATTTCGCAATTTAAACTTGGAAAAAGAATTGAAAAACAAAATATAAATTATATGAATTAACAATTAACAAATCAATATACACGTGACGTGTCCCCCACCGTGTCCGTATCCCCATTTTTTTAGAATTCCCATGTCCGTGTTTCCGTATCCGTGTCCGTGCTACATAGTTTGATACTAATAGCAGGATGTTAACAAAAGGCATAGTCGACTAGATGTTCATGTTATACTTCTAGAAAAGAATCTAGAGTACATAAAAAGCGCATAACGAATTATTGATGTCCCAGTTAAGATAATCTGAGAGAAATTTTGTTCCTAACTTTGACATCAAATACGTATGTTAATCATTTACGAAGTTTCCAAACAGAGCACAGCCACACGTAGAGAGCACACATGCATGTATTACAAATTGCAATAAGAAAAGTTGCTTTTTCTTGTTCCTCGGTACCTTTTCTTCTATACGTTCGGGAACACTTTTTGTGCAAGATGTGGAAGAACCTTTTCTCTTGTCCTCATCAAGCTACAAAATATAAATTGCCAGCTGACCTGCTTAACCCTTAGTCTAACCACGTGGCTCAAAAGGTTAACCTCGGGTTAACAGTAGCTGGTATGACTTGTCTTATAAAGCACTTGGCTTTTCTTAGTTTCCCTATGTGGGACTATAGCCCCTTCATGGGCTCTCACAATCAAAAGGTAGTATCCTTTTTCCTTCTAAGCAACACGGCTTAAGCATACCAACTAACGAAGCTGAAGCCAATTCTATAGAAGAAGCAAAATAAAAAAGGGAACTGAACCAACTTTTGAGGCGAAAGAAGCATAGCCAGAGGCATACAAGGTGGCTGCATTTGATCACACACCTAAATAAATGATCCACTGGTATAGGTAGTAGAGTCAAAGATTTGGAGTATTTCAATTATCCTTCTTGTGGCTCCCCCTTAGTGTATTAATCACAAATGAAAGTTAAAGAAGAAACCTAAGCACAAAATAACTAGCTCCTATATGCTTCATTTGGGATAAAAAGCAGTGATAAAAAGCATGTAAAAAAAAATGGCAATGCTAAAGGGAAGCCAAAAAGCACATGCCAAGCTAGACTGGAAAAATTATGTGCAAAGGGTCTGTGTGTATCATGACTATAGCCCTACAATGCACATGGGCAAGTTAAGATGGATCGTTTACAGTATAATTAGTTGCTACAACTATTGCCTCATGACCATGAATGCCGAAGCAAATAAAACAATCAAAGAAAGAACTCATCATACCCAAAAAAAAAAAACCAAAGACTTGTCACAAATCTTTGTCTACAGGTAATAGGACCTTCCTTCTAAAGTCCAGAGAATCACAATAGACCATCCAGGAGTTCACGTGGAGATCACGTTTTACAAAACATATTATAAGTCAATAGGTCAAAATTTGAATTTCGAAAAGAATTAGCTTAATACCTACTAAATTTGAGAGAACATGTCTTGTCCCCCAATTTCTGAAAAATCAACAAGTTATTCCATGTCGGACAAAGAAAAGTCACCTAACTACTCACTTGTCCGATGCCTTGTTGAACTATCAATCACCCTTTTTCAACACTTTTAATTGACAATTCATATGCCACATAGAGCATTAAAATTTACCAAATAAATAAGTTATACACAAATGAAAGCCTTAAGGACCCAGAAAGCTATAGAATGACAAATAATTCCATCTAGTTTTAACCAACAAAACCAACATATAAGATTAACCTACTTGAACTACTTGATTGGCCGGTTCAAATTGGGATTGGGGCACAAAAAAACATACATAAGGGGAAGGAAAAAAAATTGATCACAGCCATTACCATATGAAAATCCTCTTCATGTTCATTCCCAGTGAGATGTTCCAAGACCCTCTAAGCATTCATTTGCAGCTTCACTTCCACCACATTCATTAAACCTTGCGTTCCGAAGCAATCATAAATTTAGCAACTCATCACTATGGGAATACAGAAGTACACGTAAACTGTATCAAGAACAAAAACAGGCAATCGTTGTTGGTTTGTTTATGAGACCAATTAACTTTAGAATCTCCACATTACCCTACTTCTCTAAACCCCTTCATACCTAATTTATAATCAACCTAATATACCACTATCCAAATTATCAACTCTTTTCTCTTGTAAATGGCGTCACCTAATGTTCTTTTTTCCTTTAAGAGATACAAACCACTTTGTGCATATTGCCAAAGGTTAGGTCTGTCTCCAATCCTCCCCCGCCCATACCCCCAATGATTGGGGACTACATGGATTCTGTTGTTGTTGTTGTGAAATACAGATGGATATTTAGAGGCCAAAATTATTAATTAAAGGGCAATGAAATAAGTTTTATTTACCCTAAGCTTTTGTGCATGTCCATATCTCCTTCACTTGCACCTGTCATACTAAGGAGTACTACCACTTGTTGCTTCGACTATAAATCTAGGTTCTATCACAGTCCTATGAGTGGCACTAAAAACTATGTACCCTCTTTTTAAAAATTACGTAAGATCCAAATAAGACCATTACAACATTATTCCCTAAAACACTTTAAAAAGACAAATAGGTCAATCCATTCACATTATTGCAATGAGAATATAAGTCTAAATCAAAAGAGTTTTCCCGTTGGATTGTATCTTCAATATTTGGCCCTATCCCTTTGCTTGGATATTGTGAGCTTCGATCCTTTTGAGCTTAAAACACGAAAAAAGAAAGTAAAGGGTTAATATGCAAATCTTCATAATAGTTTTTGGCTTAGTAGCAGGATTCTTCTAAAATGGGTGCGCTCCCAAGACGGGAGCGCGAATCGGCGCTCCCAAGATGGGAGCTTGACGGGAGCTCGCTCCCCTTGAGACGGGAGCTCGCTCCCAACTAACATGGGAGCTTATTGGGTGGTTAAGGCAACTATTCTCTTATTTTAAGGGAGGTATGCCATTGTGGAAATAAAAATATGAAAATCTTATCACTCAAGAAGTTTGGCAAATTGAAAATATCTAACTTCCTATAAGTACCCTTTAAGATCATGAAAATTCTCATAAGTAATCACTTTTCCTTCAATGGTTAAGTATTTAAAGATACTTTATATACGTATTTATATGAAATCAATATACGCTTCTTAGGCGCTCCCAACCTTAGGAGCTTCTAGGTGCCTCCGCTCCCGCGCTCCCGCTCCCGTTTCCGCTCCCGCTTCGTGCTACTAAGGTTTTTTGGTTAAAAGTAGTTCCACGCATTAACCATAAATTTCCCTCGCCAAACAATATCTATATTAGATCAATCCATTGACATAATTAAGTGAGCATAAAGTTAAAAATAAAAAAATAATAAAAAAGCTATGGAAACACCAAAAACCTCTTTCAGTATGCCGAGAGTATTCCTGATGTAGGCCAACATCCAATTGATAGTAAGGGCTAGGGTGTCAATTAAAGAAAAAATAAGACTATCTATAGAATTGGATTAAGGCACCATTGTCACAGAGAGAGAGAGAGAGAGAGAGAGAGAGAGAAATCAATGGAGAGAGAAAGGGATCTAGCAAACATTCGCTTCAGCGAAGCAATTCTCGAAATCTGGTAAAAGAACTGAACCCATCGAAGGCAAGGTAGGTATAGGTGAAAACCTCGATCAGGTTTCTTTATCTCTTCATTAAATGGAGGAGCTCTTAAAGACTCGAACCATAGTTGCAGGAACCTTCAACTATGCCCACGTTCTTCGACGGAAACGCATTTCTGTCAGAGGAAACTTCAAGAAACTCGTTCCAAAGACAACGGGAACTCATTCCTAACCTGTACGGAAGCTTACACCCAAAAAAACTGTTGAGACTTACGATTAGAGCTGCAATTGGTATCTTTAAAGTTGTTTTGTTCTTGTAGATGTGCACATCTGATTTTGTAAAGTTATAATAATGCCTTTAACTTTTACGCCCACTTATTATGCAGAACAACTCTATTCTGTAATCATGTGCAACAATAAAAATATGAAATTTAACTAGAAACTCATACTTTTAATAATATTTTGTTGTAGAATAATATTTCATTTTGACATTTAACTATAAAAATATTTATAATTTTAATAATTTTCCTAACCGCTCCTAATGGCGCTCCCACACTTCTATGATCATCCACCTCCCCGTCCCCGCTCCCGCTTTCTGCAACTATGACTCGAACTAACAAATGGTTTGTTTAAAATTCAAATTGCAGAGAGAGAGAGAACGCATCGTTAATTGCACAGGTAAAGGTGTAGTAAACTATAGAAAGTTAAGGAGGCCCACTTGACAAAACGAGCAGGTGAGAACGATTGATATCCATTAGAGCTGTGGCCAGTGCTATCTCTGCCTATTCGAAGATCTAAATTTCGAAAATGTAGGGATTTCAAAAAACGGAGCTCCCTTTTGAAAATATAGGGATTTCAAAATGTGGGAATTGCACGGTGCAGTATATATTGATTTTAGTCTAACAAAAAATCCCTCCCTGATAATCATACTCACTCCCACACCCAACTACTCCCAAAGTCCACTTTTTTAGTGAAGCGACAAATAGGGTCCATCTAATAAATTCCAACAAGCGAATTAAGAAAAAATACGATAATATACACAAAATGAAACCAATGCAGTCCAATTCCACCAAGGCATTTCATATAACAACTGCATTACATTTAGCAAAAGCTCCCTAAAAAAAACCATCTTGGTAGGTTGTTTCTTTACATAAGCACAATACGAGTCAACACACATGCCATGCAAGGAAGAGTCTACACCCTATTATGTAGTTAATTGACAATTGTCTTACTTTGTTGAAAGAACCTCGTTGCATAATTTCTTAACCACGAAGCAAAATTCAAATTCAAAATTCAAGGAAGGATACTATGGCAAAATTCTCATTGTGCACCACGAAGAAAAATTCAAAATTTCAGACAACCTAAACTCTAACCCTTGCATACGTTAACGGTCAACACATCCCCAATGTGCACCCCATTTGTTCTCTCTCTCTACAAACCAAATCCAATCATTTATTTCTAGACTATGGCAATTTCGAATTCTATTTCTAAATTTGGCAAATCTATGTTAAATTCAAACTCCTGAAAATTCGATAAATCTAAGTTAAACTCCTGAAAATTCTGTTTCTTCATTTGTTTCTAATCATAGGTTATTAAGCCCAGCAAATTGCACATACGGCCATACCTAAAGGCACGAATCAAACCTAATGAACCAACCAGTTCAAAAGTTTCTTCCAATTGGTTTTAGAAGTCGGGGGGAGGATCTAAGTTGAACTCTTGAAAATTCTATTTCCTTCATTTATTTCTAATCACAGTTTATTAAACCTAGCAAATTGCACATACGGCCATACCTATAAAGGCACGAATCAAACCTAAATCAACCAACTAGTTCAGAAGTTTCTTCCAAATATTGTCAAAAGTCGGGGGGAGGATCTCTTACCGGTAAGGATTTCAACAACCTTGAAACGCTACCTTTGAACATTGCCTTCTATGCCCCTTCACTACCTGACACATTTTCAATAAAAAAAAAAAATTTGAGTAGCAACATATTGGAGACAAATCCAACTGTGAAATAGATTGATTCGTCCAAGCGTTTTGATATCTTGTAAACGAGTTCCTTGAGCCATGGTGAAATAGATTGGCGGTTGGTGTCCGAGGAATTACTGCTCTGATACCAAATGATAGAGTCTCATATAGAAATGTAATGGAAATCGATTACAAAAGTGCAGGAATTACAATGGAGAAGAAGATAAGTTACAGGGAAAAAGAGATGCGAGAGAGAGAGAGAGAGAGAGAGAGAGAGGGAGGGAGGGAGGGAGAGATGAGAGAGAATAGATAACCGTCTAACTGATTTCCCCCCTCAATCCCTAACTCTTTTATAAAGACCCTACTAATAGATTCCACCAACATTAGTAACTTTGAGCTAATTAAAAAACAACTTCAATTATGACCTAATAACAAGGCCACCATCTCACCTATCACTCTACCCATTTTGCTCTCTTTATAACCATACACAAAAGTCAATCAATGAAGCAACTTATATTTCCAGCAGTTAGATTTCATCAATGTTTACAGGTAATGATTTATAACCAACCAAACGATCAAAACTCAACCACGAAAACTAATGAAGAACACATAAAATAGAGAATCTTACACGGAATGATGGTTTGGTGAGAAGCTGATTGCTGTTGTGCGACGTTCTCAATTTAATCTTCATTAGCTAAAGCCGATTTTCACTCTGCCAGTCAAATCCAATGGCTACAATAGAAAACAAAAGTCGAAATGTGATTTAGTGGGAAATACTTCCTTGGAAGAATCTGAATATGAGACCAAAAATGATTTGAAAGCACAAGGATTTGGTAGTTGGGACCTTTTGCCAAACACTTGAAAGGCAATTGAAATTGATGTTCATAAAAGGAAAAACTTATGGTAAAGGCACACATAAACAAAACTGTTTTAATATCTCAAACAAATCAAAGACAGAAATAGAAGATCTCAGTTTGTTGCTTCCATTTTTTAGTTATGTCCATCGATGGTTTCATTGTGGACTTTTGTCAAACATGTGGTGAGTTCCTGTATATCAGTACTTCATTCAAATTCCTAGGAAAGATTAAGCAAAGGGAAAAACCCTATCAAGAATAAAAGTACTATATATCATAAAATCAGAGTTTTTTTGCACCTTAAACAACCCATTTTATCGAAAACTGGAGAACAACCCTAAGTGAACTCACTTAGAGGACAGAAGAATCGATTTCTTACCTCAGAACAACCTGAAGTGAACTTGTCCGCGACGGCAAGTTGAGCAAGAAAGTGCAGAGTTTTAGGCACGTTTATTCCATATATTAGGTGTATACCATCAACCAAATCCTCCACCCTCAGAGCACTTCCTACCGATCCCCAACCATCCGCTACCCATCATCCCGCGGCACAGCGAAAGATTGCCTGAGAATCAACATGGGTATCCTGATTTAACGACGTTACTTGAGTTGCCGCAAAGTTCGGAATCTGCAGACCAGGAATGCCCTGAATCCCTGATCGGCGCTACTGCAAACCACTCTAGGGGCTACGGCTCACCGCAGAAGTGAGTGGAGGGAGGAGAATCTTACATCTACTGTGCGAGATCGATAAGATGAAAGAGAAAGGGTAATTGTTAGAAATGAGAGAGAGAGAGAGAGAGCGCGCGCACTAGAGAGAGGAAAAGGAGAGGATCAAAATGTGTTTCATTCCCCAACCTCAATTTGATCCACCGGCCACGTTGAGTAAAAGCAACTGAAAGGCCAGGATTTATAGCATACACATTTTTTCAAAAACGATGAGCTTCCTTATTATAGAAAGTAGAGTTAAAGATTTGGAGTATTTCAATTATCCTTCTTGTGGCTCTCCCTTAGACACTATCAATCACAAATGAAAGTTAGAGCAGAAGCATAAGCACAAAAATAACTACTCCCTATATGCTTCATTTGTGATAAAAAGCATGTAAAAAAAAAAACTTGGCAAAGCTGAAGGGAAGCTAAAAAGCACGTGCCAAGCTAGAGTGGAAAAACTATGACTGTAGCCCTACAATGCACATGTGCAAGTTAAGATGGATCGTTTACAACGTAATTAGTTGCTATAACTACATGCATGCCGAAGCAAACAAAACAATCACAGAAAGAACTCATACCAAAAAAAAACCCAAAAGACTTGTCACAAATCTTTGCCTAAACGTAATAGGATAGCATAAAACCCTAGAACAGAAACAATGAATACACTTGGGGAAAAGCTAATGATTGACTTGTAGTAAGAGTTGAAAACCAATATATAAGTACTTCTCAAAAAAACCACATTAACATGTTAGGCTAACGACACAAAAACAAATTGCTGATGTTATAACAATATCTCTGATTGGAGCTTGCTTAGTATAGAGATTTCAGTAAACCCATATGTTTGAATCATATATGCAATGTGCATCTTAGATAGAACGATGTGCATCTCAGATATGGGCAAGTTCATGAACTAAATTCCTAAAGGCGCTTTCCACCCATAATGCACTACAGAATTACATATGCCATGCGCATCTTAGAAAGCGACAGTCGAGCACTTGGGAGAAAGAGATCTAGACTACCAAGTTTAAGCTAGCATTCTATGATGCATTCCAAGCTTTTGCGATCAAAATTCTATTAATTTTACTCAAGGAGAAATATAAGATGGTCTATTGTTTTTATTTTTAAGTTCTAATCCAGCATCGGCAGAGGTTCTCTCTGTTACCATTTTTGTAATAAATTCTCCTAGATTACAAAGGAAAAAAGTCATAAACTTCAATTTAAAAGCTACTTGAATTTTGCTTTTTGATGCAAAACTTTATTCGGATTCCAAAATCTCCATTGGCGATGGAGGGAAAGTAAGAAAGATAAAAACTCAGATTCCATTGTATCGGCAAGACCATTAAAACAATGAATATGACTCAAGTTATATTTGGAGTCATACTAAGTGCCTTCTTTTGAAGTCCAGAGAATCACAGTAGACCCACGAGTTCACGTGGAGATCACGTTTTACATAACATATTATAAGTCAGTAGACCAAAATTTGAATTTTAAAAAGAACTTCACTATTTGAGGCACTTTTCTCTTTCTTAGCTCAATACCTACTAAATTTGAGGGAACATGTCGTGTCCCCCAATTTCTGAAAAATTAGCAAGTTATTCTACGTCGGTCAAAGAAAAGCCACCTAACTACTTACTTGCCCGATGCGTTGTTGAACTATCAATCACCCTTTTTCACGGTTTTAATTGAGAATTCATATGCCACATGGAGCATTAAAATTTACCAAATAAATCAGTTATACACGAATGAAAACCTTAAGGACTCAGAAAGCTATAGAATGACAAATAATTCCATCTAGTTTTAACCAACAAAGCCAACATATAAGATTAACCTACTTGAACTAACTAATTGGCTGGTTCAAATTGTGATTGGAGCACAAAAAAATATACAAAAGGGGAAGCAAAAAAAAAATGATCACAGCCATTACCATATGAAAATCCAATTCACGTTCATTCCCAGTGAGATGTTCCAAGACCCTCTAAGCATTCATTTGCAGCTTCACTTCCACCACATTCTTTAAACCTTGTGTTCCAAAGCAATCATAAATTTAGCAACTCATCACTGTGAGAATATAGAAGTACACGCAAACTGTATCAAGAACAAAAACAGGCAATCGTTCTTGGTTTGTTTATGAGACCAATTAACTTCAGAATCTCTACATTACCCAACTTCTCTAAACCCCTTCAAACCTAATTTACAATCAACCGAATATACCACTATCCAAATTATCAGCTCTTTTCTCATGTAAATGGGCGTCACCTAATATTCTTTTTTCCTTCAAGAGATACAAATGGATATTTAGAGGCCAATTTGTGAAATTAAAGGGCAATGAAATAAGTTTTATTTACCCTAAGCTTCTGTGCGGTCCATATCTCCTTCACTTGTACCCATCATATTAAGGAGTACTACCAATAGTTACTTCGACTACAATCTAGGTTCTATCACAGTCCCTGAGTGGCACAAAAAATGATGTGCCCTCTTTTTTAAAAATTACCTAAGATTCAAATAAGACCACATTACAAACATTATTCCCTAAAACACTTTAAAAAGAAAAATAGTCAATCCATTGACATTATTGCAGTGAGAATATAACTCTAAATCAAAAGAGTTTCTGTTACCTAGATTTGCATCTTCAATATTTGGCCCTATCCCTTTACTTGAATATTGTGAGCTTCGAACCTTTGGAGCTTAAAACACAAAAAAAGAAAGTTAAGGGTTAATATGCAAATCTCCAGAATAGTTTTTGGTTGAAAGCGGTTTCACGCGTTACTAAGTTTCTAACCATAAATTTCTCATGCCAAACAATATCTATATTAGACTTGTCCATTGACACAATTAAGTGAGCATAAAAGTTTTTAAAAAAAAAAAAAAGCTATGGAAACACCAGAAACCTATCTAAGTATGCCAAGAATTCCTGATGTAGGCCAACATCCATCTGATTAAGCGCTAGGGTGTCAATTAAAGAAAAAATAAGACTGTCGAGAGAATTGGATATAAGCACCATCGTCGGAGAGAAAGAAATAAAGGGAGAAATAGAGAGAGCGGAGGGATCTGACAAACATTTGCATCAGCGAAGCAACACTCGAAATCTGGCAAGAGAACTGAACCCATCGAAGGCAAGATAGGTACATAGGTGAAAACCTCCATCTGGTTTCTCTATCTCATCGTTACATGGAGGAGCTCTCAAAGACTCGAACTGACAAATGGTTTGTTCAAAATTCAAATTACGGAGAGAGAGAGAGCGCGCATTGTTAATTCCACAGGTAAAGGTGAAGGTAAAACATAGAAAGTTAACAAGGCCCACTTGACAATAATGAGCCAGTGAGAAAGATTGATATTAGCACTGCGGCCAGTGTTATCTCAGCCAATTTTCGAAAATGTAGGGATTTCAAAAAATTGAGCTCCCTTTTGAAAATGTAGGGATTTCAAAATGTAGGAATTGAGTAGTGCAGTATATTTGATTTTAGTCTAAAAAAGTATCCTTTCCTGATAATCATACTCACCCACACACCCAACTCCTCCCAAAGTCCACTTTTTTTAGTGAAGTGACAAATAGGGTCCATCTAATAAATTCCAGCAAGTGAATTAAGGAAAAATACGATAATATACACAAAATGAAACCAACGCAGTCCAATCCCACCAAGGCATTTCATATAACAAATGCATTACATTTAGCAAAAGCTCCCTAAAAAAATAATTTTGGTAAGTTGTTTCTTTACATAAGTACAATAGGAGTCAAGACACATGCCCTGCAAAGAAGAGTCTACATGCTATTATGTAGTCAATTGACAATTGTATTACTTTGTTGAAAGAACCTTGTTGCATAATTTCTTAACCACAAAGCAAAATTCAAAAATTCAAGGAAGCATACTATGGTCAAATTCCAATCATGCACCACGAAGCAAAATTCAAAATTTTAGACAACTTAAACTCTAACCCCTGCATACGTCAATGATCAACACATCCCCAATGTGCACCCCCTTTGTTCTCTCTCTCTCTACAAAACCAAATCCAATCATTTATTTCTAGACTATGGCAATTCCAAATTCTATTTCTAAATTCGGCAAATCTAAGTTAAATTCAAGCTCCTGAAAATTCGATAAATCTAGGTTAAACTCCTGAAAATCCTATTTCTTCATTTGTTTCTAATCACAGTTTATTAAGCATAGCAAATTGCACATACGTCCATACCTGAAAGCACGAATCAAACTAAATCAACTAACCAGTTTAGAAGTCGGGGGGGGTGGGGGAGGGTCTCTTACCAGTAAGGATTTCAACAACCTTGAAATGCTACCTTTGAACATTGCCTTCTATCCCATCAATACCTAACACATTTT
Organism: Rhododendron mucronatum var. ripense; assembly: GCA_019656295.1. Classification (NCBI taxonomy): domain Eukaryota; kingdom Viridiplantae; phylum Streptophyta; class Magnoliopsida; order Ericales; family Ericaceae; genus Rhododendron; species Rhododendron mucronatum. The sequence goes on along the minus strand of BPLT01000004.1, from coordinate 7,819,879 downwards.
AAAAAAAAAAAAATTGAAGAGCAACATATTGGAGACAAATCCAATGCTACCCATTTTGCTCTCTGTATAACCATACACAAAGTCAATCAATGAAGCAACTTATATTTCCAGCAGTTAGATTTCGTCAATGTTTACAGGTAATGATTTATAACCAGTCAAATCCATCAAAACTCAACCACGAAAACTAATGAAGAACACATAAAATAGAGATCCTTACACGGAATGATGGTTTGGTGAAAAGCTGATTGCTGCTGTGCGAAGTTCTCAATTTAATCTTCATTAGCTGAAGCCGAATTTCACTCTGCCAGTCAAATCCAATGGCTACAATAGAAAACAAAAGTCGAAAATGTGATTTAGTGGGAAATACTTCCTTGAAGATTCTGAATATAAGAGCAAAAATAATTTGAAAGAACAAGGATTTGGTAGTTGGGACCTTTTGCCAAACACTTGAAAGGCAATTGAAATTGATGTTCATAAAAGGAAAAACTTATGGTAAAGGCATACATAAACAAAACTGTTTGATATCAAAGACAGAAATAGAAGATCTCAGTTTGTTGCTTACATTTTTCATTTATGTCCATCAATGGTTTCATTGTGGCTTTTTGTCAAACATGTGGTGAGTTCCTCTATATCAGTACTTCATTCAAATTCCTAGGAAAGATTAAGCAAGGGGGAAAACCCCATCAAGAATAAAAGTACTATATATTATAAAATCAGAGTTTTTTGCACCTTAAACAACCCATGTTATCGAAAATTGGAGAACAACCCTAAGTAAACTCACTTAGAGGACAGAAGAATCGATTTCTTACCTCAGAACAACCTGAAGTGAACTGGTTTGCGACGGCAAGTTGAGCAAGAAGCGCCGTGAGATTTAGTGAAGAGTTTTGGGCAAGTTTTAATCCATATATTGGGTGTATACCATCAGCCAAATCCTCCACCCTCTGAGCAACTTCCTACAGATCCCTAACCATCCGCTACCCATCATCCTGCGGCGTGGTGAGAGATTGCTTGAGAATCAAAGTGGGTATCCTAATTTAACGACCTTCCTTGAGTTGCCGCGGAGTTCAGGATCTGCGGACCAAAAATGCCCTGAATCACTGATCGCCGCTACTGGAAACCACTCTAGGGGCAATGGCTCACCACAGAAGTGGGTGGAGCTAGGGAGGAGAATCTATACATCTACTGTGCGAGATTGATAAGATGAGAGAGAGAGGGGGGGGTAATCGTTAGAGATGAGAGAGAGAGAGGCGTTCAAAATTTGAAATGGAGAGAGAGAGAGCGCGTGCACCAGAGAGAGGAAAGAGAGAGGACCTAAACGTGTCCTATTCGCCAACCTCAATTTGATCCAACGACCACGCTAAGTAAGAACAACTGAACGGCCAAGATTTATAGCATACACATTTTTTCAAAATATATGAGCTTCTTTCTGGGAAGGGGAGGTCAAAATTGAACAGTTCTGAATATATTGAACGGTTTGGATAATCAAAATTCGATCGGAAAAGGGAAAGTCAACTTAGAAAGTTGAAGGATCCCTTAGTGGAAGGGGATTTTATATGTATATATATATATATATATGTATATATATATGTATACATATATGTATACATATATATATGTATATATATGTATATGTATATATGTATATGTATATATATGTATGTATATGTATATGTAGAGAGAGAGAGTCCAGTTCCCATAAGGGATCCCTCACGGCCTTACCATGCGGGACTTCCCTTTCCCGATCGAATTGCTACGATTTGAGCCGCTCAAAGTGATAAGAACGTGATTTTAAGGGTATTTGTGAGAAATCAGCAAAAAAAAATGATCGGGAAGGGCTTGATCCGAGCATTTTTTTATTGAACGATTCAATAAAATTCGGATCAAGCCCTTCCCGATCATTTTTTTTTTTTTTGTTGATTTCTCGCAAGTACCCTTAAAATCATTTTTTTTTGAACGGTTCAGTAAAAAACTGTTCGGATCGTCGCAATTCTATCTGGAAAGGAGAGTCCCGCACGGCAAGGCCGTGCGGGATCCCTCATTGGATATATATATACTAGTATTTGCCCGTGCCTACGGCACTACGCACCCCAGTAGTGCCGTAGGCATGGACAATTTAGGAATATATTTTTATTTTTTTTACCAAATTCAAAAGCCGAGCAGTGGGTAAAAAGAAACGATGAGATTTTTGTAATATATTTGTAAGAGTGTGAGTGTTTTTTAAGAGAGTTAGAAAACACATATCAGCCATTGGATCAAATGAATCTTAACCATTCTTTCAACTTGTGCTTGTGTGGGTCCCACACCTTTGTGTTTTATTAGATAGATATATATATATATATAGTCATTTTCAAATAAGGAAGTCCTTATTTTAATTAAAATAAAGACCTCTCCCTTTCTCCCATTTTTCGTTCGAATTTTGATAATCCAAACCGCTCAATATGTTCAAAACATGATTTTAAAGGTACTCACGAGAAATCGACAAAAAAATGACCGGGAAGGGCTTCGTCCGAGCAATATTTATTTGAACCGTTCGATAAAAAATAAACAAAAACTGCTCAGATGAAGCCCTTTCCGATCTTTGTTTTTACTAATTTCTCGCGGATACCCTTAAAATCACGTTCTGAACACATTGAGTGGCTCGGATCATCGAAATTCGATCAGGAAAGGGAGGTCCTTATTTTATTAAGTTAAGGTGGTCCTTAACAGAAGAGGACTATATATATATATATATATATATATATATATATATATAGGTTCAATGAAAACTACACCGATCAAGCCCTTCCCGATCATTTTTTTTTTTGCCGATTTCTCGCGGGTACCTTTAAAATCACGTTCTGCACACTTTGAGCGGCTCAAATCATAGAAATTTGCTCGAGAAATGGGAGGTCCACACGGTAGAACCATAAGGGATCCTCATTGGATAATTTGTGCACACACTACCCTTCCACTAAGGGAGCCGCACAGAGAAAAAAATGCGGGCTTCTTTCAATGGTCTGGATCCGAGGACAATCTTTGACCGGTAAGATCGTCCGCGGATCCAGACCATTGAAAACACAATCCAACGGCTCATGCTAGACGTCCGCATTTTACAAGTCTAAGGGATCCCTTAGAGGAAGGAGGGTGTGTGTGTATAGGGGCCGATTCTGGGACAACATTTGACAATACATTTTTCAAAACCCCACGTGGGACCTTCCCACAAATAATTGGAGCCGTTCAATGTATTTAAAACATGTTTTAAGGAGTCCCATAAAAAATTAACTCATTTGAATATTGGCAAGGGCTTGATCAACTCATTTAGTTGATTCCTGTCAAATTTGACTGGATAAAATTTAATGAGCCAATCAAGCCTTTACCAATATTCAAATGAGTTGATTTTTTTATGGAAATCTTTAAAAACATGTTTTAAACGAATTAAATGGCTCCGATTATTCGCGTAGGGTTTCAAAAAATGTATTGTCAAGACACTAAAATATCTTGTGAGACCATACAAAGAAAACAAAAACCCAAAGCATGTAAGGTTACACAATTCAACCAACCAAACGAGGAGAAAAAAATAAGTTAATCCCTAAAACAGAACCCTTTTATCAATAACAAATGTAGCTAATATGTAAGTAGTTTCCCAAATTGTACTTGCAACAACTTCAACTAACAACAAAAGGCGTGAAAAGGCTACCTCCCCCTTTTGTGTCATAGCCCACGAATTCATAAGAATGATCAGAACACATTACAAATGAGCAATCAATCACTTGTTCTAGAGAACCATACCAACTTTATGGACAATTAGATACTTTAAAAAAATAAATGTGGCATTTCATCAAACACCTTTAGTGCACAAAGGATATGACAATATTTTCTACAAAAACGAAATCGGGAAATGTTCAATAGACAAAAAAAAATTAAAAAAATGGCCAAAAAGTTAATCCAAAAGCTAGAGGAGTCCAACTTTCCTTAGTCGATAACATAAACAAAAACAACTTACATATATGAAACATCAATTTTTAGGATAATGCAACAAGAATATCAACAATCAAACTCTAGAAGTAATAATAGCAATTCAACAATACAAACCCTATTAATATGAGAATATATTAACATCCTCATCTACATGATTCATTTTTCTTTTCTTTTTTATGATATCATAATCTACCTACAATTTAAATGCCCTTGTTGTTGACAGATTAAAAGCAACAATAAAAAATAAATAATAAATAATACAACAAGGGCAGGGGCAAGGGTTTTTACTCCCATTTCACAACTATCAATTTATAAACCACGGATACTCTATTTTGGCCTCCGTATCACGCATCGTATCCGTATTGGATTTCGATACTCGCAGATACGTTCCAGATACGTATCCGATACATTTTTTTTAAGTATCCTACTTTTAGAATTTTTGGTTTCCCGATATGTTCAAGATACGCGTGGATACATGTTGGATACGCTCGGATACGTTAAGAATACGCATGAGGGTAAATATGTTATTGCCTTAAATATATGGGTTAAAATTGCAATTAGGACTATTTTTCTTTTTCCCCACCAATCGACACCAGAAACACACCGACGATATCCTCTCTCGACAACCTTGTAAAACTCTCTCTCTCTCTCTCTCTCTCCTCTCTCTCTCTCTCTCTCTCTCTCAATTAATGAAATTTTAGGAATTAAAAATTATGTATAATTTTTTTTATTTACTTTTATATTCAACGTGTCCCCCAACGTATCGTATCTTTCTTTTTAGAAAAATCACGTATCTGCGTATCCGTATCAAATCCTTATCCCGTATCCGTGCTTCTTAGCTATCAATTGGGCTGTGATTTAGGACTCAAAGAATTCTACTAATTAATCCTTACTTAAAAAGATTGGGAACACTAATCAATTCACATTGCAAATTTGAAAAATAGGGGGAAATATGGTATTCAAGATCTCTTATGATCCCATGCTCATTTAGTTTTACAGATAACCATCCCTCTGGACCCTCCCATAAAATCTGAAAACCAAAGAAGAAAGTGAAAAAGATAAAGGCTATGTTCGTTTGCAAACTTTGTTTTGATTTTGTTTTGTTTTCCAATCATTACCCTACTTCTTTTTCCAATCATTACCCTATTTCTCCAATTATTACTTTCTCATCTCTCTCTATCTCTTTCCAATCATTACCCCTATTTCCAATCATTACCCTATTCCTCTCTCTACCCACTACCAAAACTAAACTAAACTAAACTCTCAACCAAACAAAGCCAAAACCTTTGTGTACCTCATAGAGTGCAATAAGAAAGAGATCGAGTTGAAAGTGGCTTGGAGCTGGGCAATCACGCTTCATGTGCGCGTGTCACAACCAATATACAAATCAGATCCGGAGACCTAACAAAAACATGATGACTAAAACAAAATATACGAATTAGTAAAAACCGAAACAAAACAGTTGAAACAAAAAACATGTATCAACACAAGCTAAAAAATCACCCCAAGAAAATAGTTTCTGATGGTAGATGAAAGAGAGTCTACACATACAAACATTAAAACACGAAGAAAGAAACCACACACAATATGAGCTAAAATCAGTGAGTTTCAATTAGAATTTTAAAAACTCAGTGTCTCATGGGCAACAACAGACCTAGCTTACACATTGTAGCATAAGAAAAGAAAACAAAAGAGAGAGAGAGAGAGAGAACTATACACGCACAGGGTTAATGTCCAACCATTACTATATCCCGTGATAACAGCCAAGCCTATAAAAGAACCATTGCTATTATACAACACGAAAGACTGCAAAAACAAAAAAATTCCTTTGGCTAGGTTTTCTTATCTTTAAAAGGCAAGAAACTCCTAGTGACGAAATCTTCCACTATGAATTTCCGCTTGACCCAAAAAAAAAAAAAAAAGAAAGAAATCTTCCACCATGATCTAACCAATTTAATCTCCGTTTTCACCTCGCGTTCAGCTAAAAAAATTCAAATTTTGTTCTTGGGAACTAAAAACTAATAAGCACTGTTCTAGGATTGCTCAATTCTTTGTGCATGAATTTCAATTAGTTCAGAGATCAAAACATAAAGTTCCACTACAAGCTACGACATGAAAAATAATGAGAAGATGTTCAATGGGTATCGCAGTCCCTAAAATCAAAGGCAAACAGAACTTCAGTTCACTACAAAGTTCAGGTTTGGATGTCCACTATAAATTTAACATCAAATTACAAAGCATGAAAGAAAGGGAATTCATGGAGAACTTTTGCTTCAAATGCTAGGCAAATCATAAGTTATAACATACCCTAAAAAGTTAAAGCTATAGAACTGAACAAACTGATATACCTTGCAGGAGTGGTTTGAAGATCTCATCATCTCATCTATGAAAACCTACAACAGAATTTAGCAACCAACAACCAAATGGCAAAAACCATATTTTTACACTCTTTGATCAATCAAGCACTAACACACTCCGATTAACTTTGCTACCCACGGTAACAAAAACTGTGTTGTTTGTTTGCTCAATTCTTTGCCAATGAAAATGGTATGGACTCCCAAAAACAGTCAATGCCTTGCCACTATTACATTGGCCGTAGAGTTTTGCATTGGAAAAACCTACAAACAACAAAATAATCACAAATTAGTCACACATATACTGACCTAAGTATGCATAATAGAAATCTACAGGTGAATATTATGTTCTCTATGAGAATATGAGAATATTTTCTGCCAAAACAAAGAGAAACTACAAGTTTTAACAGATACTAATGAAGCAAAAAATCAAGGAGATCAAAGAGAGAGAAACAAAGATCTACTAGTTCATTAGAGGAAGAACCTACGATTCTGATTTCAAAGATTGCGGGTACGTCAATTGACTGTAAGAGAAAACCGCAAAACAAAAGCTACCATCGATCCCACAATGCCGATCAATGGCTCTGGTAACCTGTAAAAACATATCAAAACCGACTAAGGAGTAGATAAAACAGCTAAAATGAAGATACCGAGAAGCTAAAAGTAAATAGTTTGAGGCCTCATTCCGCTAAAGTTCTTGTTTTTTAGGTACTTATTTCCTACTTTACGAGACAGAACATTCTCTCACAATACATCACCTTTAATTCCAAAAATAAGTACTTATTTTAGTTAGCGGAACGGGGCAATTCAATGTTAGAGATGAATACCAAAGATACCTGCAACCCATCTCTCGATTTATCCGGATCTCAAGTTTGCTTCGCCCTTGATTACTTTGATGCGTGGAGGAATGGTGTAGCTATGTATTGATTGATATGGAGAGTGATAGAAGAACAGCGTTATCGAATCCAGAGAAGGGTACGATTTCATCCCTCAAATTAGGAGACTCTCTCTCTCTCTCTCTCTCTCTCTCTCTCTAAAGGGGATGAACAATATTTTCTATGAAAATTGAAGCAGTAACACAGTTCTTTTCCCTTTCTTCTATGTAATTTTTCCTTCTCGACTAAGAAATGGTAAAAATGGTAAAGGCGACGTAAGATAGCCGGAAAATCCGGTAAGAGTACAGTTGGAATAGAGTCTAAAATACCCCAACATCCAAGAACAACCATTACGAAACTAAAAGGGCAAATTTGACTTTTCACTGTGGTTATGCAAAATATACTCTCTCCCTTTTGCCCTCCAACCCAATACCAAACTACCTAAAATACCTCAACCTCTTAGATCCACTCTTATCAAATTACAAGGGCAAAACTATCTTTTCACGATGGGGTTATGCCAACAACCCTTCTCCCTTTTTGATACAAGTGTATTGATTGGGAAGTGGAGCTACTAGTTTTGTTTTTTAATTAAGATTTAAGAACATGTTACAAGGTATAGTATAGTCCTAGATTGTGGGTGGTTTGAGTGTGTTGGTCCTTGTATATCAATTTGCATTCCCAAAATGTACGAGTGACGAGTGCCCACCCACAACCACACATACAACCCCAATTCCTAGTCAATTAACTAGTACAAAAATATTTTCATGAATCATGACAACTCAGATGTAGGTATCACGAGAGCCATGAATCAATTAACCTTATTTGGTGGCATTGAACAAGATATCTGATAAGATACTGGGTTGTTTTCTGGATTGTGAGATTGCTCCAAGCAACACAGATCCTTCAGGACAATTTTGCAATAAATTAAGCACCATTAATCATACAATCCAATGGAAGGGAAAAGGGCATTCCTAGTATTCCAATACCTTTGGGATCTTGACTTTGGTTGATGGCCCCACATAAAATGCCTCTTTCACTCTTAAAACAAAAAAAACGCAGTAGTTAGTATGTTATTAGAAGAGTGACGACTATCGTACATAACTAATCATGAAGAAAACTACATACCCAGGCACTAAAACAGAGGATTTAAATCTACCGTTACCTATCACTGAGCCATCTGGTTGAGAATAAAAGCTCAAGCGAATGACTTCCTGGATTATGAAGTAATCACAAGATCATTTAAACATAAATTCCAAGCTAATGTGCAGTAAATGTCACGCCCTGAATTTTCAACATAATAATAATAGCATTTTCGATAAAAATCCATCACGATATTACTTCATAATGCCCCAAAATGTTTCCCATATTCTGTCCGGGTGAACAACAACTTTATAAGCTTACAAATAATGGCACTCCGGCCCCAATTTCTTAGACAATAATCCCAAGGGGATGTAGGTCAAAAGAATATAATTGAAATTACGATTACATCTTCAAAAGGATTTTACAAAAGATGCCATGGTAATTTCTCGGTGTTAGCTTTCCAAAAGTGTAGTCAATATGCACAGCAAACACTCCATATCAACGTCCCTGAGAGGTACCTGAAAATAATGATATTTTGAGCTACACTAGCCCAGTAAAGAAATCTTTGCTCGAATTATATGCAAATGAGATGGATAATGCACCAAGATGAATATTGATACAAGAAAGTCTCCCACGTGTACAAGAGTAAGAGAATAATACTTGATAATCAACTCCGTTCATATTCACGTCACTTAAACATCCCTAAATTCTCCATTCTCATTATATCAAGTGTTCTCGATTTCCATTCCGGGCAATTGGGACCCCGTGCATCCCGAATTCATTCCGGCATCACACCATTTGGTGGATCCGTGGCTTTCTTGTGCACTTCCGGGCATTTAGGACCCCGTGCATCCCGAATTCATTCCGGCATCTCACCATTCGGTGGATCCGTGGCTTTCTTGTGCACTTCCGGGCATTTAGGACCCCGTGCATCCCGAATTCATTCCGGCATCTCACCATTCGGTGGATCCGTGGCTTTCTTGTGCACTTCCGGGCATTTGGGACCCCGTGCGTCCCATTTCCGGCATCCCACCTCATAGTGGTTCCGTGGCTTTCTTCGTATTGTTCCATTGTCTCAATTTCGTTTTACCTCTCACATTACTTACTAACATCATACTCAACACACAACTAGTTCATAACATTCATCACAACATACCACAATGCCCACATAATCACCCCGAATACTTAGACAACAAACATGTACCGTAATCATCTAAAATCGGCACATGAGCAAATCATGATTTCCAACAAAGTAGTCCGTGTTCGAGTAGTCATTAAAAATCGTATACTTAATATTTTTCAATGATTCTAACGTCAAAATATCTTCAACTTACCAATCTCTAAAACCCATAAGGACCCATAACTAATAGAGTAGTTTAACCATAGCAAATGATGAAAAACACAGCTCCGCACACTGCCCAGATTTCCAGATTTCAGTTCAATCTTCTAAAAATCACCATAAATCAAGTTCTTAGTAATTTTGAGCGATTCCAGTCCCAAAAGTTGCGCAATTGAATGAAGTTTGAAAGACACGAAGGAACCCTAGTCAAATTCCCACTCAAAATCAGGCTAAACGGGCATTTACGGAAGCAGCACGAATCTGTTGAACAACACGTGACAGATTCGTGACCAGTTTTCTAAAATCCACCATTAATTCAATTCTCAACGGTTTTGAGTGATTCCAGTGGCATTAGAACGGGCTTTAAGTCTACTCTATTTCATAAGAAGGAACCAAAATTCAATTCTGAGCTTAAGAAGGCGTAAAACCCCAAAAACCGAGACCATAATCTGCAGATTTTCGAGATTTAAAGAAGCAGCCTCAAACAACGAAACAAGGTACGATCTAGGTACATAAACACCGTATAAACATATAATAAGAGTAAGAAATCTCTACCTCAACTTAGAGAACGAAACCCAACGGGATTGATCGAGCCCTAGCCTTGAAATTCGAAATCCTTCGAGGAGACTCCTCTCCGAGCTTACTCCAACGAGACCCAAGGTCGAGAGCCCGAGAGGATGCTGATTTGGTCAAGGATCTATGTGGGTTTTGAACTTGGAGTGGGATTTTTGAGTGAGAGTATGAAAAAGAAAGGAGAGAGCCGGTGGAGAGAAGTGGCGTGGGGTGTGTGTGTGTTTTGGGAATTTTTTTCTCTGCACCACACACTCTAATATATACCCAAACATATACATATCACACTAGCACCCCATTCACTTATAATTCTATCACATTAACCACAAATCAATTAAACTCCACAAATTTCTTATTTTAGCATTTATAAAACTTTTAAATGATTTTTTTTTTGAAAAAAATATGGGGTTCTACATTCTACCCTCCTTAAAGAAATTTCGTCCTCGAAATTTGATAACCATGCTCAATCAAATTACACATCATATAAACATGACCAAGTCACAACAACAATAATTATGCAATAACGGTACGATTTAAAAGTTTAAACTTAGACGCTTACATTGGTTTCTACGCCGGAAACAAGTGCGGATACTTCTTCCTAACCTCATCTTCTCGTTCCCAAGTCGACTCTTCCTTGCCTTGGTTACTCCATAAGACTCGCACTAATGGTATTGTCTTACCCCTCAACACTTGATCGCGCGAATCCAGGATACGTATCGGTTCTTCCCCATATGATGCATCGGCTTCTAACTCAAGTTCGGACCACTCTAAGACATGAGATGGATCCGGCTCGTATTTTCTCAACATGGACACGTGAAACACGTCATGCACTCCCGAAAGCTTCGGTGGCAAAGCCAAGCGATACGCTACTTCCCCAATCTTCTCAATTATGTCAAATGGCCCGATATAACGCGGTGAAAGTTTCCCTTTCTTCCCAAAACGTGACAAACCTCGACGTGGCGATACCTTAAGAAATACGTGATCCCCCTCTTCAAACGATAACGGTCGGCGGCGACGATCGGCATAGTTCTTTTGCCTACTTTGTGCGGTCAATAATCTTTGACGAATCACTTTGACTTGTTCAGTCGTTCTCTTTTGAGCTTCTAAAAGGCGTTGGCGAATTGCTTTCATGCTCTCGGAGGTCTCCTTAATCATATCTGGTCCGACTAATGTAGCCTCGCCTAACTCGGTCCAACACACGGGTGATCTACACGGTCTCCCATACAAAGCCTCATACGGTGCCATCTCGATACTCGATTGGTAACTATTGTTGTACGCAAATTCGACTAACGGTAAATGATCCTCCCAACTACCACGAAAATCCATGACACAAGCCCGAAGCATGTCCTCCAAAATCTGAATCGTTCGCTCAGATTGACCATCGGTTTGAGGATGATACGCGGTGCTAAACAAAAGATTTGTGCCAAGAGCGGCCTGCAAACTTTGCCAAAAGCGCACAGTAAACCTCGGATCTCGATCGGATATGATAGAAACGGGAATTCCATGAAGACGGATGATCTCTCGAATGTACAATCGGCTAAGCGTGTCAATCGAATCGGTAACTTGAACAGGTAAAAAGTGAGCGGTTTTGGTCAAACGATCCACAATCACCCATATAGCATCGTGTCCCCTCAGCGACTTCGGTAAACCCGTAACAAAATCCATGGTCACGTTCTCCCATTTCCACTCGGCTACTGGTAACGGTTGTAACTCTCCCGCGGGTCGTTGATGTTCGGCTTTCACTTGTTGACACGTGAAACACTTAGACACGAAAATAACGACATCCCTCTTCATTCCGGACCACCAAAATTGCCTACGCAAGTCGTGATACATTTTCGTCCCTCCCGGATGAACGGCTAATGGAGAATGATGGAACTCTCGCAAAATTTCTTCCCGACACGAAATGGGTACGAACAGCTTTCCTTGATAACGTAAGCCCCCATCGGTGTGAATCATCCACCCTTCTTGAGCCTTTCCACTAAGGAATTTGGTACGAAGTTCCTCCGCTTTCTCGTCGTGTTGTTGTGCTTCAATGACTCGATTCGATAAAGAAGATTGAACGGTCAAATTGCATAAGGTTACCCCATCTCGGGCTTCCTCAAAGTGCAACGCGTAGAGTCCTAAATCATTCATCATTTTCCACTCGTGAATCGCTAGACTCGCAAGGTGTGTCGGTTTTCTACTCAATGCATCGGCCACTACATTCGCCTTCCCCGGATGATATTGCAAATCGAAGTCGTAGTCCTCCAAGTGTTCCATCCAACGTCTTTGTCTCAAATTAAGCTCTTTTTGGGAGAATAGGTATTTAAGGCTCTTATGATCAGAAAAGACCTCGAATCTCTCACCGTATAAATAATGACGCCAACTCTTCAACGCAAAAAACAACGGCCGCGAGTTCTAAATCATGCGTAGGATAATTTCGCTCGTGAGTTTTCAATTGCCGTGACCCATACGCTACCACTCTTCCCGATTGCATCAAAACGCACCCAAGCCCCTCTTTCGAAGCGTCACAATAAACGGAGTAGCCAACTCCACGTTCGGGCACAATCAAAATAGGCGCGGTAGTCAATCGTCTCTTCAACTCCTCAAGAGCTGTCTCACACGAGTCACTCCAAACAAAAGGTGTCCCCTTCCGTGTCAACCTAGTCATAGGTCCCGCCAGACGCGAAAAATCTTGGACAAAACGACGATAATACCCTGCCAAACCCAAGAAATTACGAATCTCGAACACATTTTTCGGTCGCTGCCAATTCATAATAGACTCTACCTTCCCCGGATCAACGGACACTCCACCATTTGAAACCACGTGACCTAAGAATTTAACCTCCGATAACCAAAACTCGCACTTACTAAGTTTCGCGTACAAACGATGCTCTCTCAAGAGTTCAAGAACGATAGTGAGATGCGATTGGTGTTCCTCCTCCGAAGGTGAGTATATGAGAATATCGTCTACAAAAACAACCACAAAGCGATCAAGGTAGGCACGAAAGATACGATTCATTAAGTCCATGAAAGTAGCCGGCGCATTCGTCAACCCAAAAGGCATAACTACGAACTCGTAATGACCATAGCGTGTACGAAAAGCAGTTTTCGGAATATCCTCTCTCCGGACCCTTAATTGATGATAACCGGACCTTAAATCAATTTTAGAGAAACAAGTCGCACCCCGGAGTTGATCAAATAAATCATCAATTCTAGGCATAGGATACTTATTCTTAACGGTGACACGGTTAAGCTTACGGTAATCGATACATAAACGAAGTGAGCCATCCTTCTTTTGCGCAAAAAGTGCCGGTGCTCCCCACGGAGAAGTGCTCGGACGAATAAACCCCAAATTTTCCAATTCCTGCAATTGGACCTTTAATTCCCTAAGTTCGGCGGGAGCAAAACGATAAGGAGATACGGAGATCGGTGCGGTTCCGGGAAGTAACTCGATAGTAAATTCGACTTCTCTCTCGGGAGGTAAACCAGGTAACTCTTCCGGAAACACATCCGGGAAATCGCAAACAACTAGGGGCAACTCCCCACGCGCAGACACATCCTCGTTTAGAGTCAAACTTGCCAACAAAGAATAAACAGACTCCCGCTCTCGAAACCCACACAAATACGGCTCCAACGGTTCCCGACGTTCCCCAAAGAACTCAAAACAAGCACCTTCAGGCGGACAAATACGAACTCGACGCTTGAAACAATCAATAGTGGCATGAAACATAGATAACCAATCCATTCCCAGAATAAGGTCAAAGCCCGACATTCCCAATACAATGAAATCAAAGGTGAAGTGGCGATCATGAATAAGAAGTTTGCAATCTCGACAAATGCGATCCAAAGGTGTCCTACCCCCTAAAGGTGTCTCAACAAATAACGGTGGATTTAGACTTTCAGTTTCCAACTCCAAAGCACACACAAGGGATGCAGCAATAAATGAATGAGATGCTCCAGAATCAAAGAGTACTTTAGCGAAGGAATTGAACAATAGAAATGTACCCCTCACAACCGAAGCCTCTGGAGCATGAGAAGTAACAGGAGGTGGTGGAATAGCAGAAGTGATGGCGAAAGCCCTTCCCTGAGTAGTCGGATTCTGCACAAATCCTCCCCGCTGTCCCGAAGCCTGAGAAGGAGAAGAAGAACTCGCACCCCTTTCATTTTGAGAGCCCTGAACGGTAGTGGTCTGACGGAAATGTGGTTGTTGTTGTCTCTGCGTACCCCTGAATGACTGTTGGCCAAACCCATGCCCTGACCCCCGGTTGCTGCACAGAACCCGACTCACTACGAGCGCCTCTCACTCTACGAGGACAATCCTTGGCTAGATGGCTAAACTCCCCACACACATAACACTCCTTCGATCGACAATCTGCACGAAAATGGCCCGGCTGACCACAACGATGACACGTAATCGCTGGCCTAGAATGAGCTCCTCGAACCCCAGAAGAAACAGTCGATACCCTAACACTCGGTTGGCTTTGAGTTGCTGAAGACGACTCCCTTGGCCTTTTCTTCCCTTGGTTCCCAAAAGTCCCCGAAGAACTAACTGTAACGGTCGGTTGCCTCAATTCCCAAACTCCCCTATTTCTCTGAGACTCCTTCGGTATTTCGACACTCCTCGCGCATTCAACAACCTCGGAATATCTCATCTTATGCTGAGCCACTACCAACCTCTTTACGGAAGAATGTAAACCCCTCTCAAAGCGTCGACATTTTCGATCCTCGGTTGCTACTAGCTCGGGAGCAAATCGCGACAAGGACTGAAACCTCAACGCGTATTCAGAAACGGTCATATTACCCTGCTCAAGCTTCTCAAATTGTTCCCTCAATTGGTCACGAGATGAGTCTGGAAAATACTGACTCGCAAATAGATCCTCGAATTCGGCCCACGTCAAATTTTCAACATCGGGTTCATTTGCCTGAGCCGCGGTCCTAGCTGCCCTCCTCGCGTCCTTCCTACCTTCTAAAATAGATTCCCACCACTCACCGGCCTCTCCGACAAGTTGAACGGCCACGATACTCACCCGCAGGTCATCTTCGGTAATCTTAAGAGCGGTGAAGTTCTTACGGATTTGCGCCAACCAGTGGTCGGCCACGAGAGGGTCACTACTTGCCCCATCAAACAGAGGTGGATTTAAACGACTGAATTCTCGCATGGCTACTAAGGCCCGACTGTCCGTATTATCCCTAGGAGGAGGTTGCAAAAGGTTAGCGGCTGCGAGTGCCGCAACAATATCCCTAGCAAGAGGGTTCTGAACATTCTGCACCCTCGGATTTGGCCTGGCCCCCAATTCCACATCCCCATGCGAAGCTTCCCCATGTTGGCTAGCCTCGTCTTCTAACGGTTCCACACGGCCACGACCACGACCACGGCCACGGCCACGAGTACCCCTATTTCCTGCTCCACCCCGTCTAATACTGCGTTTCGGAGGCATCTTGCTACAAGAATTAAGAGAGAAAACTATCAATCACAACATATTTACTATGAGGTCAAACCCACAACTTCCCAACACGGGTTAACGACTCTACACCACTCTACGATAAAGTAAAAGCAATGCCACAAAATTCCATGAATGTCAATCACACAAGCACACACATGTCATGTAAAAGATGCAATGTTTTTTTTTTTTTTTTGAACCCATGAGACGAAGTCTCCCCACGGTCTCGAGGTATTCTAAACCTATGCTCTGATACCAAGTTGTCACGCCCTGAATTTTCAACATAATAATAATAGCATTTTCGATAAAAATCCATCACGATATTACTTCATAATGCCCCAAAATGTTTCCCATATTCTGTCCGGGTGAACAACAACTTTATAAGCTTACAAATAATGGCACTCCGGCCCCAATTTCTTAGACAATAATCCCAAGGGGATGTAGGTCAAAAGAATATAATTGAAATTACGATTACATCTTCAAAAGGATTTTATAAAAGATGCCATGGTAATTTCTCGGTGTTAGCTTTCCAAAAGTGTAGTCAATATGCACAGCAAACACTCCATATCAACGTCCCTGAGAGGTACCTGAAAATAATGATATTTTGAGCTACACTAGCCCAGTAAAGAAATCTTTGCTCGAATTATATGCAAATGAGATGGATAATGCACCAAGATGAATATTGATACAAGAAAGTCTCCCACGTGTACAAGAGTAAGAGAATAATACTTGATAATCAACTCCGTTCATATTCACGTCACTTAAACATCCCTAAACTCTCCATTCTCATTATATCAAGTGTTCTCGATTTCCATTCCGGGCAATTGGGACCCCGTGCATCCCGAATTCATTCCGGCATCACACCATTTGGTGGATCCGTGGCTTTCTTGTGCACTTCCGGGCATTTAGGACCCCGTGCATCCCGAATTCATTCCGGCATCTCACCATTCGGTGGATCCGTGGCTTTCTTGTGCACTTCCGGGCATTTAGGACCCCGTGCATCCCGAATTCATTCCGGCATCTCACCATTCGGTGGATCCGTGGCTTTCTTGTGCACTTCCGGGCATTTGGGACCCCGTGCGTCCCATTTCCGGCATCCCACCTCATAGTGGTTCCGTGGCTTTCTTCGTATTGTTCCATTGTCTCAATTTCGTTTTACCTCTCACATTACTTACTAACATCATACTCAACACACAACTAGTTCATAACATTCATCACAACATACCACAATGCCCACATAATCACCCCGAATACTTAGACAACAAACATGTACCGTAATCATCTAAAATCGGCACATGAGCAAATCATGATTTCCAACAAAGTAGTCCGTGTTCGAGTAGTCATTAAAAATCGTATACTTAATATTTTTCAATGATTCTAACGTCAAAATATCTTCAACTTACCAATCTCTAAAACCCATAAGGACCCATAACTAATAGAGTAGTTTAACCATAGCAAATGATGAAAAACACAGCTCCGCACACTGCCCAGATTTCCAGATTTCAGTTCAATCTTCTAAAAATCACCATAAATCAAGTTCTTAGTAATTTTGAGCGATTCCAGTCCCAAAAGTTGCGCAATTGAATGAAGTTTGAAAGACACGAAGGAACCCTAGTCAAATTCCCACTCAAAATCAGGCTAAACGGGCATTTACGGAAGCAGCACGAATCTGTTGAACAACACGTGACAGATTCGTGACCAGTTTTCTAAAATCCACCATTAATTCAATTCTCAACGGTTTTGAGTGATTCCAGTGGCATTAGAACGGGCTTTAAGTCTACTCTATTTCATAAGAAGGAACCAAAATTCAATTCTGAGCTTAAGAAGGCGTAAAACCCCAAAAACCGAGACCATAATCTGCAGATTTTCGAGATTTAAAGAAGCAGCCTCAAACAACGAAACAAGGTACGATCTAGGTACATAAACACCGTATAAACATATAATAAGAGTAAGAAATCTCTACCTCAACTTGGAGAACGAAACCCAACGGGATTGATCGAGCCCTAGCCTTGAAATTCGAAATCCTTCGAGGAGACTCCTCTCCGAGCTTACTCCAACGAGACCCAAGGTCGAGAGCCCGAGAGGATGCTGATTTGGTCAAGGATCTATGTGGGTTTTGAACTTGGAGTGGGATTTTTGAGTGAGAGTATGAAAAAGAAAGGAGAGAGCCGGTGGAGAGAAGTGGCGTGGGGTGTGTGTGTGTTTTGGGAATTTTTTTCTCTGCACCACACACTCTAATATATACCCAAACATATACATATCACACTAGCACCCCATTCACTTATAATTCTATCACATTAACCACAAATCAATTAAACTCCACAAATTTCTTATTTTAGCATTTATAAAACTTTTAAATGATTTTTTTTTTGAAAAAAATATGGGGTTCTACAGTAAATCTTTCCCAAATTACATATTTGAGACTGATGAAGAGTAGAATGATAAAAGACTGATACCACAATGCCTATCCCATTTGAAACCTTTTAAAATAATGGTGTCACACGTCGTGCAAAAATCGAGTGCTCAGTGTTATTGCCGGTATTTGATAATTATCAATAAATTTAGTGAATATGACTGAAGCATTGAAAAGAGCATATTCACACTAAAACATTCGTAAAGAATGCCGTGTCCAAGCACCACAAAAATTGCTCCACAGGCCAACACCCACGATTTATAAAATAACAACATAGAAGTCATATATCGACTAGAAATGAAAGGTGAGGATGAAAATATTTGAAATGAAAGAATAATATGCTATCCAACTTTGATGGAATATATCAACTTTGATGGAATATATGCGCCACGAATGCAACTTTCAAATTTGATGACCTTCAACAATGTCCTTTGGGTTAAGTATCTTTTGCAGTCCATTCTCTCTATATGCTCAAGCACCAAATCAGCCCTATGATCCGTGGTATCTTAAGTGACTGAACTGCAATGTTCTACTACCAAAATGATGGATTTAATATTTCCTTCTATCTTCTTTAACTAAAGTGACTATAACAAAAAAATCCTCCGTAAGAATTGTTAAAGTCCCCATTAGTTGGAGAAGTGTGCATGGGCGATGAATCATGAAATGCTTCATTTGGTGGAAGAAATAGAATTCCATGTCTTTTCCAACCAAAGCTTGGAGTAGTTGACATAGGAGAGGAAATGGGGTATGTGGCATTTATTAAGGCCAACCAAATCGGAGATTAATAAGAGAAGCATTCACTAATTGATATTCTGGGACTTAGACATGTGCAAGAATTACCCTTTGCAAGTCAATTCTAATTACGCATCAAGGCATTCAAAAGGTTTAGTCTGTGGAAGGAATTACCATTTGGCAGGAATTTCCTTCCCATTTGGGAGGAATCTTCGTCTTTTTCAAGTAAATACATGAAAGCTGAGGTCAGATGTTGACCGAGAAACATTGAAACCGCTGCAATTGAAGGTATATCAAAGCCTGCAAAACAAACCTGTAATTGAACAGAATGCTTTGGCAATTGCAAGTGAAGGTATATCAAAGCCTGCAAAACAAACCTGTAATTGAACAGAATGCTTTGGCAATTGCATCTTCAAGAGTGAACTTTGAGTTACACTAACCTGTAAGTAGTGTTGTATGATGAAAATCTAACTCATTAAGATGGAATTAGAGGCCATAATTCCAGGCATTTTGAATTTTAATGTTCATATGAGGTGACCGTAACAACTATGCTGCCTATGTTCCGTGGATAAAGCAAATGTAAGTGGAGATAATCTAAAAGAACTTATATCAAGGGTTCTATTCTTGAAAAAGTAAATCCAACTTAGATGACTCCTTGGCAGCTGTTGAAGGATACAAATATCAGCAATGTGATCTCCGGTCTTTACATGACTTCCCAAATGATAGAAGAGCTATCTTCGTTCATATTCCCTCTTTTTTCTTTTGTTCTATTTACCTCCTACATAAAAGATCAAAGCAAGTAATTGAATGCAAAATCCCAACTGAACCAGTTTGCTGAGTACCCTATTTCAATAATAGTCATAAACCGAACAACTATTAACCCATTGATTGTCATATTAATCAATATCATGTCTTTATCGTAACCTGAAGCACGGAAGGGTTTAATTTTTTTGACCTCAAATCCTAATTGTACTCCAAAATCTAGTTTCATAAACGCCCACAGCCTTAGTGGACTCCAAATTAAAATTAATGAATACCCACACAAAATTAATCAAGACACGAAATGGAGCAAGCAATACGATAACTCTATTATGATGTCCCAAATCTCAATAGTACTAGTAATCAAGAAAATTCAAAATATGAATACCCACGTGGAGATAATCAAGAAACTAAATGGAGCAAGCCAAATCCAAATATTTAAACTAAGAAATCTTAATTGATCCAATGGAAAACAAAGTTGGCATTACCTTCAAATCCACAGACTTGTAAAGTGCAGACAAAATATGCGAATCAGAATCAAAGGAATCCCCATCTCCCTCCAACAGAGTAAGATCAAGCCTCAAGATCTTCCATCTGTCACCAAACAATTCCACACAAGTAAAACCAAGCAGAAAACAAGTCAAATTTGGAAAATATACTAAAGTAAAACATGGGTGTGGTGCCTTTATAGATCACACAAGAAGAGGAGACCCACAAAGAGTACAAGTGAAGAAAGGAGAATGTAGTGTGTAGAAAACACAATAAAGGGGTAGATGGGAAGAGCACATGTTGGTTCTTTTCTTGAGACAGAACTCTCAAATTGATGTAGTATGTAGTAAGGGTACCTATGTCATTTTGTGCTCTTAGTAGTAAGTGGTCTATATATATGTGTTGGAGTCTCTTATTTGGTAGCTTTTATCATTTTGAACAAATATTATCAAGAGCTAGTCTCTTTTGTATCCCATTTGGGAGTTTCTCTCTCTACATTATCTATGGGTATTTGGGTTTGCATCATTTGGTATCAGAGCTTCTAGGCTTAATCCCCACCGTTCATCTCGCCAGAGACTTCACCGGAAACCTAAACCTTGCCGGAAATCTCGCCGAAAACCTAAAACGGCGCCGGAAAATCTCGCCGGAGCTCCCAAATCACTCCAAATCCTCATATCTATCCAACCCAACACCCTATACTTTGATTTCGACCCTATTTAGCCCTGAATCGAACCCAAAACCCTTCGGATCTGACCTGCTCGAACTTGAATCAGCCATTTCGGCACTGTTCAAGCTCGATCTACCCATTTCGGCACTGTTCGGACCTGTTTGAACAAGACCCAGCCTTGTTCGAGCTCAAATCTGCCATTTCGGAACTCAAATCGAAGTTTCAAACCCAGATCTGCCTGTTTCGGACCATGTCGGAGCTGCTACAGTGATTCCGAGTCTGCTACAGTGATTTCGGAACTGCTACAGTGATTTGAGCACAGCTACAATGATTTTCGAGACTGCTACAGTGATTTTGGAGCTTGGTACAGTGATTTCAAGTCAGATCCGTGGGTTTTGAGAGTTTTCGGACTGATTTCAACCCATTTTTGCTGATTTCGGACAAGATCTAAGGCGGGTAAGTGTCGAATCCTCTGTTTCTTTGCTGGTTGTTGCTAGATTGCTCCGTAGTTGTCGATTCGCGTATGATTACTGGTGATCAAGTGTTTTTGGGTTGTTCTGTTGAAATTGGTGGCTGAGTTGACTGGGTTTTCAGTATTTGAGGTGGATTTATTTGTTTAAAGTTGAATTTGGGTATTGTAATGGCTTATCAGGCTAGAGGTAGAAGAGGAAGTAGAGGTAGAGGCTTTGTGGTGAACAATGGTGAAGAGAATGAGTTTGGCAACCAAAACCATGAGATTCAAGAGTGAGACAACAAGTTGCTACCCTCACGGCGATGGTGCAAGCTTGCAAGTGTCGCGTGCGGGTAGTGGAGGGTCCAAGGACTCTCAAAGTCACTTTGACAATACTTTTGGTGATCCGAATTGGTGTAGGCCACCTTCCACTCACTCTCCTAATAGGTGGGAGAAGAACATCAAGATTGAACTTCCCGAGTTCAATGGAAATCTTAACCCGGATGAGTTTGTTGATTGGATTAATACGGTCAAAAGAGTATTTGATTATGGAGACGTCTCCGAGGAGAAGAAGGTGAAGTTAGTGGCTATCCGCCTTAAAGGAAAAGCTTCCGCTTAGTGGGAGCAATTGTAAGGAACTAGGCTACGAAGAGGAAAAGGAAATATTAGAGAATGTGAGAAAATGAAAAAGAAACTCAATGAGCAATTCTTGCCTTTCAACTATATGCAAAACCTCTACAAGAATTTGCATAATCTCAAACAAGTTGGAAGTGTTGATGAGTATACGGAGGCTTTGCATCAACTTGTTAGTTGTTACTAGAGTTGATTTGAATAAAAGTGAAGATCAAATGGTTGCAAGGTACATAAGTGGGTTGACAATCACAATCCAAGATGCCCTTGCTATGCAAACTTTGTGGACGGTTTCAGAAGCTTACAATCGGGCCTTGGTGGCCGAAAAGCAAGAAAAGTGGAGGGTTTTTAGATCCGGGCAGCAAAATCAAAGAGGTTCCCCGTCCGGACAACCCTTCTACACCTCTTTTCAAGGTGGTTCTTGCCTTTCAACTCTACAAAAAACCTCTACAATAATTTGCAAAACCTCAAACAAGTTGGAAGTCTTGATGAGTACACGGAGGCTTTCAATCAACTTGTTGCTAGAGTTGATTTGAATGAAAGTGAAGATCAAATGGTTGCAAGGTACATAAGTGGGTTGACAATCACAATCCAAGATGCCCTTGCTATGCAAACTTTGTGGACGGTTTCAGAAGCTTACAATCGGGCCTTGGTGGCCGAAAAGAAAGAAAAGAGGAGGAGGGTTTTTAGATCCGGGCAGCAAAATCAAAGAGGTTCCCCGTCCGGACAACCCTTCTACACCTCTTTTCAAGGTGGTTCTTCTTCTAATGGCAGTCAAGAAGGTCTTCCGGGATTTGATGACCAAAATCATGGGGATCTCAATTTGGTGTTTCGGTGGCCCGAAAACAAGCCCAAAGTGAGGGATTCAAATGCTTCAAGTGTGGGGAACCGGGTCACGAGTCTTCGGATTGTCGAAAAGCTTCCGGAAGTCGTAACAAAACACTTTTTAGTGAAGTGGAGAAAAGTTATGATGATATTCCCTTGTATGACGATGTCGCATGTAAAGAGATTGGTGGTGACTTGGAAGAGGAAGTGGGTCATTCACTTATGATCAAGAGGACTCTCCTAACACCTAGGCAAGGTAGTGATGAAGATTGGTTGCGAGCCAACATATTCTATGCTACTTGCAACATAGAAGGGCATGTTTGTGATATGATCATTGATAGTGGGAGTTGTGACAATATGGTATCTCAAGAGGCGGTTGACAAGCTTCAACTCAAAGTGGAGGAGCATCCCAATCCTTATGTTCTTTGTTGGTTCAAAAGGGGAAATGAAATCAAGGTGAACAAGAGGTGCTTGGTGTCCTTCTCCATCCGGCAAAAGTACTTTGATGAAGTTTGGTGTGACGTGATACCTATGGACGCTTGCCATATCTTACTTGGCCGTCCATGGCAATACGACCGCGATACTCTTCATGATGGAAAGTGGAATACCTACACCGTGCATAAGGATGCGCAACAAATCACCTTCTTACCCATGAAGGAGAAGGTAACTACGAAATCTCATTATTGCCCGATGTTATTTGCTTCTAAGAAACTTCCTCCAATGAATTTGGATATGATGGATGTCCCCAAAACCACCAACAAGCTCTTGAAGGCGGAAGATATTGTGTTTGGTCAAGAGTTGACAATGAGGGAAGAGTTTGGGAATGACTTTGAAGATTTTCCTATCTATGACGAGTATCTTGATGACGATGAAGGGTTTGAGGATTTAGAGCAAGTGGTACAAGAAAGCCATAGAGGTGCACTGGATTCATATTCAAAGTATGAGATTGTGGAAGATCCTCCAATCCTTGAAGACCTTGTAGAGCCAATGGGTGTGAATTGTTTTCAAGTTTTGCCTTCCGCGTTTCCCCCGATGCATGATATACAAGTTTGTGAAGAATTGGTGACCAAACTAAGCTTCATGGGACAACTTGAAGATCCCTTGGGAATGGTCTTCACTCAAGAAAGTCTTGGGTACGGCGCTTTCCTCGTCTTAGAATCTTCAAATAGCGATTGGTCAAGGTACTTTTTTTGGAAGGATGTCTTAGAAAATTCTTCGATGTAGCTTTGCCTTGTTCAAGACATGCAACGTGGATTGCTAACTCACACACAAGCATGGATGCTGTGGACATGCACAAAAACAAGCTCATGTTTAAGATTGGATGTGCTATGAGGGTTGTGCTGGGTCGAAGCACTCCAACCGTAACTTGAGGACAAGTTTCTTTTTAGTAGGGGAGTATGATGTAGTATGTAGTAAGGGTACTTATGTCATTTTGTGCTCTTAGTAGTAAGGGGTCTATATATATGTGTTGGAGTCTCTTATTTGGTAGCTTTTATCATTTTGAACAAATATTATCAAGAGCTAGTCTCTTTTGTATCCCATTTGGGAGGTTCTCCCTCTACATTATCTATGGGTATTTGGGTTTGCATCACAAATTTACTGAGTTATGAGAGAGTTCTAATGCAATAGTTTCAGTGGACATGAGCGACTAATAGTTTGCTAAAACTAATCAACCAAAAAGCAATAAAGTAGTATACTTGCAAACTCCTTGAAAATTAAAGAGAGGGTGATTAGAGAGAGAGAGAGAATTCCATTAAAAAGTATTGCAGATCACTCATCAGTACGTTAGTACCACAACACGCTCCTCACAAAAACCGAAACAAAATCACATTCAGAGTAGGTCAATTCTAAAATGAACAATATCACATAAAGTCTACTATTACATACTCCATAATGTCCTTCCCCAATTATCAAATTTAGCTATTCAAAGTTTATTTCATGATGAGCTACACAAACTTTCTATGGGGAGCGCGAGAAGGGAGGGAAATTTTGTGAAATTTAGAGTTGATATCTAGTCTTCCTTTTGTGCAGGCGAATGATAAATAACTATCCACTGGTCTAGACCTAACAAAATAAATGTGCTACTGATGAGAAAACATCTTCTTGGTGACAATGCAAGCTCAAAAAAACTGAAAACACTACTATTAGTGGGCTTTCTTTTCTCGGTTAATTCCACGTGTAATATACTACGAATGACGTAGCATTATATAGGTTTCAAAACAATGCATTTCCTTGTATGAATTCTTACCTAAGAACATGAAGTTACAAGTAACAAACCACCAAAGAACATATCCTAAGCCTACAATTCTGATTAAGATATGCAAGATTAGCTCACAATATAGTGAATTTGTGAGACATTGGAATGGATTATACTGGTTACCCTCCAAATCAACCTAAAATGCATGTATACCACTGGATCTTCCAAGGAGTTACCTCAACTTGCAACATCGATTTTCCAAGGCAAAAGTTGCATGGTCAACCTTTCAAGGATTGCTCAACACCAAATTGGCAACCATTTCAACAGTACCAAGAGCCTAGAACATTAAACAAAGGCAATAATTTTAACTTGCCACGATTAAAGCTTTAGCTTCATCAATGATTACAAAAGGCATTGAAGAAGCTACTATTTGAGAATCTAAGAACTTGATATGGGTAGAACCCACCTTACCTCCAGCGATGTACTCCACGTTGTAGTTGGATGCCATCTCATCGTGCTTGATAACGAAACAATACGCTATGGGTTTAATAATCGGTTTTAAAGCAGAATGCAATTGGGAAACCAAACCAAAGGGAGAGACTTGAACCCAAGACCATGTTAAGTTACCAACTAATTGCCAAGAATATGCTTCAAATCAAAATTCTGAATCTTTCATATATATCTCAATCTTGGTGAAGCAAGACAATCAGAAGAAGCGGAAACAAAACCAACTCGGCTAAACATTTAACTACATTTAAAATTGGATGAGTTTTCCAATTTCTAAATACATACTCCCTCCGTCCCATTTTCATTGTCCATTATTCATTTTGTCTCTTTTGTGTCTATTGCCTATATCTTTCAATTGATAATGGTTTTCATGATTTTGACAACTTTGTATTTTAAAACAAATTGAAATCTATCAAATAAGATCGATATTGCATATTTTTTGAGATTCACGTTGAAAGATATAAGTGATTGAAAACTGACACGAACATCAAAAAGGCCAACCAAAATGGGACGGAGGGAGTATAAATAATCTAATAATTTTTTTTTTCTTTTTTTCTTTCAACATAGACAGAGAACACATCAAATTAGTACCCTAATTTGCAAAACCAAATCCAGAAAAAACACTGATTCAAGTGAAATGCAAATTAGTTAGTTATACCTGGTGAATGAGGGAGAAAAATATGAGGGCGTCCATTGAGGGTGTCATCTTCTTCAAGGGCTTAAAAGGATGAACTTGGGCCTGCTTGAGAGAGAGGAATACTCTTCCTCTTTCCATAAATTGCATCTACTTGACACATGATTAAGCGGTAAAACATTAACACATAAAGTTCAAGTTTTGTAGTCCTCCTGAATCCCCAATTGAAGCAGGACCCAGAATAGCCAAAACTGGACTCGGCTCACTTGTAAAAATATTTTACCTATTACTTGTAAAACAGGGAATACTATACCATGTAGGATAATATATCTATTTGATATAAAAAGAAAGACTCCCAAAGATCTAGCACTCTTATGGTTGTTCTTCTATTTAATAGAAATAGGAAGACTCCCAGAGAGATCTAGCACTCTTATGGTTGTCCTTTCCACCCCTATACACTCTAGAGTCTAGATCCTCTGGAGTACTTAAGTTGGGAGTACCTATGGCTATGGATTCAAGGATTGTTTCATGTGGATGCTCTTAAAGGACTGATTACTGAACGGGTTTTGAATTCCAGTAGACTCAAGGGATTAAGCATTGAATAGAATTTTGGGTTTGAGGTGTATATCCTAAGTTCCTAACAATATTTATGGATGGTTGTATTGCATTTTAAGTATGGATGATGGACAGACCCCGGGAGAAGAGAATCTTAATGATAAGATTTAATTTAGGTGAGTAACAGGGGGAGCAGTAGCACTGTCAAACATAATAATCATAATGAGTACAACACGTCGTCACAAAAATCAAAGGTCATTTGACTTATGTGGGAAGTTGCTAATAACAACCACATTAGGAAACATAGCAAGCACATTAAAATCTCAAGACATAAATGCAAATCTTTACCTTGCTCGCATCGTAAATCATATAAAACTGAGATTCAAACTTGTTATCACAGATGCAGTTGTTAAGCAAGGGAATTTGACGCTTTACTTCAGCTCCATCAACCAATTTGAACTTGTAACTGCAGCAGTAACAACACAAGAATGAACACATAGTATTCCAGGTACATTCAACTGAAGCAGGAAAAGTAAAAGTAGATGCGGAACCAACGTTAGTGTCAATGCTAGAGTTTGTTTGCCTGAGGGTAGCTTGTCAGGGTCTTTTGAAAGGGTACTCAGTTTAGAATCAATAGGTCGATATGGAATGCCAAACACAAGAAGAAGCGACATAAAAGTTGGATTGAAACAAACCAAGTACGACAATGTGGTACAATAGATACATAAAGTCCCCCAAATTGCAATGGGCAACTTCTTCACCTTGTTCAGAATAGCCGCCAAAGCAAGCTTCTCAAAGCAAGAAGAGCTTTGGCATCAATTCTGACAGGTGCTTCACTTCCATCAAGTAACACTTCCTCTTAATTGATGTCAATCCCATGAAATGCAATCAACATAAAAATATAGAAATTAAAGGCAAAGTTTTGAAAAGGATAAAGCAGAAGTCAACAACTTATCACAGTTTTTTTAAGGAAATAAATAACTCAAAAAAGATAAAATAAGACATCACAGATAACAACAGTGGCAACCTCCATTTACATCTAGCAGTTATGACACTGTGTCTATGGTAGCATCAAAACCAAAAATATCCACCATTCTAGAAATTCAGAAGCTTATGTAATTCGAACCCCAAAGTCCATTTGTTGGCTTCAACATAAAAGAAGTTACCTCAAACTCTACGACAATGGTTTCTTGACTTCCAATACCACTTGACCAAAACTGAGCAATTGCTAGTTCCATCGTACGACCACCCTCCACTAGAAAAGAAAAGGTTTGACAGAAGGAGACGAGAATATAATACCACTTTCCCCATTCACCTTTGCAACGGACTGATCTGTTCATGGCAGGTGTGTCAAAGCAGATCTGGATTATGGTAAACAAGTTCTAAAATGCATTATGCACCTGACCAGTGTCAACGTAAAATCTTCTAGCAGTGTCAAACCCTGATGTACAGATTGAAGCCAAGAAGCACCAATTGGTACCTCAATGAATTTCCTCTCAATATGGTCTATCAAGAGGGATTAGTAAAAACAAAACAAGAAAATGGGTTGTATTCTTCAATCACAGCACATCAGAATGTACATAAATGATGTATGCAAAAACGAATAGGACAGTAGCTAATATCGTATCGTCTGCAGCTTCTTGTTAATGTTACCCCCCTAAATGAGATAGGACGACAGCAAAAGAAAGTGCTTTTATACTTTTGAGTGGGATTCCGGGTTTTTGTTTTTACAAAAGAATGCTCTTGGGCATTTGCACCCCCCTCCAAATCTCTTCTATGGTAGGAAGGGAATACTCTTCCCCTCTCGGAGTGACTGTGTAGTCAGAAATAATATGAGCTCGGTGCTCGGCCCAGAACGGATGTTGACCCAATTGTGAGATTCGCGTTACTATCTCTTCTTTAATACTAACCAAAGCTTGTATGTCATCAAGAGATATATTATGACAACCATCCCTATTCAAGCGGTCTCTTAGCAGCCTTTCCGCTTCAAGAAATGTCCTTACTTATTGTTATACCGCTTTAGAGAAAGTAAAATAGTTGTTATAAGGTCGAGCTTTTAGGGAAAGATTATTGGGTTTGGGTAGGGATGGCACGCAATGAAAGATTTCACCTGCCTTCGCCCGGAAGTGACCGAACTAGCCTTTGGGCTTAAAGAATCGTTTCACACCTTCTGTCTTCTTTTCTTCAGGATATCCTTAATAGTCGAGATCTCATGCATGAGAGAAAGAAGGAGCCCAAATGGAATGAGTGATTCTATGGTAGCTGAACGTCTTCACTTTCATTATTCCTAAAAGAAAAGTCCCTTCCTTATTATTGATAGCACAGGAAAGAGAACTCCGCCTTCTCCTTCGGGGGATTCTATTAGTTAGAGGACTTCCTTTAGCTCTAAGACTAGGGATCTAAGGATGGTTATTTGGTGGGTAATCTAGCAAAGCAAAAATCCCACTGTTAGAACTTCTAAGAAAAAGGAGATCCTAGCAATTGGTCTTGCACACTAACTCATGAGTCAACCTAGCTAAAGAACTGCTTTCCAGCCTTTCACTCCTCAAGTCAGGAAGTAGGAATAGCAGGCAATCGATGGCTGAAATGACTTTCTTAGAAATATTGCGTAACGCTAGATCTCTTCAAGGTTCCATCTCACTCTTTTTCGGCCTAAAGCTGATAGGAAGCAATGCTTCAAGTCGCTGAGGTAAGTTCCGAGAGAGCTACGCTCCGGTTCAGGGGTGCTGTTTAGATCGAGGACAGGGCGTCTTCCCCTTCAAAACTATGGGATGTGTTGGCAATTCGTATGTGATGCCCGACCGATCTGCCTATCTCGATCTGCCTATCTCGAACATGCTACGAGATTAACAATCCATCTCTAAGGCAATCTTTAAGGTGGAGAAACAGGAGTTTAGCTAGCCTGATAGTTAAGAGAGAGTTCTCCGTGGCTTAAACAGCTTTTATTTTAGTGGAGATCCTCAAGGATAGAGCACTGCACAGCTTAAATAGTTCATTTTTTACTAGGTAGGGGGCTCATTTGAGAGGCTAGGGTCAAACCATGCCTATAAAAGTCGTAAACCCTGGCCCTTTAAAGCGCTGGCTCAATATAGTCTAGGCGAAATCCCTATTTGCCTCCAAGTAAAGTTCCTCACTCAAATCCTCACGCCGAAGAAAAAAAGCACTTTTGGATGTAAAGACCCACTGCCGGTTCACTTGACTACTAGCTTGGTGACTTACCTACCAAACCTACCCAATCGTACGCAGCTCCTTCGTCCCTTTCGAGTCTGACTGCTGCTCTAATACTTTTTGTTTAGAGTTTCTTTTTATGCGGCTCCCTTTCCTGGGAGTCTTCTTGTCTACCTCTCTTGTTGGTGACTTGCCCCGACTTGAATGAAGCGGAAACCCGAGGTCAGAGCTTGCTATAAACCTAGAGAGAAGGGGGGACCAAAGAAGCAACTGCACCTAGAGTCTGCATCTTAGCGTCTGCATCTTGTGCCTAGCTTCCTACCAGCTACAATCAAAAAGCAGATAAAACAAGAGCTCCGGCGGATATCTCCGTTGCAGCTGCCGCTGTTAGTTCCATAGCCTAGCTACCATCCAATCTATTTTGTTTTGTCTTGATTTACGACCACCCTCAACGCGTAAGGGAGTTAAGGCTAAGAAAAAAATCAGAAGAGATACCACCAAGATATTAATTTTGTTTATACAACTAGCTAAAAATCTCGTGTTTTATGGACAAGAGGATGATCGTAAGCACCATTTTGGTCCATCCATTCTCACCAAAGTCGATGACTAATGTGATAATGTGGCCAACTCCACGTGCAAGACAGACCTACATGAGAAAGGGAGTGTTAACGTGATAAAGATAATCCGGCCCACTTTCCAACAACCTAAATTAATCACTCAAAGTTTGTTTAATGATATAAATAACACACATTAATCTCTGAAGCACAAATTACAATTTCCTCTCCAGCACTTCCTATAACATTGTTGGAGTTATCAAACAAAATAAGAAACCGAAGAAAAGGAGTTTAGATACAGCAACACGTTCCATGGCAATACACATTGATTGATCACCATCAAATCTCCTTGTGTAACACTAACATCAATAGTATTATATATCAGCATACGAAAATTTTAGCACAACAATGACACATCATGCGTTGAAAGGTGCAGATAATCAAGGACAGAAGTTACTCTGACACATAATGCTTAATTTAACACCGCAATAATCACCTGGTAGGAATGACATCCCTGCCAATGAAACTAGGGCAGGTCGATTTTTTACAGCCATCGCCTTTGTTATGGTAACTGGGATTCTGAATAGGGGACCATGCCATGAGGCTTTGCAATCCATCCCATACAGTTCACAATGGTGTAAACCATCACTAAGATTGGCATGATCCACAACTATGCTGGAGAAGAAGGGGACAGAATATATAAATAGAGAGGAATACATGGTAAAGAAATAAACACAACCGAAAGATAAAGGGGAGTGATTTTCGCACTCCCCAAATTGTGGAGTTGATTTCCGCACTCCCCTTGGGAGTGTGGTTAATATTTTTGGGGAGTGCAAAAATCAATCCCCATAAAATATAGAGAAATAAGTAAACAAGCAGAAATACCTAAAGATACATTAGTGACAACTGTATTTGAAAGTAGCAGGAACAGAGTTAAATTGGAATTCCTTCTCTTTCTTTTCTGTTTCTTCTTTAGGTTCTCCTTTGTGGGTGGTAGTGATTTTCTTATTTGTAGTCATCTGCGTAACCATCTGAAGAACAACCTTCTTCAAACTGATGGCCCTAGTTCCACAGAGACACGATTTCAGCCTCATCAAGAAAGGCTCACAGAGCCCACAAAGTTGGATCCAACATTCAAACCAAAACGGCATCAAAATCACATCCAGATAAAACAACACGAAAAAGGCATACATGTAGACATCTATATCCAGAGAGAGAGAGGGCTTCAGATACCTTCAGAGAGAAGCCTATTAACGGTCACGTTGGGGTCTATATTACTTTCGAGCATAGCGTAGATCTCAGATTCAGGACAGTTAACAATCTCCTTCAAACTCTGGACCATCTTCCTTGACGCCGCTGGTAGTAATTGCACCCCGACACCACCATTGCCGCCTCTGCCACTCCTAACCCCGCGGCGCCCCCCCCCCCCCCCCCCCCCCCCGCCCCCCCGCCCCCCCCCCCCCCCCCCCCCCCCGCTTCTCTCTCTCTCTCTCTCTAGGCTCGCCTCCTATAGAATCCGCCGCGCCGGGAAGATACCGAAGCGCTCGCTCTCTCCACTTTCGGCACCGAAAACCCTCTCTTTTTACTCTCTCTCCCTCTCTAGATCAGTCCAGGTAGATTTGTCTAATTTATTGCTTCGGGCCAAAGCTAGAGGAAAGGGTTTTATAAGAGAGCCGTTGGTCCTTCAGCTTTGTTTGGAAGGATGGAAAGGAGGAAAAAAAGGCCCGGCTATTTGCAGCCACGTATTTTCTCCCATAGACCGTTAAAAATTTTCAATTAGACTCGACAGTTAATTATCGAAATTAAGATACATTTTCAACATCAACTTACCGAAATATTATATTTTTTTCAACAGCTATTTACCGAAAATACCCGAAAATGCATGTTTGGCAGTTGTCTACCGAAAGTTGAATATATTTTCGACATGTAGTTACCGAAATATAATCTTATTTTCAACAGCTATTTACCGAAATGTTATTTATGATTTTCAACAACCACTTACCGAAATAGAGTGGGTTATGGGAGAAAATACGTGGCTGCGAATAGCTCAGCCCGGAAAAAAACGTCAAATTTTAAATAAAAAAAAAAGGAAAAAATTCAAAATACCCCCCAACCTATACACCCAAATTCAATTAGACTCCCAACCTTTTAAAAACTTCAATTTTACTCCCAACGTTATATTCCGTTAATCAAAATGCCCCCTTCCGTCCAAATTACTAACGGATTCCGTTAAAGACTCCGTTAAATAGTATTTTGATCAAATTTCGATGATCCGAGCCGTTTAATGTGTTCAAAACGTGATTTTAAGGGTACTCGCTAGAAATCAGCAAAAAAATAAGGATCGGAAGGGCTTCATCTGAACAGTTTTTTATTGAATTTCAATAAAAAACTGTTCAGATGAAGCCCTTCCGATCCTTTTTTTTTTGCTGATTTCTCCCGGGTACCCTTAAAATCACATTCTAATCACATTAAGCGGCTCGGATCATCGAAATTCGTTCTGAAAAGGGGAGGTACAGACCGAAGCAAAATTCGGACGTCCGTACTTGAATAAAATCCGGATCGATCCACACCTCCCATTTTCCAATCGAATTTTGATGATCCGAGCCGCTCAATGTGTTTAAAACGTGATTTTAAGGGTACCTGCAAGAAATCAACAAAAAAAATGACCGGGAAGGGCTTCATCTAAACAATTTTTTATTAAATAGTTCAATAATAAACTGTTCAGATGAAGCCCTTCCCGGTCTTTTTTTTGTTGATTTCTTTCAAGTATCCTTAAAATCACATTTTAAACACATTGAGCGGCTCGGATCATCGAAATTCGATCAGAATACTATTTAACGGAGCTTTTAACGGAATCCGTTAGTAATTTGGACGAAATGGGGCATTTTGATTAACGGAATATAACGTTGGGAGTAAAATTGAAGTTTTTAAAAGGTTGGGAGTCTAATTGAATTTCAGTGTATAGGTTGGAGGGTATTTTGAATTTTTCCCAAAAAAAAACTCCCTTCCTTTGTTTGGTTCTTAAGAAAAGAGGAATATTTTTTTATGATGGCTCAATGTGTTAATATGGATCTTTACATAAGATTTTAGGTTAATCTAAGCATTTGGATCAAAATCACCCCCAAAACGTATGGTGTTTTTGCATTTTTTCAGCAAAAAATGGTCATTATACTTACAATGAAAACTAACTCTTCTTACAATATCTTATGCTGACACTTACCGTAAAATATTGTATACTTACCACAACTAAAGCCTACACTTCAACGTTTTTGGCCTTTCTCTTTCCAATTAGTTCTTCAGGTAGTAGTGTCACGCCCTCGATTTTCACGTAAATAAATAAACCATTTTGATAAAAGACCCACGCACGGGATATATAATACCCAAAGGAGAGTTCCCACCTGTTTAATTTACAAACGGAGTCCCCAAGTTTAATGAAATACATCTTTGGCACCACGGCCCAAATTAATTTACCTACAGCTGTGGACAAGCTATTTAAATTACAAATGGTTTAGCCAAAGGAAGATCAAGATGAATTAGTAATAAAATCATCTTTAATAAAAGTACGCGATATACAAAGAGAATCAAATAAATTAGTCTTCATTAACTTCCAAGTTGTCTTCCAAACTGAGATGTAACGCAAGCCATTGCCTGACATTAAAACCTGAAAAGAAGGATTTTGTTGAGATACACTAGCCCAGTAGAAAATTCTATACTTAAGTATATGTAAATGTGAAGAAACATGCAATAAGATAGAATAAGTTTCATTAAAAGGACATGAGATATAAGAGGATTTACCAAGATGAACAGACGATTTAACTCTGGGATTTCGGATGTCTTAAGGATAACCCTACCATCAACACGTCCACTAGAAGTAGCAACAATACTCACATCGACCAAATAAATAACAACAATAGTCCAATCATCTCATAACTTTCCGAATGAATGCCATAAACCACTTCTTCATTTCATACCATTCACCGTAAACTTTATTTCATAAAACTTTCCTTTCTTTAATAAAACCTTGGTAGGATTAAGCGTTTATTCTCTTTTTCAACCGCCACAATCCCAAACAACAAACAATCCAAACTTCAACATAAACTTCCAGAATCAGTCAAACTTCTCTTCATCCGGGGGAGACATTCAACTGGGTTACCACCCCATGCGTGACAGTGAATTCTCTTCACCCGGGAGAGACATTCAACTGTGTTACCACCCCATGCGTGACAGTGAATTCTCTCTACCTGGGTTTCCGCATTACCACACCTTGCGTTGCGGGCCCTTTATTCAAATTCTCTAGTCAAGCATACACACATAAAGACCATCGTTCATTGTACAAGCAAGTAACATTTCCCAAATTCATATTGTAATACAAACTCGTAAACATGTCACATCTTACATTGATAATTACCTTAAGTTCATGTCATTTCTCTAAGTGTATCACAACATCCTTCTCTACATACCGAAACCACAATCGACTTCTCGACACATCACCCGCTGGGTTCTAAACGAGAATCTTATAGAACGAGTGTTAAAAGAACCTGTGGAGCTCAATCAAGACAAGATACAAGGATACGAGTCACAATACTACCCATCGGATCACTAGATAAGTTCATGTCTACTCTTAACTCTCACTATATTATCCCTTATAGCCCATAGTACTCCTATCGCCCTTACAGTACATTTCCTTAACCAACGCCGTTGGTGTTATGCTTTAAAGTGTGCTAAAAGACAAGATCAAATAACGATTCATTGGGGCATAGACAATTATGCTCAAGAGTGACTTAAACATATCCTAATCATATAAGGAATCATAACATGGGTCAAGAAAAAACCTTAGGAATAATCATAGACTTCGATAAACTGACACACGTCTACTCAAATGGTCATAACTCTCTGTTTACTAATCGATTTAAGATGATTTTGGTGGCAAATGAAAGCTGACTTCAAGACCTTCGATTTGATATAAAATTGGGCAAATTTTTGTAGTAGTCTCTGTAGTTTTATGGTTGTCTCACTTTCGTCCCTCTAGTTTCAAAGTGCTCGAATTTCGTCCCTGTAATTTGTTTTACGTTTCAAATTGGTAAAATCATTAACACCGTTAACGAAACTAATGGAAAAAAAAAATTAATGTTCCAATTTTCAATCCGTTTGAACCGATGCGAAGATCTTAGTTTTTTTATCATTTTATCCTACATGGTCGTAATGAATTTTTGGCTTTAAGGCCTTTCAACGAGCACCCGAAGACTCCTTATTTAGTTTCAGGGCTCTCTTAGGGTACTCATTGAAAGGCCTTAGAGTCAAAAATTCATTACGACCATGTAGGATAAAATGATCAAAAAAATAAGATCTTCGCATCGGTTCAAACGGATTGAAAATTGGAACACTTAATTTTTTTTTTCCGTTAGTTTCGTTAACGGTGTTAACGATTTTACCAATTTGGAACGTAAAACAAACTACAAGGACAAAATTCGAGCACTTTGAAACTAAAGGGACGAAAGTGATACAACCATAAAACTACAGGGACTACTATGAAAATTTGCCCTATAAAATTTGCATGAAACGAACATCGGACGAAGAAGTTATGGCCTTTTGAAGTTGGGCTGAAACCCAGAAAGCAAGCAGAATAAAAGATGTAGAGACCCGTATTTTTTCTTTTTTTTTTTAATAAAATTTCTTAAATGTTTTATAAATACTAGAATATCGAATAAATGGGAAAATTGTGAATTTATTTGATTTGGGGCTTAAATGATAGGATTGTAACTTGAGGGAGTATGTGTGTAATATAGAGATATAGGGGTATAAATAGAGGGGTGTGTGTGTAGGGGATTAAAAGCCCCAAAATATCTCTCTCTCTCCTCACGTCTCTCTCTCTCTCGGCTCTCCCTCTCTCTCTACCGATCTCTCTCTCTCTCTCTTGCTCCCTCGCCCAAAACTCCACTCCATCTCACAAAAATCTCAAGGATCCATCTATAGTTCATCTCTATAACGCAACCTCGGGCTCGTATCGTGTTGGGTGAGGCTCGGAGGGAAGATCTTGGAAGATTTCGGAGCTTTGGAAGCTAGGGCTTGATCGTTGATCTCATCTTTGAAGCTTCTAACATTGAGGTAGGGATTTCTTACTCACTTTATATGTTTATGAGTGGATTTCGTGCTTGGATCGAACCTGGATCGGTTCCCCCCTTTGTTCTTTCGAAAAGCTGTCAAAATCTGCAGAATATCGCCCAAAATCGCCTAGGGATCGATCCCCAAGCATGGGGGATCGATCCCTCATTCAAATCTGGACTTAATATGGATTTTTGCCTTGGGGGATCGATCCCCAAGAGAGGAGGGATCGATCCCTCCCCTCTCTGGAACATTCTGCTTGCTTTCTGGGTTTCATCCCAACTTCAAAAGGCCATAACTTCTTTGTCCGATGTCCGTTTCATGCAAATTTTATATCAAATCGAAGGTCTTGAAGTCAGCTTTCATTTGCCACCAAAATCATCTTAAACTGATTAGTAAACAGAGAGTTATGACCATTTGAGTAGATGTGTGTCAGTTTATCGAAGTCTATGATTATTCCTAAGGTTTTTTCTTGACCCATGTTATGATTCCTTATATGATTAGGATATGTTTAATTCACTCTTGAGCATAATTGTCTATGCCCCAATGAATCGTTATTTGATCTTGTCTTTTAGCACACTTTAAAGCATAACACCAACGGCGTTGGTTAAGGAAATGTACCGTAAGGGCGATAGGAGTACTATGGGCTATAAGGGATAATATGGTGAGAGTTTAGAGTAGACATGAACTTATCTAGTGATCCGATGGGTAGTATTGTGACTCGTATCCTCGTATCTTGTCTTGATTGAGCTCCACAGGTTCTTTTAACACTCGTTCTATAAGATTCTCGTTTAGAACCCAGCGGGTGATGTGTCGAGAAGTCGATTGTGGTTTCGGTATGTAGAGAAGGATGTTGTGATACACTTAGAGAAATGACATGAACTTAAGGTAATTATCAATGTAAGATGTGACATGTTTACGAGTTTGTATTACAATGTGAATTTGGGAAATGTTACTTGCTTGTACAATGAACGATGGTCTTTATGTGTGTATGCTTGACTAGAGAATTTGAATAAAGGGCCCGCAACGCAAGGTGTGGTAATGCGGAAACCCAGGTAGAGAGAATTCACTGTCACGCATGGGGTGGTAACACAGTTGAATGTCTCTCCCGGGTGAAGAGAATTCACTGTCACGCATGGGGTGGTAACACAGTTGAATGTCTCCCCCGGATGAAGAGAAGTTTGACTGATTTTGGAAGTTTATGTTGAAGTTTGGATTGTTTGTTGTTTGGGATTGTGGCGGTTGAAAAAAAGAATAAACGCTTAATCTTACCAAGGTTTTATTAAAGAAATGAAAGTTTTATGAAATAAAGTTTATGGTGAATGGTATGAAATGAAGAAGTGGTTTATGGCATTCATTCGGAAAGTTATGAGATGATTGGACTATTGTTGTTATTCATTTGGTCGATGTGAGTATTGTTGCTACTTCTAGTGGACGTGTTGATGGTAGGGTTATCCTTAAGACATCCGAAATCCCAGAGTTAAATCGTCTGTTCATCTTGGTAAATCCTCTTGTATCTCATGTCCTTTTAATGAAACTTATTCTATCTTATTGCATGTTTCTTCACATTTACATATACTTAAGTATAGAATTTTCTACTGGGCTAGTGTATCTCAACAAAATCCTTCTTTTCAGGTTTTAATGTCAGGCAATGGCTTGCATTACATCTCAGTTTGGAAGACAACTTGGAAGTTAATGAAGACTAATTTATTTGATTCTCTTTGTATATCGCGTACTTTTATTAAAGATGATTTTATTACTAATTCATCTTGATCTTCCTTTGGCTAAACCATTTGTAATTTAAATAGCTTGTCCACAGCTGTAGGTAAATTAATTTGGGCCGTGGTGCCAAAGATGTATTTCATTAAATTTGGGGACTCCGTTTGTAAATTAAACAGGTGGGAACTCTCCTTTGGGTATTATATATCCCGTGCGTGGGTCTTTTATCAAAATGGTTTATTTATTTACGTGAAAATCGAGGGCGTGACAAGTAGGTTTTAAGATTTCTTTTGCTGGAAATGTACTTTTTTGCAAGAATTTTTTAATTATTGAGAATTTATATATTCTATAAAGACCCGTAATTTTATTCCTTTTTCTTTAATTATTTTGAATAGAATTACATTTTATTAATGTGGTTGTACAGATGTACGTGTTCCGTTGTGTATCAGAAGTCCGGTGGATAGTCGAAATGGTGTTTGGGGGTGTTGTGGGTGTGTTAGGATTGATCAGGATATAATTCGGTACAAGGGGACAAATTTTGAAAATTTCCTGGATGTACAGGTATCACATTTTGGGTGCATAAATTGAATATTTCAAATAAAAAAGCTACTCCTGTTGTCCCGAATTGATTGCCCCATTTGGAAAATTGTTTCTTTTTTGATCAAAGAAATAATGCCCTTTTGTCCAAAATATTTTTAAAAAATAATTACACAAATTTAAAGAACTACAAATTAGTGTAAAAAAATTAGAACTTTGTGACATGACACAATTTTTCGAAAAGGACAAACTATTTGGGAAGGATGAAGTAGATGGAGTGGTATAAATAGTAATAATAATATTGGGGGTTCAATTAAGACCCGAAAGAAATTGTGGTCAAAGTGTAATATATTCATCATTGTTGTTTTTGACATAAGCAGAAACTGAAACTTGACTTAATAATGCATTGTTAGGAGTAAGTTATGATGAATGATATTGATTGCCTTGTGATTTACTTATTTTTTATTTATTAGATGATTAGTTTGATTTTGTCCAAATTTTTTGTAATGATCTCCATTTTGTAAGTGCCGTTGGGTGTTTATTAATACAATCTTCTCATTTTTGACAAAAAAAAAAAAAAAGGTTTCTTACACCTTTTGCTCATTTTGAATTTACGTATTCTATTGGGATTGTACTCATTATGCCCAAGAGAAGAAGGCATTTTTTAAAAAACTAAATATGGATCTCAGAAGTCAATGAGTGAGCTGAAATCTCAAATTCTCAAGAAAAAAAAAATAGTAAGTGTAGTTTAGAGGTGCAAAAGATGTGGCTTCTGAAAGCACTTGAAATTTATCGATCGATGCTATGAACTATGTACGTGTATGACACACAACACGTTCTCTCTTTTTTTTTTAAATATTATAAAATATTACAATGAATCATCCTCAGCAATTTATAATAAAATCATCCTCTCCCATTTTATTGGTTTTCCACTTAACAAGATAAAAAAAACTTTCAAACTTCTCCCACAATGTGATCATTCAAACTTTCTCTCTTATTTGCTATGCATTTAATGTTTAACCCGTGCATTGGTAAGTGATAAATATCTTTAGACATAACTACTCCGCCCGTCCTATAAATGTAGTCCCCTATGAAATTACATATAATTTTTAAGCTTAAAAATACTGTACTTACCAAAATATTTTTCTGCAATAATATAGATTTTATTTGATAGATCTCGATGAGATCTTTTGAATGGTGCAAAAAAAAATATTATTTTAGTAAAAATATTATTTTTAAATTAAAAATTGCACTTAGTTTCGTAAGGGACCAACTTTATGGGAAGGATGGAGTATCTTTTTTTTCATACATCTGTAGATAGTACGGATCGCGCTAGTTCACTTGCCTGTTGGAGTTCTACGGCCGGGCTATTCGCACCCACAAATTTACTCTCATACCCCACTATATTTCGGCAAGCGGTTGTTGAAAATCATAAATAACATTTCGGTAAATAGTTGTTGAAAATAAGATTATATTTCGGTAACTACATGTCGAAAATATATTCAATTTTCGGTAGACAATTGCCAAACATGCATTTTCGGTAAACAGCTGTTGAAAAAAACATCATATTTCGGTAATTGGATGCTGAAAATGTATCTCAATTTCGGTAACTAACTGTCGAGTCTAATTGAAAATTTTTAACGGGGTATGGGAGTAAATTTGTGGGTGCGAATAGCCCGGCCCGAGTTCTAAAGTAATGAGGCGTTTTTGGAGGGTTAAAAATTACAGATTTTTTTTTTGAAAATGTTGTTAACTACAGATTATCCCTTAAACTATCACCTTTTTTACTTTACCCCTTCATCTTAAAAACAATATAAGTTAGCCCCTTTTGTTACTCTTCTGTCCAAATCTGAGCATTAAACTCCGATATGACATGCACATGTGGGTAATATACTACCAAAAGGCCTCTTTTTCAATTAGACATTGCCTTATATTACTCCCTTTGTCCATCTTTGTTGGTCCTTTTTGGATATTCATGCCATTTTTAAATTATTTTATCTTCCAATCTATAATATTTTTCATAATTTTCAAAACATAGAATAATAAAATTAATTGAGAATTATCAAACATGATTCATATTACATATTTTTTTAAGTTCAGACTCCCAAAAGGAACTAACAAACACGGATAGAGGGAGTATTTTTTTTTTTTTGGCTTATCCATAATATAGTTTCAAATACGGCTTCGATTTCTTTTTTAAA
Source organism: Rhododendron mucronatum var. ripense (assembly GCA_019656295.1). Classification (NCBI taxonomy): domain Eukaryota; kingdom Viridiplantae; phylum Streptophyta; class Magnoliopsida; order Ericales; family Ericaceae; genus Rhododendron; species Rhododendron mucronatum. The sequence continues at coordinate 7,779,141 of BPLT01000004.1, read as the reverse complement.
GTATATTCTCATAAAAATGCTTCTGTGTCAATTAGTATTTGTTAAGTGGGGCCCACCAAGACTCTAATTTCACTGCTACTGACATCAATCTACCACAATGCATATTGTTGGCTACCATAGCCCCGGGTGGATCAGGGTCCTTTGGATGGCCCGAAAAAGAAGAAGTGAATATCCAAATAAGAATAGCATTCAACACTTTTGACAGTAAACAGAATATCCAAACATGCTCAGCATCAAACTCAAATAAACAAGAACAGGTCTTGAATATCCAAGTATAGCCTCCTTGTAAGTATAAAATAAACCTAACTGGGCTCTGGAAGGACCAGTGCACACCTAGTATCTACAAGCTCACATGAAATGAAATATAAAATGACAAAATAGAGTTTTAATGAGCAGCAAGACTCTTGGGCGCTCAGAAGTGCTCTTGAGCGCTCAAGAGTGAGCTCAGTGGAATAAAAACGATTTCTTTTCTTGTGTTCCTCTTGCTCTTGTTGTTAAACTAAGATCAAATGGACTTGTAACCAATATGAGGAACTGGTACAAGCCCTTGATCTCCCTTAGAAGTGAAAAAAATAGGAAATAACTTTGAAAAACCAAGTTTTATACCTTTTCTTGGCTTGAACTTGACTTCTTGGACTGACTTGAATACATGAAAATGGGTAGAAAATAGTGGGAAATTGGAGTTCTAGATAGACTAAAGATTTCAAAAACCTTTGAGATTTTCTGAATACTTGAAGATTATTTGAAGCTTTTCTTAGAAAACTCAAGTTTTGGAAAATATTTAAGGGAGGATTAGAGACTGAAACTTTTAGAAAACAGGGGAGGGAGAGACTGAAATTTCGTGTTCTTAGTGTGGTAAAACACCTCCATATATATAGGGGAGGAGAAAATAGGTTTGAATTTTGAAAATAAAATCAAAACGAAATGGAAAAATATTTTAGGAGGAAAAATGGCATGATTAGATGCCCTGCCAGCTGCTGGGATGTGCAGGTTTGAACTGCAGGTTGAATAATCTGAAAAATCTGAAAAAGCTATGATCAATGGTCAAGCTCAACATGCATTGGCTGTGACAGAGCTCTTGAGCACTCAAAAGTGGTTCCGAGCGCTCAAGAGTGCTTGCCCAACTTCAGAGGGGTGCCACGAACACTCTCGAACTCGATTTTTGGTGTTTTTCGAAGTGTTGAAAAGCTGATTGAGTCCTCTTTCTAACCAATTGGTTTCATTCGAAAATATATACACTGAAATGTGTGCCATTTTACCCTCAGGGTGTCGAAAAAAGGCAATTTGGTTTATTTTGAAAATTCAAGAGGCATGGTCCAAGCTATCCAAGGCTTGTTTTAGTTCATTTTCATCATCGGGGAGTCTCAAGGCCACAAATTAAGGATGATTAATAAATCCAAATTGAGGTGTCTAGACATACATAATTTGGCAAAATATCAAATTGATCCGACATTAGTTAGTGCATCCATGAATCATAGGTATTTGTCTTGAAAAAATGGAGAATAACAATTACGGCTTATCATTTTTTCTAGATGAATGTATGACGTCAGATAGCTACGGATGCCCAATAATGTTGACTATTTATGAGCAACTTCGATCATCACAATAGAACCCGTAGTAGGCTTCACGTGACAAAATTTAGATATAGCATTAATTCTCATGGGATGTACCTAAACAAGAAGAATTAAGAGGACGTACAGTTGTATATATTGTAACTATGAGTCATAAAAAAGATTATGTTAATACCTCAATGAAAAGGGACATTTCTATCATGAATTATACATGTATGTGTATCATGTTAGAGTCTAACGCTCAAATCTGGACGAATGAGTTATCCAAGCGGTTAAGTAATCAGAAAAGCTATGTGCACAGCAGCTTATACACAGCAGCTGTGCACAGATCCCCTTTCCTCTCGGCTCGGGTCCCACAAAGATGATCGGAGCCGCTCATTTTGTTCTAAATATGTCGTTTAAGGTCTCTGTAAAAAATGAGCTTCGTTCGATATCGTTAGAGGCGTTAACAAAACAGCCAAAATCACTTGATTTTGGCTGTTTTGTTAACGCCTCTAACGATAATTTTGGTTGTTTTGTTAACGCCTCTAACGATATCGAACGAAGCTCATTTTTTACAGAGACCTTAAACGACATATTTAGAACAAAATGAGCGGCTCCGATCATCTTTGTGGAACCCGAGCCGAGAGGAAAGGGGATCTGTGCACAGCTGCTGTGTATAAGCTGCTGTGCACATAGCACAGCTCTTAAGTAATACGGAGTATGTCACGCCCTCGATTTTTAACATAAATAAATAATCCAATTTGATAAAAGATCCTCGCATAACTTAATAATACCCCAAAAGGTTCCCAAATATTTAACTTCACGAGCAAGTCCCCAAAAGTTAAAATATACAACTTTGGCACCACAGCCCAAATCAACTTAACCACAAGTACGAATCTGTTTAGAGTATTACAATTTCTTTAGTCAAAGGAATTTAAGAACAATTAGTTACAAACTCATCTTTAACAAAAGTAAATCAATTACAAAAGAAGATTAAGTGACTAAAGAAGTCGGCTTCCAAAATCTTCATGTCCAAGCACACCATTGCATGTAGTTTATTGCCCAACATTCGAACCTGAAAAGAAGGATTTTGTTGAGCTACACTAGCCCAGTAGGAAAATCTTTGCTCAAGCTATGTGTAAATATAATGAATCATGCAATGATAATGAATGGTTTCGACTCAACGAACAAGAGATACAGAAGGGCACCATAAGGAACCGACAGACCATGACTACGAGATTCGATACATCATAATGGTGTCCCCAACCATTCATACATCAAACTAAGAGCAACATTAAACACACGTCCACCAAGATAACTCACGACAGTTTCTCAAACCATTATAAGACTCCTCATTTCTTATCAATTACCAATGGACCTCTTTTCGTAAAAGAAAACATTCATTTTTTTATTGGCAATGTAGTTTTGAGAAAACTCTTGACCTTTACGGGTCAACTCCGTTGATTCGCTTGAATACCGGAATCCGTTGATTTGTGCCCAAATACCGGAACCGTTGATTCATTCGGGAATAGCCGGAGGATTTTCATAAAAATCCTTTTTCCAAAACCAAGTTCATTCCTTTTCCAAAACATTGATAAATTCAATCATTTATTCCCCTTTTTTTTTTTTTCAACACTTACAATCTCGAACAAGAAACAGCCCAACGACAACATGAACTTTTATAGTCGATCATAACTCCCTTCACCATGTGAGACATTCAACTGTATTACCACCACTTGCGTTACAGTGAATTCTTTCCACCTGGGTTTCCGCATTACCACACCTTGCGTTGCGGGCCCTCTAGAGTCTCCGCATTACCACACCTTGCGTTGCAGGACCCTCAATTCAGCATTCATAACTCACACAACACATATGCATAATCAACCCAAACACAGGATAACAACACTTCCCAAGTTCGCAATCTTTCATTCACCACCATTCAACGTATTACGAACTCATGCCCATGTCTCATTGCACATTAATAAGTACTTTAAGTACACATTATTCCACATAGCCTATCATGACGCCCTACGTCGCATATTGAACCCACAACGATTCCACAACACACCACCCACTAGGTTCTAAACTTAAATCTTAAAGAACGAACACCAACGGAATTTAGAGGCTCCACAAGACAATTCACGAGGGTATAGGTTGCCCCACTCTCATCCGGACCTCTAGACAAGTACCTATCGTCCAACTAATCGTCCCTCGTTATACCTTTTTAACCTATGATAATCGACAACCTCTCTACTGTACATTTTTCAATCCCTCAATCACTATATCGTACCATAGTATCCAATACGGCTTCCCCAACTATCCTAACATGCTACAATACCAAGCGTGTCTATATCGTTTACCATGTCATGCCATAATCATTCCCAAGTACTATCAATCTCATAGTTGCATTTCGATTAAGTTTTAATCAAGTAAGCTACTACTCTTTCATTAACGATGGAAGGCCAACGGGACGAGGGTAACTTAGACTAACCAAAGGCATTCAATTTAACATGCTTGAAATAGGTTTGGAGGTGTCCAAAAAGGTTTAGAAGTGATTAGGGGTCCAAAACAATCAACGGAGGAGCAAAAGGTGCAAAACTGGAGATAAGCTCACTGTATCGATACGCGCTTAATCCGTATCGATACGGAATCAACTGTCTAAAAAGATAAGCTTACTGTATCGATACGCGCTTAATCCGTATCGATACGGAATCAACTGTCTAAAAAGATAAGCTTACTGTATCGATACGGCCCTTAATCCGTATCGATACCACGGGGCTTCGGGTAGAACTTTCAGCAGATTTTTGAGACAAACCCAACGACGAAATACAATGATCCAAGCACGATCAAAACACAAAATCACTCATAAACACATAGAATAAGTAAGAAATCCCTACCTCGAAGTTGGAGAGCAAATACACAAGGAGATCGGGCCACGCGAACATTTGAACTCAACTTGAACTACGCCCCAAAACACTCCTCTCCGAGCCAAACCGGACAAACTACGAACACAATAGCACTTGAGGAAGATGGAGAGAGGGTTGGGTTACTTGGGTTTCGAGTTTTTGTGGTGATTTTCGGTGGGAGAGCAAGAGAGAGAGAGGAGGCCGAGGGAGAGAGAGAGAGGACGGGAGAGTAGAGAGAGAGAGAACTTGGGATTTTGATCCCCTACACTCACACACACATATATATACTAGGATACACACAAATCACACTTGCACTCCCTCCACTAACAATCTTATCTCTATGACCCCAAGCCAACTAAATCCAATAAATTCCTCAATTTCTATTATTAATAAACCTTTAAACAAATTTCGAAAATACGGGTCTCGACATCTCACCCTCCTTAAAAAAAATTTCGTCCTCGAAATTTACCTAATCAAGTCCAACTAAGTTTTCAATTACAATACATAACCCCATGCCACTTTTCCATAATCTAACGGATGGTCCTACCTTTCAACAGTCAATCTCATATTCCTATGATTCTCACCGGTTTCTCCTCAAGAACTACACCCACCTCTAATCATTCTCTACACTTTAAATTCCACATTCTCTTCTTCCCAATCAATGTCAACTACTAATCTAGGACACCCCGAATAATTCTTACAATACTAAAACTAAGGAACCCAACACCCAATGACAAGACTTTTTAATATTCATCATCCCTGCTCAGTTATGAACACCAACTCACCATAATTATACTCCTTACCTATTAAAACTATTGACATTCTTTTCAACTCCAAAAGCAACACATAAGACAAACCGTCAGTCCTTATTTCCAACTCACACCCCCATCTACCCGCATAACTATTCCCTATGAACTCTGCACAAATCTCAAATGTCTTTTCATCTATCTAACATTCAAACGCAACCAAGCTCTAATGCTTTTCCGCATCTCTCATCCCACTTGGCATCACTGCCAACTGCTGTCCTAGAAACCCAAATTTTCTCTTACAGTAATGTGTTCTTTCTATGTAACTCAACACGACACAATATTGGAACCATTCACGTAAACTCTCAAATCTACCATTTTCTTTAAACTTAACTCCTCGCGTAGTACTGTTTCCACTCAAGAAAAGACATACACCATATTCCAACTACACGAAAATAATTTCTCATAACAAATACCCACGTACGCTTCATTATTTATCCTACATCGTATACTAAAATAAACTTCGCGCATTGGGACTACATAGCAAGTCAAACACGTAGGTTTCAACTAAATAGTAATGAATTTCATACACGAAATATCCCCACAAACCAACCATACCATTTAACAACTTACACGACACCAAACATATTCATGCATTAATAGACTTGCTCCATATCCAACAGACTCACTAAGTGTCCAACACTTCATAATTCATGGCTTTCAAGGCCCAACAGTTATATCGTTCTTTTCGATTTCACAATGCCTCACACCACGTCTATTCACTTTACCAATCTCGAGCTTCCTCATTCATTCGGTCGAATCAAATCATGCATTTATCACATTTACAATCCTAAACATCACATCATAAATACACGTATCATCAATTCTAATCATTCCTCTATTTTAACAATATTGCAACCTATTAATATCTCATCACTAGAGCACCTACGCAAAGTGTGCAATAGTTGCACCAACGAACATCTGATACTCTCAAATATCTTCATGCTAGAACTCAAACACCGACACAGACCGATTGACAAACTTATCCCTGAATACTCACAAGACTTTGGGGTAGCCAACAATCCTTCTATACTTCTCTTTATATTCCAAGACTCCTACCACCATCACTGCTATCACTACCACTATTTAAACCTTAGTCTTTCTCAAATCTATCACCTCAATAGCATACCTCAATGCATTCCATACTGTCGTCAGTCTAGTCTACGTCGCCAATTACGCATCACACACAATCTCTACATTCTAATCTTTCAACTCACAACTATCCTCATTCATATTGCCCTCACTTCAAACAAGCCTCTCACCATGCAGTAGCATCAATCACTTGCCTCAAGCCACATCGATATAGTACACTTCAAGTCTTGTCTCCCTCTTCTTCATTTTTTTTTCTCACACAATATTATCACTATTTTCTACCATCCCGTCATAATTGCACCACCACAACATTCACCTCAACAATGAAGAGTACAACGCCATAACACTTCCCTTTTCTACGAAATTCCTACGTAGAGCCATTTATCTCAAGCCTAAAGATCTAACCCTTATACATAATCCTAGGGTCCAATTGACTCTCCGAGACTTCCATCTAGAAGGAGCGGTGATCAAGCGCATCTTCCAACTGGATCTCATCGGTAGTCGCCTGGGTGTCCAGAAGACACATACCTTATCTAGACACCCTACCTATAACTCTCATCTTCTTAGGTCAACCTCAAAAACTTATGACTTTCTACGCGGACTCAACTCGCCTTACCTATATTCAAAATCACTACCTCAATATCGTAATAATAACAAAACACATTCATTACCACAATAAGACATTATCCCTTCATACATTCAAGACCCTCTAGTTATGATACATCTCACTCACTTTCTGAACAAACTATGGCTCCTGTCACACCTCAACATGCACTCTCTTTCCTCCTTTCCTCTTCTATCGCAACAAACATACTACCTTATGCTCGTTTACACTTAACGCATCTCACATCACATAAAATCTACTTAAAGCATTTAATATTTAATACATAATTAGCGCAATTTGAATAAAACATATCAAACACTAAACTCGCAAGTCTTTCTAATAGTCTAATACTTTTATTACATATTAACAGATATCTCATATGTTGGGCTCGTCACCACGCACAAACACTGCAACAATCTCGACCTTTCAGATTCTTTCCCGTCAAATATCTAATCAAAAAAAAAAATACCTTACTCCGAGTGGTTCAAGACCAAGACTATCAACAATGACAATAACTATAACAACAGTCGCAGCCATAACCACTACAATCCTTCATGGCTTTCCAGTTCACCTAAAAGTCATTTTTACCACCTAGAATCCAAGAACAAGATTGCTAAAGGAAACAACAACAATAGCAACAGACGCTGTCACATACACTACGCATAAAGCCAAACTTCCATTTTTCCCAAACACGGGTCACCAACATTCCACCTATCTGAGTAAACGTGAATGCAAAGCCACATCGGCGAACAAGCGTCGGTCATGCAAGCACACGCATGTCTTGTTAAAAAAATATGCAATGATTTTTGAACCCCTGAGACTAAGTCTCCCCACGGTCTCTAGGTATTCAAACCTAATGCTCTGATACCAATTTGTCACGCCCTCGATTTTTAACATAAATAAATAATCCAATTTGATAAAAGATCCTCGCATAACTTAATAATACCCCAAAAGGTTCCCAAATATTTAACTTCACGAGCAAGTCCCCAAAAGTTAAAATATACAACTTTGGCACCACAGCCCAAATCAACTTAACCACAAGTACGAATCTGTTTAGAGTATTACAATTTCTTTAGTCAAAGGAATTTAAGAACAATTAGTTACAAACTCATCTTTAACAAAAGTAAATCAATTACAAAAGAAGATTAAGTGACTAAAGAAGTCGGCTTCCAAAATCTTCATGTCCAAGCACACCATTGCATGTAGTTTATTGCCCAACATTCGAACCTGAAAAGAAGGATTTTGTTGAGCTACACTAGCCCAGTAGGAAAATCTTTGCTCAAGCTATGTGTAAATATAATGAATCATGCAATGATAATGAATGGTTTCGACTCAACGAACAAGAGATACAGAAGGGCACCATAAGGAACCGACAGACCATGACTACGAGATTCGATACATCATAATGGTGTCCCCAACCATTCATACATCAAACTAAGAGCAACATTAAACACACGTCCACCAAGATAACTCACGACAGTTTCTCAAACCATTATAAGACTCCTCATTTCTTATCAATTACCAATGGACCTCTTTTCGTAAAAGAAAACATTCATTTTTTTATTGGCAATGTAGTTTTGAGAAAACTCTTGACCTTTACGGGTCAACTCCGTTGATTCGCTTGAATACCGGAATCCGTTGATTTGTGCCCAAATACCGGAACCGTTGATTCATTCGGGAATAGCCGGAGGATTTTCATAAAAATCCTTTTTCCAAAACCAAGTTCATTCCTTTTCCAAAACATTGATAAATTCAATCATTTATTCCCCTTTTTTTTTTTTTCAACACTTACAATCTCGAACAAGAAACAGCCCAACGACAACATGAACTTTTATAGTCGATCATAACTCCCTTCACCATGTGAGACATTCAACTGTATTACCACCACTTGCGTTACAGTGAATTCTTTCCACCTGGGTTTCCGCATTACCACACCTTGCGTTGCGGGCCCTCTAGAGTCTCCGCATTACCACACCTTGCGTTGCAGGACCCTCAATTCAGCATTCATAACTCACACAACACATATGCATAATCAACCCAAACACAGGATAACAACACTTCCCAAGTTCGCAATCTTTCATTCACCACCATTCAACGTATTACGAACTCATGCCCATGTCTCATTGCACATTAATAAGTACTTTAAGTACACATTATTCCACATAGCCTATCATGACGCCCTACGTCGCATATTGAACCCACAACGATTCCACAACACACCACCCACTAGGTTCTAAACTTAAATCTTAAAGAACGAACACCAACGGAATTTAGAGGCTCCACAAGACAATTCACGAGGGTATAGGTTGCCCCACTCTCATCCGGACCTCTAGACAAGTACCTATCGTCCAACTAATCGTCCCTCGTTATACCTTTTTAACCTATGATAATCGACAACCTCTCTACTGTACATTTTTCAATCCCTCAATCACTATATCGTACCATAGTATCCAATACGGCTTCCCCAACTATCCTAACATGCTACAATACCAAGCGTGTCTATATCGTTTACCATGTCATGCCATAATCATTCCCAAGTACTATCAATCTCATAGTTGCATTTCGATTAAGTTTTAATCAAGTAAGCTACTACTCTTTCATTAACGATGGAAGGCCAACGGGACGAGGGTAACTTAGACTAACCAAAGGCATTCAATTTAACATGCTTGAAATAGGTTTGGAGGTGTCCAAAAAGGTTTAGAAGTGATTAGGGGTCCAAAACAATCAACGGAGGAGCAAAAGGTGCAAAACTGGAGATAAGCTCACTGTATCGATACGCGCTTAATCCGTATCGATACGGAATCAACTGTCTAAAAAGATAAGCTTACTGTATCGATACGCGCTTAATCCGTATCGATACGGAATCAACTGTCTAAAAAGATAATCTTACTGTATCGATACGGCCCTTAATCCGTATCGATACCACGGGGCTTCGGGTAGAACTTTCAGCAGATTTTTGAGACAAACCCAACGACGAAATACAATGATCCAAGCACGATCAAAACACAAAATCACTCATAAACACATAGAATAAGTAAGAAATCCCTACCTCGAAGTTGGAGAGCAAATACACAAGGAGATCGGGCCACGCGAACATTTGAACTCAACTTGAACTACGCCCCAAAACACTCCTCTCCGAGCCAAACCGGACAAACTACGAACACAATAGCACTTGAGGAAGATGGAGAGAGGGTTGGGTTACTTGGGTTTCGAGTTTTTGTGGTGATTTTCGGTGGGAGAGCAAGAGAGAGAGAGGAGGCCGAGGGAGAGAGAGAGAGGACGGGAGAGTAGAGAGAGAGAGAACTTGGGATTTTGATCCCCTACACTCACACACACATATATATACTAGGATACACACAAATCACACTTGCACTCCCTCCACTAACAATCTTATCTCTATGACCCCAAGCCAACTAAATCCAATAAATTCCTCAATTTCTATTATTAATAAACCTTTAAACAAATTTCGAAAATACGGGTCTCGACAGAGTACCATATGATAGATTAAGTTCATGGGCCTAGACTAAGTGGGCACTGTATACATTTTTTGGATGAAAGGAAAAAATAGAAAAGAGTGAGAGTTTAAGGGGCTAACTTATAATTAACCCCCTTTTCAAGTACTTTGTTTTTGATCCTCCCCTTTTCAAGTACTTAGAACCGTAGAAGTTTTACTACTTTTATATAATAAATTATTATATAATCCCGAGGTTGTGTCTATATATATATAATAAATTATTGCTATTATATATATATATAGACACAACCTCGGGATCCAATAAGGGATCCCGCACGGCTTTACCATGCGGGACTCTCCTTTTCCGATTGAATTGCAACGATCTTTTTGTAGATTATTGATTTTTCTAGATGACAAGAATTGAAAAGGTAAAAAATTATATTCAAGAAAAATTATTTTTTGAATAAAGACGAAATTAAAAAAATTAGTCTGTTTTGAATTTTTTATATTCAAACAAAGTATAGTTTTCAACTTTAGTTTTTACTTTTTAGATCACTTTCGTTGAAACGAACAAATAATCCACAAAACATTATACAAAATTAACAAATGTAAAAAAAAATTAAATAAGGAGAAAAACATTATAGAGAATTACTCCGTATTTAGCCAAAATAAGCCTAACCAAACTCCCTTCGGTCTTTTGGCTAAATAAGCTAATAAGCTCTTCTTCTTCTTTTTGTCTTTATTCAATTTTTTTGGCATTTGTTAGTTTCGCGTCAATATTTCTGTAGATTATTGGTTCGACCCTACAAGAAGAATGAAAAAAGTGAAAATTTATGGTCTAAACATATTTTTTTTAAACAAAGACGAAAAAATTGACTTATTTTTCTCTTTATTTAAAAAAATTGGATTTCAACTTAATTTTTTATTTTTTAAATTTCTTTCATCATAAGACGAAGCAATAATTCACAAATAAATTGACGAAAAACTAACAATTACAAAAAAAAAATTAAAAAAAAACAAATAATTTATTTAGCCAAACAACCCTCCCAAGCTTGATCTACCGTTCAAATAGAACCTTGCTACAGGTATAGCAAGGAGCGCACAGCAGCCGCGCACAGACCGGTTTTGCGCCCGTCTCGAGTCTCGCAAAGATGATCGGAGCCGCTCATTTTGTTTAAAATACTTCGTTTAGGGTCCCTGTAAAAAATCACGTCAATCCGATATCAGAAAGGGTGTTTACAAACCATCCAATTTTGCTTCAAAATTTAGCCTAAACTTTGAAGCAAAATTGGATGGTTTGTAAACACCCTTTCCGATATCCAGGGGCGGAGCCAGGATTTTCGTCCAGTGGGGTCGAAAATTGAACTATATACGATTCAGAGTGCAAGAATGACGTTTTGAGAATTTTTGTGGTTAGAAATTCTATTTTGACTCCTCTTTTTCCTAAGTACAAAACCCTTATATATGGGTTGGGGCGAAAATGAATTTTAAAGGGGGGTCAAATGAGTAAAAATTGGGTAAAAATTATACCAATCTCTAACAAAATTTGGGAGGCAGCGGGGTCGGCCGCCCCCCCCTTGTCCCTTGCTCCCTCCGCCCTTGCCGATATCGGATTGACGTGATTTTTTACAGGGATTCTAAACGAAGTATTTAAACAAAATGAGCGGCTCCGACCATCTTTGCGGGACCCGAGACGGACGCAAAACCGGTCTGTGCGCTGCTGCTGTGCGCTCCTTGATGTACCTGTAGCTTTTTTGGTTCAAATAACTAGCCGAACAGCCTAGAACTCCAATATGTCGGAAAAGCGAAGTTTGCCACCTTTTTGTTGTGTTGTGAGTCAGAAGCGTAGCACCGGAATAGCAAGGGGAGGCTTTTTGAAAGGACTGCTTCTGATTCAATTTCCAGAAGAAGAAAGCTCAATACTACTTTCATCAAACAATACTACTCATTATGTTGCTTCTGCTCAAACCCAGTTCATTCACTAGAATCACTGCACATCTTTCCTCTCTCTCTCTCTCTCTCTCTCTCTCTCTCTCTCTCCATGCAGCTCAAGTTCGGAGCCGAGGACGATGGGAACGCCCCCAACATTCCGGCCTCTTCAGGCCACAAAAACTTCTACACCGACCAAGCAATGCACGGTTTGAACAAAACCCCTAGACCCTTTATCTCTCTATTTGTATTACAAAAATATATGCACCTAATGGGTATCTGTTTGATTTGATTTTTGTTCTTTCCTCAGTTGCTCTGCTCGGTAATCGACAAAACGCCCCTCGGAGTGACATTGCGAGGTACCCTCTTGATTTAACGGAGTGTATGATTGGGAGGGAAATAAATAACAGGAGGATAAGGGAAGAGATTTTGAACCTAGAGGTGTTTCGCCAGCGAAAGCTCGAGGAGGAGGTGATCAGGGAAACGTTGATGGAAAGGGATATGATTTCGATGCCGCGGGTGGGGTCTTTGGTGGATTCTCTGCTGCGGCGGGATGTGCCGGGAGCTCCATTGCTTAGTAGAGGAGATGGGTTTAGGACTGGGATAGGATTTGGGACCGAATTGGAGGGTGGGATTGAAGGGAGGTTGTCGTTGGCAGGTCCGATGGACGATGGGGGTTTCAGAGGTTTTCATCTTCAGGGGCATCCGAGATCGGTTACGGGAAGTCGTGGTGTTATTAAACCCATCATTGACCTAGGAGAGGAGCAGGTAGTCTCAATGGTGACTCCCTAATCATTTCCATTCTGTTTTGAGTTGGATTACAGGTTTCTTTTACTTGTGTTTGCTGGTTATGTTTTAGCTTTTACTTGTGTTTGCTGGTTATGTTTTAGCTTCACTAATTGATGATGAGTCTGGTGCCATTTCTTTTTAATAGTCTTCTTCATTTAAGAGGCTTTGTCGTGAATTGAAGATTGAGCTATTTTATAGGATATTTCATTTCATATACAATATGGACCTGGTTTGTTAGGTATAGAACAGAATTACAAAATATCGATGATTTTTTGAGAGGTTCATATAGTGAAAACTGAAAATAGACATTCTTTGTGGGACAAAGAAGAGAGTACGTTTTTGATTGTTTCTTAGAGCACGTTTGATTGCTGCATTATTATTTAGAAGGATTGGAAAATATGGGATTAATGATGGGATAAAAGGAGACATGTGGGTCTTATGTATAATAGTTGAGATTATTTGTAGTACATGATTAGTTGTACTTATGTTTGATTTGGGCTGGATTAAGGGTGGGATAAGGTGTGGAGAATCATTTTTGACCATTGAATGAAGAAAGAAATAATCTCAGAGATCTGGATTAACTGATACCACCCCCAGGTGGTATTGGATGGTCCCTGGTATAGGATATTAAGTAGGCAGCTCTCCTCTAATTCAGTCTTCTCTGTAGTCCCATTCGACAAACGTGGAACTAGCTAATCCCGGGGAACATGTGATCCCTTATGTTCCCTTGTAGATGGAGGATTACAATTCTGGCATCAAACATGCACTTTAGGTATCCAGATTTTTTGCGAACATTTGGTCTTAGGAAACCGAAGTTTGCCACCTCTGTGTTGTGAGTTTGGTCTAGAGTTGCCATACAAGTTCCATAATAGGGAAAGAAAAGGCTTTGAAATGCTTCTGATTCATTTCCAGAAGAGGGAAGGGGAGGACATTTACAAAACACTAATGCTGCTCCTGCTCAAACCCAGTTCATACACATCTTCCCTTACTAATCTCTCTCTCTCTCTCTCTCTCTCTCTCTCATCATCATCATCATCATCATCATGATGTAGGTCAATGTTGGAGCCAAGGACGATGGAAACTGCCTCAACAGTCTGGCCTCTTCAGGCAACAAAACCTTCTACACCAATCAACCAATGCACGGTTTGAACAAAACAAACCCTTCACCTTTTTGTTCCAAAGCCTTTATCGATTTGTTAATATCGAACATATATATGTGCTCCATGGGCTTTTGTTTGATTTTATTTTTGTTGTTTTGTTAGTTGCTCTGCCGGGTATTCGTCAAAACGCCCATCAAAGTGACATAACGAGGTACCCATCTGATTTGACTGAGTTTCTGATTGGGAGGGAAATAAAAAACAGGAGGATAAGGGAAGAGATGAAGAAATTAGAGGTTTTCTGCCAACGAAAGCTTGAGGAGGAGGTGATTAGGGAAATGAGGATGGGAAGCGAGATTTCTATGCCGCAGGTGGGATTAGGGTTGTCTTTGGTGGATTCTCTGCTGCAGCCGGATGTACCGGGAGTTCCATTGCTTAGTAGAAAAGATGGGTTGGGGACTGGGAAAGGATTAGGGACTGGGATAGGATTTGGGACTGAATTGGAGCATGGGATTGATGGGAGGTTGTCGTTGGCGGGTTCGATGGACAATTGGGTTTTCGGAGATTTTCCTCTACAGGGGCAGCCGAGATCGGTAGTTCATAATGGTGTTGCACTTAAACCCATCATCGACTTAAGAAAGGAACAGGTAGTCCCAATGGTGAGTGCCTAATTTTTTCTGTACTGTTAGAATTGGATTACAGGTTTCTTTAACTTCTGTTTGCTGGTTATGTTTTACCTTGACTAATTGAGGAGGAGTCTGGTGCAATTTCTTTTAATTGTCTTCTTGTAAGAAGATCGAGCTATTTTACTGTTTGTAATGCGGGGAAAATATTTTACGTTTCAACCTTGGTGACTAATAAAGATTGAGTCCTAATAAGATGATATAAAGCATTCACTTGATTGTTGGATTAGAGCACGTTAGTTTACACATTTCCTTCGTTTTAGTTTGCTTGTTATATTTGGCTTCGCCATGTTAAAATGAGTCTAGAATAGTCTCATTGCTGAGCGACTAATCATTTTCATGTTGGTTGTGTTGCATTAGATTATTTGTCTCATATGAGTTTTCTTGTTATGTTTTTTATCTTCACTGTTTGTATTTACTTTATTTGTGGGCAGTCTTTCTGTATGAGACTTCTTGTTCATTAAACTATTGAGCTTTTTTTATACCCATATAACATGTTTTTGTGACAAGTGAACAAATTATAGCCATGATGACCGTTTGTGAAGCTTTAGATGGTGATATGGAGCAAGCATGGGCATCTACAGCTATGTCACGTATAGATCTGGATGGGACTCATACGGTTCATCATCTTTGGAAACAAAGATACTGCTAAACCTGCGGTGGACCAAAGGCTAGCATTGTTTAAAGTAGTTATCTTTTAAATTGTTTAAAGTAGTTTTCTTTTAAATAGCTTCTTTTTCACGTTGATGAAGAGAGAAATCAGTTAAATTCCGTTTTTCCCTTTACACCATGGTTATGTAATCCTTTGTGATTTTGCATTTGCCCCATAAGTTAATTTTGCTAACATTGACTAGGGTCTATTTTTACTTTCCCTGATTGAGATTTTGTATAAATATATACTGGAATCAGTATTTCGAAGAATTTGTGTTGGTTCCAATTTTTTGATGCTTAGCAGCGATGTTTCAAAAATAGGTGTGCTACCAAGATGGGAGCTCTAATCGGCGCTCCCAAGATGGGAGTTTATCGGGCCGTTAAAGCAATCTGTTACTTTTAAGGAAGTTATGCCATTGTAGAAATAAGAAAATGAAAATCATATCAAGCAAGAATTTTCGCAAACTAAAAATATCGAACTTCCAGGAATTACCCTTTTAAGATCTGGAAAATTCTTAATAAGTATCACTTTTCCTTCAATGGTTAAGTATTTAAATAATCTATATAGGCGCTCCCAACCTTAGGAGCCTTTAGGTGCCTCCGCTCCCCAGTACCTGCCCTCGTCCCCGCCCCCGCTTCGTGCTACTAATTTTTGACGCAATACCCCCTTTCCAATTCAAGGTCATATTTTTTCCACCAGGCAGGCAGGAGAACTAATGTGTGATCATCCACTTAATAGGATTATACTACAACTTTGATTTTATCCTCTCACTGAGGAATCTCTTTCTCCTACACAATTAAGTCTTGATGTTTCTTTAAACATTCCTGTTGTTAAATGCAAGGGGAATAGTTGTCATTTTTTATTTCTATGAATTTCTTTTTACATGGAGATTAAGTCTACCTTAAAGTTGAGATACATTACTAATAGGGGTGTGGTGATCCATTTATGATGCGCCCAATTTGTATGATGATCGACACGGACGAGTAGTGAATGGAATGCATGGTGGTCGGCACGGATGAGTTGTAAATTGTATTTGTCACTAAATATGTATCTTTTGGTAATTTTTTTATTCCTTAATTTAGCAACTGGGAGCTGACTCACTCCTGTATTATGTAGGATTCTTGGCATTTCTAGTTGCGGGATTGGTAATCATGGAAGCATTTCTTGTTTTCATACCTAAAGTTCCAGAGCTTGAAATACACAGCTCTTCATTTCGTCCAAGGCGGAAAAAGTACCATAATTCTCATTAATTGGTTGCAAAGGAAAACAAGTTATCTTCTGGCTTTCTGTGTTGCTATTTGTTTTCTTATTGTTCACAAACAAATCCAAGAAGGGGTGGTTAATTTGGTAGAGGGGATGCAACCTAGGCATTTAATATGTGAAGGTGGCCCCTCGAGTGTAATCCGGACTCTGATTAGGGGTTTCTTGTTACATGTTAGAATGCTCTGAATTTCGACATGTTTCGGCTTTCAATGTTATGGTGAATAGATTGGAATTTTGGGACTCCACTGATGTTTTGTTTTGGTCTCATAGGAAATAGAAACTTTTCCTTCCTTTCAATGAACACGGAAAGAAATTTTGTTACTTGGTTGTGTTACTTTTATCCTAGTTAATTAAGAGTAGAGCGTGGAAGATTTAGGTTGTTTGAAGGCAGTTGTTTAACTGTGCTTTAGAAACTAGGCATGTCTTTTACATCATATCATGGTGTGTGCAACACAACAATCTTATCAGATGACTTAAACCACATCATGGCCTTAACTGTCATCATTGTCATCGAATCATCGGTATTTCGGCTGGTTGGTAACAGTATCTGTACTTATTCGATGCAGGTTAACCCTTCCAACTCAAGTGTTGGGATAAAGAGGAGATTTGAAGAACCAATACCTCAAGTTGTAGAGGATGATGCTCATTTGGTTAATTTGAGGAAGAAGGCACGGAAGGAGTTGAAATGTCCTCTCTGTCAAGTGACTGTCTTGTGCGAGCAGACTATGGAGACTCACTTAAACGGAAAGAAGCACAAGGCAAAGGAGAGGATGTTACAGGGAGCCAGTAAAAATTCGCAGGATTGTGAGGATGTTGACTTTGGAGTGGTGGAACTCACAGAGATATTGGACAAAACAGATGCCCGTGCTCATGATGTGAAAGAAAGACCAAAGGAGTTGAATGCTGATTCCAAGTCATTGGTTGATGAAAGTAAAAATTCACAAGATTGTGGGGATGATGTGGATTTTGGAGTGCTGGAACACACAGAGATATTGGAGGAAACAAGTGCCAGCACTCATGACGTGAAAGAAAGACCAAAGGAGTCGAATGCTGATTCCCAATTCTACTGCAGAATGTGCAATTTTGGGACTATGAGCGAAGAACTCATGGAAGACCACCAGACGGGAGAGAAGCACTGGAATTTGTTGCAGCAAAATGGTGGTTGTGTCATTACCATAAAAACCATGCCTGATAACATGCAGTATGCCAGGGAAATCGAGGATACAGCATCCACAGTAATATTCGAGTGATTCTTACCCTTTAACTTTTGAAGCACAGAAATATTCTATCAAGGAGTAGGTTTTCTGAATCAACTAAAGATGTTCGATATCAAAAAAGAAAAAAAAGAACTCTTTAAAGAATGGGATGTAGTTTTTGGACCTTTTATATATATTTATATTTGGAGGGTAGTATTTTGTAAACTCTGCTCGGCCTCTTCTTTTTCCCACTCAACCCCAGTGTCCTACTTAAGTACTTATAGCGACTTAGGCCGGTGGAAATATGTTGACTCACAGTCTCACTCTGTTTATGTCCTGTGAAGTCTGCCTTTATATTTTTGTGAAGGAGAATATTTCGTAATGTTTTAGGCTTTTAGCGATTGCTCCACCTCGCATTGTTTATTTACCGATGGTGATGAAAGAAATGCAGCTTGCTTCCAACATCCTCTTCTTGCCCTGGGTTGATGCCCTTTTATGTTTTTGTTTGTCCTGTATTTCTGGAAATGAAGGCTAAGATGTTTTTATATTGGATAAGAGGCTAAGATGTTCTATCTTGGTCATGACACTAACAAAGTGGCAAATTAACCTGATACCAACATCCTCTTCTTGTAGGTGATCGTAGCTGCTTTTCGTCTAGTTGATCAACATTCCTCTCCTTGCGTGTGATATATACGCTGTTGTTCGTCTAGGGAGCCGCATCAAGTTCTGTGGTCCATCACTCAAGTGTGGTATCTCATCGTCAAGGCTAACCGGTTTGTAGCCAAACCCGGTGTTGTCTTGGGGTACAACACAAACTAGCCTTATCTTTCGAAACTTCCATAATAAAAGTAGTTAAAGACTTGGAGTCCCACTTAGAGCTAGCTAAAATGCTACCTACTGTATTGTGAGCCATGATTAGGAGCTATATATCCTTGGGAGTTTGTCTAGAGATACTATTAAAGACCAAAATTAAACGAATAGTTTGCTAAATATTTGAAGCTAGCCTCGCTTAGGAGTCATTTTAGGAGCCCATTGGAGATGCTCAGTCAATGGGCCAATGGCCACTAGTCGCTTTTCGCTTTGGATGCGGGAATCGAGACGATGAATGAAAACTAACGTCTAAATAAGCATCATAGACCAAAGGGAAAAGAAAATACCAAATATATAATTGACTTGCTTTCTTTTTACCTCTATTATTTTTTCTTTGCTAACTTGTGAGTCTATATCTTCGGGGGACATTCGGAGTAGGAATAAAGTCGTATTGAAAGATGCAAAAATCAGTTGCTGATGCTGGCAAATCTGTGGGACTGTGTTTTCATAACAACGAAGAGTTTTGGGTGAACAAGCTAGCTTGTTGAGATGCAAATTCAAGATGACGAGTCGGTTGCCGGTGTTGACAAGGCCTGGATAATGGTGAAGAAGGTTTTGAGGGAGTTTATTTTCATTTCTATTTGGTTGGTTTTGGCTTTCTCAATATTGTCTTCAATCCCATGGTTTGCTCGTGATGGATGGCCAGGGATCAAGGTTTTTGGTCTGCCTGCCTCCTTTTTTTCATTCATTGAAGGTGTTTGATGATTATCAAGGCTGATCGAGATATGTCGTCTGTGGTGAGATGCCAAGATATAGGTGGTCTTTTCTCCTAGGTGCATGTTTTAGGCTCTACTAATTCTTTGTTTTTAATGCGGTGCTTTTTCGGTGTTGCTGTTTATTGGTATCTAACCAACTTTTCTCTTTCGGTTGTTAGCTAGGCTCTTTTTTTTCTTTTTTTTTGATCCGCATAATCGCCTCAAGGGCAGCTAGGCTCTTGTTTGCTTGGTGGTATTTGCCAATTTTTGGTTGTTGTACCTCTCTCGTCTTGATGCTTTTTGCTAATATCCATTTAACTTGAAAGTACATACTTTTGTATTTCAAGTGACTATTAGAATTTTTTTTGCCATTTGAAAAAAAAACTTATGAGACAATCATCTAGTTCCAGACTAAACATTTTAATTATACCACGAACGTCAAGGAATTTTTTTTTGCATTGTAGCTTAATGTTTCAAGTTGAATTTAATTAGGTTTTTTCATATTGCAGAACCGTTTGGATGGCCTCAGCTTAAATGTATGCTTTGGGCAATTTATGCTTTCGGCCCACAAAACCTCAGGGCTAGCACAATTTGGTCAATATAAAATAATTATCCCTATTTGGTCTCTTCTAAATACACATTATATATACTAGCACAACGAGTTAAAGTATATTTCATTCAGCACTTACTGAAATATTGTCCGATAGTCTTATAGTGTGTCCAATTTCATCTAAGACTTTGAAAAAAAATACGTATTCTGCAACAATATGTTATACACTAAGCAGAATAAAAACACACACATGCATAGTATTGAATAAATTATACCATGCAAATGTTACCCAAAATGACCTCCTTTAAAAAAAAATTATGCCCAATAACAAATACCATAAAAACTACCTAGTTCCATTGTATCAAATCATGGCGTTTAATATAAGTTTCCAACATAATGTTTTCGCCCTGTTCAGTTGGACAAAAAAAGTTACAGAATTCACAATTTCAAATTTCCTTCCAAAAGCACTTTCCTTCAAAATAGATTCTACAAAATAAATGATTCTAATTTTCTTGCAACTTTTTTTGTCAATTAAACACGTGCACGAAATAAGTTTCCTTTGGCTTTTACCTATAGACTTCACTTCATTTTTTTTTGAGAATGCAATTTCCGCACAACATTCCCGATAATTGAATAGAACATAAAATACGCCTTATTCCGACCATCTACAGGTCAAGAAAACCCCAATAAAATATCCTTCTTTCAAACAGACCGTGTATCTTAAGATGATCCTCTCGCAAGAAATATGGGGATTCTTTGATTGGGACCAAAGTAGAGGATACCTATCCCAGCCTCACAAGAAAAGCACATAAAAAGAAGAAACCACCAGGTGTGAAGAAAGAATTTGATGCCCGCAAAGGTGCATTATGTAAAGAGAAAAAAGGCAAATGACATTCCAAGACTACAGCCCCAGCTTTGGATTCCTTCTCCCCACGAAAATGACACATTCAGCAAAACATGCTCCAACCCCAAAGTGATAATAAATAATGAAATAAATGTCCACTAATAAGCGTGCTGTCATTACCATTTGAAATTCCAAACTGTGTGATATGCTCCAAATCACTGACCAGACTTCCACAAATAAGGTCACAACCAGGCTTTAAATCACTCTACGGAAAACCATAATGGTATTGGTGGTACGACCATTTATCGGTTGTTATCAAGTCGTATCGGTAGATACTTTTTCAGTAAATAACTGTATCGGAGGTCCGAAATCCTTACGTACCGGCTGATAAGATATGTAACGACCTCTATTTAATACACTGATCACAACTAATTAGATTGATCTTATTAGCTGAAATTTCAAATTTGGAGGTAGCTAGATAGGACCCATTGTCCCAAAACTGAGAGAAATATGTCAAAACGTCCCCATTTCATCGTACCTTGTCACTTATATTATACTTTGACAGAGGTGCTAAATAGACATCCTCTATTAGCTCTCATGTGGAGTCGTCGTTTCTTGCATCTGGGACTCAACAAAAGAGGCTGACGACTGAATTTTTACTGCACAAAATTAATCTCACAAGTTCAATGCATTTTTGTTTTTAGTAATGCAGAGTATTCCGAGCTAGGCTTGCGCACACCTCGAAAGTTCGATGAATTTTGTGTTGTCCTTTGTGTTTAAACTAATTCACCTATCATTATCACTCATAATTCGAAAAAACTCAGGCCCAAATTATTCTGGTCAGGGTAAAATTCTTTCTTTTTTAAGCTTATTGAATAAGAAACCTATTTTTTGGTAAAGCACAGTTTCGGCTTCCAAAGTCCATTTACAGTTAAAATAAGAAGCCATAAAAACTGGCCAAATGTAAGCAACTCACAGAGTAAACAAAATGGGTTGATGTCTTTATCCTTCTTTGCAGAAAGTACCACACTCATTTTTCCCCCTTTCGCAGTAGAAGCGTCTAGATCAAACTTTTCCAAAGGAGCCATACACACACATGAAGGGAAAATTATTTGGTGTAGGTGCAAACGAGCCGAGTCGAACTGAACTTTGTGTTCTAACTCGGCCCGTTTACCAAACGAGTCTAAACTCAAGCTCGAGTGTCGAGCCGAACCAAGCCTTTAACGAGCCGAGCCTCGAGCTACTCGGCCCTATATTTGGTGGTAAAGGCATCTCTTTCTAGGTCCAATCTGCCTGAACAGTGCCTATAAATTGACAAAGCACCACAGGATAACAAAATTTCTAGTCACAGAGGCAAACTATAACAACTTCATTCTTTGAAAGCTTATGCACCTAAAATTTAGAAATCCCAAATGGGTCATTCCAAGAGTCTATCACTTTCTCCAAGAGGGAAATGGCTTGTGTTGCTGTTGAGGCTACATGTCATGTTTTGCGGAGTAAAATCTGAGGGTCAAGCACAAACAACAGCCAGTAATCCAGCACCAGGGTTGCTCTGTATTAGTGAATGTTACACTTGTCCTGAAATATGTCCACCCCCACCAGCACCGCCGCAATGGAAGCCGCCGACACTATCGCCTCCAGTTCACTCCTCGCCGCCGCCACAGTCGTACTTTTACAAATCACCACCACCGCCACAGTTGTACGTTTACGAATCACCACCACCACCGCGCCGATCCCCGCCACCACCACCTTCACAACCTTATATTTCATGGGGCTCCAATCCTCCACCTCCTCCTCCTGGTTACACGAACATTCCAACAGTCCAGGCCCCTCCAAATGGGGGAAACCGCAACTACACCTATCCTTATTACTATTTCTACGCATCGAAAGCAAATTCCGTTTCTCCTCTGTTATCGTTAGTCGGTATGGTGTTACTGTCCTTTTCTATTGTCATGGTGTATTGGCAAGGGGGAAAGTGAAATGGTTGCTTATTAAGTTGTTACAAATGGTAGCTAGAGTTCTAAAAAAATTAAGAAAAGAAACCTTTAGTACTGTTGAATTTCGTTCAATTGTTTTCTGTGTTCTCATGATAAAGCAGTTGTTCATATTGGTGTATATTCGATACATGTTTATCTGTTGTTGTTACTTTAGAGTTTAGATCAAGGGTGCAGTCTCTCCCTCCCTGACTGAGTTCCCTTCCAGTTGTTCTATTGTCCAGTTTTCAATTTTTTTGTGTCCATCCCGGACCCAAAAAAAAGAGTCAAAATCGTTCATTTAGTGAATATTGCTGAGAAGAATATTCACACCAAAAAACAGTTTGATCGGATTTCGTTTGATGTATGTATTAATCGTGTCTGTGCAAGGAAAAAAAAAATAGACATTGGAAGTTTTAAACCATATTTTGCTTTATTTTTTTCCTCCCACAAATGCGGTTGGTTCAGTTATCAAATGAAGTCTGATCAAACTGATTTTTAGTGGAATTCTCAGACGATTTCGATCACTTTTTCCTAGTCCGGAATGAATCCAATAAATTAAAAATTGGAGGGGGCTGAAAAATAGAAAAACTGGAGGGGAACTCAGTTCCTCTCTCCCTTGGCCTTTAGCAGAGAAGAAAGCGTCTTCAGTTGATGAGATAGTAGAAATATTTTTCTCTATTTGATTACTCGAAGTGTTTGGGTTTTGCGCCCTTCAATGAATCTTTGAAGGACCAATTCTACCGTCCACTAGACCCAATTAAAACAAAGAATGAGATGGTAGATGAAGTGGAGGCAAGCAACGGCACGCTGCCTAGGCCCCCATCCTCATTCGGCTAGAAAAAGCAAGTACCACCTGCATTTTCTTTCCTTGAGCTGCTAATTGAGTCATTTAGTAGGTTGGAGGATGGAAGTATTGAAAGCTATTTATGCAAGCAAGTATCTGGACCTACTAGAAATCCCGTCTGGACAGTGGTCAAGTCATTCAGGACGCAAAACTTCTGTGCCGAGGGTGATTTAAGTACGTCTAAACGTCCAAGAATGGAACTAAAATTTCACTTATGAGGAGGCCACAACATGAACACCAAGATTTTAAAATTTCAAGGTTCAAGAATCTAAACATTCAAATGTCTAAATAATACCGAGACAAAAAAACACAATACCTAGGTAGCAAAACGAGAAGATACAAGCCTAAACTTCGAGGGCAAATGCGAGCAACAACAGGCACCAGAGCAACAAACAACAGCATAAACAGCACCAAAAAGCAATAGAAATAGCAACGGAAACAGCGGCAAAAACAACAGCACTTAAATGTTAAAATAAAAACTAGATTCTTATAGGAATTTTCCATGGCGAGGCCGTGGCCCCCATAAGTCCCAAGGTGGTTCCGTCTTTGTAAGCACCCGCAGCCTATATATAATGTCTTAAAACTCGTTTAGGGTTTTCTAAGCTTATTTTGGTGAGAGAGAGTCAAAAAACAAAAAAAGAGAGAGGCACAATTATGATGAGATTGGAAAACTAGTCATCCTTATTTATTATTTAGTGGATTGACCCCTCCCTTCCCCCACGGAGTAAATACACTACTGCGTGTCGAACCACATAAATCTTGTGCAATTATTTCTTGTCTACCTTGATTTCGCTTATCTTTACTGTTCATGTTAACTGATATTCACAAGTCACAACAAAGTGGTATTAGAGTCCAGGTTAGGGCTTCAATCTTGGTTACAGTAAAAGAAGGCAGACGCCAAATATGACATGGAGAAGTTCAATGGGAGGACTAACGTCTCTATTTGGCAACAGCGGAGGAAAGATTTGTTGATCCAACAAGGGCTCTCAAAAACTTTACTTTGGAAGGCAAAGATGCCTGAGAAGATGAAAGCAGATTATCGGGAAGATGAAAAAGATGAAAGACTAGCGATTGGGATGAACGTATCGAAAGGCTTGCCACCAAACAAGAACTAGTCATAAAACATCACAATAACTAAACAAGATCCATGAACACCCCATGGTAGTTCATGTGTCAATCGAATTTAAGATGCAGAAAACAGAGCAACCTGAAAGTTATTCATCACAGAAAGACAGACATCAATTCCATCCAATAGAGGGATTCCATGGAAACTTCTTTATTTATTTCAGCGAGGCCAAACAACATTAGCAGCAGCAGCATCAAGATTTAAGAGCTGCGCCAACTTTAACAAGGTCCTCCAGTGATTTCAAGATCTGCGCCTCTGTCATGCCTTCCAAACGAATCCCCCTCTCAACACCCATATCTGTCAACAAATGACAACAACAAAATCTCAATACAACTTGCAGATCTATGGACAAAAGCGGCAGTTTGTACAGAAACAGACTGGATCATAAACAGGATCACATTTGTAGATTACGAATAAAAGTAACTGTCTTTCTTGGGGGAAAAAGAAAATGATCTACTTATATATACACCAATAACCGTGTCACCGATACATGACGAGTACGGGCTGCTGAATAAGTAATAGTATCTGCAATCTACCCGTTAGGCTGCATAAGAACAACAAAGTAAAGCAACATTTATATAAAAGCCCAACCAATGACAATAGGTAATATCCATGACATTATGTCTTCTGGTCTACTTCACTATTAACAGACTGCTAGGGTAAGAATTTGCAGATTCTCTTTGTTACTAAAAAGGCATGTCTAAAATGCTTAAATGTTGTAATTGCCATAACTCAGAAACATGTGTCTGGACATAAAAACAGCACCCCAACGTAAAAGAAAAAACAAATACAGTGCAAGAAGTTGGAAAAGAAAAAATCTAAGTGTGTCATTGATATGGATGACCATCGATCAATGACTGCCAGAACAAGAACAGAACACGGAAACACAAGGAAGGATGAGAAATCTTGAAGGTAGAGGTGACCTCAGAAGGCTGTAGCTAACCTCATTAGCCTAGCTAACAATCCAACTACCGTACGCATAAAGAGAGGAAAACAAAACTAAGATTTCTCCAAAGTAGTCCATGGTGCAGATAACCTATAGCCTAGGCATCAGAAGTTATCCCAAAAAAAGTTCACCTTTAACCAACCATTAACATAAAAATCAAGAAGATGGTTTCAAATGGAACCTTAAAAAAAAGTTCTTAAGAAAAAAAAAATACATACAACAAAACATATCACAGTTTTCTAGCGGTCAGCACTTAACGTCATCTTTGTTAAGGTGTGCATGTATCCATCACATACAATTCAGCACTACGACACTATAATCTATTCTATTTCTATGCATTAACATTTCAATTAAGCACACAAACTGATTATCATGTTTCACCTAACCGAAAAGGTTAAATATATCCTCACCGCTATGAAAATTAAAGCGTCAGACCATATCTATGAAGCAGATTACCATGAAAATGTTGCAGAAAACACTAAAAATGCAAATAAAAAACTACAAAGCTGTACATCCAAATACACCCTGATTTAGTAGTAATTCCTCCAAGCACTTTATCCTAAAGCTACTTTCCACCAATTCCCCAAGACACTGAGGCCAGGTCTGATAGACGTTAATCCTGTGAAGACCAGCATGGGACCTGCGTGTTTTTTGTAATGTTTCTTCTTGTTCCGTAAAATCGTGTTTGTCTTGCCAATGGGAGTGAAATTCACATTCCCTCACACACACACACACGTTAGTGATAATTCCATCTCATGGGATTAGCCACATCATCTCATCCAAGGGTCCAACTTTATGTTCTCCTCACTAACCAAAAAAAAAAACTTTATGTTCTCCTTTAGACATAGTACAAGTACTCCTGAAAATATTACTAACTCTTCAGAATTAATGTCAAGGTATTCTAATTTAGTCAAATTCCCAAACCTACACCTGTTTCAAAAGTTGGCCTAAATTTAATCGGAGTCTGATGGAGGACAGAGGACTAAGAGAGAAGCAACCATACCACTCCCAACACAATCACAATGTAGCAAAGACATCATTGCTGAAGCTTGTGTTAAAGTAGAATAAAAATGGCGTATGCCTCTTCCGAGGAATTATAATGCACAAATTTACTAGGTACCCACAAAGGAACAAAAGGGCTACCTGGTATATGAAAGCAATAAATAATGAACTACTTTGGTCAATGTGAATGACATCAGACGTGAAAGAAGCAAATTATAACAACGAAGATGTAGAGTGACGAACAACAACCCACTAAAGCATCACCTATCAAAACCACAATTATTAGCAAATGAACTGTCAAAGTTTTTGACAAATTAACGCCCTGCCCAGAATGTTCAATACCGAGAGTAATATCAACTTCATTCAAAGTTGCTAATTTACAACAAACTTTGATATCAACAAATTATATTTAATTCTCATCAAGGCAAATTGTTCAAATTTGAGTTATAATATATCAGTCAATCTGCCTTCTTTATGTACTGCTTTTATCAATACTAGGAAAACCATGGTTGTGTACCATATAAAGAATCAAAAACAGTAAGACCATCTCAAAGTACCAAAGCATATAATGACTAATGAGCAAATAAGAAGTTCATCAAGTGTTGATGTCATCATCCGTGCCGAGTTGTTTGTGGAACATGTCAACATCATGCAATTGAGCAATAGTTGCTGAGAGAGCTAGGGCGAGGGAGCCCTTTGTCCATGGAGAATCTTCTGGTGAGGGCAAGCCCTAAGGTTGTGCCAATAAGGTATGTGGTAGGACTTAGCCATTTGGCAATGCTTTGACCCTTAGTTGGAAGGGTGGAATTTTTGGAAATGTTTTGTGTTTCACCTCATTAGGCTGCCAGGTGGAGCTTCTTTATTATTGACCTAGTAGCTACGTGGGCCTTTTTTGCTAGCGACCGAACGGCCACGTCTTACCAAGTGGCCGGGTCTCGTCCAACCAGAGGTAACCTTGGAGCCATGTGGACGTGCCACGTGGTGGGGTTCCAACGGCATAGAGGCAGCCTGACTGCCACATGGCATGTGCAGTTCCATGGTGACTGACCAAGTAGCTAAACGGCAGAATCAATCTACTTACCAACATTATTCTTCATCAACACATGTCCTCATGTACATATTGGTGCACGGCTGCAGGTGCATATCACTTGCACATGTGCCTGTACTGAGGAGTCACATCTGGCGGCAGTTTAGGTGCCAATTTCACAAAGTTTTTTATACTCCATAAGGCTAGGTGTCCTTGAGGCGAGGAGCCTCTTCATTGCATCACTTCTCAAGGCAAACAAAGAAATGGAAAAAAGTCACAAAGAAAGGTCCTGTCAATTGCCAAACAAATTTTTGAGGAGGTTGCTTCCCATAGTTGACACAGCATGCCCCCATGGCCCATCCTATGATTATGTAGCTTAGCCTCCTTCCTTCCCCATTTGCATTGAAGGATATTGATGGGGAGAGAAAAAACATTCCCGTCCTTGTAATCTTTTTTCTTGACCACACTTGACATTCTTTCACCGTCATTTTGTCAAAACACAAGTCTTCCAACAACAACAACAACAACAAAAAAAGGGCCATAAAATCCCACTAACTGAGTAACTGGTAGGAGATAGAGTGAAATCCATTCTATTCCGAGCTTTTGGAAGCTTTGATTTAGCTTTGTGTGACACATGAAACCATGCCTAATTACACAATAAGCAGAAAACCTAATCCACATTTTTCCTTGGACAAAAAAGGAAACAGAAAAATCAGTACCATCCGACTTACAAAACATGCACTTGACCAAGACTCCCCTGAATACTCTCCCATTCCTCATCTATATTTCTCAAGAAGTAACAAAAAAAAAAAAAAAGGATAGCCCAGTACTAGTAGGTAAAGTTTGGAGCTAGTAACGAAAAACCAACCACCAAAAAAATCTACAAGGGTTACATTAACTTGCACTGACCACAACCTCAACACTTTTAGACCTTTTTGGGGTTTTTGCAAAATGGTACCATATCCAAGCAATTAGAGATCGTAAATCTAATGAAAGATGTTTATCGGGCTATAAACTTCCAACTACAACTTGCAACACGATTGTCCCCGGTATGTCCCCTTCTTAAAAAGGACTAACGCCAAGTGGCATGTCGCATGCCTGTCCTCATGTGTCCCCATCATCATTCGAAATATCGGTGATATATATCGGTATGGGAAGATACAGAGTCCCGATACCAACCGATATTGCGGTATGAAGAAAAATAGCATACATATCAATGATACGTAACGGTATCGGCTGAAACGTCGTATCGGTCTGTTTCGGCCAATACTGGCCGATACGTAACGGTACCTGTGATATGCTGTGCGAAATAGTAAAAATTCACACCTCTGGTCACCGCTATGGTGATACCATTACGCTACGACTGATATGCCTGAAACTGCTACATCGCAACCGATACCATTATGAAGGCCGATACGGACATTTTGAACAATGGTCCCCATCGTGTCGCGTGTCCCCAGAGTGTCCGACAAAGATACCGCAAGCAGTTAGAAGTGTTGGTTCTTCATAAAATTTCATGCAAGTTTGGTAAAAAAAATTGTAATCTGAGATGAAGCCCAAAGTAGCTATATATCCCACCACTTGCTAATACTTTAGACTCTAGTATGGTTATTAAACAGGCTGCATAGAGTATCAGAAATCTAACAACACATAAATATAGGATTGTGTATGCACACGGCCACAAGATTTCATGTGAAAATTTTTGCAGACTGGTGATTATTGTTGTTCCTCAGGTTTTGGCAAGTAAAATAGTAACGTTTTCATCTTTGACACCCACTTTCGTGTTGGGGAACAAAGCAATGTGTTGCCCCCCTGTCACAGTTTCAGACAGTATGAAATTGAATGGTTAGGCTACAAATGTGTAGTCCCCATCAAGTATTTGCTAAATGACTGGCAACCTAAGGAGCTACACGACTCCCTCCACACATTGTTTTTACAAGCCAATAGGCGTGCGTGATTTTCTGAGATTTTGCGAGAAATTGGATTATAAATGAGGTATAAAATGATGAGATTTGGAGAGAGTGAACTCTCTAGTCAAGCCAGTTTTGTTTCTCACAAAAGATACCGAGTCCATGAAAATTGAATGGTTTCGTCATTTTGAAATACCTAGATTAACCATCAAAATACAAATAAAGAAAAAGAAAAGTCAATCATGGGCCCAAATCTCCTCAAGTCCCATGCTTTGGTGTTCTATTGTTTCATGTCTTTTCGGCCTCTATATCTTCCCTTTAACCATAACCAACACTCATACATATGAATACAATAGCATTTCTTCCTACATTGAACGGGATTTTAACAAAAAGAAGGCAATTTACGATTGAGAGTTCTGTATGAAAATGAATGAGGGTGAGATTTCGTACCATATCTGGCCCACAGCTGAGGCTCAGTTCCAGTGCATTCACGGATGAGTATTGGCAATTTGGGGTTTAACGTCTTCAGATCCTTGTAATTATTCTCCACAAATGCTCTGCCACAAAGGGGGAAAGGTCATGACGAATCTAAGTAGGCTCAAGAACACTAACGAGAGAGAGAGAGAGAGAGAGAGAGAACCTGGTAGATGAGCTGGCAGGCGAGGTTTGGCAAAAGAGGATTCGAAGCTCCTTGAGATTACGAGATAGATTACTCCTCCATGCCATTTTTTTCTGCCAAACCCTAAAAATGGTTGTTTTATCCTCTCCCGGTTTCCCTACCAAATTTAAATTCAGTAGTATTGTATATCTCAACAACTGGAAATAGGGCTCGTAGAACTACCTCGCAAGACGAATCTCCCTTCCAAAACTGATTTCAGTTAGGTACGGATCCTTGCGAGAATTCTCCAACTATCTTTGGAAGAGTGACGGTGTTATTCTCCGGAGCATATTGTCGAAATCAATGGTTCAGATCTCATAAAAATTCTCACACCATCGTACGTCGGATCCGGATCCCTCTTCCTAAGCTACCCAAAAACCACAACAGCAAAAAGTTAAAAATAGAGAGTGATTTTCGTATCTCTTTTTAGAGTATGTCAATGCACTCTTTACAATCAACTGAGACTATTAACTCATTTGACCAAAATTCTTGCATTTCATTAAGTGATCAGAAGTTTGAGTCTTTCTCTTCTATCCATTGATAAAATAAAAATAAAAATGCATCTTTACAAAGTTGGCTCCTAAATTGAATCTTAAACTATACACATAAGCATAAGTGGGCTCAATGGATTAACAAAGGCATT
This sequence comes from Rhododendron mucronatum var. ripense, assembly GCA_019656295.1. Lineage (NCBI taxonomy): Eukaryota > Viridiplantae > Streptophyta > Magnoliopsida > Ericales > Ericaceae > Rhododendron > Rhododendron mucronatum. Next base: position 7,748,026 of record BPLT01000004.1, on the reverse strand, counting down.
CTCTATTTTTGTGAAAAAGACCTTTATCTTTTGAAATTTTCATAATAAAGAAATACTTAAATACTTGGGTCCTGCTAGCTGCAATGCTACCTAAATTTAACAAATGTGTTAGGAGTCATCGTAGGGAGCTTGATTGGAGAGCCCAATGAAAGCCACAATTAAGCAAATGATTTGCTAAATATTAGGAGTCCCACATAGAAGTCATTTTAATAGTGCATTGATAATGCTCTTATAATTGCACCCATTTTTATTTTTATTCATATAAAATTACAACAATGTCCTTTAATAATCTCACTTTTGGCATATTTAAGGACAATATTGCATTTTTACATAGCTAAAAAGGCAACAGGAGGAATGCGGTTATAAGAAAAAAAAGAGAAATGCGAAAATTACTTCTCTGTAAAACTAAAAAGAATATATATAAACATGCATGTTAAAAAACAAAAATAAAAAGAAGAACCGTATAATATCGAATTACAAAATTAGAGTAAAGTCTATGAAATAAACAAAATTTCTCATAGTCTTATAGAGTTAAGAAAAATGTAAATTTTTTACTATAGTCGCACATCTGGAATTCTGTTGATACTATTTCATGTCGCTAAAAACATCTATCATAAAAATCAGACTCAAAACTTTTACAAGTGTCTTTCTTAATGTATGCGAAAAAAGATTAAAGAAACTTGCCAAAAAATTCACCATCTATCCTATTGCGCAATTTAAATGGATATTCTCATATTCTTTAAATTACTGGTTTTGTAGATGATATAGATACCATCGCACAAATATGTGTTATTCATTGAAACATGAAAAATTCATTAAAAGCTAATTTTATTAAGTGATACCAATACTAAAAAATACAGTAGACAGTAACAAATAACAATTAATTAGGATGGAGCTAAAAAGAGGTAAGTGGTTGCGGTTGCCACTGCGATGATTCTAAGAAATGTAACCTATTGTGATAGTACAAGTTTTTTATGGGAAGCCTACAATACACATCCAAAAAAGTGTGTGTGCGCACCTTTAAAATATTTGATTCATAGAGGAATGTTATGAATCATATTTTGAAGAGTTACGATGTTAATATAAAAGTTATGAGACATACCAAAGTGTTGTGATCCAAGTGAACACGTCACAAATCCTAAACGTTATAAATTCTATTACTGAAAAGTTACAATTCTTTTTTTATAAAAGTTATGAGATCCACCAAAATAATACATTTCTTAGTGAAAATATTACAAATCTTATTGCTGAAAAGTCACGAGCTCTTAGAACAAGAGTTCCAAAAACACCAAAAAATTATGAAGTGACACAATATGAACCATACAATAGGTGCAAATGATACACATTTTTGAGGAGTGTGCATTGTAGACTTTCTCAATTTTTTAAACTTTAACTACTTTCGTCCTCTAATCATAGAGAACACCCAAAAAAGTTGTCAAAAATTACAGAAATCTAAATTGGAAAAAAATTCTCCACATCTCATACTTTCATTCAGCCCAAGCTCTTTCTTTATTGAAAGAGAAAAGGCATGAAACAAACTAAAATTTTTCTTGCTCAGATTCAATATAGGAGGGAATTTATTCTCATATAGGAGTAGTTTTTCATTAGTATTATATCTTAGCGGATTATACATCATTTATAATCCAAAATTATTGTAAGCCTGCTAAAATGTATAATCCTTCAAACTTCACAAAGCAAGAGAAAATACATTTTACATTCCAATTGAAAGATTACGAGTTCATTGATCCTAAGCATCATCAGATTTCAGATTTAAAATTAGGAGATTTAGTGATAGCTCCATTATAGACATTTTATTTATTCTAGAGAGATTTAAATGTTGAACGGTTCATTTTTTTTCTTATATTAATTTTTTTTATTTATGCAACTACATGTTCGATCATATTAATTTTTTTTAGATGTAAAAAAAACTAGTTCAAAGAAAAATTTAACTTTTCCGAAGAAAAGTTTGAGCAAATTCAGGCAAAGCCCGTTCCGTTTTCTTTCTAAAGTATATTTTTTAAAAAGAAGATAATTTCAAGTTTAAATATAATGAAAATTAGAAATAATTTTTAAACTTTTTTTGCACCGATTAAAAGATCTCAGTGAGATCTATCAAACAAGATTCATATTGGTAGAAAAATTATTTGCGTAAACACTGGCCTTGTTCATTTTGTAACTTTGGGTATTTTTGTTTTGGCAGTGGGTAGTGAGAGAAATAGAGTAATGATTGGAGAGATGAGTAATGAGTGGAGCGAGATAGGGAGAGAAATGAAATTAATAATTGAAGAAAGAATATAATAATTGGAGAAAGATATAGGAAAATAATTGAAAAATAAAGTAAAATATCAAAACTAATAAAGCCATTATTTTTTAGCTTGAAATTACTTTTATTTTCTAATTTTTTTTTTAAAGGATGTGGAACACCCCAAATTCTATTACCAGCGGACAACCACCAAACGTCTTCACCAGTACGTAAAGTAAAACCCTAATCCAACGATTTCGCCCGCTTAAAACCCTTGACTTTACACAGTGCGAGAGAGAGAGAGATCTTCACCAGTACGTAAAGTAAAACCCTAATCCAACGATTTCACCCGCTTAAAACCCTTGACTTTACACAGTGCGAGAGAGAGAGAGAGAGATAGAGGAGAGAGAGAGATGGAAGGAGGTGGGAAGGGAAGTGGAGTAGTGCCAGAAGCAGTAATGGAAGCAGTGAAGAGAACAACTCACAACATGTCAGAATTCAAGTCCCAATTCGTTGAGTTCTTGTCTCTCTGCGACCCCGACTTGCTCGCTGATTTGCCGCCTTTACAACGGGCCAAGTCTCTCCTTCTGCTCGCCAAGGCCACTACAACCCTTCTCACCTGTAAAATTTTCTTCACTCCCTTACTCAATTTTCGTTTTTCGTTTTGAAAAAGAGAACCAAGCAGTGCTATTTTCGACCCACTCAAGAATGGTAAATACGAGATAGCTCCAAACACCCGCAAATAGGGGTGCAAACGAGCCGAGCTGAGCTTTGTTGTGTCTGAGCACGTTTACTAAACAAGCCGAGAACTCGGGCTCGAGCTTGGCTCATTTGTGAACGAGCCTAACCCTTAACGAGCTGATCCGAGCTTTTTCGTGTCTGAGCACGTTTACTAAATGAGCCGAGAACTCGGGCTCGAGCTCAGCTCATTTGTGAACGAGCCCAACCCTTAATGAGTTTTAGTGTTGAGCTTGGCTTGTTTAGTAAATGAGCCTAAAACTCATAGCTCGAGCTCAGCTCGATCACTAAATGACTTCAACAAACCGAGCCACGAGCCTCGTGAGCAGCTCATTTTGTTTGCAGCTTTGGGCCACAAGTGAAGCATGAGTTTGAGTAAAGTTTTAGTTTATAGATATTTTTTGATAAGTAACTAAAGTTTTAGTAAAAAATTTGAAACACTTGAAATGACGAGTGTCGAAAATTCGAGTGAACATTTGGGTAGGGTTGATAAACGAGCTGAATGAACTGAGTAGTTAGTTAAAGCTTGGTTTTGAAAACTTGACGAGCCGATTTCGAACGAGCTGCTGAATACGAGTTGATATTGAGTAGCTTGAATTTTTCATATATCATAAGCCGAACGAGCCGAGTAGTAGCTTGTTTAAGTTTGGTTTGAAAGCTTCAAAACAATGTTCAAGATTAGTTTGTTTACGAAACAAACCAGTCTTGATCGAGCTTTTGACGGATGAACACAAGCTCGAAGTCAGGTAGCTTGGTTCGTTTATATGCCCTACATATAAGTCCTTGTTGATTTTAGTAAAAGTTGTAAAACTCAATTGGATATAGGTTAGAGTGGGGGGAGGTTTAAAGGAGATTTTAGTCAAATTGAGTCTAAGCATAGATTTGAATTAGGGCTGGAGATGCAATAAGCCCCGGTATTGGTAGCAGGAAGTTGAATTTAAGATCGCCGGTGCAGTTGATCTACTGAAACCTTACACTTCTGGTTACGTAATGGATTGGTTTCGGTATGGCCTTTACTTGCAATTAAATTTAATTTCACTTGTATTCATGGTTTCAGTGAGGTTGAGGTGCAATGGAATTCATCCAGATGACCATGCTGTGAAGTCAGAGATTGTATGGTTTCCTATACTCAATGATTTGTCTTGTGTCTTTTCATCAAATATGTTTTCGTTAATCTGGGATTTGAATGGTGTTTTTCCTTTCTAGTCCTATTTGGTCTATAAATAGGGACTCATGGGTCTTGCATAATTTATTGTTTTTTGGAATTTCGTCGATGTGATATTTGTAACTTGAGATTGTTTTCTATTTACTGCATATGTAGGAGAGATTAAGCTTGTACCAAGACAAGCTAGAGCGGTTCATCGATTTGAGTAAAGGTACTATTCATCTCCTCAATATGGTAGGCGTATGAACAATTTTGTGCTGAAAGGATCTGATATTGGGGTTATGTTTACAGTATCTGATGTCCAGATTTAGGTTGTAGACTCTTCTTTCCCCGTAAGCTTTATTTGGATATAATATTTGTTAAGGTGCTTGTGGAAGAAAAAGAGAAGGTGAGAGAGATACATCTTGGATTTGTGGAGGGGAATCTCTGGTGTTTGTTGTTGAAATTCCTAAAGTGATGCTAGGAGTAATACTTTCTCTTCCCTAAATGACTTCAATCATACAACAAAAAACCAACAATTGAATGAGACCCCGAAGTTACGTTGAAAACCCCAAGAACGGTTAAAAACCACGGGAATGAACCAAGCGCTAAGGAAACCAGTGTATGGTTTGGCGATCATGCAAGGGTACGATGAACATGGATTCAGGAGTTAATTCTTAGGACTTGTGATGAGGATACACGGTAATTATTAAGATTGCTTGTAATCGTACATTGGTTTCTTTAGTGCATGATTCATTCTCGTGGTTTTTACCTGTTCTTGGGATTATCCACGTAACTTTGGTGTCTCGTTCAATTGTTGGTTTTTTGTTTTGTGATTGAAGTTATCTAGTAAAGCGAAAGTCTTACTCCTAGCATCACTTAAGGAATTTCAGTTTTACCTTTACAAATCCAAGATCCGAAACAACATGTTATGCTCAATTGAAAATAGGAGCTGCATTTTTTGTTTCGTTTTTGCATTTGATTATCAACTTAATGAAGTCCCTATGTTGAAATCCAATGACGTGGAGACGACTTTTTCTAATTCACGTATGGATAATTGGCCACACATTTGATTGTGAATGTAGAGATTGGGGCCTGTCATTTATGAGGAATAGCTTGTTGTGGTTGCGGTATTTGTAGTTTTTATTTGGAATTCAGTTTCTATTGATATTTTGTTTATTCAGCTATTGTGAATTTGGTTTATAAATTTTCATTTGTTGCATTGCGAATTTTCTAATTTTTTTTGTGTGGAACCAAACGAATTTTCTATTTGTCCTTGAAGCACCGCTTAGACCTTCCGCTACCTTGAATTACCAGGCTGCAACACGTTTCATTGAGCATTCGTTGCCCGATCTTACCAGAGGTAGGTGATCAAATCAATTTCTTGTGAATGGCGGTGATTATCTTTTGGATCCTGTTTTGGTGAAATAGAGTTTGATATTTGCAGATCAGAGGCAGAGTATGAGGGATATAAGTAAAGGTGAGGGGCCAAAGATGAAGTATCTGGAGAGAAGTGTCCATAAGAAGAGGAAATGTCAGTCATCTGAGAAGCAATCTGTTCGAGCTGCTACCCAAGAATTTCTTGAGAAAGCAGCCCGTGAGCTTCTTGGTGACAATAGAAGTGGTATTAAAGGACCTTTGCAGCCCAATACTTCATATGAACATGACCAATTGTCGGACTGAAACTTGGTAAGTATTCGATTTGTGTTCTTAGCTATTTGATGACATGTCTTCCGTTTTTTCTTTCTTCACCAGAGACATTACTTATCACCTAAGCTTTGAAATCTTTTAGCCGTAGTTGCACATGCCACAATGTACAGTGATTAATTTTTGACCCTGTAAGTTCTTATGATTGCACAGTTGCCAAGTCTGTAGCTTACATGGAGTAACCATGGTTCGCCGTTGTTGGCTTTATAGTCTGTCCTTTTCTCCAGTTTAGCCTCATGGCCATAGAAATAGAAATCGAAATCGAAATCGTGCGATTCGCGAGCCGAATCGGATAGTTCGGTTTGGTTCAGGTACAAAACGATTTGAATCGATTACGGGAATCCTGAATAGTTAAGAACTGTGTACAAAATCGAACAATTGAACCATGAATCGCTGACGTATGAATTGTACGATTCACCGTGTACAGATGGTTGGGATTATAGACTGGTCGGGTTAGTTTTCTAGACCCAAAATGCAAGAATCATCAAAATTTGGAGGTATTGTTTTCAATTTTTTTGGGGAGATTAGGGGTCGAACTCCTCTTTAGGAATTGTCGATCGTGCATGTTGCTCAAAACACGACTTAGATTGAGGGTTTTGCATACTTGGTGTAAAAAATGTGGAACGCACACTTCGTCCTGCATTCCACGATTATCAAGCTTTCAAGAATACTTTGAAACATTGAGAAGATGCGGATTTGAAGTCAAGCTGCTTCAGAAGCTTCAAACTGTTACTTTGTCTGGAAAAGCACTTCAACGATTAGGGAGAAGTGGCGATTTGTAGATGGTTCCTGTTTCTAAAGTTATGTCAGCCTTTGTCATTGGTGATGTAAAGCTGAGGGTGGGAAATGGTCCAATCAAGCCTTGTTGGATTCATATTATAGAATACAATGGACTGTGGTATGTAGAAGACAATTTTCTGATCATATACGACCATGTTTCAGAACATAGAAACTGAGCTTGTTCAATATATGAGATAGGTGATTGGCCAGTTATCTGTTTGGAGCTCTCAGAGAATATTTTTTATTCAAAAGATGAGGATGAAAATGGATATTGAATCTATTGATCAAACTTGGTTTTGCATTTGAAAGGGGGAAGGCATATCCATTTCTCTTCTCTCATTATTTTATTATTTGAAAGACAATGTGGCATGTAACGTCGTTTTTGTTCATGGTTTACAGAATCACTAAACCTTTTTTTCATCTATGCTCTTGCTTTGAAAATCCCTATAGCAGCACCATCAAATTTATGTCCCCGTTTGAACTTGCCATGGGCGCAGATGTGGATTTGTCTTTATATTTCTGTATTGGCTTTGAAATATTTCATTTTGAGTGGTGTTCGTGGGTGAAGACGCATACTAAATATTTACTTAATAACCTGCTTTCTGACATTTCTGTAATCGAATCTCCTCCAGCAGAAGGAAAAACATGGAGCAGACCAAATTCCGCAGACAGAATTTCTCATGCCATCGTCTTCATTTTTTCTTCTTTCAAGGTAGCTCTTTTTGGTTGTTTAATGGTTGTTTCTTATTTATTTCTGTTCGTATTCTTTTTTTAATTTCCTGCAAGACACTTTTTTCTCTTTTTCTCACGAGTTGATATCACTTACTGTCTAACACTAGAAGTGTATTCGTAGCTTGTTTTTCAAGTTTTAAATATCCTGTTTTCTAGCTTCTGAAACCCAATAGAGATCTTGCAAGGTACATGAGTATTATTGGAAATTTCGTATTGTACCTGTCTCTCCATGTACCTGAAACTAACAATTCCTTCTGCTGGAGGAGTTTGGGTTGAAAAGAAAAGATAAGAATTTTGTCGAACGTATGGATGATGAGGTGAGAAATGCTATATGTACGATGTAGGTTTATTTCGTTTCTCAACGAAAATGTTAAGATCACCATTTCTGGCCATCCAAACTATTTCTGACCATGCAAGGGGCCGTAATTAGTTAAAACCGGAATGGAGCGGAAACTCTTTAGTTTGAGCGCTTGACCTGTTTTTCTTGAGTCAATGTCTGCATGCTACTTTTTTGATATTGAAGTAATTTAAGCTCTGCAACTGTTGGAGATCAAGAAACACCTGATTTTGAAGACTACGAAGCTGAGTTTTAGACTTGGATTTTCAAAGAGTATTAACACGGGTCAGAAAAAGGTTACAGAATTGGAAAGGCCGATAAAAAAAAAAAAAGAAGTTATGGAAAGCAACGAAATAAATTGAGCTCTTCACTCTTAGTTATCTTCCTGTGTTTCTTTAGCTTGTAATTTTTCTTCCGTAAATCATTCCTAAATCTAAGATTCTACAATAGTTTAAGAGCTCTGTTAGTTGAAGTTTCTAAAAATCAATGCTACTTTTTTACGATGCAAATTGCATTTGGAATGCTAATATTGCAGTGATCCAAATCTTACACTCAATTTTTTTGCCTAACGTCTAGTGTCTATGATGACATTTAGAAGCCAAAAACAAGTTCAAATTCATGAAGTCTTTGTGTTGGTTTTTTATATACTTCGTAATATGTTAATACTAAAACATGTGTTCATATGAAGTAGGAGAGGGTAATGCAATTTTTTTCTATTTGTATCGAGGGTATTATGGTATTTTATTTTATCAAAGTTAAGACCTTTTTTGACTGCAAGGGAGGTGATAATAAATTTTTGAGAAAATTTCTTTTATATCCTTTCGACTTTGACCAAAAATTCATTTTGGTCATTCACCTTTCAATTTCGTCATAAAATATTTCGATTTTTCAATTTTTTTCAGTGTCATCCTTTAGGGATATATACATATATACACGAAAAATAGAATGTTTGGATCAAGCACCCTATACACATTGAATGCCGTTGATTTTCGCTAAGGCCCCTCGTTTTTTTTATAGAATTTTTTGGACGGCTTGGATCGTCCATCAGTGGCCGGAGACGGCCCGGCGCGGTCATCAGTCCCTATAGCAGGATTTAAAGAAAACGGATTCCTTCTAAAAGACGACATTGAAAAAAATTAGAAAGTCGAAATATTTTTATGCCGAAATTGAAAGGTGAAGGACCAAAATGAATTTTTGGTCAAAGCCGAAGGGATATAAATAAAATTTTCTCTAAAATTTTGGAATAAGAGGAGAGGTCAATGCATTTGTCAGAAACTTTAGGAAAGGTTCACATAATTTACCCTTCTAGTTGAAGTAACCTATTTCAAATTCCACCTTTTTATTTTAATTAAACATTTTTTCGATGTACACTCGGTAAAGTTCTTTACTTCAACTAGTTTCCTTCATAATTCATACTCCCTCTGTCCCTACAAAACTAAGCTTTACAAAACATGCATGTTTTTTATTAAAAAAATTAATTTTTTTATACAATCTAATAGAATTCATTGCCATCTATTGATTTTCTTAACAAAACAAATGCATCTTTTTGAAGGCCTAGGTTTGCGCCCTGGACACTTATTTAGGGACGGATGGAGTATTATGTTCTTTATTAATCTTCTATAGGAACAATATCAACAACAGACATGAACAAAACAAAATAGTAGTAGCTCGTGGTCTGGTTCGGTTCAGATTCCTAAGAATCTTAGGAATCTGAGGATCGAACCGCTAGTCACGGTTTTTACAAAATGAAATTTGTGTTCTGACCAAAGTCTTACGGTTCGGTTCCAAGCCAATCTGTGACTCGTTGATCGGTTATGGTTTTGTCCACGGATTTTAACAAAAATAAAATTCAAGCATATATTCCACACTACAAGAGAAGAAGGTTACACTTAACATCGGCCACCAAACTTGTTACTTTGAAGAAGAAACAGAGAGAGAGCCCACCAGACTTGTTACTTTGAAGAAACAGAGAGAGAGAGAGAGAGAGAGAGAGAGAGAGAGAGAGAGATTGTCACGACCCAAAATCGAAGGGTAAAAATCGTGACATGGCCAGTGATTAAAAATCACCTCAGGCCTAGATATCAAACAACCAATTTTTTTTTATATTCATTTAGAAACTCCCATATCTGAAAATAAAATATATTACAATCAGAGCATTCTAGCGCATACCAAATACAAGCTTTGTCCAACAACTTTAGAATTTCATTATTGTAGCTCATACACACAAGTGCCACTTATTATCACTCTTTCTTTTATTTAGCCGTATATATATCCACTGCAATCTCCCTCATGTAAAGAGTAAACCTTCTTTATTCTCGATTCCCTGAAAGGGTTTCATGAAACACAAAACCAATTCAGTAAGTTACGATATACTAAGGCCACATAATAAACATGGGATTAAGTAGGATAAAAACATAGCTTAATAATCCAATAGCTTGCAAAATTGTAAGAGATAGAAAGATCATATTCCAGTTGCAATCACCACAAGTGAGACAAAGAGAGATATATCCATCATCATCATAATCATCATATTGTCATCTTAACCATCATAGTTTCACCTTGACCATCATCATGGCCATCATCTCGGGCGGTAATCCGGTAGCCCGGGGAGCGACCCCAGCAAAAGCAATGGAATTGATATCAATCCAATGGATACCCGGCCGTATCCTTTCCACAATCCATAGGTGCCAATTCAAACATAGCTCGTCAGAGCTCTTCGCCCAGATGTTACACCAATATTCATTAAACTTCCTTTTAAGAAAATCAAGCCCATGTCTTTTATAAAAATCTTTTTCTTTTCATAATTATACTTATATAATTTATTTTTATTCAACATAAGATTTAATAAAACAATCACAACACAAGTTTTAGAAAAACAATATGTATCCGGAGTATATTCGTAACTCACCTTGCCCCCGAGGCACAATTATCGAACTAACCACCACTGACTAGATAACGGAACCAAGTTTTTTTTTTTTCCTCCTCCTCTCTTTTCTTTCTTTCCTTCTCCCTCTTATTTCTTTCTTGTGTGTGTGGTGTGTGTGTGCAAGTGTGGTGTGGTGTAGTATGAAAAGGAGGGGAGAGGAGGCCTATTTATACTTGTAAATTACAAGACCTAGAATATTCTAACATATCTAGCCATATCTTATCATATCTAGCCATATCTTATCTAATCTTATCCAAAATCTTATATAATCTAATCTTATCCAAAATCTTATATAATCTTATCCAAATTTTACCAAATCTTCTAATCTTATCCAAAATCTAGCAAATCCTATCAAATCTTATCCAAAATCTAGCAAATCCTATCAAATCTTATCCAATCTAGCAAATCTTATCCAAACAAATCTTCTAATCTTATCCAGACAAATCTTTCATTATCTAAACAAATCTTTTAATATCTAGAAATATCCAATAATATCTAGACTAAATCTAAAAAAATCCAACTATATCCATTGAGTATCTTATCCGATTCTTTCCGTATTATTCCTTACGCCTTCCGAGAGCACGTATCGTGTTGTTGTTAACAAGGCTGAGGAAATACTTATAGAATTTAATAAAAATTGCCACCTAAAAAAATACCCTAATCTTTAATAAACCTTGAATCATGATCGATATATTCTTTATATCCTATTGGTAAGCAGCCCACTAAAAGTTAGCTCCTTATTTGTTATTTTATTTTTCTAATTCTTTTTAGCGTCTTATTTGTTTATAAAAGTTGGGGTGTTACAGAGAGAGAGAGAGAGAGAGAGAGAGAGAGAGAGGCGAAGAAGTAAGAACAGTGCTGCGGCTACAAGAACGAGGAATTTTGGAAAACTGAAAAAGAAACGAACTAGTGAAACTAAACTAAGGTTACTCGTAACTTATTAAAAAACTACGATTTACCCCCTATATTTTATGTACATCTACAATATATCCCATTATTAAGATAAAATACTAAAATTGGTAGAAAAAAGTTTTGACATTATAAATATACAATAATATTTATTATTTATATAAAATAAATATCTCACAATCCGGTTCGATTAATCCACGATTTCACAATGAAAATCTGTGGACTAAACCGCGAGTCACGATTTTTTAATTTTTCAATCTGTGTCCGGACCATTAATCCACAAACAAAATCTAAAAGGTACGGATTGGTTCGGTCCGGACCGGTTTCACGATTCTGCTGATTTTTTGAGCAGCCCTACGAATACCATGAAAGAGTGACAAAAATCTTACAGTCTTCAATCCACAATCACCATTGCTATACTAAGGCTCCATTCCATTAAGGGAAATAAGTATAAGTACTTATTTTTTGAATTAAAGGTAATGTAATGCGAGTGAATGACCTGTCTTGTAAAGCGAAAAATAACTACTTAAAAAATAAGAACCTTAGTGGAACGGGACCTAAGTCAGACATAAGCTCCCAACCAAGTTCTGCATAATCATTAATATTTTTAAAAATTTTATGGTAAAATATGTGTTGATCATCCCTCAGTCATTGTAAAACTAGTATATACCCTTCACATGTTATGTGAACTAAAATGCACTATTACTTCGGTTAATTGTTGAAGTAAATTACCACAATATCCTACAAAACATGGACTTCTACTACCCTTTCTCTTCTCTCTCTTCTACAAAATAGGCACCTTATTTATTTATATATATGGATTACTGGCTAAACAAAAATGCTATATGGATTTTTCAACCAAATTATACCTTTGACCTAATATGACAATGGCTTTTTCTATATACACTTCAATATACATGTCAATATGTACGGAGAGGTTGTGAAAGCTTCAATGGTGGGGGGCTTAGTGGTTGAACATAATGGTGATGCGTTTAGTGATTGTAGAATGAGAGTCAGAGCCTATGACGGACGAATTTTGGGCAGAACATGGCTCGGGCTCAATTGTGTTGGGTAAATCAACCATTGTCACTTTGGACCGTTAAGATTAAGGGCGGCTCACTGTCATCGGAGGCTCGAGGCGAAATTTCAATATGAGGCCTTTAAGATTTTAAGTATCAATAAAAAAAAATTATTCTATAATAAATTATTTGAAATTATATTTCCTCATTTTTTATGAGATAATGAAAAAGGAGGTCTTTTTACCTGAATGATGCTTTTTTTTTTTTAAATTGACGAAAGTAGATTTAGAAGTTAAAATTTGCAATATCGGTAATGCATGAAAAATGAGGCTTCACAAAATTGAAGGCCCTAGGCATTGGCCTTCATTGTCTAGTGCTTGGACCACCCCCGAGCTTGACGAACTCAATGGTGTTGACACAAGCAGAGCACTTCACTCCGTTCACGATGAAAAACTGGGGGAATGATAGGGGCGATTTGGCAAGTGGAGTGAAATGAAGTGCAGTTGGTGGTTTGGTGCTTCTATTATACTTTCATGCATATAGACAGGGTTCGGATTCCGTAAGCATCCACCCCCTTCTTAAGTTCTCTAGAATAGAGTAGATTATGTTTAATGCAAAAAAAGGGGGGGGGGGGGGGGGGGGGGGGGGGGGGGGGGGGGGGGGGGGGGGGGATGGATTTGCACCATACCTTGATCACATGGGTGATGGTGATGGGTCAAAGTGAAGCTGACCCAAATTTTCGGATACAGGCAAAGCGGGAACCCCTTGGATGAGAAAGCAAAGCTATTTTCATTCATTGGAAAAACAAACACATGTGTTGACACCCCAATTTTATCTACCGCAAAAAAAGAAGAGAAAAAGTGAATCAGTGTATGACTATTTTTAGGCCATATACAACTTTAGAGAATAACTACCATGTGGAAATTTTATATCTATCTCAGAATTAATCAGTAATGAGTGAAGAAGTCCTTCATATTATTAAGTAATCACTTATTTCACTCCCAAGTATTGTGAGACTGTATTTTTTGACATCCCTTTACGTACAGCCGCGTTTGAGGTCTGCCACGTGTAGCGTTGTCAATTAATTTTGAGATAGATATAAAATTTCCACAGACTTAAAAAGGGGAAACAAAAGAAGATGGAAGCTGCCTTCGACCATGTGGCATCAAAAGAAACATGAGAACGGACAAAATAGCCAGACAACGTATGGTATGGTTCCGCTATATTAGAGCAGTTTGCTTGTAGTTGTTATTATTGTTGTTTGCATACAGTTTTCAGTTGTGCTTAGTTTTTATGGTTTGAGCTGTGGATCTTTTGATCCTCTTTTATTTGGACCTAGATTGGTTCTTACGTACCGGCAATTTCGCCGGGCCTGCTTCGACAGTAGGTGCCTGAGATCGAAGTTTAGGTAGCTCTAGTTCTTTCCTGTATCTTTTCTGAAATCTGTATTGCCCGATGAGCTGATGATGAATGAATGATGGGCTTGGTATGTGTGTATATTAGTAACTAGCAAATAAAGGTGTCCCAATGCTTATATTAGTTTGTGTCCTAGAATGTGCTAAAATATGTGCCAAATTTGGCCATATTGTTATCAAATATTATATGTGTAATGCCCCTAATTTTAGGTACGTTAAAAGGATAATTTATTACAGAAATTAAAGAGAGTCACTGCTCATTATTACAACATCACTCTCGTAAGAGTATTTTAAACACAAAATGGGGAGCTAGGGTTCCTAACTACTGCTCCTCTTGTTCCTCCATCCGAGCGAGTTCTTCGGCTCCGATCGCCTTCAAAGTGAAGAGTTCGCCCTGTTCATCTATCAGATCTGACATATTATACCGGCGTCGCCACCCATATAATATGCCAGGGTCACCAAAAAGGTAACACCGTGAGCTACAAAGGCTCAATAGTAAAATCCTTACCCACCTATCTTAACTTACAGACAATAGGTTATAATAACACATCGATTTCCACATGATACGTGTATGAACAGCTACAAAAGACAATAACATTAACATATCCACAATCGTCATATAACTATCGTTGGTGTCCAAGATTCTCCGAGTTCCTCTTACGTAACTCATCGTAGATCGTGTCTCCATTTTTTTATATACAAGTCAACTTTTCAAAATCTTTTGTTTAACACACCCAACCTCGGTTCCGCTGCGCCGGGTTCCCGAGTATCCTCACAATGGTTTCGCCGCACTGGGTTCCCATTAGCACACATGTGCTTTGGCTCCTCTCCACGGATAACCATGCTACTCACCCAACCTCAGTTCCGCCGCGCCGGTCTCCCGAGTATCCTCACAATGGTTCCGTCGCGCCGGGTTCCCATTGGCACACACATACACACAACTCACATAATACCCTCGAAATGGTCATTATGTAGTTTCTAAAATATTTTTTTCCTCGGAAAACACATTTCTTCCTCGTTAACCACACCCTAGGTGTTATGTTTCTACTTCCTCGGTTCTCGTGTCTTGTTCTCATGCAAGACTCCGCGGGGTAGGACTTTACATATAAACAAGCATTTTACAAACTATTCCAACAAGATCATCCAACTCCAAACTACTTAGCATGCTTGAAACATCATGAACATAAACCATGCATATCCAACATTCAATAAAAGATAATCTTATCTACTTTTGAAAGAAATGATCAAAGTTACTACTTAAGGTCGTTCTATTTTCCAACATATGATTTAATACCATAAATAGAGTTAGAGTGCAAGATTTAAACTACTTATACTTAGGATAAGTGAGTAGAGGTATAAACTACCGTTCTTCTTGGCAGTGGTCGACTACGGAGTATCGGTCGTCGGTTTTGAGTTTCGGCGGCGTAACGGCTCTGGTTTGCTGTGAAAGGAAGAGAGATGATCTTTTCTCTTCCTAGAAACAATTTACTAACTTTGTCTAAGCTACTTTAAAGATCTAGAAGTGGTTTTGGAAATGGTTTGGTGGTTTTGCTCAAGAACTTAAGAAAAACTAGAACTTTTGAACTAAGAACTCTAAGAAATTCTAGAGAGAAGTGAGAGTAAAGTGAGAAGGTGTGAGTTCAAGTTTTGGAGTGAGCTTCTATTTATAGGCAAGCTTCCCCTACCCCTCCTTAATGGCCGGCCCTCTCTCTCTCTCTCCATATCTCAATTTTTTAATCCATGAAATCAAGTTCTCATGGAAGATCAAAGGCTAAAATGCTAGGTTTGCATGGTTAGGATTGTCCTTAGATTTGATTCTTGAAAAATTTGTGGTAGAAAGGAGGTTTGTACAAGATTCTAGGGTTTAAACAATACAAAAGAGGACAATGGAGGTTAAGTCTTGCTTGGAAGAGTAAACAACCAAGGATTTGGTAGTACATTGGAAGATCAAAGATCAAGGTACACATCAAATCCCCTCTCTCTCCCTCTCTCTCCTCTCTCGGCTCACTCTCTCCTCTCCCTCTCTCTCGGCCTCTCTCTCTCCTCCCTCTCTCTCGCTTTCTCTTGCATGGTACACACACACACACTACTAGTGCAAGAACACAAAATAAAATAATGGGTACTTTTGGTACTTGAAATCCAAAATGACTTAAAGGTCAAGATTTCCCATTAAGCTAATAAATTGACACATGTGTACTAAGGCAATATTCAAGTCATCCATGTACTAAATTAATATATACATAAGTACTTATGTACACTAGGAAGAACAACTCCCCATTAAACTAATTTAATTGGGTATCAAAACCCCAATATAAAAATAATATAGGAGTACTTTAAGAATCTTAGGTCTACTAAGTACTTACCTAATAAAATATTAGTACTATACCACATGAGATTTAAGAAAAGACTAGTTTAATAAGACCCATGTACTTGGTTGAAGAACAACCTATTACCCAATGGGTAATAGATTTCCTAGTTTTTATTGTCCAATGGACAATAGTTACTAGGGACCTTTTATAATAAAATAATCAAAAAGTCCTTTTAAGAAATTATAAAATTCCATTTTTTTTTTTTTGATAACTGAAAGGGTTTGGAGGGGGCGACCGGCGTAGCAACCTCCCTTGGGCGTGACCATAGGGGCTCCAAACCCGCCAGTGGAATGTCCGGTTCGAGCCATAGCTACCGTCCGAGAGAACGGGCCGTCACCACGGCACCACCTCAGTGCACAGTTGGCAAAGAAGCCCCCTCCCTGGTCCACAGAGCGGGTTCGAAATTAAGCCATTTTTGGCACCACCGGAAATTTGCACAAAGTGCCTCCGGGGCCTCGAACCTGGGCCTACGTTGGGGAGAGGTAGTGCCCTTTGCCACCTGGGCTACCACCTCGGTGGTATAAAATTCCATTCATAAATATAAATAAGAGTACTTGATATTTTAGCAAAGAATATCAAGAATATAAAATTTAGGGTTTCTTTTATCCAATGGATAATAGTTCCTCTAACTTTTATCGCCAAATGGATAAAGAATAAAACTAAAATAATAAAAGAAAATAAATAAACAAATTCCAATTCTAGGGTTGAAAAGGTTCACAAGGTTCAAGGATGGCCAAAACGGTCCATCTAGGTTAGGGAAAAGCAACTAGGTGGCTCTCTAGCTCGGTTTCTCCAACGAGCCGGTTAGAAGCTAACTAGGCTTGCTAAATAGGGCTTAAAATCAAGAAACGAATTTCAAGGGGCTAATGACAATAATCAAGTTGTTTGTTTGTACTAATTGGTACTATTTTTGTTGGTGTATATATATAAGAAGAATAATCTGTCTTAAAATCTATAAAAATACAAACTTTTAGTCCAATTTAGTTCATTTAGTTAAGCGAAACTGCCCCTAGTGACTAGCGAGCAATTAAACTCAACCCATATCCGTATGCGGCGGCGGGAGAGGAAGGTCACGGTACTATTTCGACTCTATTTCTTTGTTTTTTCCTCTTTTCTCTTGTCTCTTTCGTTGATCTGTGAGAGTTTTGTTTCTCTTTTTAAGAGAGTTGTTAGTTTCGTCTTTGAATAAATTTTGTCTACAGATCGGATTCTTTCAATCGAAGTTGCTTCACAGTAGTATCTATGCTTCAGTATTCTATCCCTACACGATGTCTTTGGCGGAGCAACTCGTGGCGGCTTGACACATCTGTAGTGGGAGTTCATTGCTGTAGTTCTTGAGAGTTCATTGGTGCATCCATACTTGGTTGGAGTACATTTGATAGTCTGGGTATTTGGTGTTTTTTGTCCTTAACTTTGCGCTTTTTCTCGTTTGAGACTCCTAATTAGATGTTAGGCT
Organism: Rhododendron mucronatum var. ripense; assembly: GCA_019656295.1. Classification (NCBI taxonomy): domain Eukaryota; kingdom Viridiplantae; phylum Streptophyta; class Magnoliopsida; order Ericales; family Ericaceae; genus Rhododendron; species Rhododendron mucronatum. Next base: position 7,730,252 of record BPLT01000004.1, on the reverse strand, counting down.
GCTTAAAAGTGTCGCTTTTGTGTTAGGTCATGCTTGGATTAGGATGAAAGACATTAATTGTCTTGTGATATACTTGTTTTGTATTTGTTAGACGATTAATTTGACTTTGTCCAAGTTTTTTATAATGACCTCCGTTTTGTTAAAAAAAGACCAGCGAGCAATTCTCGTCAGTCGTCCCTTACTATGATTGGAAGGACTTTTAAATAAATTTGACTTCCATCTTCTTATTTATCGTCTATTCTTTCTTTTATTCTTTTAACAGGCTGGTCGTAAGGAATTAAGATTTTTAAATCATAAGCATAAGTTTAGTGACAGATATAAACAAATTAGGGGAAATAATTTTTACACTCACTTTTTTACGATCTACAAGTATTTTATTCACTTAAATTTACTATTTTGTCCTTTTTTCAATTCATTTTTTCATACATTTTTTTTTATAAGTACACTTTTTCATATTTGTAAGAACAATATTGTAAATATGTAAATAAAAACAAAAAATAGAGTGAAAATTTGTAACAGATTATCTAAAAAATACTCCAGTAGAAGTGAAAATAGAAGTGAAAATAAACTTAACGCTAACAGAACTGGTCCAACCAAACTTCTATCCCCCCAACTCGGTGTCTCCGCCGCGTAGCCGGCTCTACGTCCTCGTTCTCGTTAAGCGAACCCCCAGCCTCTCGCCCTCTCTCCTCAATGGCAGCGTCTACCAGTGCCCTAGCCGGACAATTTTCCCACAGCCACGGCCTAATTGACCGCAGAAGCCCTGATTTCTCTCCATTCTCATTCCGTAAGCATTGTTTCTTATCTGTGTTTACACGTATATATAGATTTACAAATACACGTCTTTTTTCCATACCTCTTCACGGACAATTTTAGTTGTTCGGTATGTAAATAAATTCAATCGATGTGGAAAATTGGAACAAAATCTGTTGAGTCCCCTCTGGATAGAGGAAATTTACATTCAGGTGAAAGTAGCGGTCCTAGCTCAGAGTAAAGGCAAGTTCTCGTGTCATACTTCTAGGCTGGGAACGAGTTGAGCTTTGCTTGCTAGAGTGTTTTTGCTCGGATGGATCGAAACTATTTGAGCTTTACATCAATTGACCGGGCTCAACCCTTGGTTAAAATGCTCGTGGAAAAGAGACAGATTTTGGGGAAGCATAGTAAAACAGGTTCATATTATTGACGACTTTTTTCAATAAAGTATAGAGTGTAGAAATATCCACGTGAACAGAATAATTAAACCTAAGTAAAACTTGTAGAACATTTCATCTACTTTGGTCAGTGTTGGGTTGAGTTTGGCTCAATTACTAAACAAGCACAAACATCAGGCTTGAGTTCATTCATTAAGATAACAAGCAAAGTGACACTTAAACGAGCCAAGCTCTGCTTTTGAAAAGTTTGGTTCGTTGCAACACGAAATACTCTCCTACATTTCGGTGACAAATGCAGGCAGACACCTAAATTTTTTGGTGCTTTGAACAACTTCTTGAGTTAAGAATTGTACTTGACTATGATTTGAATTTGAATACTTGGAGCCCATGGTAAGAAAGATGCCCTTGCAGATGTTAGTGAAGCACTAGTAATGCTATAGGATGAGGAGGTTATCTCAAATAATTCTGGCTAATCTGGCGATTAACAAATAACTAAATCATGATCTTGAACCCCATTTCCTTATGTTGTCTTCCCAAAACGTTTTGATTCACATTTATCAATCTTTTCTTAGGTGAATGCACAGTGCAAGGTGCTCTACCGCTCATGAGGTGAGTCGTAGGCCTCAAGGTCTTGAGGCTTAGTTATTTAGAAGATTTATTTTAATTTAAGAAATTCATAAAATTTTAAGAAATTGCAACAAAGTGAGAAAGTGGTAACAATGCTAAGTGAAATTTATAAAAGCTCCCATAAACCAGGAGATATACATTTTAGTATAAGTTACACCAATTTCTATGAAAAGAATAGCCAATTAGGTATCAAGATCGACAAACTGAGAGATAGGATGAAAGTGAAGATCTATAGGCCATGTGTTCTTGAAAAGAGTCCTTCCCTTCTTAGTTCAAGGGAAAGGTGCAAAACAAATTTTTTGTGGCTTGATCTTTCGTGGGATGGGGCATGTGCAAAGTGTATGTCTCACTTGAAATGCATAAAAAAATGTAAAAGGCGCACCTAATGTGAACCCCCCATAGACAAGGTGTAAGCTTTTGGAGGGCAAGGCACTAATTCAAAGGCCTCGAGGCGATTTTCAAATCATAGCCTTGATGTGGGCCTCGAGGCGAGCCTCAATTTAGCCTTTGTAAAACATATTGATATTTATGAATAAGGAGATATTAGGAGGAAGAAGCTTTATATTTGGTGAAGGCAGTGTTGATATTATTGATGTATGATCTATGTACTCAAATATTATTGACCCTAGTCACCTTGTGTGCCTTTTGTCACGACTCAGGCATTTTGACGAACGCCTGGCATGCATCCCATCAAGAGATGGAAGTTTTTCTGGAACTTTCTAGAGTTCCCTAGAACAGTGTGGAGGTGTGGAAGCTTGGAGGACTCTAGAATCCTTCTAGAACCATCTCCTAGATAATCTAGATTATTCTATATACTTCTAGACTTGTATAGATATTTGTAGAGAATTCTAGATTGGAATAGTTGGGAAGCTTCTAGCAAATGTTCTAGACTTCTCCTTTCGTGTATAAATGGGTGAGGGCCTCAATTACCCAAACCAACTTGAAAGCCTTGTAATCCCTCTTTCTCTCCTAACAAATCTCTAACTCTCCACTCTTCCATCTTCTGGTTTACTTAGGGGCGAGCAAGTGTGGACATAACATCTAAGGCCGCACGGTTGACTTAGAAATTCTAAGGCCGTGGCACTTTGCTTGTGATCTTCACATGTTTCTTTGAATTTATGGGACCTTTCTTTACGTAATTTTCATGTTTTCAATACTTGACTAATCATAACAAGTGGCCATGCTCTATCCACCCTCGTTTGATCTCGATTAGATTGTTGATCTATGCATTGGGAACTCAACAGACAGTTATGCTAGTCTAGATTCATTCTTTTTTCTTCCCAATGCATCACTTCTAGTTTGCCCAAGACCGAATAACGCATTCTACTAGAACTAACCTTTTAGACTCCTTTTCTAAATCGCTAACTATCTCACTCCTTCGTATCTTTTCAGGTAAACTTAATCCATACACCCATCATGTTGGTTCTCCCATTGTGTCTCAGCCAATGACCCGAAGATCGATGCGTATACATGCTTTATTTGGAGGCAAAAAAGAAAATAATGAGATGAGTGATGACGGCTCCTCAAAGGTCCGCAAATTAGCTCTTAGTTGAAAATTGCATCTAGCTAGATTATATGGTATATACGTGGATTTTGTTGATGCTTATACACTACAAACCACATTATTTGACACATTGGGAAAGATTCCTCCTTCAGGATGAGCAATTCCTATTTTTACTTGAGATTGATGGTCATTATGTGCTCAACTTGGGAATTATAATCAAACATTGATGTCTTCTATGCTTGACAATTGTTATCTAACGGGCCTTTCCCATCTCTCTGGGCTTGGAAAGGTTAATGATAGAACAAGTACTAAACACGGTAGATGCAGCCAGTCAATTGATATAGGATTTCAGTAATGGTGGTTATTAATTGCATACAAGGCTTTATCAGTAATCAAGTTTGTTGTTGGAACAACATGTCTTTCTTCTTTTTTTCTAGTGTTGGTTGGAGCATATTACAAAAACTGTACCCTTGGTGGTATGACTTCAGCATTTAAGATGGTGGAAAGGTTGAAAAGAAATTTCAGCATAACAAACAGAGTAGCTATTTAACAACATATTACATAGGTAATATTGTACAAATATTCGTCAACATTTTTTTTCCCAATCGATAAATTCCTCCACACACCCCCCCCACACCACCCCCCCCCCCCCCCCCCCCCCCCCCCCCCCCCCCCCCCCCCCCCCCCCCCCAAAAAAAAAACTAATTATTTTTCCAACTTATGCATTACTACTATATATGCCTGAAACATTGTCATTCGCAAAAAGAAAATCTTCTCAGTATCAAAAAGCATATTTCAAGAACTTATACTATCATGGATTAGGAAGTGCAGACATGTCATAAAGGGTTTTCTGTCCGTGTCTGACACTTGCTGCACTAGCCAATTCTTGTCACGCCACCTGTCCCTAAGTCACATAGTCTGTCTATTTGGGGTAGCGCATCCATGAACTAGGTCGCGGATCCTCAAATATAGTGTGTAATCATTGAAAAGTCGTGGATTGTTTGTGTGGTTCATGAATTGATGTCATGCTGTGGCGGACTATGATTTTGTCCATACCTAGAGTGACAATTATGCACAGTCAGTACACTTTTTGGCTATGCACAGGCAGACTTTAGACTTCAACCACACAACTAAGACTGTACCAGCGCATATCTGGCAGTAAAAGGTAACTCGCGAGTGGGTTCAGTCTCCATTCAACTTGAATATACCAGGATGGAAAGCTATGAAGCTCACTTGTTTTTGACAATTAACAATTATGTATTTATTTATACGGATGCTTGGTGGAAAACTTATAAACTGCGCCTAGTTATACCACTAAAATGCAAAACAGGATACTTTTATGAAACTTTCAGAAGAGATAATTTTATGTTTATTTTATTCGAAACAATAGTGTAAAATCGCGCTCTTAGGGCTTTCTCAATCTTACTGATTAGAGTGAATGACGCTCTCATATTCACACTTGCTTCCCTCATGCTTTCACACCCCGCACTGTGTGATTTAGTTTGCCTTGAAAATCTGACGCTTGAGACAATCAGACACACATTAGATACATATGTTTGTTCCATGGACATGCATGAGACGAGATATGTATAGGACTCTAGGGTGTTTGGGGAAGTTTGAAAAAAGGAATGTAGAGGCCTAAGCTTAAAAGCTTAAAAGAAGATAAAAAAAAAAAAGGATTTATCCACTCTTATCCCTTCTTACTGCTTTTTGGTGTGAATTACTAATTTTTTTACAACTTCCAATTTATTTCTGTACACTTGACAGTTGAGACTACTTATAGATAAGGTAAGACATTATGGCTTTCTATTGCTTTTTAGAACTAAGAGTAGATAGAGAGATTAGAATCAATAGATAATTGCTACAAGTTATTTTATCATAAAGGGAAAGGTATCTTAAAATTGCTGTGTGAGCATGTTTCTGACGGGGCTTTGTTTGGTCTCATGCTCATAGATGTGCTTCTTAGATTATTGATTTTCCAAACAAGCAAATCATATGTGGCCTATTTGAAAAGAGAGGCTGTGATGTCCACTGATCAATCATTTTTCTTAATTTGGGACATGTTATTGCAGCTTATGTTTTTTCGTTGGGGCATGGGATAGTGATAATGATATGTTACTTTTGAATTTGTTTATCGAAAACCAGTTTTCAAACTGAAAGTTTCAGTCTTGATTTGTACTTGTTGTCGATTCCACCTTTAATGTTGTTGTTATATAGTTAATGTAGTTAATTTTGTTTCTATTCGCTGGATACTGATCTTTATTCATGGTTCTTGGATAGGCTGGAATGTTTGGTAATATGCAAAATCTATTTGAGACTGTAAAAAAGGCTCAGATGGTAGTCCAAGTTGAAGGAGTACGTGTGCAGAAAGAACTTGATGCGTATATCCTAAATCTATGACTCCTTTGGTATTGTACTGCATGTGTGCATTCATTTGGCCGTTTGCACCCTTACAGTTGGTGTTTTTGTTTGGTTTTGCAGAGCAGAGTTTGATGGTTATTGTGAAGGTGAGCTAATAAAGGTATGATTTGCTTGCTCAGTTTTTGTAACCTGATTTTAGAAGTAGAGGTTACCTGAGCCCGTGGAAAAGTTTACCTTGGAATTGGTTCAATTAGCATAGGTTGACCATGTTACCAATCTAAATTCACATGTTTGTCTCTATTAAATTGGATCTAACAGTTTTATAATTTTGATACTTTGTTTGGTTTTTTGCACATTATCTTTTCATGCGAACAACACTTGTCCATGCTTTGAATGGTAATCCAGTTAGCTATATTTGTGTATTGTTTCCGCCCTTAAGCTCAAAGGGAAAAGCGAGTCCATCTCACTGTTGGATGTTGATTTTTAACCAATTTAGGTAGCAATGTTAGTTTTAGGTGGTGTGTGTTTTCCGTTGGTAACTCCTCATTCTTCTTGACTGCATTTCTGTTTGTTATTGATTTGTTTCGATATTACAATGTTGTTTGTATAAATGATACTAAAGTGAAAGGAAATGTGACTATACTGTGGGTAGCCAGAAGTTTTGTTTTGGTAACTATTGACTAGTACGGGTAGTGTTACGGCCTTACGGGTTTTGCTTTGATGTTCAGATGGGCTTCTTCTTGACATTTTCAGTGGGTTGTTTGTTAGGTAACACTTTCGGGTAACCAGAAGCCTGTGCGCACTGAGATAACCGAGGCTGCATTGGAATTAGGAGCTGAAGTAAGTGAATATCATTTTCCTTCACATTGCTTATTGGAACCTTTTTTTATCACCATCTATTTGCTACTCTAACCTAGTCCTCATTGGTGGACTTGATAACAACAAAGCTGGAATTGCTTTCCTGTTAGATATATAATGCATTGGTTGACATCTTTAAGGAGACTACACTATGTTTGTGTTTCTCTATCTTTTGTATGAGTGGAAACTAGTCAATATTGGATTTCGTGTTCAACATGTCATATTCTAGATCTAGATCTAAGGCTAAGAGAAGATATATTAGTGCTTTGCCATACTAAGTTTGTGGGTGGTCAATAGTGACAGCTGGACTGGGTTCTGTTTGGTTTAAAGAGTCTTTCATGGAGAGCAGAGGGATTTCTTATGTCTTGTCTCCTATAATGGACAAGAGAGCTCTGGTGGCTTTTTTTGGTGGAAGTTGTCTAGACCTAAAGGCCCTTAGTTCTGTTCCTTGCGCTGCTAACTCTAAGGAGCTGAGTAAAAGAACTTCTGGATGGTGAAGCCCTGAGCTCCCCCTTAGTCCATAGTAAGCACTAGGCACAGAAGTGACTTGAGATTATCGGAGGTGGCGGGGTGAGAGCAGAGATGGCCTTAGGCCATTAGGCGAGGGAGGATGATGGAGGAATAGCTTTGTTCTTGTCGGAACATAGGATTATGCATCCTTGAATGTATTTGTGGATGTTTCCTTGTGTAGGAGGGTCAAAACATGGGGGATTGCCACGATTTAACACCCCTAAAATTGTTGCGGAACCACAAGAAGGGGTAATTGTTTTAAAGAAAAAATGGGAAGAAGTTGTTGAGACTTGAGAGTCATTGTTCTTTGTTGCACATCATACTGAGGGGTGTAGAAGGCTTGTTTGTGTTTTTCCCACATAAAGACTCCTATTTGGTATTCTCTTTCTCTATGTTCCACTTCTACTCGAAAATCTCTCTCTGGACTGCAAATAAGGTATTGAACTCAAACATTTCTCTTTCAATCAAATTCTCTACTCTTGCTACTTTTTGAACGTCTTTGCAGTAATTACATCTGTTGCAGCTGGAAGTAGAATTCATAAAGACAATGATGATGTCTTGTTCAAAGTCACCACTAGGTGAAATTCTTGGCCACACTGCTAGTACTTTCACAAAACCTATGATGCCCATTTCAGACCTTAGGGGTCCTATTATGTGCATTTGCTGAAGTAATATAAACCGTGGAGTCATAGGCTTTGCTTGGTTTAAGTTTTGAGGGAGGTTTTTGGGGTATTCAGTGGAGATAGATAAAGAAATTAGAGTAATAATTGGTGAGAAAAATTATTGGGGACTATGTGTAGAGAGGGTTGAATACCCAAAGAGAACACAGTCTATATGATTAGATCACAGTGGTAGCTATGTACTTCCTTTGACATCAGTAGCTATGCACTTCTTTGGAGAGTTGCTTGTGTTGGTCAAAGCCTCTCTCACTTTCTTAGACCCTTCAAGGTTCAAGATTCAAATCCCCTCGACGGAGGAATGGTGTGACACCTTGTAAAACCTCAACTTTGGCCTCCAAGTCACAAATCTCTTATGATCTCGAGGGGGTCATGGGTGGATCAAGAATCACATATAAAGCCGACCTAGGTCAGCTATTGTGAGAGTGTCAGGGTGCCTTTTTGGATGCCGCTCGGTGGAAGTTTTCTAGGCACGCTAAGGAAGATGGAGTAGATGCCAAAGCAGGATGCGCTTGCCCTTGAAAGGAGTGTGCCTTAGTCCCGGCGGTGGAGGGAGAACACAGTGCGGAGGATGGTTGACCGAGCCCAGAGCCAATGGCGTGCTAGGATTGGAGGAGGTGAGAGTAGAGACAACTCAGCCGCTAGAAAGGATGGTTGAGCTATTGTCCATGGTAGGTAAAGCACTCTAATGACTTAAGATAGCTAGAGGGGAACAGGTGAGAGCACAGAGATCCTTGTGAGAGTGAGAGAATGTAGTGGAGTCGTGGACTTTTGCTCGTCAATGGGATGATTGAAGAGAAGTATCCTGGGTGTGTGGGGAGGGGGTATAATGGGGAGAGTAGTGACTCAACTAATTGGTTTGATAATCTCGAGGTCTCTCACATACCCATTGCACTCGTCGAACCTTGGGAGTTGGGAGTCTTATGATGGTGGAGAGAGGGCGAATTTACGGCACTATAGCGGTTAGCAGTAGGTATATTTAGCTTGGAGAAACACTTTTCTTGGTTAAAAATCCCTCTTTCTGACATTGTTCTAGGTACAAAGTTCTTAGAGGCCTGGAGTGGCAACTATCTTGATGAACCCTTGTAATGCCTTTAAGACACAAACCTCTTGCAATCCCGAGCAGCCCACAGCTTTGGAGTCGTTCTATGGCAGGAGGCACCTACATAATGTCGATTTCTCAGCCATCTCATGACCTAGGCTATTATTGAAACACTAGGGTGCCCTTTAGATGCACAAGACTGGGGCTGCTGTGGGTGCAGGCCTATGATACATGGATCCGTCATTTTTCGCGGAGTACCCATGTCGATACGACATGACACGGCTGTGGGATATGTGTCAAGGTGTGGCTACTTTTGTCGAAGAATGGAGGAGCAATCTATGTAACACGGACAGAGACACGGATACTGCGAGAAGTAAATAAATAAATACTATTTATTTTATACCAGTGGTAACATAGTTATATGTAGATGCATAAAGCATCAATATATATAAACAAGCATCATATATACATAATACACACATCATATTATACTTTTAACCCAAAATATTTGAAGTAATACACATTTACCCCCTGAAGTTAATTTTTTTTTGCATATTTAACCCCTGCCGTGTCCCTATACATATCCCTCCCTTATCCCCGCCTTGTCTCTCTTGTGTGTTCCCTTGAAAAATTTAATTAAATTTAATGGACACGCCATGATACGTTTTTTGTCATGTCCTCGGCGTGTCCTTCTGGCCCTGTGTCGGACACGAGGACACGGAGCCCCTAGGAGTGTCGGTGCTTGTGCAATGGCTAATATATTGGACTTTGCTAATTTCTTAATTTTGGGGTATGTAAATGGGCTGATATATTGTGATAATTATGGACGCCTTCAAAATTCTGTATGGGCTACTGTAATATCATATGATCGGCCTACAGTTGTTATCTTATAAAGCGGGCAATGACTTGTTGCCAGCACGTACAAGTTGCTGCTTGAAGTCTCTATATTTTAGTTCAGGGTTCCAAATATGTATTATGTAGAAATTTCTACATCTTGCAGTGAACTTGGAGTTAACAAATAAACTTTTGGAAAAAACATGGATTAGTCTTAACTTTGTCTAAAACTTACGAAGAAGTCTTACTATAGTACAACTTTCCCACTTAAGTCCTAAATTCAATTAATTTCCTCATATACCCTATACGACGAATTTCTTAATTTCCTAAGAAATAAACTTTTGATCAATCAATCAATAGAATCCATCTTTAATGATTACTTTGATAAAATCATTGTTTTTATCTTCTCATTGGAGATATACTAATATTCAATCGCAGGGGTGGAGGTATATGGAGGGGAAGTGGCACATGCCACCCGGTTAAGGAAAGTCGATTAAGTACTTATCGGTATTCAAAGCTTAATTTTTTACACCAAGGACAAAAACATAGCTTTTTAAAGAATAAACGGTTGGGATCTTAGAATAATAACTTAATGACTTTCCTTTAAAGAACATAAGATAGTTGAACTAATCCGTGTTTTTTTAACAAAAAAGAAAGCCCAAGCCCAAGCCTGATTATGCGTTTGTCCTTTCTCTTTGTACTTTTAATGAACAAATAGTAGTAGTGGACTCCAATTGGATAGTGCCGCCTCCTATCCAAACCTGGCTCCGTCATTGTTCAATTGAGTTGGATAGTGACCGCCTCCTATTCAAATGTTATGGGCACACATTCATGAAAGAAACGACAAGAATATAGATATTTATCGGCATTCCTTTGATTGCATGCAGAAAGTCTCCCTTTTGGTCACTGAGGCATACAAGGATGCGCACCAGAAGAGTGTTCGGGTGAGAATTCATGTAGTCCTGGGTACTATTGATCAATCCGAATTTCTCAGTTTCCCCGTTCCTTCCTAATATTGTTGCTCCTTGAAAATTGGTTTCCTATTTTTCTCAGGCTATGAAAGAGAGAATGAATAATCTTGCCCAGAGCTTAGGAATGCCGCCAGGCCTCGGCGAGGCATTCAAGTGATGCTCGTTAATGGAGATGAGCTTCAATTTTGTATATGAGCTTTCTTGCATTGGCTATATACTTTGTGATGACTTAACCATCTCCAAGCCAGTCGTTTTAAGTTTCAAAGAACATTGTTTTGTGTTTTGCTCGTTCTTGTTGGGGTAATTTGAAGGTTCTTTTCTGTTTCTCTTTCGTATGTTGGTGACGTAAGAAGGGTCTGCATTGTTAAAAGTCTCCAAATGAAAGGCCAAATTTATGGCTCCTCTTTAGTTCAAGTTTATGTAGTTGGGATCTAACAGTACCATGCGCTCACTTTGATTTTTTGTAGTGTGTTTACCAAACGCCCTCTTAGCATTCTCACGTGCAGGTTCCAATCTTGTTTCGGCCATAAGTTGTTTTCAATTGGCACGATGCTTAACATGTTGGTTTCGTAGTCTAACCATTTGCTAGTTTTCTTTTAATACAGACGTGATCCAATCAAATTGTTATCGATTTCATTGAGGATCATCACATCAGGATTTAGGCTGAACTATTCGGTCTAACTGTGCATATCTACATGTTTATTAGTATTATTTTTAATCATATTTCAAACTTTTTCTTTAATCATTTGTACTTCTCTTTCAAGTTCAATATTCTTTCTTTCTATTTCTATATTAAAAGTCGGAATGGAAGATCCTAAATTTTCTTTTCTCATACTCTATAATTCTCTCAAACGGAGGAAAAATGGAGTGTGGATTATAGTTTTATTTTCCACCAAAATGGATAGATAGAGGCAAAAAGAAGATATATAATGTGGGGTTAAAGATGCATAAGCTACCGGATTTATATCTTTTATAGGGAATTTCACATTGCAAGGTAAGAAAAATGTAATCATTGTTACTGCTAAGATATTACATCGATATATATATATACACCATCCGTTCCAAAATGATAGTTTTTTATGAAAAGACGTGTAATTTTTGAGTCAAAAAATAAAGTACTTTCGTTCATAAAAGATTACTTTCTGAATGAGGAAGTTGGAAATCATAATTTACCTATGAATTTCAACATTGAGCTTGGAAACTTTATCATCATGATCAATTTGAGATGAAACTTTATCATCATGACCAATTTGAGATGATTATATTAGTGGTGATAAGAAATCTTTAACATTAAGAATTGTAGCTATAGAAGGTTCCTATAGAATAAATCTCTAATTTCACAACCACTTAACAGAGAAGCATCCCCAGACATTTGTTAAAACTAAAATGTTCAATCCATCATTTGAAATCTCAAAATCTATTACTATCATGATCATTTATTTCAATCCTTCATTTGATCTACTTAGTTTTTCATAAAAAGAAAAAAAAAATCTATGGTAATTAGTACTCATTTATTTCAATCCTTCATTTGATCCCTTTTTACGTGTCCAACTTAATTTGCAAGTGTTGTTGTTGATCATCACCCATCACGTACCGTAAATGAACTCATGTAAATTGTTTTCACATATACGAAGTTCTCTTGTTAATTAAGTAAAAAAACAAAAAACACTGGAGAAAAAAATGAACGAATAGAATTTCACTAGTTTTTCTCTAGCAGCTCCAAACATAAAATCTCCACACAAATAAATCAAAATAATCCATCCAACACCCCAAACCCCTCAAATCCTCATTCACATCAAAACCCAACCTGCCAAAACACCGAACACCACAGCCAAACCACCCCCAAACCCGGCGGAGCCGCTTGTCGGTGCGACGGCCGGGCCATCGAACTCGACCGGAGATGGTGCCGGAGCCATACCGAAATGCCTGCTGTGGTTTGAGGACAGGACGACCACAATCAGCTTCTGGCCCTTTTGGCAGTGGCCCTGGGCCCCACTGATGAAGTAGTAGGGCCCTGAATGGTCCAGATTCACCTTTGTGTTTCCGTCCTTGTACTCCTCAATTGGGCTGCTAGTGTTGCATGTCACGTAGTCTCTCTTGCTCACTTGTAGCACTGAGTCCTGGCTGCTGTTGTACTTCCACACTGCTCAATCAACAGATGACACGTATTAAGAGCGAGTAGGGTTAGAGCCAGAATTTACATTGGATGGGGCCATGAAAAAATGTTTTAAAATATTGACTTCGGTCATTTTTGTTTTATATAATTTTTTTTTTGAAAAATTAAAGAATTCGATATTGATAACTCGTTACATTTATTAATAACACAATGTATTATATTTTTTTGATCCTATGATTACTATTGGGTACAATTTTACGTACTTTTTCAAAGCGATAACATTACTATAAAAGAAAAACTGAATTTTTTTGCCTCAGCTCAAGCAAAAATGGTACCTCCGCCCACGAGAGAGAGGGAGAGAGAAACTGATTGAATTGAAACCCGTAGGCCAAAACTACACGGAGAAAATATCCAAGATATATACTTGAAAATTGAGATTGGGGATTATTAATTTACCGAGAGTGTCGCCGATTCGGAAGCGAGAATTTTCAGACCATTGATTGAGAGAATCAGACTGAGAGGGATTAGGGATTTCCCATGCGTCTGTTTTCCCGCCTACCAAGATCTCTCTACCCTCTGATGAGCTCACCAAGCAGAGCAAAACCAGTACCAATGAAGCCCTTGAAAAACCAGCCATGGCCACACTGAGCTAAAAAACTAGTGTTTTCACAGAGAGAGAGAGAGAGAGAGAGAGAGAGTAGTGATCAGGTTTCTGTGTGTTGCTCTGTTTATATATACAGGGGGAGAAGGGGTAAAAAAAGTAGCCGTTGGCGTTGGGAATAGGTTTGGAGTTATATACCGAAGCTGATTCTCAATTGGAAGAGCATGTCTGTCTGTCACAGTAACGGTAGAAAATAAAACAAAAGCCCTCGAAAAATGTACTAGACTAGATATAGTATTTGATTTCCGAATTTAAATGAAATACGTGGCAGAAAAGGCTGATAAAGGTTTCAACGGTAAAAAAATTTCACAGGTGTTTGAGTGAGTGGGTATATATGATATTTCTTGGCTTGGAGCCAAATCGATTGAAATCAATGCCAAAAATAATTTGTACTACAAATGTCTTACTAGTACAAAATTGAAGTACTATAAAAGTATTTCACTGCAATTTTGAATTGAAAATGCTGAATGAAAGATGTTAAAAAACAAAAATGCTGCAAGAGACCAAGAATTCTCAAAGAAGAGAGAGTGTTACAATCATAGGAAATATATATATATATATATATATATATTTTGGATGTGAAGAAGAATGTCAACCTTCTGTATATAGTAGTTGCACAGTAGACTTCACGCCCCAACGCAACGCTGTATTATCATGGGGCCAAGCCCCAAAGTTAAGAGTTCAAGGTAGAAGAATTACAACGAGTTGAACAAAACTTTGGTGGTTTTTTCTGTAATATTTGAGGAATATAATATCTATGGTTTTATAGATAAAACACGTACTTTCTTTGATAATAAGAAAAAGTGCTTAAAGATAAAAATACCTTATTACTCCCTCCGTCCCATATTGTTTGGACTTTTTCGATATTCGCACCGTTTTTCAAACTCTTATATCTCCAAATTTATGATATTTTTTTATAATTTTGAAAACTTTGTATTATAGATCTAATCGAGACCTATCAAACAAGATCCATATTGCATATTCTTGGAGATTCATGTTGGAAGATACAAACGATTGAAAACTGACACAAATATCGAAAAAGTCCAAATAATATGGGACGGAGGGAGTAATTAGAAGATGACTAGAGCTAAGACGAAGAAAAACCAACAAAACAGAAGCAACTACTAATCGCAGTAACTGCGCCAAAACAAAGCCGAACCCACAAAAAATACTGTAATTAAGAAGAAATGGGAGTAGACTAATTTAGAATTAATTCATCTTGCTTTTATAGTTTTAATTTCAGTTCTTTCCTACGTATATAACAGCTAGATAATGTCTCTTTTGGATATAAATATTTAAAAAATACTAGAAAGGGAATTATTGATTGAGAAAAATACCAGCTGCAGGTAGGCCGGAGAGAGAAATAACAAGAATGTTTACTTAACCAAAAAAATATTAGATAGGCTGAAAACTTGAAAATAAAACTACATTTGTACTATACATAGGATATTCTTATGAGCATAAAAAATTAAAAGACAGTGGAAAATGATGACAAAAATCAGTAACCCTTTAATCATGAATACAGTCACAAATAATTAGTCTCAATTAAACACTACAATCTATACAACAAGCGTTGTACCCGTGCTTAGCATTAATTTAGAATGACAAAACTCCTTAATTTTAAATGTTAACTAACCGGTGTAAAATGTTTAAACTGGAAAACTAATTTACCCTACGTACCTATATATGTATCTCACGATTTAATTGAATATGTATATATAGATGTATCATCTCATTTTGCACTAATAAATTTGGTGCAGAATCAAATTTTCTTATATTTAATGGTATTTAACATTAAAATGTGAAAGAATTAATGATTAGCGATTTAACATTAAAATGTGAAAAAATCATTCAATTGAAAAGAAAGTTTGCACGAGAGGAGAATTAAAAGTTGAAAGTTGGGCGTTTATTTGGAAAGTTAAAAGTTTCATTTGGGCGTTCATTTGCGTTGTCAAATATTATTGTAAAAATATGGAGAAAAGAATTAAGTATAAATTGAGTGCAACACTAATCTTTGTTTTTTAAGAAAAACATGGAGAATAAAGACTTGATTCAACTCTTATTGTCTTTAATTGAAAGCTATTGAGATATTTTTTTTACTATTCAAATCATTTATCTTTTAAATTGTTATTTTTTCATCAATTATGAGTGAGTGTCTAACTAATTCACTAATATAAATTAACACTCAGGGTGGCGTGCGCCACTCTCTCCCTCAATTTAGTTCTGCCCATGCTTTCAAGAGGTTATAAAGCTGAAGCTCACGACATTCAAACGTTTCAAACTTTTGAGTCACTCGAGGTTTGCTTAATCGTTAATTTTAGAATATTGAATTAGTAAGGTGCACGTAAAATGACCGGTACACCTGGTTATTAGAAGAAAAACATACTTATAGCTCTTGATGACACAAAAACTCTGGGCATAGACAGTAGAAGGGAGGGAAAAAAAAAAGACACTTGCACGAAGAAGAGTAGGCCAACTGCCACGTCGTTTTTCTGGCTTGAACCTCCGCTTGCACATATGCTACGGTGCATTCACGTGGCTACCCCCCACCGCTTCGGCTTCCCAGTTTATAAACAAAGACAAATTTGAGGTGTGGTAAACATTGGTATGTAATCCCATACTATCCCAGAGAGAGAGAGAGAGAGAGAGAGAGAGAGAGAGAGAGAGAGAGAGAGAGAGAGAGAGAGAGAGAGAGAGAGAGAGAGAGAGAGAGAGAGAGAGAGAGAGAGAGAGAGAGAGTGGCGGCTCCAGAAATTTGTATTAGGGTGTTCAGAAATTATCTTAACTTTGTTACTCTACTAGATTAAGTATATATTAGTATAGACGGTGTGGACAAAAAAACTTAACCTTTATTTCAAAAAAATTAACTACGAAGAGAATGAAAACATAACATACATGTACTATATTTTTAAACGAAAAATATATTTGTTTTGGAAGTTGTCGTGTTGCGCAGTAGACAATGTTCTGAGAATGAAGGGTTAAATTTTGCAGTTGTCCTAGACAAATTCTCACATGTTGTGCCAATGTTTAACTGGCGTATTAATCTACTAAAACTCTTTTGAAAAAAATTGTAGCGAGAATATTGGGGCCAACCTTTTCGAAAGTACGTTGTTTGTCAAGATGACGTGATGAGATTTTTTATCGTAGTCTCAAATTCAGAAGGAATATTATTCAAATTAACGGGGTTATGCAATGTAGTTGAATTTTTTTTTAAACTTTGTCCGTAATTCTATAAGCTAACTAAACAAATAGAAAAGAAAAGTAGTTATGCGAAAATAACACATTTAGAGCATCGACAATAGAGATGGAGAGAGAACGCAGAGCATGATATTTAAACCAATAGATTCTTCTTTTTCTCTTTTTTTTTTTCAATTTTTTTTTCGATTATGATTGTGAGTTTTATCGTTAGGTGTTCTAATATGAATTACCTAAATTGATGAGTTATAATTAGGTGGTGATTGAGTGTTCAATTGATTGAGTTTTGTGTTGAATTATTTTTGGGTTAGATATTCAAGAATATTAGAATTGGGTGTTCATTAATATTTGAATTGGGTGTTCAAAGAAATGTTAACCAATAATTTTTACATGTATTATGAGCAAAGAAAAAATTATTAGGTGTTCATGTGACCATGGAACAACCAAGGTGCAGCCGCCTCTGGCCGGAGATGAAAAGAAGAGTGGAGAAGGGCACAAGGCAGGGGGAGATCATGGTTCGTATGGAAGGCGTAAATTACCATACAGCCCTTATACGTTGGCATTCGGTGGCTTGGTTTTCGCGGCCACCATCTACTACTTGGCCAAGAAGCCCCCGGCCCCGCCTCGAAACGACCCCCGCGATGCCACCAGAGCCACCGCTAACAAGCCCGAAGATTCGCCTCCCCGTAGATACACCTAGCTAGATACATCCTCCAAATGTACGTATTATACCCCAATTAATCTACCGCAGTACTAGTGTAGTGTATATATGTATGGTTGTTTAGTGCATGTTATTGGTTGTCGACTTCTCTATGACGTTTTTGGAATTTCTCTACTTAATTTGTTCACTTTTAAATTAAAACATCAATTAAATCTTGGATGAGAAAGGTCTCCTCTGTCTCTGTGTGTGTGTGTGTGTTTTTAGGACTATAATCATTGATGACAAATATGCATGACAGCTAGCGTAGACCATCTCTTTTAGGGGGAAAAAAAAAGAAATGAATTAAAGGGATAATTAGGAGTAAGTAAGGACTAAGGAGCTAGGAGACTTTCATGCATCAAAGTGTGATGAATTCTTTTCTTTTCTTTTCTTTCCTAATGTTCCAAACAAACCCTAAAGAGTAAAGAATACTAATCCACTTCTATTACCTTCTCGATTGAAAATTGAAAAAGAATCACGGTCCGGCCCGTAGATTAAACATGTACATTTTTTTTGACAAGTGCATTTTTTTAATTTTTTAATTTTTTTATGAGTAAACACCTTTTTTTCCCTTCACGTGGGAACGGAAAATGGGTGTTTGTTTTTTTCCCTCACGTTAAATGGAATTGAAAAAGGCAAAGGATTTATTAATTGCCTTTTCAAATGTGATATGTTTTAGAGGGGAGAGAGATGACTTACGGCATTTGGTGGAGAGATATGTTTTAGAGGGGAGAGAGTGATATAATAAAGATGAGATACAGAGAGGTGGATATGGTTGAAAGAGGGGTTTAAAAGTTACTTGGTTTGTTTAATTTTTTTTAGAAGGGGGATATGAGGGGTAGATAAATGTATAATGGTGTGAATTTTCCCTCCGAAAGGGGATTTAGAAATCCAGGCCAAAATGATCTGGGGGAGAAATCATAACAAACACCGGATATCATCCCCGGATATAGATTCTATATCCTGGCAAGGGGAGATATATATCCCACTGTTTAATCCGGCTGCCAAACAGGCCGTTAGGGGAAAAAGTTGATAAGGGGTAGCCGGTAGGTATAAATACACAATCATGTCAATTGTCAAGCTTTAAGAACATATAAAACCTGGATAGAACCGTGTGGTTGCTAACCCAAATAGCACCAATCACTGGAAATGTGACACTTCGTGCCCTTAAATTCAAAGAGAGGTTGGCCATAAAGCCAGCTAGCTATATCATATGGCCCCCCTCCCCTCACATTCCCAAGAATAATTGTATGGGTGCCGGTCAAGGATGCATCGACTGTGCAAAAATCGGAGCGCATGGCCGACTTAGGGTGCAATAAAAATTATTCAAATCGTTCATTTATTTTAAGACATTGTTTCAAGTGGTCGAGGGAAAAATCAGCGCAATTGGATAACTGCGAGTACTTGATCCAATATATCAAATTATCATTTATAATTCAAAATCTTGTATTCTGAATAAAAAATTGGTACATTGAATCAAGTACTTGAAGTTATCTGATTGAGTTGATTTCTTAAGAGGAGCCTACTTCAAAAAATATTTCAAAATTAATGAACGATTTGAATCATTTATGTGGAATCCAAAAATATACCCTGTGTGCCTGTGCATTAGTGTAATCCCATCGGTACTCATAGATGGGTTGCATTCCCAAATGGAAAGCCTTATCAAACCAAAAATCATGATAACAAAGGGGACCAATAATCTCTGTCATCTCATGTCAAAAAAATAAATAAATCTGTCATCTTTTTATTCATGATGGATTATTTTGAAATATTCTTTTAGTCGTTATTATAAAAATATTCATTGACCTAGCTAGGCGTAAGATACTTACAAAGAAACATATTGATTTTACCTCTAAACGTATCCAAAGGATCCAAACAATACCATGGCTTAAGATTCTTCTAATAGTTTGTTGTGACGGATGTTTGGATCCATTGGAGTTTTCACTCACACACGAGAAAAAAATGTGAACCTCACACCTACATACTGCCCTCGAACTCCAACCAATTTGGAACCCAACCAAACCTATTTTGTCTGTCTAGTTCATATCTACTAATAGATTATACTAATGAAGATATTCACTAGTCAAGCCAGTCATTGGTCAGCAACTACAAGATAATTTTAATGGAAAAATTTTATTTTTTAATTTTACCCAAACAAAAGTTGAAAATCTTGACCATATTGAATTCCCTGTTTGGAGCAAGTACTGAAAAGCGATACTCTCTAATTTGAGGGTTGAGGTCAAATTTCATAACTTTTTATTGTTTCGGTAATCAGGGCAAAGCCCTAAACACCTTTGTGAATATCATTAAAGTGCACAAGCTAATTTAGGTTTAAGGTGAGTTTTCACTAATTTTTTATTTTTTTTATCTTCTGACTATTATTAATAGTTAAGTAATTATTTCCATCAAATGACATTTTAATTGATGCATGTGAGTAAAATAGCATGTTTTAATTTACTTGAGGAGTAGAATTACTCGAGGCCAAACTTAATCCCTCAATCACTCTGAAATAAAACCCTTCAGTCTTCCTTGCAGCCGGAAACATGCATCCTTAGCCGCCGCTACCATGCCGTCAATTATATAACCACCTTGAGTGCCACAAACATCACCATATCCTTCTGCTACAGCTGCTCTGCCACCACCGCTGCCGCCTCCATGATAAACTTAGCTGCCGCCAGCATCATCAAAACCCTCAACCCAAACCCCAATCCAACGTTCCTCAATATATACTCCCACACCACCACCACTGCCACCCCATACTCAGGCCCACAAAATACGCCACCATTGCCGCCTCCCAAATCACACCTTCCACCTTCCCGAACCGAAATCCACCACAACCCCTCAACGCCAGAGCGCAATCCGCCACAGCCCCACAACATCAGATCCGAAGCCTGAATAACGTAGTAAGGGAGAAAAGATCTGAACCAAAAAAAGAAGCAAAGCTAGACTTAGGCTAAATTCTTGTAAACTTAATTTTGTTCTTCGTTTTGTGTGTTTTGTATCATCCTTCTCGACGAGAGAATTTTAAAAAGTATTAAATTATGACCGAAAACAAATTTTTTTTTTACTAAAGATAGAAAAAATATAAAACAGCTGTCTTGTTTGTCTAAAATGCTAGCTTATTTGAATTTTTTCAACATTCATCAATAGTTTTATACTTTTTGGTTCCTCTCGTCGAGGCGAACGATTAATCCCAAAAATTACGACAAAAAGATAAAAAAAATTACAAAAAGTAAAAAAATATCGAAGTAAGTTTCAATTATATGTTTGAGAGAGAGAGAGAGAGAGCCGGGGGGGGGGGGGGGGGGGGGGGGGTGTGAGAGGGGAAGAGGGGGACCGTAGGAGCTAACTTTTAGTGTGTTTTTGGCACTACTGGTTTAGTTTTTTTTTATTTATTTATTTAATTCTTGCTAAATTTAGGTCAAATTTTTACATCACATCGTTTATCTCGATGAAAGAAATCGAAAAAGCATTAGAAATAGCGAAAGTTTCAACTTTCACTAAAGGTCGTCTTTAATGATTTTCTTTTTTTCAACTCTGATCTATATTGTTTTTGAAAAAAGGCTAGCTAGCTGTCTCTTCATTAGCCCCAACCCCCCACACCCAACTTTGGTCCATGGTCTATATCTCGAAATAGACGGTCTTTTAGTGAATTTTTCGGGAAAAGTTAGACTTCCATTATAGTGCCCATAAAAAATTAATTTAAAATTTATAAATATTTTTTTATATTTTTGTAGTGGGCCCCACACGTGTGCAATAGACATGTGCCATGAAATTCTATGCGGTGAGCCTAAACTTTCTGCTTCTCTTACTAGTCACAAATTTTACAAAAGGGTGTAAAAAACAATACAAAAACATCTATAGACTAGCAAAGTATGTTCCTACATTTATTTCAAAGGGGTTTCTTCATAATTATATCGTTTGTATGTGATTTTTTGAAAGATATTGTACCCCAACTGGATAAATCATCTATAGACTGACAATTTTGAATCAGGTCTCATCTCACTAAAATTCTTATTTTTTAAGTACTTATATCTCACTATACGAAGTAGGTCATTAATTCTCTCACAATGCATCACTTTTAAGTACTTTTCTTAACGGAATGAGGCCTCAGTCAACATTATAAAAAAATATGAGGCAGGGAATGATAACATTAATAGTGACAAATTGTAATCTAGTGGAAAACTTACAATTGTTGATGATATACAAGATTACTAGTAAACAAGTATTGAATATTATCTTGCGTATAATTAGTATACTTGCTTCAATTTATTATTTAATTGAGGTTAATTTCATATAGTCTTACATTAGCCTACAAAGTTTTTTGAAATACTCTCATAAACAAGTAAAATGAGTGCATGTGCGCTTTAGTTATTCAATGAAAAAACAAAATAAATTAGCACATTAGTGGCATTGGACTCAAAATGATCAACTTGGGTATATTAGATGATAGAAGAATAGAAAAGATATAGAGAAATTTATAGAAATAATCATCTTAATTTCACCCGAATCTCATTTTATTCTCCAAGTATTAATTGCGACTTTTTTGACCTTTAAGTTTGATTTTCGTACCAAGTTAGTCTAATTGATGGCATCTGTCAATCAAACTGGACGAAAAAAATCATATTGAGTGCATACGTTATCAATTGGACTAACTTGATATGAACTACAACGTCCAAACTGCCATCAATATGATTTTTCCTGTCCAATTAGGTTGACAAAAGTTATCAATCAAGCCAATTTAATTCAAAAGAGTTGTAATTAATACTTGGAAAACGAAAATAAAACTTGGATGAAACTACGAGGACCATTTATATAAATACAAGCAAAGAGTAAATATTTTGAATGAAAATTTATCTCTTGTTCGGCCTCTCTCGGGTAGAAATCCTGGCTCCGTCATTGGGCGCACGTGACCTCATGTATCCCCTTAAAGGCAAATGGGGGATCCTGACCTTTGACCCTCATAGGTCAGCATGTATGTTGTTCTCCATCCGGACCATCAAAAAGTGTTTTGGATGGTCAGAATTTAAAAAAAACTCTTCTAGACTCTTCCTTGAAAAAGTCTTCTTAAAATCCAGACCATTAATTATCGAGATGGGGTCCAAATGAGCAACAACACTCATGCTGACCTCAAAGGATCCCCGGGTTCCCCTACAAAGGCCTAAACAAGACCCCCCTTGAATTGACCTCTAGCTAACAAGACACAACCCCTCACACCCCCCGGTCGAATTGTGTGTTCTTTGAGCGATTAAATCTAGATTGGGGGTTGGTGTTGTGTAGCACAGCACCATGCTGCGTATCTCGGATGTTGTCCATTCGGCAATCTAACGGTTCAAATCTCATTTCCACCCATGTTACGTTTGAGTCGTTTATTATTGAGATGAGATTTGAACCGTTGAATTGCGGAACGGACAACATCTGAACCGCGCAGCACGATGCTGTGCAACAGCTTACCCCGAATCCATTAAAAGCACTCTTCACAAACTTGAGGTATAGAAGCGGTAAATTGCTTTTCCCACCCCCCCTGACACACCCCCCCTCCGGACCCCACAACCCATTTCCCCTATTTACCCCCGCCACCCCTCACATTTACCCCCTCCACCCCCCGGCTCCCAACCCCCTCCCCCCCACCCCCCCCCCCCCCCCCCCCCCCCCCCCCCCCCCCCCCCCCCCCCCCCCCCCCCCCCCCCCCCCCCCCCCCCCCCCCCCCCCCCCCCCCCCCCCCCCCCCCCCCCCCCCCCCCTTCCAGTTTGTTTTCTTCTTTTTTTATTTTTATTTTTATTCTTTTTCTTACTTTTCATTTGAATTTTATTTTTAATTTTCAATTACTTTCTTCCCCCCGCACCCCCGATTTCCTGTTTGCTTCTTTTTTTTTCTTTATTTCCTTTTCTTACTTTTCATTTGAATTTTTTTTAAATTTTCAATTATTTTCTTTATTTGTTTCTTTTCCCATTAACCTCCCTTCTTCTTTTTTTCTTTATTTGTTTCTTTTCCTATTTACCTCACTTCTTCTTTTTTTGGATAACTCAAATTATATTTTCAATTAAATTTGTCTTCATACTTAATAAATTTATATTATTTTAATTAATTAGTCTTAACAATGAATAATAAAAATAACTTCTAATCAACAATAATAATTTAACCAAATTTAACGAAAATAAATTAAGTGTTTCGTTGATTAGCCCTAAGAAAATCGTAGAATCAAATATCTCTTAGGACTAACCAACGAGAGCCCTAGAGTCAAAATTTAATTATGACCCTTTAGAATTAAATGATCAGAAAAATAAATCTTCTCACCCATTCAAACGGATTGAAATTTGGAACACTTAATTTTTCAATGTACAGTTTATATATTAAAAAATATGGTTAAAAAATTGAGTGTTCCAAATTTCAATTCATTTGAACCGATAGAAAGATTTTAGTTTTCTGATCATTTTATCCTAAATGGTCATAATTAAATTTTGATTATAGGGCTCTCGTTGATTAATCCTAACAAAATCGTTGAATCAAATATATCTTAGGACTAACCAACAAGAGTCCTATAATCAAAATTTAAATATGACCCTTTAGAATTAAATGATCAGAAACATAAAATCTTCCCACCCATTCAAACGGATTGAAATTCGGAACACTTAATTTATTTTCGTTAATTTTTATATTTTATATGTTCCATGCTGACCTTTATTTTTTTATTTAATTACTTATATCTTATTTATTTAATTTCTATAAATACACCCTTTGTATATTTAAAAATATAATTCAAGAATTAAGTGCTTTAATTTGCAATTTAGTTAAATCAGAGCAAAGATGGTTTTTTTAGTTTAAGGTCTTTCAATAAACACCCTAAAACTCATTATTTAATTTCAAGACTCTCTTAGGGTGTCCATTGAAAGGCCTTGAAGCCAAAAATTTATTACGACTTTTTAGGATGAAATAATCAGAAAAATAACATCTTTGCACTGGTTTAAACGGATTGAAAATTGAAACACTTATTTTTGTAACTATATTTTTAATCTATAAAGGACAAAAAAAGAAAAATAAAACAGTCGGATAAACATGATCAATTGAAACACTTTTTTTCTTTCAATTACTTTACAAAGCCTAGAATTAGACTTGAACCTATTATTAAAGAGAAAATGAAACTGGAAATAAAAGGAAATAAAATGAAAAAAAAAACAAACTGAAAATAAGAGGAAAAAAAAAATTCAAACAGTAAAGAAAGAAAGAAAGAAAGAAAGAAAAGGGGGAGAGAGAGGGAGGGAGGGAGGGAGGGAGGGGCGGGGGTAGTCTGGGAAAATGGAGGTGGGGCCGGCAGGGGGGGTGTGTCAGGGGGGTGGGAAAAGCAGGTCTCATAGAAGCGTATGGTACGAGGGACAAGGCTAGTTTGAACTCTTAAAAAAGAGATGAAGATAGAGATCGGGGAGTTGCTTTGAAAATGGAATTGATATGAGAGGAGTATATTACTATTAAACACAGGCCTTAAAAGTTGTTATGTATATTGTACATGTATCTGCTTTTCAACCTACTAGGGCAGGGCTCACCTACCCAGGCCCCGTGCATTCGCATTTGTAGCTTTGGGACTGCGCGTGTAGCATGTGGCTACGTAACGTTATTCATATGCAGCATTAATTAAACCTTTTTTTTTTAAATATTTTTTTTAGCCTTTTTCATCATTGATATTTTTTTTAGTTCCTTTCAGCATCTCCTAATAATAACTCCAACTCAAATAAGCTAGCCAAAATCCCACTTCAATCTAACCTTTCCATCTTCTACTCTAACGGCTCGTTTGATTGCTTGACTAGATCCGAGGTGAAATTTATTTTAATATATAAAGGGAGAGCACCAATTTGGTGTCTCCCTTTTTGAAATCCTGTAATGTATTTTTCATTTTCATAAATGCCCTCCAAGGAAAAAACGTAACTCAACACAGTTAACTGTGGGGAAATAACTATTGGGGCTAGATTGTAAAATTAATTACCTCTCCACAGCCTACCCCATGTTTCCCCTCAACTGCCACACCCACAGTTCTGTCAAGTAATCTGTTTGGACGAAAACTTTCTCCTCTCTCTGCACGAATGGTGAACTTCAACGGGAAGAAGAAAAACACAGCTCCCCACATCTGTTCTCTAATGCGCCATGCACCCATGTCTCCTAAGTCTAAGAGGTTCCCTTTCTTTCCTCTTTTCTTATTTGTTTTAACTGCCTTTTATTTTCTTTGAACTTCACAAGGAAGAAAAATTTATCTTTATAATTGCAGTCATTAGATGACGGTATTCATTGTGAAATTGTTTTCAATTAGTGATTGAAATTGGCAGTTGCAAGTGGAGTGGAGTGTAGTGCAGTTGGTCTCTCTTACATATCCTACGCATATGGGGAGGGTTCGATCCCCGTAAGCCCCATTACCCTCCCCTGTCCCCTAGGATAGTGTAGATTAGGGTTCGAACCAAACGAATTTTGCTTTTATTACGACTAGAGGGCGAGGCACTAGAGTGTACAAGTTGGATTTGTAAATTTGTGAAAAAT
Source organism: Rhododendron mucronatum var. ripense (assembly GCA_019656295.1). NCBI lineage: Eukaryota > Viridiplantae > Streptophyta > Magnoliopsida > Ericales > Ericaceae > Rhododendron > Rhododendron mucronatum. Next base: position 7,704,522 of record BPLT01000004.1, on the reverse strand, counting down.
AGATCAAAATCCGTGTGCAAGTCGGATGCGTTTGCAAATTTTGTACAAATTCAACTTGCACACGCATTGCGTGTGCCCCGGCCTCTAATTACAATTAGGGGAACCTAAAGGCCCACATGTTTCTAATTATCCTTAGTCCCGCGTTTGGTGCATCCAGTATTAACCACTAGACTACACAAGGTGGGATTATTTGTCCATAGAATACCCCATGTGAGGGATTAACACAAATATGTACCTGGGGGAGAGGTAGTATTAGCTAGTCCTCCTTCTCTGGATTATCTCCCTCTTTATCAAATGGTAAAAATAATCTCCATTATCTTTATCTCACTTTAACTAAACACAGTACAACCAGTTCCAGTATTCATATAATCCTGTCTATTATCACGTGGACCCCACTTGTCCCATTTGTCCACATCCTTGATGTCATCTTATTCAATCCTTCTAAAAGATAGTTCAACAATTAAACATGCCCTAAGGATTTGTTAGACGAGCTAGGTAGGACTAGGATTGTGACTGATAAAGAGACGAGATTGGTAATGATTGTTTTTTGCACAGGAATAGTTCATGAGATTATTAATAACATGTTGGTTTTGCCTAGAATAGGATTGTACTGAAATTGCTTTGTTTCCAATTTTACCCTTACAATTTGAACACCATTTTTCATTATTTTCCACCTAGTTTATTGGGATGCAAACTACAAATTGCCCATGGACCAAATTTAGGTACCATTTTGTCATATAAACATACTAGTGAATGCCCATGCCTGAAGGCACGGCGCAATATATTTTGAGGACAACTAAAGTTACAAGTCGAATAATGAGCAAAGGGAGGACATGTTGAAAAAAATGGGTAGGAACAAAGTAAAATATGGTATATGCGTAGGTCAAATTGAGGTGCAAAAAATATTCAAGCAGGTCAAAAATTTAAGTGTACCACGGTTCTGGCACGGGCATCGATTCGGAGTCGTGCCTTTAGGTTTGAACAATCAGCACACGGAAACAAATAGTACTAAACTCACGTGCAATATATGACTCAAACAATCAGCACATGCAAATTAATACTGAACTTGCATGCAATATACCAACCCCTATTCAACAAATTCAACTATGCGACAAGCAATAACGCAACATATCCATTGATAGAGGCAGTTGTATAGCTTAAGAAAAATGGTCACATAAACACCCAAATAAATGTTTTTGCTTAAATATTTTTTGATTAGCATTTCTTTGAATACCCAACCAAAATATATATAAATACCCAATTCTAGAATTCTAGTAGTCTGGAACACCTAGCCCAAAAATGAAATGAATACTCAACCTAAAACCAATTGAACACTTAGTCACAATCCAAGTACAGCTCATCAAAGCACATGCTACACTATAGGTAAAATGTTAGTCTCGATGCAATATATTTTTGTTGTTGCAAAACTTTGATATGCTCTTTACCAAAAAAAAAAAACTTTGATATGCTAATTACCTATGCCTACAGCACTCCGCAACAAAAAAGTTTTATTTGTTAAGCCCCTACTCGTGTGTACATCACTACCAATGACAATCCCAATCACATATACCGAGTTTATTGCATTGATAGGATACACAATGAATTATATTAATCCAAACCATAAAACTCAACCAATACCATATTGCATTCACAGAATCCAATTTTAACATGCATAAAAAATCTAAAAATCTATATATAGTCAAATCTGATACACAAATCTAGAGTGGAAAAAAAAAGGTGTTCAACATAGGTCTTATTGTCTTGAAATTTATCTCTTCATCTGCCTCCCAAGAGTTTTTTACCAACGCATATCTACTTCATCCAAAAAGCACAATTAGGAACATGAATAACAGCCTAAAAAAATAATTAATAAGCAAGAATCCCTTCTTGTAAAAGTAAAATAGTAACTAATAATAATTACCTTAATTCTAGATCTCGTTTATTCTTCTCTCAATACCATCATGACCTATGTAGATGTATTTGTGGATATACTTAACACATCTTATTGCAGGACAAACTTTCACATTGATATGAGAATTATATTTTCTCGAAAGATATGTATTGTATAGCACCACATCCCTTTTATCAATTCGTTGACCCCTTATAGTACAAAGGGAGTAAAGTAATAATGGTATTGGTAGGCATACCCCATGCATAAAAATACGATTAACTTCTTGATCATCATGAATCACCACAATTACATTGTTTTCTCAAAGACACGTAACCTTTGTACTGAAAAAATAAAACAAAGCAAATATGAATCAAATATATAAATTTAGATTAAGCAATGCAATTGAGTAAACAGTTCTTACATTTTCTGCAAGTAGGGGTGTAAACGAGCCGAGCCGAACCGAATATTGGCAGGTTCGAGCTCGGCTCGGTTAGAATTCATCTGGCTCGAGCTCGGCTAGAGTTTGAATCGAGCCAGAAAAGTTCGGCTCGAGCTCGGCTCGACAAGCATGTACAAGTCTCGGCTCAGCTCGTTAGTATTCGGTTTTAAATAAACAAGCCGGCTCGGCTCGAATTCGAGCTCGAATTCGTCAATTTTTCCGCCTTAATATTGAAAAATTGGCTAAACGAGCCGAATCGAACCAAATATTGGCATATTCGAGCCAAGCTGAGCTGAGCCGAACTTATATATTTTGAGCAAAGACAAACCTGTTCGTGAACCTATATATAGTCATGTTCGAGCCGAGCCGAGCCGAGCCGAACCTATATATTTCGCGCCGAGCCGAACCTGTTCACGAACCTGTTCGAGCCGAGCCCTGCTAGATTCGAGCTCGGCTCGTTTATCCTTCGAACCGAGCCGAACCAAGCCCTTACCGAGCCGAACTCGCGAGTGCTCAGCTCATTTACAGCCCTATCTGCAAGTCACCACCGAGCTGCATAAGAAAATGGAAAATTCACCGAATGCATAGGAAACAATTAATTTGATTATTATGACCAATGTATAAAATGAAACAGTTCAACTCACATGTCCATAGATGCTTAGATTGTCCATAATTAGTTAAAGTCCCAAGAAGTTATCTGAAATTTGAAAGGGAGTAATAGTCAAAAGTTATCATAAGAATAACAACAGAAAACGTTTTAAAGATATATATAGAAACCCATACTATTAAATGAGTGAGAAAAAAAAAATAGAACACAAAATTCCAGTTTGCTGTGTGTTTGGTTAGCATCATAATACTTTTATCGTTGCATATATGGTAACGTTTAAAAGAGTGTCAATAACACATGTGCTAATGAAACGAAGTTTAAAATAATGGAAAAAAAGGTTTACACTCCATGCGTTAATTATGCAAAAAAATGTTGTTTCGTCAACTATCAAGGAAAAAAAGAATAAAGTGTTGCCATTCAAAAAAAAGAAGAAAGAATACGGTGTTAATTAGTTTTGCACTCTTTCTTTTCCTATGTCGGTAGATATTAAAAGACAAAAAACAAATGCCCCTAGCCTCAAGTAAACACCCCAATCGCTTACAATTTTCTGTAAACATGCTTCTCATCGTTCTCTTCTCTGTCATTTTGATTTCAAACTTTCTAGACAGAGGCTACACAACTTTTAAACACATAAAAGAATAATAGTATCGGAAGGGGCTCCACAATTTTTAAACACATAAAAGAAGAATAGAATCGGAAGGAGTGACACATAATTCTTTCGCGTTTTTCAATAATAGAGAAAACACATGTAACAAAAAAAAAGAGAGTAAACACCATATTCTTAAAAAAGTGTAAATATCATAATATTAATGAAAAGGAAATGGGTAGCAAATATATAGAAAATAATTGAAGAATGATGGAAGAACTCACCTCGGTGAAGTAAATTTTGGTGGTATTGAACTTTCCAAGAAAGACTGATCCAAAAAAAAACTTCCCGAGAGAGAGAGAGAGAGAGAGAGAGAGAGAGAGAGAGAGAGAGTATGGAAGAAGAATGTGAAAATCATATGAACGATATATATAAAATTTTATTTTCGGTGATTCTGTGATGTATGTTTCACAGCCTAGAAATAGGAAAAGGAATGTTGGCTTTGATTTCGGTGATCTCATAGGTTTTGGTTTCGGTGATTTTGTACAAAAGTTATGATTTTGCTCTTCATTTGAAAATGCCCAAATGGGTGCTGATAAAAAAAAATTAATGCCTTAATAGGTGGTTTTTAATACAATGCCCTAATGGGGAGTAAATCAAGAGTATAGCTATACGGAAAAAAAAATACCAATCAAATAAAATCACTCAATTACTTATTCTTTTTAGAGATCGTTGCTCTTCATTTCAAAAATGCCTCAATGAGTGCTGATAAAAAAAAATTAATGCCTAAATAGGTGTTTTTGAATACAATGCCTTAATGAGAGTAAATCAAGAGTATAGCTATAAGGGAAAAAAAAAACCAATCAAATAAAATCACTCAAAAATCATTTCTTTTAGAAACCAATATACCAAGAAGAGATTGTAACAAAAATGAAGGGTGAAAAATTATGCAGGATATAAATCTGGATCGTTGGTTGTCTTTTGGATTCAAAACCAATCCTATCTAACATAATAATAAAAGAACATTGAAAGGGTTTGGACACTTTTCAATTTGGACCAATTTGCCCTATTTACCTTCCAGTCCACATGTCATGAACCGACCCACCCCACCGAACCGCCATCACCCCTTTCGGCCACCACCCCACTTGATGCCACCACTACCGCAGCCACCTCGAAACCCCACCACGCAATTCCCTCACTCCATCAACGTTTAAAAAAAAAAAAATCAGCCGCGGGGTTTCACACCCGCGCCGCCACCGCTGGCCTAGCTGGAGTGCTGCCGAACGCCACCTTGAGATTTCGGAACCACCACAGCAATCTACAGACACTGTACAACACTTAACCGAGCTTCGAATTGCGTTTGAGGTAGTTTTTCGGAAACCGGTAACCTTAATCTCCATTTTAATGGAAATAGGACCAAAACTTAATATTTGATGTAGATGGTAACCTGAATTTAATTTATTAATTAATTTTTAGTCCAGTTTTCATTAACTTTTAGTCCTATTTTTGTATTGAAAAGTTTTTGGTAGGCCTTGCATTAAATTGGATGGTTTGATTATTGCGTAGGTAAGAAGTTATGGTGGATTGTGGTATTGAAATTCATGTGTATGTGAAAAATTATGCGATTAATAAATTTATAGAAATAATCGTAGTTTATGTAGTAATTATATAATAATTAAATAGGATTTGGATTTAAAATGTAAATGAAGAGATATTTTCTTTTAGCCAAAAAAAAAAAGAGTTACTACTTATAAGATAATTTCAAAATATATTATTGACCATATTAGTCTCATGTCACCTCATTATAAAGATCTAATATTAAAAATTTATTGTATTTTGTTTTAAAAAAATATAAAGTTAAGTAAATACTAAATTTAGTAATATGCACTTTCAAATAAAAATTAGTTTGGAAAATCTATGAATAATAATATGGTAGTTAAAGATAATATTTTAAATAAAAAAATAGGAAAATATTTTATAAATTCTAAATGTGAGAAATAGACTTAATTTTAGGTGTAGTAATTAATTGTCTGACTAAATATTTATTTTGTGATAATAAAGAAATAGAATAAATGATTTCGAGAATACTCCCTTCGTCCCTTTTTAAGTGTCCTGCTTCATAATTCCAACTTATTAAAAAGACATCATCATTATACCTTTCACATCAACTTTTTCCTCCACTTTCCCTACTTACCCATCATCATTACACTTTTACTCACTAACTTTTCAAAATGAAATCTACTTTTAGGGACAAAATAGACAATATACAAACTTTTACCCACTAACTTTACAAAATGGACACTTATAAAGGGACAGCCCAAAATGGAATACCGGACTATAAAAAAGGGACGGAGGGAGTACTATATAAGTTGATATTATCAGTTTGGTAAAAGAAAAAGGAAAAATATTATCTTTTAAGATAATGATTTTATTCAAACTGTCGTATGCTTATTTTGATTTATTCTTCAATTAAAATTTTAAAAAATTAGAATATTGTTATGTCAGATATCGTATTTGTAACGACCCGAATCCTTAAGC